>CAJQUW010007051.1:0-615771 GCA_907163375.1 Prostheceraeus crozeri | reverse complement strand
GTTTTCGAGCTATGTCTGCTCACTCTCGAAGTATAGTCCTTCTGTAATTGCGTATATTTTTTAAAAAGGCTATGTTATTACATTATATGCAAAATGTACTTGATAGTGTCACATAAAGGTTGAAACATGTGTTGCAGATTGTTTTTAAGCGAAATCTGCTTGGATAGGAACAACGAGCTTATTCAGAGATGGTAAACTGCTTTTGTGGGTCAACTGATGTTTCCATACTAATTCGCATTCAACTTTGCCAATGCGCGTATAAGATCTTGTGATATTGCTCTAATTCGTGTAGTCACTTATGTCGCAATAGGTTAGCACCTATGCAAATGTGGTAAAGAGAGTTTTTAGTCAATGACCTAACACGGGAAAACGACACGTAACGTGAAAATTGTCGAAAACAGTTAAAGGCAAAATGTTGGCTCAGCCATTCAAAGACTCTCCGACGAATGAAAGCAAATCCGCGATACAAGGCTATAACGACATGCTAAAATATAAATTCTTTTGTGAAAAATTATTTCTCATGTCAGGAAGTTCTGAAGACCGCAGAAATTAGCGCCAAAAACAACGATAAGTTAATCTAAGCATATGCACGAAAATTGCCGTTTGCACTTCCAATTCCTAAAGTCATAAGTCACCCTTCAAAGAAAGAAGAAAACTCTAACAAAAAAGGCGGGTTTCCCTTCACAATAACTTCCAATGCTATCTCCTGCCGTGGCAACCTATTGTGTAATAATCTGTGGCTCTCATAGTTAATTATGCAAATGTTAAGTCCTAAAACGTAAATAAAATTGGATTTCAGACATCAATGTTGATGAAAGATTCCTGACTGTAACTCAAGGTCATCTCGGCAGGTACAAAACTGCTTTTCACGCTTAATTATATTGAGATAAAAAGAAGGGGTTTTAAGGAACCTATCAATCGAGTGATTGGGTTATGGATCTTCTAATCAACCCGTCCTCGTTTCCAGCGAATTGCATTCGTCGCAAGCGATATATTCGACAATGAAGGAATTATTCCAGTGGATAATAATCTTCATCCTAATGATGTTGTTGTAGTGGCGAGATGATTTTATTAAAAGAAAGGTCTGAATTCAAAATGATGTTACAGATATGTTCACAATTCAATCGCGCAGTCACCACCATAAAAATGTGTTTTATCATCTATATTACGACAAAATTTGTTTCTCCCTGATGAAAAAGGAAGCCTCGTACACACGTCAAACCGAATACACTACTATTATCAGCGCTATTCATCATCAAGAATCCCTCAGAGATAAAAAGTCAATTCTTGCCAAATTTGTGAGCGGCGACAAGTTGGAGCAAACCACCGCAGAATAATCAAAAGCCTTAATAAAATGACAAAAAATTTTTACAACAAGCAGGCTACTGAAAAACCATGACACGGTACACTTATTCATTGACCTTTAAAACGCAAGATTGTCCGCGGAAGAATTTAGATTTCGAAGTGATATTTTGAAAACTCCCATTGATTATCTACAAACTATGAGTTCTTATTCTCGCATGATTGTTATTGCCTCATGGATGAATATGTACAATTGACTGCCATGCAGCAAGTAAAGCAACCTCTTGCAAATCAAATGTATAGGAAAGAAATAGATTATCAGCAAAATGTTCACATCAAAGATCCACATCGTGCTGTATTATTACAATCGGAAACTGTGAGCAATTGAAAAACTTGAAGAATAAATGCGTGACTCTGTATCACTGCTACACCTTTAGCATCTCGCGCACATGCCATAGCTCTTTTCAATCGTATTTGAACCCCATCTCAATGTAAATGATAGAGGAGAAAATCATTCAGATAAATTAAAGTGATTGATGCTCACGTTATGAAGACCTTGATTTCAGTATGCGACATACGTAAAAAGCGCCGTCAGGGCTATGTTCCACTGGTTGGTCATACTTTCATAAACTATTGAAAAAGCATAATGTGCCAAAATTTGCTTTAAAATAATGAGACATTGAAAGAACTTGATTCAACAGTGGCTACTACTCCAATGCTTCAGACGATGAAAATGCCAACAAATTGGTTTAAGGACGTCACCTGCTACATCCCCTCCCACACTCACTAAGCCAAACAAGAGAAGAACTCGACGTAGATCTACATCGCCACTAAAACTGGTAAAAGGAAAACGTAACACAGCTCCTCCTAGGAAATACATGTTATCAGACTATTAATATGAAGCAGATGTGTTGCTTGCCATGTAATGAGCCGCCAGAGGTGAATGTCGTTGTCACTTGCACTTGCTGCGCCAGCTCTCATAATGAAACCCCAAAGCAATGTGAACACGATCGCAAAACCGCTAAAGCTAAATGCTGCAGTTGTTGTAAATGTAGAAAGGCAAGAAAACAAAAAGATGAGAAGGAGGAAAAAGAGTCAGCCGTCATCGACTGAACGTTTGAAGTCAATCTATTATGATGTAAAACATCCGCAGGATTTGCATCTATCAAGAAATTATCAAAAGCGAGTGGTCTCCCACAATCACAAGTGAAACGATGGTTAAAGGGTCAGGCTACCTATACACTCCACAAATAAGCGAAAAAGAAGTACCGCACCCGCCATTATATTGTTCATGACATCGATGAACAGTGGCAAGCAGATTTGTGCGATGTTGCCTCCATTTCACAACATAACTCGGCAATAAATTTATTTTAACCGTCATTGATATTTTCTCGCGTTATGCGTGGGCTCAACCTTTAAAAACTAAAGAAGGGAAAGGAGTAGCAAAAGCATTCCAAACAATTTTTCGAGAAGGTAGCATTCCAAAAAGAATTCAGAGTGATCAAGGAAAAGAGTTTGAAAATCAGCATGTGACAAGATTATTTGAGAGGCATGACATTGAGTTGTTTAGTGTAAAGAGCGCTTATAAAGCTGCACTCGTTTGAACGTTTTAATCGCACATTAAAAAATCGCTTTGTGGCGACATTTTAACTGCCAACTTGACACAAAATTGGACAAAGGTTCTACAAGATACACTCCATGCCTACAATCACTCTATCCATCGTTCTATTGGACTCAGACCAGTAGATGTAAATGCTGACAATGTAGATAAAGTGCGCGAATCATTTCAACGAAAACGCACTCATGTGAAAAGTGATGTGAAAATTGGCGATAAAGTTCGTATCTCAAAAGTGAAAAGTGTTTTTGCTAAAGGGTACCTCCCGAATTGGACAGAGGAGGTATTTACAGTATCAAGGATTAATCAAAAAGACTCTCCGACCACCTACTACAAGTTGAAAGATTACGATAATGAAGAAATTGAGGGTAGCTTTTATACCCGCGATGAGATTGAGGTTGTCTCTGTATGTGATACTTATTTGGTAGAGAAAATATTTCGATGTAAAAAACGGCAAGGTGAAGAATGGTGTCTTGTTAAATGGAACTGGTTATCCTTCAAGTATGAACTCTTGGATGCGTCGTGCCGACATCTTTCATCTAAGTGATCGACAGTGATTCATGCAAAGTTGTAACTAACAATGTTTAGGGTTTGAGCTATGAATCCAACTGCCCTCATTTTATTCACGTACCCTCCTAAGTAAGTGGCGGAGACAAATTTACATCGGTGCTCGCCGCCAACGTGGAGGTAGCATACTTGGTGCACTGAAATCTGTTGTAGCACCTCTCATATCCAATGTCGGTAGATCTTTAAAACGAAATGTTTTAAGTAATGCCGTTGGCTTTGCTGGTGATGTTGCTAGTGATCTTTCCAGAGGTAGAAGTTTTAAGAGCAGTTTGTTGAATCGTGGGAAGGAACGCGGTTTAAAAACATTGAAGCAGACCATTGCTGGAGTTACTCAAGGAAAGAAATCACCTAAACGAATGAATAAAGGAAGGAGGAAACATCGCGGAGCTGGTAAGGTGCGATCTTCAGTCAAAAGGCATTCACGCAAACGTCGCAGAGGCTCTAATCATTCATCAGGCGCTAAACGACGACGCTGCTATAACTTCTAATCATGGAGTGTAAAACTTCCGGTTTTTGTTTGTTCGATCAACAAGCCATACAGACAGATATTCTTAGTTCAAGTATTGTAGATTATCATCCTCGAACAGCTGAGAATGCTGCCCCATTGAATTTGTTATTCCTGGTGGTAGTGATGACTACATAGATTTGAGTTATGCGATGCTTGATTTGAGGTTTAGAATTCAGCAAGCAGATGGAACTGCTATTGACGATGCACATAAAGTTGGACTGAACAATTTACCATTGACTACATTACTTCGTGATGTTTCTCTAACGATTGGAGAGCAGCAGGTGGAAGGTGGTCAAAGCGATTATCCCTATAAATCATATTTCAATCATGTATCACAGTTTCATCCAGCAGCACAAAAAAGTCATATGGAAGCCATGGGATGGTACAGAGATGAAGCAGGAAAATTTGATGTTGAAACAAACAGTGCTTTGTAAAGCGATCTGCTATGATTAAAGATAGTAGAGTATGTCAGCTATATGGTCCGCTGAATTTAGACTTCTTTAGACAGTCAAAGTTTTTACTGTGTAATACCAGCATGCGACTCAAGCTGACATTGAATAAGCCTGAATTTGCGCTGAATGCATTTGCTAAAGTTGACAATTTTAGAATTCATGTGGAAGATATTGCACTTTACATTCGTCGAGTAGTACCGAATCCAAGTGTCATTAGAGGGCATGCTGAAGGCCTTAACCGCCAAAATGCCATTTACCCCGTTCAGCATACAAAGCTTCTCACCTTTACAATTCCGAAAGATCAAAAGAGTTTCATGAAAGATGGCCTCTTTCCATCGGAAGCACCGAAGCTCCTCATGGTGGCAATGGTTGAAAATGATGCATTTAATGGTAATATAAAGAAGAATCCTTTCAATTTTAAACACAATCAGTTAAGTGAAATTGCTTTACCGTGTAAATGGTGTGAGTCATCCTGGTCCACCCTACAAACCAGATTTTGCTTCGATCAATTTATGCGCATTATGTTGATTTTATGGATGTCTTTGGCTTTTACAATACGGATGACACCAACGGACTGACTATGAATAGAGTTTTAAGAGTGGATATACTATTTTATGCATTTGATTTGACTGCTGACAGCGATATTAGTGCACCCTATCGTCAAGCGAACGTGCCTCATAATATTCGTTTGGATTTGACGTTCAAAAGAACACTACCTGAGACGATCAATGTATTAATTTATGCAGTCTTCGATTCAAATATTGAAATTACAAAGTATCGTGACGTGATTCTTCAGTATAATCGTTAATGAGTTGGTTGACTGCTGACGATATTAAGACTAAAGTGCAGCGTAATGCAGACGAAGCGACGTTGAAAGCTTTCGATAATGTCTATTCACTCGATACCTTACCACCTGCAGTAAATCACTATCCCATCTTTATTGTGCTAAACACTCATTCACAGAATTTAGGCGGTGAGCATTGGAAAGCGATCTTTATTGGAGAAGACCGACGTGGTGAACTATTTGACTCTCTTGCTCAACCTCCAAATATACCAACACAGCAGTGGTTGAGAAAACATACGCGTCAATATCAGCGAAATGAACGCATACTACAACATCCACTTTCATCAACGTGTGGTGCTTTTGTACTGTACTTCATCTTAAAACGTTTACATGTATCTCGATTTGCATCTGTTATTCAAAACTTTTCATGTAATCCATCCTCTAATGAAAAAATGATTTGTAAGTTCTATCATGATTTGAAATAAAAACATCATGTTGGAAAAATTGTTTTTTATTTTACAATCCGCTGGGTACGTACATACTCAATGAGATAGTCTAGGATCATATTTGCTTGTACAAGAGATTTTAGTCCAGTAATGATCACTTTACTATTATGAAAGATTGCCACATGCACAGGTAACCAACAACTAATGAGAGCTGCAGGAAAAAGTTCGGGTTCATAACACAAACTGTAACTGCTGGTACGAATCTTCAAAAATGATAGACTGTCACTCAATTGAGTAGAGATCACCATATTGTCCACAGTCAGATTCGACATCACACACCTCTCCCTCTTCCATATCCGACGTAGTAGTCTTTGTAGCTCTAAGCGCATTGACTGCGCCGATGAATGAGAAAGGGCGCCGAGAATCTGTACAGTCCCATTTGGGAAGAGTTGAAGATTCCGTGAATTGTTCATCTTCACCACTAACATTTGAGGACGGCCCGGGTAATACTTGCTGTTTGGAAGCTGTTGGTGTAATGTTGTGAGATCGATTTTGGTGTAGAGTCTGAAGCGACGGAGAATGTTGACGATGGTGTAGCGATGGCGCTTCATGATGAAAGAATGAGTAAATTGAGCGATGTACCTTCCTTTTATACTTTTCCCAACTACCTTGATGAAATGTGAAGTTAGTATGAAGTTGGGAATGATAGAGTTGAATTCGCCGATTGTTGACGCGCAGCCAGATGCGATTTCCAATACGTGAATGTCTTTTCATATAGAAGTATTTCAAGTCCTTCATGATATGATGTAGAGATTGAAAATGACGATAAGATAAAGCAAACTCTCTTCTCACATTTCCAGTTGAATCTTTGAAATAGACGTTTCGATCATGATCCGTTTCAATACGTTGTAGGGAATCTAATTTCCAACTCATGATGTGTGGTAGTCATGTCTGATTAAGATTTGCATAGTAGGGCGATGAACTCACGACGAATAAATGTCATGATGGAGCGATGTATGTATCTTCTATACTTCTCCCAATTGTATTTGCGAAATGAGAAACAGTTTGCGGAATGAGAATGGTAGATTTGAATTTCATTTCTGTAATGTTGAAGCCAAACTTGATCACCCAAGGAGATGAATCTTAATGTTTCAAAATATTCCAAATCCCTCATGATATCATTGAGGTTGACAAATTGTCGCCATGTTAATGTAATTCCTCTTGATGTATGACCATGAGAATTTTTTGAAATGTACGTTTTCCATCACGATCAACTCTGATATATTGTAGAGAGTCCAAAATCCAAGTCTTCATGATGTTATGCAAAGTTGCAGATTAGCAATATAAAAATGTCGTTTTAATCATATTTTGCTTAGCAATGCGGCTACAAAGAGATTTACTAGTAATCGAGCCGCACTCTTTTCTACTCCCATTGATCATGCACAACAGCTAAATGGAAATTGGGAAGTGGGTGTCACTCAACTTGTTTATAGCAACTGTGTCTATACTTTTGATCATGAGGTGATGACTATTAATATGAGGCGTACAGCTGCTTATCAATGTGAAAAGGGCTGCCGAGTATACATTCCACAGTGGCCAAAGAAAGATCTCTTATCATGTAAAAAAGTTTATATATGATTTCTTGAATAAAGCGAGTAAACATATTGTCCAATTTACTCCGCACAATGATGATTATAATTATGTACATCATGTAGTTGAGAAAGATTGGATTGTTGGTTTAAGTCCAAGTTTAAAGAAATGATTAGGCTACCTCGCTAGCCGCCTTGACAAGCTATGATAATTTTAACGTTAATTACCCACATAAGTGGTCATAAACAGTTAATATATCGAGAGGAAGCTTATTATGTAGATCTTATTCCAAGAAATGAGAAGACGTTGGTGAAGAAGATTGTGATTAAGCCAAGAAAGACAAACATGACTCCTGAAACATTATTGAAGAAATTTAATTATCTCCTTCGAGTTGATGGTAAACAAGTGCAACATTGACTATATCAAATCATCTAATCATATTGCAATAAGCAAATTAAATGATGATGATCTAGTATTAGTTTGTTCAAAAGATTTTCATCATTTCTTACGACATCGTTCTGCAGCTGTTCATGGAAAATCTGATATGCAACATTTACCATGTGAAAGGTCAAATCAATTTGATACAGAATGGACCGTATCTTTATACAGAAAGTGTGTAGAGCCTTTAGGTGTTATCTTACATGAAACAAGAGTGTTGATGCCTCGCATTATTACTTCGGTTAAATTGGTTGTAGATTATTTAAATGAAGTGATTAATGAGCAACATATTTCATTTTCTGAAAAAGAAGGTACTTTGTCTCTCACTATAAGTGGAAAAGGTATTGAACTAATTATGGATAAAAACTCTAATGGACATTTTGGGTTTTGACCAAAATATCTTTAAAAGTGGTACTGTAACCAAAGCTAGCGCAGACATGTCGCTATCGCGTCGTATTAACTATTTTCAGATATATTCCAATATGGGTGAAGATGTACGTGTGGGAGATGTTGAAGCTCCATTGCTAGCAATGATACCATACCAGCCAAAAAGCTGCAGTATTTATCTGAGCATACTTTCAAGAAAGTGCATTATACAAAGCTGAAATCAAACTACATCCCACAAATTGATATTGCCATTTATGACGATGCTGGTTCTTTGATTCCTTTTCATAAAGATGCTTTTACAAGTATCACACACCATTTCCGAATGAAGATTTAATACAAAAGTATGCTAATATATTTTTCCATGTTAATAATAATGGAAAGTGGACTCGTTTCTAACTTTTTGTTTAATTTTTCTCTTAATAATATTTTTACACCATCACTATTTTCTAGTTTTTTTTTTTTTAATATATTTGTTGTTTTTTTTTTTCTTTTTCTTTTTTTTATTTTTTTTTTTTTTTTTTTTTTATTTTTTTTAATATATTTTTTTCTTTTATTTTTCTTTTTTTTGTAATTTTTTTTTGTGTTCTTTTATTTTTTTTTTTGTTGTTCTTAATTTTTTTTTTTTTTTAATTTTTTTTTTTTTTTTTTTTTTTTATAAAATTTTAAATTTTTTTTTTTTTTTTTAATTTTTATTTTTTTTTTTTTTATTATTTTATCATTAATTTTTTTTTATATTTTTTCTTTTTTTTTTTTTTTTCTGTCTTATTTTTATTTTTTTTATTTAATTTTTTCTTATATTTTTTTTATTTTTATTTTTTTTTTTTTTGATTTTTATTTTGTTTTTCTTATTTTTTTTATAATATTTTATTTTTTTTTTTTAATATTTTTTTTTTTTTTATATTTTTTTTGTTTTTATTTTATTTTATTTTTTATTTTTATTTAATTTTTTATTTTTTTATTTTTTTTTTTTTTTTATATTATTTTTATTTTTTTTTTTTTTTTTATTTTATTTATTATTATTTTTATTTTTATTTTATTTCTTTTATTTTTTTTTTTATTTTTTTTTAATTTATTTTTTTTTTTTAATTAATATTTTTTTTTATATATTTTATTTTAAAATTTTTTTTTTTTAATAATTATTTTTTATATATAATTTTTTTTTATTTTTTATTTTTAATTTTTTAATTTTTTATAAAAAATTATTTTTATTTTTTTTTATTTAATTATTTTATTTTTTTTAAATTATTTTTTTTTATTTTTTTTAAAATATTTTTTTTTTTTATTTTTTTTTTTATTTTTAATTTTTGTTTTTTTTAATTTTATTTTTTTAATTTTTTTTTTTTTTATTAATTTTTTTCTTTTTTATTTTTTTTTTATTTTTTATTTTTATTTATTTTTTTTTTTTTTTTTTTTATTTTTTTTTTTATTTATTTTTTTAATTTTTTTTATTATAAACAAATTTTTTTTTGTTTTTTTTTTTAATTATTTTTTTTTCTATTTTTTTTTTTTATTATTTTAATGTTTTATTTATTTTTTTTATTATTTTTTAAATTATTTCCTTTTTTTTTAATTTTCATTTTTATTAAATATTTTTTTTTAAAAAATATTATTAATTACAATTTTTTTTAATATTTTTTTTTTTATTTTTATTTTTATTAATTTCTTTTATTTTTTTCTTATATAATTCTTCATATTTTTATTAAATTAATTTTTTTTATAACTTATGAAAAAAATTTTATATTTTTTTATAATTTTTAATTATAACATATTTATTACAATTTTTAATAATTATAAATTTTTTTTTTTTATTTAATTTTTTATTATTTTGTTTTTTTTTTTTTTTTTTTTTTATTATATTTTTTTTTTTATTTTTTTTTTTTTTTTTAGTTTCGTTTTTTTTTTTATTTTATTTTTTTTCCAATGTGAATAATATGGAAAGTGAAAATAAGGACTCGTTTTTTCTAATCTACTTCGCCCAGTAAATGCTTCTATGAATAAATTCCTTCCCAAAAATAAACCATCCAGACTATCAGTAGAATTATCGCCCACTACATTTAGAAGGTAATGGGAGTTGGCGTTTTCTAGTATTTTGCTATGATAGCAATATCAGTATGTGAATGATTTGGAAGAAATGATATTGACTCCTCGCACCCATGATGGAATAACGATGAATAATGCATTTCAGTTCCCATACAATTTAACGTCAGATGGAAAGTGGAACTATGAATGGATTCAGATAAAATCAGATTCTTATGAGCCATTTGGGAATGAGAAAATTATTAAGGCATTCAACAGTGGTAATACTTCCATCATGAAGAATAAAAATCAGAAAGCTTATGAGTTTACTATCTATCATTGGAGTGGGAGACAGTTCCTCCGCTTTCATTCTTTTACTAAAGGGTCTTACGCTGAGGTTGGATAGTGAATTCTATCCACATCTTGGTTTTGGTCATGGACTACATCTAACGTCAATTGCTACTGCAAATGTTAAAAAAGTTATTCAAATCGAATCAACAAATTTCATTATAGATTTAAAATATTTGATGAAGATGTTTGTAGAATGCGAAGAACGCATCATTTTGAAAAAGCGTGGTGTTCAACCTTTATCACTTATTGAGTTAGTAAAACGATGGAATGAGACTGTGGGTAAGAAGTATGGAGAGAAAATTATGGCGGACAAAAATAAGTTGGTTATTCAGAAATATAATGACAAACTTACAGTTTATTTCTCTCCAACCTTGCGTCATTTTGTAAGACATTATACGCCTATTATTGGAAGCGGTTGTGGTGTATGCTTCTCATGAATATCACACTAAAGCTGATTCAGTTAATGATGAATGGTGGGTGGACATCTATGGCGATCGCATCAAGAAAATTTACCAGTCTTATGAAGAATCTAAAGTTGCTATCAATATAATGCCGCGTCTATATCATACAGTTGAAAGCTTCATTCATGTAGTAAATCCTTATATACAACAGAAGTTGAAGCATGTGATGAAAAGTAAATATGATGCAAAGACACACCACATTTCGTTTTCAATTGAAAATCAACGCGTTGTTCTGAAACTGTCATTGAGTAAAAATTTGAAAAAACTCTTTGGCTTTTCAATGCTACAAACAGTGTTTGCTGCTGCGCATACGATTGGTATAGAAACACCAATGACACTTGATAAACATGAACAGCACCTTTACATTCAAAGTGATTTGATTTTACCTATTTCTGTTGGCGAGAAAAAAGAATACATTTTACGTGATTTCATTCATGATAAAGACGCTTCATATGGAATAGTCGAGAAGATGTTTGAATCTATTTTCTATCATCCCGTCATCAAACAAACTATACCCTCTATTGCTATCAAAATTACCAATGGTTTACAAGAGTGCATCCACGTGAAAGATACTAAATCCCTCATAACTTTAGTGTTTCGGAAAACAAAGTGAAGTCATTGTGATATGTTTTTTGAAATAAAAATATGTATATGAAAAAGTCTTTTCACAGATATAGGGGAATGGGCTGACTGTAGGCATATATTCACAAGGAAGAAACGATCTCATGCGATACATAAAACAACCATGTATATCTACAAAAAGCAACATCAAAATACTGAGTTAAAGTTGATTATGTCAATACATCTCCTGAATGTGGTAGCGTGAGTTTTATTCTTTGGGTGGAGGTATGTTTGTGTCAGGATGTCCATGTGGAAGAGATGTGTTATGTCCTATCCAACACCTCTTATCCTCCCATGCTGAAAGTGCTCGTTTCTTGAACGTGTACGTTTTCACAGTATGAACTTGAGATTTTAAGATTGTCATATTGACAAACGTTATAGTTTTATTTTTATAGGCCTTCTTATAGGAGCGATGTTTCATTTTATGAACAATGGATTTTGATATACCTTTAGCACGCTTAATACTATCTGCACATTCTTTTAGTTTCATGGAATACATTTTAGGACGGAGGAGAATCATTTCATCTATTTCCTTTCCTGCTGTTTCATCCTTAAAACAACCAAGTTTGGCTTTATTCTGTATGGAATAGAGTGGATGAGTGGGATTGTAGTTAGATGTGTCGAAATATTTTTTCTAATGACTTGCCTACTTCATTAAAATTTAAATCTTTTTGAGTGGTAATTCCTAAAAAGAAACTATCTGTATCACCACCCAGCAAGCGAACCTCTTTTACGAGAGGGCATGGTTTTAATATTTTGTAGAAGAGTTGATACATTTCAAGCTTGGAATAATCTAAAACGGCTTGCCCAATATAGATGGGTTTGCACAACTCAACTTCTGATTTAATCATTTTAACACCTACAAGATCCTCATCGATGATGTCTCTATCAATGAAAAGAGGTGATGAGGTCAATTTGTGATATTTTTGTTCATCAACGACTAGTTTGTAATTCATACGTTTTCTAACATCCTCCATGGTCTTTCCGAATAGACTGTTATTCTTATATTTATAAAAATCCTTTTCAAAATTATTTTGGGCGAGTGCACGTTTTTGACTGTTACTATCTATGTAGGGCTTGAGGAAGGCTTTCTGTCTAAATTTGATAATGCGGTGAACTGACTTTAGAAGCATGCCCATTTCTAAATAGAATTTTAATATGCAGAAGTGTACGAGATAATTTTTCTTATCATATTGGGTGAGTAAAAGTTTGCGGCATGGTTTGTACCTTGGCTGTCCACACTCTGTTAAGTTATTATGAAATTGTGACATGAATGGTGAAAACATATCTTCAGTCACTTCACCAGATTCAGGTGCAAGTGGGAAATCAGCAGTTTTATTTTTAATACTATTTGGATAAATCAAATCCACTTCAAAATAATATCCCCAATCACCTTCATCTGGAATCTTCAGTATGTTTGAAGGGTTGGAGTAATACTCAAGCTCATTTTGATTTAACCAACTAAACTCGGAATGAGGTAGTGGTTTAGACAGTGAACTGCCATATAAATTATTTTGGTCATAGTACTTTAGGTGGATATGATCATCACCTACTGTTTCAGATTTTATATGATGTTTATTTACAAATGTGAGACCACCGCGTATTCCGCGCTCAAATATATTATACATCTCCGGGTCTTGTAAGAGATGAATGGTCTCACCAGTCATTTTAAAGGCTGATTTAAAGGACATGGCTGGTAGACTGACAAAGTGGACAGGATCTAATTTGTCTTCTTCTAATGCCACTCGTCGAAACTCCTGAAAGACATCAGCCAGCAAAATGACATCTAATTCTAAGTAAGCGATCATATAATCGCCAAACGTTTTACAATCAAATTTTAACCATGCCTCTTGAGCATGTTCATAGTCCTCTACTGGACAATCTTCACCCGTCAAATCGTTTTTGAATTTGTCAATGGAAGGAAGGGTTGTTTCATTTAGTTTAGACATTGAGCTAAAATACGCATAAGGAAAGACTCCTTTGCGAGTGATTATTTCATCCGTTAAGTTTGGATAGTGTTTCTTCAAAGTTTGACTATGGGGAAGAAACTTGAGATTACGAACGAGAGAAGCTAGTGACGCTGACATGAATTGAAATGAATCTAAAAATTTTATTTCGAAGAAGACTGTCTTATTTTCTTTAGTTTTATCTACTGGTACTTTTGCTGTCATTGCCATGAATTTTTCTCTCGTTTGTGCTATTACATTAAACTGCCACGATTTCATCTGGCTCAACCCTCCTTTTATGAGCATATGACTGTCATAGCCCTTAAAGTTATGAAAAATGACGGGTAGTACACGACGTCTCAACCTAAGTGAAAAGTTACATTTGGAGCAGAGTGCGTTTCTAAATTTACCAGTGATGTGATCATGATCACGCACTTTCTTAATTTTATCGTCATCAAACGTTTTATGACATTTAGGACAGGATGTGCAACTTTCAAATTTTTGTTTGTCTTCATCTGACATATGTAGTGACTTACGCTGCAATTGGGAATCATATGATTGTTGAAATTTAGCAGCTTTATCGAGAAATTCTAGAAATTTTGAAATGCAATCTTCACCTTGCCAAGTATGCATTTTGTTTTGTCTATTCCTAAAGTGGTCATGCCATACTTCATAGCAGGATATGGCTGCTGGCTTGTGGATGATATCATCAATGTAGCATTCTATGTCTGCGTAAATGACACGCAGGGGACTTAATTCGTCACCATTATCCCTATGTGAAAATATTTTATCTTTGGGCATGCGTTCCATTTGTAATTTACCTCGCTTGCACCATTCATAGTGAGTTTCAAATTTATCTTTACTCCAAAAGGAGCGGATGCAGCGGTCGCATACAAAATGTTCACCTCTTTTAGAGTGCCCCAAGTGAGTGTACAAGCGAGAGATTTTGGGAATACCACAGTAGTGCCATTCCTCGCTATCATCTTGTTTTACTAATAAGAGGTTGACTACACGTTCATAACAAGTTGAACGTGAATTATAGCGGGCACCCTTCAACCCCTTCTCCCACACGTGAACGACAATTTTAATCTTATTATGTTTTTCGAACGTTTCTACATCTTTGATTTTCATGTTGTTACTATCACAACCTTCAAAGTCTAGTTCATCCTCCCACTGTCTATAGCTATAGGTGCGATCTCGATGCGCGTTGATATCATTATAGTGAAGGATGGATAGGACTGCATATTTGAAACACTGTGATTTACAATCAACATTGATGACAGCTTTCTTATTATACAACGTTTTTGGTAGTTTAAATGTGCCTCGAGCTGCATGACTTTCTAATAGGGAAATTTTGAATATGGCTGAGTCCACACCATCAAAAATGAGAGCGCTGTCGCGTTGATTGAATTTATCTACATTTGATTTTAAACATTGAATGTGAAAATTTAGCCAAGACTCGCAGTCTACAACTTCGGTTGCGGAAGAGGAAGGAACATGAAACTGTATTCTCTCCGTCACTTGACCCGTTTGAAAATCTATTTTAACATATTTTAGTTTAAGGTAGATGAGCGCCTTCATTCTAAAATTGTCTAAATTGTTGAAGAGCGCTTCGATAATGTTTGAATTTTGAAGGAGCCACTCAGGAAAATCTACTATTTGAGTATTGGACTCCATGCAGTAGTCGCGTACTAAATTATTATGGGAAACATTAATGAGGGAGATGGTAGAGGTACCGTTGGTGTAGTGATCATTTGCATGCATGTGTTGAAGTCTGTGCGAAGATCGCTGAAAGTGACTATCAAAAGAAAGAGGGCACAAATCGCAAGGAAAGGAGATGTCATCGTCAGAATCAACTTCACCTCCGGAGATTGACGCCGCTTTGCGTTGACACACACGTTGTTTGATGTGTCGAAGGAGACTGTGCTTCCTTGTAAACATATGTCCGCAGTCGGCACATTCCCACTCGTTGCCTTGTCGCGAGAGTCCTGAGCTGGAACTCACATCACCTGAAAGAGAAATCATTCTATCATCTCTGTTCAAGTCTCAGTGTATTGTTACAACCTACTTTGACTCAACAACTCTAAACTTTCCTCGAGAAGGGAGGGTGTTGGTGATGAAGTTGATGCTGAAATTGAGGAAGATGCTATTAGCCACACGTTTGAGGGAGATGAGTGAAGAAATTTTCAACTTACCATTTCAACGAAATTATGTTTAAGCTTGATACTTCAACAAGATAGAGACTTCACTCAAATAATACGTCTCAAATTTGGAATTCACTTGTACGCCTCAAATAATAACAGAATTCGCTAGACAACCGTTCACTTATGCGTCTCAAAGACAGAGTGAAATGACACGAATGTCACTTTGCTTATATTTTTTCATTCTCTTCATTCATTGGGTGTTCATTCTGATTGGCTGCTTGTGTATACTTAAGAATTAGAAAAATGTTAAAGTTATCATTATTCAAAGTCAGCATTTCAAAGACAACATGACAAGTCCTCCAACAACACCAAATACCGCATTGGAGTTCTCCTCTCCATGTACATCAGCAAGGGTGCTCGTTACACCAAATGCACCAAGAAAGGCGAAGGTGGAGAAGGTGTACCGACTGGACAATATACGAAAGTTATCATTATCGGAGGAGGATGAAGAGGAGTTGCCCGACCTAACAGGCATACGGTGGAAATATTTACAATATGATGCCGAAGGGGTGATGGAGATGACCAGCAAGTCGCACTTGCATCAAATATGGGAGTGGTACACCCCTAACTCCCAACCGCGAACCGTGGCGGAGTGGGCGTACATTGAGAAAGTGAGGGACGCTGCAGAAGAACGTTTAAAGCAGCTCAACTGTTTTTGTGATCTATGTGAAGCCAGACTCTGGGACGATATTGACGATGAAGACCTTTTGAAATACATGCCATAATAAATGTTTATTTCGTATTATCTTTGCTTTCATACTGACTTACTTGAATGGGGTTTTTAGTGAATAATTTAACCATGTATACTTTTTCATTTGGAAATAGTAGCACGCTTAGTTTAACTTGCAAATCTTATAACATTTCATATGGGTGATAATGGTAGATGAAATAGTGTCAAATAAAATTAAGATAGCTTACACTTCTGATACAGGGATAGCAATCGACTGCGATCCATGTGTAAAGAGCTTGTTAGACTACGGATGGGCTTAAGTGGATGATTTAACCATGTATACTTTTTCATTTGGAAATAGTAGCACGCTTAGTCTAACTTGTAAATCTTAAAACATTTCATATGGACGATGATGGTAGATGAAATAGTGTCAAATGAATTAAGATAGCTTACACTTCTGATACAGGGATAGCAATCGACTGCGATCCATGTGTAAAGAGCTTGTTAGACTACGGATGGGCTTAAGTGGATGATTTAACCATGTATACTTTTTCATTTGGAAATAGTAGCACGCTTAGTCTAACTTGTAAATCTTAAAACATTTCATATGGACGATGATGGTAGATGAAATAGTGTCAAATAAATTAAGATAGCTTACACTTCTGATACAGGGATAGCAATCGACTGCGATCCATGTGTAAAGAGCTTGTTAGACTACGGAAGAGAGAAGTGTGTTATGTTGCGTGTGGCGCGTGAGTGTCCTCCCATTTCATTCCATTCATCAATTCGTCTCATTGATAGAGACAGGTAGAACTCATGGTTCTCATAACGTATGCAATGGAAAGTTTTAGGCAACCTTCGACAGTTGGCTAAATGTCGCCCTGACGCGAATGCATACTACGTTGAGACAGAGGCAATCACTTGCAAACATGACGCAGAGAGGTTTAACAAGATTGACCATTGCCGAATGTCCCTTGCGGTATACATAGCTACGGGTTTCACCGCCGCCCTTTACAGGAACGCCCGTCGAAAGGAAGTATTACACCGAACTGCATTTGCAACGTTCAAGTTGACTGATAGCAGATTCAACTTAATGATAGTATTCGCCAGTCCGAAGACTGCCCAGGGCAAACCGCGAGGAGGTTCTATCATGTCTTGCCCCATGGTGGCCCTTAAGAGAGCCGATGGTTCGTTCTCGGGGACGTGAATTTGACTATTGACTGGAATAGTCAATAGGTATGACGGTTAGGTTCTCGTATACCCTATACCGCCTAAGCCGTGCTGGTGCATCTGGCACCTTTCGGATGCGGGTGGTATTTGGAGTCCATACCTCATCCGTCCAAACGATCCTCTTGATCTTCCCCTTCTTCTCATCCTCCTCATCCCACTCGTCGAGGATGACGAACTCGGGAATGCCGTTGTCTTCATCAGTGAAGACGGGAATGTTGTGGGTAGATGTCGCTTCCATCGTGACTTCAAATTGAATGAGAAGCGCTACAATCTTCTGGCTTATATAGGGTTTTCAACAATGAATTGCTCAACAGCGAATTAGAATGCTTCAGGGATAGCAATCGACTGCATAATGTTCAAGTTGACTGATAGCAGATTCAACTTAATGATAGTATTCGCCAGTCCGAAGACTGCCCAGGGCAAACCGCGAGGAGGTTCTATCATGTCTTGCCCCATGGTGGCCCTTAAGAGAGCCGATGGTTCATTCTCGGGAGTAACGTCATCTTACACCCTACCAATTCTGCTGAGAGAGTCTTTGACTCTCTCTTTGGTAGCACTGTCGACTTCCACACTAACTGGCACATGGCTAAAAAGTGGAATGTAGCGCCATTCCGTTGGATTGACAGCAGTTGCTGTCATCGGATTGCCCATCCGAGCAAGATTATTAAAAACTCTGTCTTGCTCCTCTAGCCTGACAAACTCCTCAAATAAATTTCGCGGCCTTAACTGCGGTCCGCGAGGAGAGCTGACTTGACTGTTCGGCGTCTGCATGATTGAAATGAAATGAAATGAGAGGCAGTGGTTTATATACCCCTCTAACGCGACGCAACGTTCAAGTTGACTGATAGCAGTTTCAACTTAATGATAGTATTCGCCAGTCCGAAGACTGCCCAGGGCAAACCGCGTGGAGGTTCTATCATGTCTTGCCCCTAGGTGGCCCTTAAGAGAGCCGATGGTTCGTTCTCGGGAGTGACGTGATGGGGTGGTGAAGGCGGGCAAAGATCTGCAATGAAAATGATATGTATTAGAATAGGATATACTATCTTATTTACTTTTTCACTTACCAAGTTAGTCATCCTTTGGTAGTCTCGCGCGTTTCCGAATCGAAAATTTGTGTAGATGGCCGCGCATTCTCAGGCTGGCGTGGAGACACTTTTTCGTGGGATGACCATTGTAACATAGGATGGATTCGTCTAAATTCTGGTTTACGAGTACTTCGCCGGCCAAATGATTATCCCGAATAGGGATGTGAAACTCAAACAAACGATCCTCATTCACACGTTCCCACTCATCCCTCATGCGCTCCAACTTCTCATACGCCTGCCTCTCATCACCCCGCCGAGCCACAGTCCTCTCCAACTCAACATTCCTCGCTCTCAACACACTCATCTCCTTCATCATCTCCTCAAACTTCGCCTCTGCATCTCTCATTCTTCTCTCCGCAGCACTCGCCCTCTTCTCACACTCATCATTCTTCTCTTCCAACTCTCGCGTCTTATTCTTCAAATCAGTCACACAACGCCTCATTCTAATGTTTTCATCCGCCACCTCCTTCGACTTCAGTTCCTTCTTTTTTAACTCATCCAACTCCTTCACAACTTCATCCTTCACTTTCTTCAAACTCTCATACTTATTCACCAACAAATCATGCGCCATCTGCTGCGAAACATGCCTCTTCTCTTCATCCTTCAACCACCTCGCCGACTGCACACGAATCCCACCACTCTTCACTTTTGGGGAAGATGAGCTCTTCGGGGGGTCGGTGATGACGATGTTTGACACCTCCGATGACGAAGAGCTCAACTTCCTCACACGCTCCCTATCTAAATCCACATCATCCTCATCATCACTCTCAAGCACTCTCTTTCGCCCAATCTCACCCTCCAACGACGCAACCGCTCTCGCCAACTCATCATTCTCAACTACATTCTCAACAACATTCTCAACAACATTCTCAACCTTACCCTCTCGCTCGATCGCCAACATTCGCTCCCTCTCTTCCACAATCAACTGCGTAAATCTCAAATCAGTCACTAAACCACCACTACAGTCAGCATGCACTCTGTAGAAACGCGCCTCATCCTCATCACCCTTCAGCACTCTACACTTCACGCACGCAACCCTATTCAAGATAATCATGTGGCCGGTGCCCGCCTTCTTCACATGCGCCTTGGCGTCCGCACTGCGATTTATACGACCGCACACACACATTTTGATATGATACTTTCTGTTTCTATCGTTTGCCATGCCTGATTTATCGTTAGCTGTAAGATAATGAAATTTGTATAAGTTTGGAATCATGTAGTACAGTCATATTCCTAAAGAGTGTAGTGAGTGGCACTCGATCCCGTCGACAGCCCGAAGGCCTTGTACTGATCACTAGGGAAGTGAGAGATCTTCCCCGATACCCGCTCTTTACAGCTGAAGACATCATTGTCACTGCCCCGAAGTGGTAACAGGAACGCCGAGTCAAAGGTAGTGATCAGTAGCTGGGATCTAACCCCTCAAAGCTGCCTTAGACTTAGTTAAATTTCAAATCTGATAGCATATTTGAACTCAGGATACTTGAAAACCTTAGTCTATATGTTAAAACTTTGAAAAAAGTGAAAATTAAGAATTTTTAAAAAATTCCGCATTTTACTACTCATACTACTTTTAAAAAATTTTATCAGTAGTAAAGACACTATCAAACTCTATCATACAAACTTTGAAGTAAGATGATAGCTTGCCTACTTCAAAAGATAGAGTCCTTTGAAACACCCGATATCGGGAGCTCAGAGCGACGACCGTCGCTTACCTCGTCTTTCGATGAAGTGATCAGACTTACGTTGTCGGGGGTTTATATATGCTCGGAAGAAAACTTAAAATGGCTCTATCTCCGAAAGTATTCATCGTAGCGACATGCGGTTTGTTGCAAACGATTCGTCTCATCATTCTCTATGATATGACACCTGAACCATTCTCATATGACCACGGGAAGTTGGTCCGTCAGCACATGTCCATGTAACATGCCACAAGTGAAAAAATTCCTAAGTGTGAGAGCTCCAGTGTGGTGAAAATTTTGAAAAATTTAAAACTTCCGAATTTCGACCTGGAACCTTTACCAAAACATTTTTCATCAAATTTCACTGACCCCCCCTCCCCCCCTCATTCAGAGAAATTTGATGAAAAATGTTTTGGTGACGGTCCCAGGTCGAAATTCCACACTTTGGAAAATTTTCAAAATTTTACCCATACAAAGTCACTCTGACACTTAGGATTTTTTCAGGTGAGCGAGCTCCGACCTAAAATCTTAAATGGCGTCTCACATCTAAACGAAGACAGATAGGAACAAGCCGATTCTTTCACTGAATTTGTCTCACTCTTAGCTTTCAAACGAGCTATTGCACGACAAAATCCGTCCACTGGAACCAAAGTTAGAAGATTGCTGTCGGGGGGGGGGGGGAGGTCAGTGAAATTTGATGAAAAATGTTTTGGTGACGGTCCCAGGTCGAAATTCCACACTTTGGAAAATTTTCAAAATTTTACCCATACAAAGCCACTCTGACACTTGGGATTTTTTCAGGTGAGCGAGCTCCGACCTAAAATCTTGTAACCGCTCTAACTTTTGAACGGCTGGTCCGATTGACTCGCAACAAAAAATGTTGTCGAGCAGTTTTTTCTCCTCTTTCAAACGAGTAGCTGTAAGACAAAATCCGTCCACTAGAACCAAAGTTAGAAGATTGCTGTCGGGGGGGGGGGTCAGTGAAACTTGATGAAAAATGTTTTGGTGACGGTCCCAGGTCGAAATTCCACACTTTGGAAAATTTTCAAAATTTTACCCATACAAAGTCACTCTGACACTTAGGATTTTTTCAGGTGAGCGAGCTCCGACCTAAAATCTTGTAACCGCTCTAACTTTTGAACGGCTGGTCCGATTGACTCGCAACAAAAAATGTTGTCGAGCAGTTTTTTCTCCTCTTTCAAACGAGTAGCTGTAAGACAAAATCCGTCCACTAGAACCAAAGTTAGAAGATTGCTGTCGGGGGGGGGGGTCAGTGAAATTTGATGAAAAATGTTTTGGTGGCGGTCCCAGGTCGAAATTCCACACTTTGGAAAATTTTCAAAATTTTACCCATACAAAGCCACTCTGACACTTAGGATTTTTTCAGGTGAGCGAGCTCCGACCTAAAATCTTGTAACCGCTCTAACTTTTGAACGAAGACAGATAGGAACAAGCCGACTCTTTCACTGAATTTGTCTCACTCTTAGCTTTCAAACGAGCTATCGCACGACAAAATCCGTCCACTGGAAGCCAAAATCGAAGCAAGCTGTCCAGGGGGGGGGACGTCAGCCGAAAACTTTTTCTCTCCGATTGACTTGAAACTCACCCTACCGATGCAGAATTTCACGCTGAATCCGAATCTGACCTCCGTTTTCTCATCCGATGCTTCGTTTGGACGCTACACACCAAAACGTCCCAAATTCTAACTCTGTCGTTTTTCGAAAAATGTTGAAAATTTTTTCTCACCGATTGACTTGAAACTCACCCTACCGATGCAGAATTTCACGCTGAATACGAATCCGACCTCCGTTTTCTCATCCGACCACTCCTTCCACTCGAAACAACCCATTTTACAACCCAACATTCAGCAGATTGCACCAAAAACATCACACACTATAGCCTCAAGACTAATCCTGGCGGTCGCCCACGTCAACCTAGACGGTCGCCCACGTCAACCAGGCGGTCGGACCAACTCACCCGAGTCTCACACTCTGTCGTTGCAGAGGGGGGGGACGTCAGCGAACATGTTGTGAACGTGGACCCACCTGGACGGCACACCACGACAGACCACAACCTCTGTCGTTCCAGAGGGGGGGGCTCAGACACGAAGCACCACGGCGGCCGACCACGACACTCTGCCGTGCCAGAGGGGGGGGACGTCAGCGATGGCGGCCATCTTGCGCGGTCCAGAAGTGGAGTTTTGCTTACTACTGATGTATTTTGAACGAAATTAATTACATGAATGCCTACCATCAATACACCTGATTCTTTCCACCAGAAATAGTGAATCTTTTCATGATGTGATTATCACAGTACCGCATTTTCTCAAATAGAACACGCATCTAAATAAACAATTAAGAGGTTAATTTGAGTTAATATTCATTATAGTGTGACTACATTTAAATTAGGGCATATTGGTTCTACACCATCACGCCATCAATTATTAGGTCTATATTTTTTACGCAGTTCGCGTAACAACAAATTTTTTATTTTTTGATTAATTCAGCAGGCCTACCTATTATGCTGGTGGATTGATATGGTAGCATTGTTCCTTTGTTAGACATACTTTAATAAAGAACGACTGGTTCAAGATTTCTTACTTAGCCTGAACCGCAGTTATTATCATTTTGATTTAAACTCAACTGATACTCTATAGTAGATGATCTTAAGTATTCATAAGAAAATTCGCTCATAAATTCAAAAACTAACTTTCTGAATCAATTGTGAAGGTCACATCCGTCAATGTAAGCCATGACTGATTTAAGTAGTAATCCCGTGGCAAAATCAAGGACAAAATGAGCAACGATGAGTCATCATGCTGACTCAGCCCCCCTGTGGAAGGAGGGGAGAAGGCCAAGGATGTGCTGGGAGGAATGGGTCCGTGAGGAGGAAAGCGTTCCCTCTCCCCCCTCTGGAAGGAAGGAAGGAGGAACTTTCCAGCAAGGGTAGGAATCTAGGAATGAAAAGGTGGGTTTTGGTCGTTTTGGGATGAGAAAGGCCGGAATTCGGCATGAAAGAGGGTTCGGATGGAAAAACGGAGGGCAGATTCGGAGTCTACGTGAAATTTTGGGTTAGGAAGGAAGGAGAAGTTCTCCTGTGAGGCAAGGGTAGGAATCTCTGAAAACTGTAAGAGTTAGAAAAGGTGGGTTTTGGACGTTTGGGAAGAGAAAGTCCATTTTTCAGCATGAAGGAGGCCTCGTATGGGAAAGCGGAGGCCAGATTCGGAGTCTACGTGAAATTTTGGGTTAGGAAGGTTGTTTCCAGCTCAATCGGAGAGAAAAATTTTGAGGACGTCCCCCCTCGGCAGCGTTGCTTCCAACTTTGGTTCTAGAGATCGTAGAAAGTCGTGCAATAGCTCGTTTGAAAGCTAAGAGTGGGACAAATTCATTGGAAAGCACAGCTTGGTCCTATATTCCTTGGCTGAGGCTTGGGAGTGACATTGAGACTTTTGGTCATGTTAGAGCGGCGTCAGAGGGTTTTTGAGTGAGAAAGTGGCTGTAGCGGCTAAACGGAGCCTCGTACGTGAAAATGGACGGCGGATTTGGACGTTTTGGCCAATTTTGGGTCTATGGGACTTGTTTCCAGCTCAATCGGAGAGAAAAAGTTCTGACCCCCCCTCCTGTCAGACTTCCATCTTTGGTTCTAGAGATGGTAGAAAGTCGTGCAATAGCTCATTTGAAAGCTAAGAGAGAGAAAAATGCAGTGGAAAGCATCCTATGTCCAAGTTTTCCCGGGTTTATAGAGGAAAACGCCAGAGTTACAAAAAGGTGGGTTTTGGACGTTTTGGGATGAAAAAGGCCGTTTTTCGAGCAGAAGGAGTGCTCGGATGGGAAAACGGAGGGCAGATTCGGAGTCTACGTGAAATTTTGGGTTAGGAAGGTTGTTTCCAGCTCAATCGGAGAGAAAAAAGTTTGAGGACGTCCCCCCCTCGTTGCTTCCAACTTTGGTTCTAGAGATCGTAGAAAGTCGTGCAATAGCTCGTTTGAATCCAACTTGCTCTTATGTCGCATAAAACACATTCATATTCAACTCAATGTGCTAAACTAGATTTGACTACAAGATTTGGGAAAAGCAATCATGAGTCAGTCATCCGCGTGCCTCCTTTTCCCTGCCGCAACGAAGTCAGAAGAGAAACGGAGGTCTCTGATTGGCTCTCATAGTGTCAAATGTGGATTCGCAGGAGACTATAAAAGCAGACGTCTCCCCATTTTCTCTTCATTTCATTCTCTTGACTTGGAAAGCGTGTGTGACTTACTCAAGCCATTCTCCGTCTCAATTTTGTCTGATTCAATCCTGTTTCCAAATTTACAAGTGAGTGTCACGACTGTGTGGCCTAAACCTTACCAACAGTTTAGAAGAGAGACACAGGAGAGTGTGTGGCCGATGATTGTACAAGCCTATTTTGTTGAACCATCACCACCACCGCCGCCTCCACCGCCTAGACGCTTTACCTTTAAGTCTTTTAGGGAATTGAAACTTAATTCTGGTCCTATGCCGAAGACATTTCATTTACCGGACGATGACGAAGACTTAGACTTTGGTGATGAGCTTTAAATCATGTGAACGCTCCAAAAGGTCCTCTTAACCCTTCGATTACCAAAACATTTTTCACTACGTCTATGACCAATAGGGGTGCACGTGCACCCCATCACTTTTTTGAAGAAATGCTAGGATTTTTTTGAACTATAAAGTTAGAAGAAATTCTTCTTATTAACTTACCAGTGCCTATGTAATTAGGTGACATGATGTGATCTATTATTGAATATTTACGTTAATTCTCTTCAAATCACGAACTAAATTCAAACATAAAACAAGAGCTACAAAATATGTTATATGATTAATTTTATTTCTGGCACAAAACGGAATTTGGAGCAGCATGTTCGCTGCAAACAAAGTTGAAACATTTCACACATTTATTTCGGCTTTTTCGGTCACGTTGACGATGACACATGTAACATCGGCCTTGCATCTTCTGCTGAATCATTGATGCTGTTGCTGCCTTCAGAAAACCATGTTTCTCTGCAGTGCTTTTCAACAGAGAAGAAACACCTTGGAAATTTGTTTGTTTCCAAACTCGAACACGATCAGAAATTTGTTCTTCAGCCAAGGCCTTTCCCAAAGCCTCGAGATGCAATCGCCTTTGTCTTGGTCCATTCACTTCCAATACGGCTGGATACTTGGTTGAAAAATACACAAACGCGTTGTATGCAGCAGAGTCGAGCATGAAAAAGAAAATGTTCAGCGGCCACCTTCCGGTGTTTCTCCGGCAAGAATACTGTGCAATAATCATGTCAAAAGTGTCTACGCCACCTTTTGTTGCATTGTACGAGTGGATTATTTCCGGCTTTTTCAAGCCATCTCCTCTTTCATCGATAACTTTCTTGCTGTGATGTTCTGTTGATAGGAGCACGACTGTTTTGTTCTTTTTAGGAACATAGGAAACGAGTGTTTTTTCTTTCGAAACCCGAACAAACTAGAATGAATGTCACGTCTTCTTCCGCCCGTGAATTGTACCGGAATTGCCGCTTTGTTTTTCCTGAGAGTGGCAGTCAGGGTCAGTCTTTTCTCCCACAACTTCTCGCATAGCGGTACAGAGGTAAAGAAGTTGTCTGTTGTGACACTTCTTCCTGTTCCTTCAATTGTCTTCACTAAGCGGAGTACAACGTTCATGCCAACATCTTTTTGTCGCTCCTCAGTTTGATCTTTCCCCAAATATATCTCAACGTTGCATAGGCATGCAGTTTTCACGTCGCACATACAAAAATACTTCACTCCATATCTGGCGGGTTTCGAAGGCATGAACTGTCTGAATGAACAATTGCCTCTAAAAGCAGATAGCGTTTCATCGATCGTTACGTGAGAGTCCGGCTCAAATGCAGTGCGCACTTTTTCTTGGAATAAGGAAAACACGAACTCCATCTTGCGAAATTTTGAATCCGTTGACCTCCGTCCATGAACGTCATCGAAAGCTAGATACCTGCTAAGTTGCTGGAATCGATTTCTCGATAAGATGAGCGTCACAAATTCTTGATAATGGAGAGATGTTGGACTCCAGATTTCCTGTATCATAACATTTCTCTTCTTCGTCACTCCGAGTATCAGAAGAATGCTGATAAAGCCCCAAATTTCGTTCTCGGTAATTTCTGGGATATCATCATTCAGTCGTTTGTTAGTGCAATCACGAATGTGCTGTATCATGGATGGAGTAAACAGACTTTGAAAAAAGTCCTTTTGATCTTCTAAATGATAAGTTTGAGCCGTCAGTCCCGGTCGCACGTTCACGATATTTTTTTGTCTATACGCTGAAGAACGTGGCGATGTCTCAGACCAACGTGACCCATCTCTGCCGTAGTAGAATTCTCCGCTCGAGTTTCTTTCGTCCATATCTGTATCTTCTTCACTCTCTGTCTCATCGATGCTTTCTTCCTCTTCATAAGATGCATTGTCATCTTCGTCACTGTGCTCGATATTCTCATCATCAATCTCTTCAAAGTCGGATTCATTTGCCAAGATATCTGCAATTGCTGCCGCCGAATACCTACTTGCCATTACGCGCACAATACAATGCGGTCTCTGTGCCAACCTTTGCAATTGGAAGGTCTGACTGACTTCAGCTCGTGGCGTCAAGCGAAATCGATTGGAGGACATGGGTTCCTCTCTCTCTCTCTCTCTCTCTCTCACACACACACACGAACGCATGCGTATGCACACGTGCAAGCGTGGGTGTGTGTGAGAGAGAGGAAGTCGCTACTTTCTCTGAAAAGCCGTACATGTGCACACGAACGCACACGTGCATAATAAAGTGAAGAAGGTTAGTCAAAGTCTAAGCCAGATTGAAACAAAAAGGAAGCTTCATCACAAAAAAAGGCCACGCGAATGACCAAAAGGGGTGCAGGTGCATCCCAGAGCACATTCTTTAGCTATTGCGTTAAGCGATGGTTATAGAATTGGTTGTTAACGTGGTCAATTCCTTCTCTATATAATAATGTTTAAACATATAATAACCCAGAGAGCAATACATTTTCCCGATCATAATTTTTTGCAACAATATATATATACGTGGGGTGCATGTGCACCCCTTTTGGTAATCCAAGGGTTAAGGGCCACCTCATATGTCACTGCTAAGCTAAGGATTTTCTTTTCTCTGATGATCATGAATGTACTTAGTGGTATTCTTTCGTTGCAGACTGCCATGGCCATGAATCCTACTCCAACTGCTGCATCACTGAATCCTCAACATCTCGAGCTGTGGAATCCGAAAATTGAAAAGGTAATTCACGGCTATGCTACCTACAAACAACAAGTGCGCTACAACGGTGTTCGACTCTATCTTCAAACGCCGGCTGCATACTTACCAAAAGTGGATACGCAAGTAAATCGTTGCGGTCAAAACCTGAGTATACCTATTGATAATTGGTTGCGTCAGCAGCTTGACATTTTAGAAGACGTTGTGAGGCAAAGGGCTCTTATTCCCACTGAACTATTACAGTTGTAGCCAGAAAAGAAAACTTATTATAAACCTTCGTATCGCGGCACTCGCTGCTATATTTTGCAAAGCAAGTATTGTAAAGTCACTTCAGGAGTGACAGTTGAACAGTCAGTTGAAACAGAATTGTCATCGCTAGGTGCAGGCTTTTATTCCTTTCATATTGAGGTGCCTGCTGTTTATGTGGGACCTCATCAATCTGACGGTAATTTTATTTCTCTCAATTTGCGCATTGCTCAGATTCATCATCAACCTGAGTTAACAGGTCTTGATCCCATTGAGAAAGTCATTGATTCTTGTGTCAAAGAGTGTCAAGAAACTGTCACCGAACCTAAACGTCGTCGCGCATCAAAGGAAGATGGTGTTATCACCAAAGAAAAATCTTAAGTATTGTAATCAGTTAGTATGTAGTGAATGTGGAAAACGCGGTCTTGTGCGTTATGTTCAATTAAAACATTGTAATTATGTTGTATGTATCTTTTGTTATGTAAAGGACAGATATCCTTGTAAAGTTCCTGCTCAATGTATTATTTTGTAATGAAGTCTTTTTGATATTGGAGGTTGTCATCTTCATAGACAGTGAGGGGACACCCATGCAGGAATTGAGTGCTATTGCAATGACGGAAAGTGATCAAACTGTTGTTTGTGTTTATCATAGATTTGCCTACTGTCCTCCACACAAAGACGAATGGTCACGGCAAGACTATCATATGCATTGTGATCAAAAGAAGTTATGAGATGAAATGATTTTTGATATGGCTGTATGTTTCGGTGAAAGACATCACCTTTACAGACCACCATCCCGTTGTAATACTAGAAATAAAGCCACCTACATTGCAAAACTCTCTTCACGCTGGCATTGTAGTTTCTATGACGTTTATGAACTGTATCTATATTATTGTCAACAGCATGGGTATATGTAAAACATGTTTTTACTCCTTTTGAATGAATGATGATCATTTTATGAAGTGTATTCTGTACTTGTGAATTTTGACTGATGTTGAATAAACTTACAGTGGAACATGATTGTTATTTCTGTTTTATTCATAGTGGAAGTCATTGAAGCAATGCGAAATCTATAGTCACAACGTTTATGATGGCGCATCGTACCTTGAGTAACCACATGTGTCATTTGACACTTGATCAACAAGGATTCGATGGATTTTTACAAGATGGGAAACTTACATTTAAAATGAAGATGAATGATATGAAAGTAGTGGTAACTGAAAGCCTTCCTCTCTTCAAAAGATTGATAGAGAGTTTACAACCTCAAGATGTAGAGGGTAGACTCGTTGCTTATATAGAGTTGAAAGATTTGCAAAAACCACTTCGTTTTGGATCTTATTGCACAGAATGGATTACTCTTAGTGATCAATTTTATGTACGTCATAAGGAGAAAATTATGGAGAGAATAGAAGAGACGATGGAAGGAAATGCATACGTTGTTAAACATATCATGATTTAACTGAGTGTGTTTACATCCACGACTTTGTTTGATGGTCGACATGTTGTGTAGATGCAATAAAGATTTCTTTTCACTGAGTATTTTGTAATGGTGTATAGAGCAACATGAGTCATTGCGCTTTGCTAGATAAATGAATGCGTCTTCGTTCGCTAGAAGGGGCGTATCACAAAATGAGTCATTGCGCTTTGTGCATTACTATCAGGCTCTCTGTTAGATAAATGAATGCGTCTTTGTTCGCTAGAAAGGGTGTGTCACTAAAGTCTTTGTGAGGACTAGAATGACTTTGCATATAAATAGGGAAGGTTTCCACCCACGCAGTCAAAAGTTCACGTGTGATAACTCTTTGTCACGTAACAAAGACAGGGAAACGCATGTGATTGGAGCTAGGTCTGGTTATAAAACAGACGACTGAGCTCATGGCAATCATTTCCGTCCTTGCGCTAACCATGCAGTTACTCAAAGCCATCAACTCTGCTCTCGCACTGGGTACACTGAACTTCCTTACTTTAGCATCGGGTAAAAATGCTTTCAATCAAAAGATAACTCATCATGGAGAAGTCGTGACCATAAAAACTCCAAGTCATCGGATGGCTTATCTAAAGGTTATGTCAACAAAGTATGGACTCGCTGTGTGTGTACCGTTAGAATATTGGACACGGTTACAATTCAATACTCTTGAAACATTCCTGAAAGAAAATCTCAACATTCCCAAAGAAATTGTTCGACACAATGGGAAGCGGCCACAAGTTCCCATCATGGAAAGAAGATACATGTATGTTCATATGGATAGACACTGTCTCATCATCCATGAAAAGGAGGGCAGCGAATTCGACTTACTCAATTGCAAACCTCTCCCCATTTTGGGAAAAGGATTCTACTCCTTCGAAATTAAAATTCAAACCATCTACATGGGTCCGCGCAGGGACGGAAGGTTGTTTACGTTGAATCCCTATATTGTCTCCATAACCTTTAAAAATGATGTCCATGTTGATGATGATCAACTACAGTAACACTCTCCACACACTGAGAACGCACCATCGGTCTTTATGAGACCACGGCCTTAACGGCCACCTTATCAAGAAAGAAAATGTACACTCACCATGAACATGACTCTCTCCTTCTTTCTTAGGCATTACATTCTTCACTCAGGTTTGAATCATGATCATGTGGAAATTATCAGCATGCCTCTATGTATCATGGAAAAGTCAGTGTGCTACATTTCATGATATGAAACGTCAACTTCAGATAACTCTAGAACGCTTTCAACTACGAAGGTTACATCGCGCAATCCTATCCAACTCTTGTCGTGTCATTAACGTAGGAGACGGCATTGTATTTATTCGCATTCAAGAGATTATTCTACAAAATGATCACTGCTACATCGTGATTCCAAGACCCTCATGGGAAAAGTATAAAAGGGAAGTTCACTCAACCCTCATGCCATTTGTGAATCATGCTCCTCATCCGCATCATCAACGCCATGCGCGAAATGAATCTCAGAAGAGACATCGATCCAGAACAGTTGCATACCCATCTTCCCGATTCAGTATATCATCGCGGTCATGAGCAACGGTCGAAATCTTCAAATTTTTCGCTGCGGCAAAATCCAAGTCCTAGGAAACCTTTCTCATTTCGTGATGCAGTCCATGTGTTACGAAGTCGTCAAGAAAATGCGAACACTCATGCCTCATCTACTCCTCAGTCCCTTGACATTGAAGAATATAGTAGTGTCTGTTCAATTGAAGATGTTAGTGAATCTAGCAAACATTAAAACCAGTTATCATTGTATATTTTATGAAACTGAACTCTTTCCTGCTTCCTGCTTTCCTGCCTGATTTTGGATTTTTGAATTATGTTAATGAAAGTTGACGATGTAATTATCATCGTGAAATCATTCACAATGTATTCGCTTGAAGAGCAAGTCATGTGCTGTGCCTGGGCTCTTGCCTACGAAAATTCAGGCGAAAGTTTGAAGAGAAGTACGGACGAAATCCTCCGTCAAGATCACAGATTAATTATTGGAAATTGAAACTGTTGGAAACCGGTTCGTTATCGAAAGACAGACCAAGATCAGGGCGTCCTGTAACGGCATCCGGTGATGATTCACTTGAACTCGTTCAAGAAGAAGTGAATGAAAATCCACAATCATCAATACGCCAAATTGCTCGTGACAATGACATCTCTCCACCTAGTGTGTTTCGTTGCCTAAATAAATCTGGAATGAAGCCCTATAAGGCCAGCTGTTACCAATTGCTCTTTGATGGGGATGAGGACAAGAGCGTTGCAATTCTGCGAAATACTGATTGACCGATTTCGCGGAGATCCTTCATGGTCAAGAAAAATTGTCTTCTCTGATGAGTGTAATTTCTATCTGTCGGGAAGCATCAACAAACACAATACTCATTATTGGGCAGCTGAAAATCCTCATTGGAAATTGCAGAGTAAGACCCATGGTACTCAGTACCTTAATGTATGGGCAGCAATAGGATGGAATGGGCTAATTGGTTTGGATATTTCGGAAAAAACAATGACTGGGTATAGATGCTGTGTGATTTTGACTGAACATGTCCCTTACTTCTCCCGAAACATAGGTTCACATTATCAGCAAGATGGCGCTTCTTCACATTACGCAGTGAAAGTGAGAGAAATTTTTGACACCAAGTTGAATGGTCGATGGATTGGACGTCGAGGCCCGATCGAGTCGCCTGCCAGGAGTCCCGACCTAACTCCCTGTGACTTTCGGTGTTGGCCATATCTCAAATCTTTAGTGTTTGCCAACAATAGACGTTAAGAAAATCTTCAGTCCCTAAGATCAGCAATTGAAGACAAAATTCACGGAATTCCTTTGCGAATATATCGAGACACCATGAGAGATTTTGAGAAGAGAGTGCATCTGTGTCGTGAATCACGAGGATATGTTTTCGAGTAATGTGCTAGTATGTTTGAATTTCTCTATAATGTTATTATAAAGTTGATTCAACACCGATTAAACTCATAAAATGTTAGTAAAGTTCTTGTACTAAAACTTTTGAAACACCCGGTATAGCACAAGTGAATGTTTGCCGTTTGTGTATAGTACATTTATTAACTTAGCCATTTGTGAATGACATTATTCCTAACATTACAAACAACTACTTTGTTTCTAACTTTACAAACAGTGAGATGATTCCAACTTTATTTTACTCTTCACCTATCTTACAAACATTGAAATGCTTGTCACTTTATTTTATACTTTACCTATCTTACAAACTCTGAAACGATTCTAACATTAATTCAAACTTTTAAAATCATCAACTTTATTTCTAACTTTACAAATGTCAACTTTATTTCTAACTTTACAAACAGTGAAATGATTCTGACTTCATTTTATATTTCACCTATCTTACAAACAGTGACATACTTATGATATTATTACCAAATCAGTCCCACGTATTTGAACCGCAACTTTATGTGAAAGGAAAGCGACACAGTATATACATGATATGTTATTCATCATCACAGGCGATTTTCATAGCACCGCACATAGGTAATACTGATGGTAGCAGAAAACAAAGTTTTTATGGCTCACATCACCGGAGAAAACAAAGTCATTGAAGGAAACTGTACAGGGACAAAACAAAGTCAGGAAAACCAGTTGATATGCAAGTCATGATATGAAGTGATCAGAATATGGACGCATGTTACAAGAGACTCACTCACAACACCCCATAGAAAACGCCATGGAGTGAAAAACAAAACAACCACAACAGAGAGGAAGCATTCATCATCATACATCGCCGGACGGAGGAGGAGAAAGTTTCTGTCTCTTGGGTGGAGGTAGATGAGTGTCTGGATGGCCGTACGGTAATGAGTGGTTAGGACTCATCCAGCATCGCTTGTCTTCCCAAGTTGAGAGACCTCGTTTCCTAAACGTCGTTGTTCTGACTTGATGCGACTGTGATTTTAAGATGGTCATTTCTACTTTCTTAATTTTAAGTGAATCTAAGGCATCTTGATAGTCCCTATGTGTCATTTTTCTAACGATTGACTTCGAGATGCCTTTCGCCCGTTTAATAGAAAGCTCTGAGGATTGTGGCTTCATGGAGTACATCTTGGGACGATGCAAGATCACTCCTCTATCTGTTTGCCGGCACGCTCATCCTTGAAGCAGCCAAGCTTCGCTTTATTTGTGGTAGAGTAAAGCGGATGGTCAGTGGGATAGTTGGAACTATCAAACTTGTGTGCTAAATAATTTAAAATGTCTTCCTTCTTGACTTGGCTAGTGGTTGTCAAAGCTAGGAAAAAGCTGTCTGTATCGCCTCCTACTAATTCCACATGTTGGATCAATGGGCAAGTTTTAAAGGTGTGGTAAAACAACTTGTACATTTCTAACTTGGAGTGATCCAAGACAGCTTGACCGACATAAATGGGTTTGCAAAGTTCTACTTTGGATTTTAACATTTTAAAACCAGTGATGTCTTCGGAAATGACATCTTGGTGACAAAACAACGGTGAGCGGCATCACTTGATACTCGTTTCCGGATCAGTCACGATACGATAGTCCATGCGCTTTTTTACATCCTCCATGGTTTTACCAAAGAGGGCATTATTCTTAAATTTAAAGAAGTCCTTTTCGAAAGGATTCTTGGATTCAGCCCGTTTCTTACTATTAAATTCTATATGCGGTTTTAGAAAGGGCTTCTGCCTAAACTGGATAGCGCGATGGACTTTGTCAAGTTGCATCCCCATACCTAGATAGAATTTGAGGATGGAATAGTGCACGATATAATTCTGCTTGTTCAATTGGGTGAGCAACAACTTCCTAGTGGGTTTATATTTGAAGTCATTTTCCGCCTCATACTGCTTATTGTGTTCTTCCATAAAGGGAGAGAACATATCTGGACTGACTATGCCAGATTCGGGTGCGAGAGGAAAATCAACTGTCCTATTCTTAATACATTCTGGATAGATGAGGTCGACTTCAAATAAATAACCTATGTCGGCCTCATCTCCCAGTGCGATGATGTGTGCTGGATTGGAGAAGTGTTCAATGTCATGGGGCTCTACCCATTGGAAGTCAGACTGTGGCAAAGGCTTGGATAATGCACTCCCATACAAATTATTTTGGTCTATGTACATTAAATGCGTGGTCGATCCTATGTCTTGAGTGCTGTCGACAACATGTTTGTTAACAAATGTTAAGCCTCCCCTAATACCACGTTCAAATAACGTGTACATTTCTGCACCTTGCAGTAAATGTATTCTCTCTTTCGTCATCTTGAAGGCTGACTGATAGGACAGACCCGGTAGACTAACAAAATTTACGGGGTCTAAGGCGTCCTGTTCTAATGTGACTTTCCTAAAAGTCTCAAACACGTCAGCCAACAGATAGACGTCTAATTTTAAGTAGGCAAGGATGTAGTCACCAAAAGTGCGACACCCAAATTCTAACCATGCTTGCTCTGCATGCCTATAGTCATCCGGCGAACAGTCCTCACCCGTCAAATCATTTTTAAATTTATCGATGGACGGAAGGGATGTTTCTTTCAATGTGTCCATTGAACTAAAATAACTATAAGGAAACACCCCTTTCCGTCGCATGAGACTTTCACTTATGTTGGGATAGTCTTTCTTTAAATGTTGAGTGAGGGGAAGTGTTTTTTAAATTATTAGCCAACGCGGCTAAGGAAGAAGACATAAATTGAAAGCTATCTAGAACCTTTATGTCATAGAAGACAGGCTTCCACTTCTTCGTCTTATCTACTTGTACTTTGGCAGTGATGCACATAATTTTTCCTTACTTTGTGCAATCACTTTGGATGACCAGGATTTCATTTTACCGAATCCATGGCGAATGATGATGTGAGCATCATAACATTTAAAAGTTTTTAAAGTTATGGAAGATGACGGGGAGCGTTCGCCGTTTGAGCCTCATAACATTTAAAGTTATGGAAGATGACGGGGAGCGTTCGCCGTTTGAGCCTAAGTTTCATGTTACATTTACTGCATAAGGCAGACTTAAATTTACCACTGAGATGGCAATGGTCCCTCACTTTCTTATGTTGCTGATCATCAAAGGATGAACAGCAGCGGGGACATTCCGTGGTCCTATCAAATTTGAGTTTATCGGCTTCTCTGAAGCACATGGGTTTCCTAGTCTGCTCCGTTTCATACCGTTGATGAAAACGGGCTTTTCTATCTAAAACGTTGAGGAAGTTTTCAACGCACTCCTCGCCTTGCCACACATGCATTTTATTTTGATTCCTATAATATGGATGCCAAACTTCATAACAGGCAATGGCTGCTGGCTCATGACTTAGGTCTTCTTGTTCAATGTAGCATTCAATGTCCGCATAGATGGTACATATGGGACTGAGCTCATTGCCGCTTTCCTCATATCTACAAAATTTATCTTTGGGCATGACTTCCATTTGAAGTTTGCCCCGAGAGCACCACTCGTAATGCTGTTCAAAAAATGGTTTTGACCTAAAGCGCCGTGTATAGCGATCACAGTAATAATGTTTGGTATCATAACCTTGTTGGTGGCGATATAACTTTGAAATTTTAGGAATGCCACAATAATGCCATTCTGGGTGGTTGTCGCTATACACTAGGAGGAGATTGACAACCCGGTCGAAGTTACTTTGGCGGTTGTTATACCTAACGCCCTTCAGACCTTTTTCCCAGAGATGGACGACGATCTTGATTTCATTCAATTTTTCAAATTGGGCGATGTCTTTAAAATCTAATGTGTTGACATCTAACCCGTCAAACTTAAGTTCATCCTCCCATTCACGATAGTGAGTGATTCGTTCACGATGTACACTTATATCATTATAGTGAAGAATGGAGAGGACGGCATACTTGAAACACTGGGACTGACACTCCACATTGACGACAGCCTTTTTGTCAGCCAGTGCTTTGGGGAGGGTGAAACAACCACTCCCTTGCAAATTTTCCAAAAGATTGATTTTAATGTCTACTTTCTCTATACCATCAAAAACCAGACCGCTATCTCTTTCATTAAATTTATTTAAGTTGTTGACGAGATAGGTCGCATGTCTCTCTATCCACTCGTTTACACCACCTATCAGATCAGCAGCAGCACAGGAGACTATCCTAGTGGTCACAGTGGACTCTACTTCCCCCGTGCTACTGTCTACCTTATTGAAACGAGCAGTGAGATAGAACATGCCTTTGAGCAAAAATCTATCTAAGCTCGTCAACATTTGATGAATTAAACCTATATTATTCATCAAGAAAGGATAAATATCTTGTACAGGTTCAGAGCTTTCTAACTCATAGTCGCGAACGAGCCTCTCAAGGGAAAACTTGCTCGGCCTTAGAGTGACGTTGTTGTCAGTGTAAAGCTCAGTGGAATGTGTGTGACAGAGTGTGTGCGAAGAAAGAACAAACTCTGTAGGAAAGGTATTCCGACACGAAGAACAGGAAAAGCCGACGTGCGATGAAGGATGCTTCCTGCCTGTTTTTTCGGTGGTTGCCTCACACTGAGACAGGAACCGCCTTCGATGTGGACTCGCAAGTTGGTGCTTTTGTAGAACGTGCGTCCACAACCTTCACACTTGGGTCGTTGAGGGATCGGTCGGCGCTTTCCTCCTCTGCAGGCATTGCCAGCGGTGTAACGTCTTAAGTTGAAGACTTTGGCGAGGACCCTGTCACACCGCTGGCATCGAAAGTCCTTCTCCTCTTCGACTTCAATCTCCCTCTCCTCTCCCACTATCTCCAACTCCATTTCCTGCTCCTCCAGCAATCTCTCCACCGACTGAACGGAGAGGAGAGGGAGTTCGGCCGCTGCTGCAGGTGGTGGTGGTGATGCTGGGATGATGATGGGGCGGGAGGGAACGTCACCGTCCAGGAGGTAGGCCGCCAGATCTGTTGAGAAAAAGAGAAAAGAGATTAGTAACATGATCATAATTTCAAGTTTGAAGTCTTATCCCCCTATTTCCCAATCACGGTTACTTACCATCTAAGGACTTGATCTCCGGCAACATCGATGGTCGAGGAGGCAGGAGTCGAGCCGAGGGTGGAAGGATCCTGGGCTTCAGTGTTGGAGGGACGTGGTGACGGGGAGCAGGAACTGGTGCAGGGAGCGGAGCAGGCGGTGGAGGTGGGGCGATGACGATGCCCGAGAAAGGAGTCAGACCTTGAGCGGAGGTAGATGGGCGGGAAGGTAGGGTCGGAAATTCCTCGCGGTACTTCCGCCTCGCAGCTTCTCTCCACTTCTTCATCTTTGCCATATCTGTAGAGAGGAAAGAGAGATTAGAGATTGAGACAATGATGTTAAACAATCAAGGCATGAGATGTTAACGATACACTTGCCAAGCCGCTCATAGGCTTCCCCGATTGTTCCTTGGGGGACGGGTTCCCCATTGCGAATGCATTCATGCACTGAAAAAGAATGACAGCAAAGATAAGCAGAGCTATAATTTGGATTCGGTTTAAACATGAACAAAATAAGGGAGGGGCTCTTGATTTTAATTAGGATGTCTACCCTAATGATGTTAGTAATAGAGTGAGTCAACCTTGATACAAATACTTACATTGCTCGATGGTGGCCTTCTCCATCTCAGCAGCAATGCGGTAATTTTTAACTTTGTTGAATTCCATGGCGGATAGTTAATAGTAGGTAAGTAAGACTTCAATCACTGAAAAGGAAAATGAGAATCGTTTCATTTGCCTAGTCAACGTTTATCATGGGAACAATCATTGAAGTGACATCTAATGAATTACATTTCACTCTACTCCATATCATAGAGACTAACCTTTGTCGAATGACTGAAGTACTCTGACCTGGCGAGAGAAAGCGTCACGTTGAGTATGAAGTCGAACGCCCAACATGATGAGCAACGGCTGAGAGGTTTCGGTCTAACAAACGACGAACAACCCGTGCAACACAATCCCTCCACGGCAGTACCCGCCGTCCCCAATGAACGTTCGAGCAAAGGAGATATTACAGCGATGACATGTTTTATGAGCAGAAGTGAATCTCTTGATAGCAAGAGACTATTCAACTTGATAGCAAGTCAAAACAACCTGATAGCAGGAGCTCACCGACACTCACCTTGTTAAAGATAAATGTGAAGAGCAGTGCTGGTGCACTGCCTTTTATAAGATTTTCCTAAGCGGTGAATGGATGAGACCTCTCGTCCAATCACAGACGGGCTAGAGTTCCTGATGTGCGCACGTACATTTGTAACGCGTTATTGAAATCGTCTTAAGCAAAAATGATGTTTAGCAATAGACTCAACCATGGCACCCGAAGTCAATACATTGAAACATGATGATTGCACGATTCGTTTTCATCAAGAGAGCTTCGGAGGCTTAATACAAGATAACATCCTTGAGTTTCAAAGGGAGGAGACAAAATTGGAAGCATATTTAGACTACACACGAGAAATAGTTACGGAATTGATATCTTATTTCAAAGACAGTCTCATCAAGGCTCATTTAATTGCACATATCAATTACATTCATTTTCCAGAAGGTGAAGTAGCGGAAAGTGTTGATTTTCAATTTCATTCCTATGGACAAGAATATGTTACTGATGCTTCTGAGTTTTATACACGACATCTGCGGAAGATTATTTCTCGGATGGACAAACTTTCACAAACGTGTGTCACGGTAAAACTATTTGACTACACTTGCATTTCATGAAACATGATAAACTTTCTGACTACACTCACGAATAAAACTTCGATGATCAAACTTTACTTTCACAAACGTGTGTCTCGGTAAAACTATTTGACTACACTAAACTTTGCTTTTGCAAACCATGATACACTTTGTGACTACGTTCACAAGAGCTTGTTCACTAGCGAAGAGAGAAATGAGCTTGTGGTTGCGTGTGGCGCATGAATGTCCCTTCCAATTCATTCCATTCATCATTTCGTCTCCGTGATAGAGACAGTTCTTAAAAGAACTCATGGCTCATTCTCATCAACTTAGGTTGTCAACGTTTTTAACACTCAGTGCAATGGAGATGTTTTAAAGTAACCTTCGACTGATGGCTAAATGTCACCCTGGCGGTGAGAGCACTACGTCGAGACGATAAGGCAACCACTTGGAAACATGACGCAGAGAGGTTTAACAAGGATTACAATTGCCGAATATCCCATGCGGTACTCTTCGCTGCGGATTCGATCGCCGCCCAAAAGGGACGCCCGTCGATAGGAAGTATTACACCGAAAATCTCCGTGACTTGCACCGTCAATGACTTGAAAGCCAGACATGAAAACCGGTGGAGTTATTTACAAGAGGTTGGTAAGTCGTTGCGTTGACCAGCTTGATAGCAAGCCGTGGAGAGGGATAGCAAGCCGTGATTCACAAGCGTTTTGCATTGGAGATTTTTAGATGCCACCCATGACAAGATAGCTAAGACTCAACCGATTGGCGTTCAAAGTGCTACGTTGAGAACTGTGTCAAATGCCCAACATGAGTTGCCCCAGAGGTTTCGGTCTAAAATATGACACACTCCCTTGCCACACTTATCACTGCGGCATCATCGCCGTCCCGAAGGAACACCCTGTCAGTGGAATATTACAGCAAAACTCTCCGTGTCATGCTCGCTTTCAGTGAAAAGCCGCTTGTATCACGGTAAGACTGGCTCGTACACACATACATGCCTTCATTGACTTCAGCAGGGTCGAAAACCCCAGAAAACCTCCAAAAATAATGAATTTAAATTTTTCAGCATTTAGTACTACTTATGAAATTTTATAAGTAGTCTGTAAATGTAGGTCTGATCAATAGCGATCGAATCTTTTTTGAATCAAGTCAAAAGGATTTGTAGAAGCAAAGTTATAACCCTTTAAAGTTTAGGAGTCTTTTATGGCCTGGAGACGAAGGCCATCTCCTGGCTAACCTTTAAGTCTGACGCCTTAGCTGATATCAGCAATGAAATTTTCTAAGTCGGTTATTTGGAATGTCCGATGCTATCATCAGAGCTTCAGAGATACGACCTACCTTTGACAATCTCTCTCGTCTTAGTGACAAGTCTCTGTCGGTTCCCAGCTTATATAGTTTGTGGCGATCAGCTGATGACGTCATCTCCATCATCCAAAACTTTAAACACGTCTATCTCCGGTTATAGTGCTCCGATTGACTTCAAATTTTGACAGTCACGTTTTCTCTCAGTCGACTCTCTACGATGACCAGAAGCCGAGTTGAAAAAACTCGTTTTTTCAAAAGTTCCAAAATCTTGGAAAATGCGCAAAAATTCGATTTTAAACATGCTCTCATTTGGAAACGAAAGCTTCCACATATCTGAAAAGATAGGATCCTAGAGAACAAAGTGCGCTCTTGCCCCTAAAAGAAACCCGAGCTCTTCATTCACTTCCAATCCTCCACTATTTATCGCCAAAGGTGGCTACAATTTAACATTTTCACGAAAAAATCCCGTGTGGAGACCCAGTGTGAAAAAATTTTCAACTTTTTCTCTCCGATTCACTTGAAACTCACCCTCTAGATGGAGAATGGCACGCTGATACCAAATCTGGTCTGCATTTTCCCGTCCAAGGCTTCGTTCGCCCGCTAGAGCCATTTTCATAAAAATTCTAACTCTGTCGATATTCGCCAATTTCTAAAATTTTCAATGACGTCTCACATCTAAGCGAAGGCAGATATGAACAAGCCGTTTCTTCCACTGAATTTGTATCACTCTTAGCTTTCAAACGAAAAAACGGACTTTCTCATCCCAAAACGTCCAAAACCCACCTTTTCCTAAATCTGGCGTTTTTCAGAGATTCCTGCCATATTCCTCTCTAAACCCGGAAAACCTGGACATAGGATGCTTTCCACTGCATTTTTCTTACTCTTAGCTTTCAAATGAGCTATTGCACGACTTTCTACGATCTCTAGAACCAAAGTTGGAAGTCTGACAGGAGGGGGAGGGGACGTCCCAAAATTTTTTTCTCCGATTTCGCTGGAAACAACCTTCCTAACCCAAAATTTCACGTAGACTCCGAATCTGCCCTCCGTATTCCCATCCGAACCCTCCTTGATGCCGAATTCCGGCCTTTCTCATCCCAAAACGGCCAAAACCCACCTTTTCTAACTCTGTCATTCCTAGATTCCTACCCTTGCTGGAAAGTTCCTCCTTCCTTCCTTCCTTCCAGAGGGGGGGGAGAGGGAACGCTTTCCTCCTCACGGACCGATTCCTCCCAGCACATCCTTGGCCTTCTCCCTTCTTCCTTCCTTCCAGAGGGGGGCGGCTGAGTCAGCATGATGACTCATCGTTGCTCATTTTGTCCTTGATTTTGCCACGGGATTACTACTGATTTATCGCCGTAAACTATTGCGATTGTGGCTGGCAGTGAGTATAAGTTTCCAACAAGGTTGAAAAAACCAGGGAAATTTGACAAATAGTGTCACAAATCGTGTGCCAAATTTTTGATAAATATTTCTAAAGTATATGTATTTGATGCACCAATTCAACATTTATCAAATCTATATGACGATTCTCATTTTCTTATCAAACGCTTCATTATGTTATCAAATAAGAGTCAAGCATTTATAAATCGTTTCTGATTTTAATAATGTGATAAATTAAATAAATAATTATCAAAATTAGAAACGATTGACAAATGTTTGACTCTTGTATTGATACAATTATCAAATATTTGATAACAGAATGAAGCGTTTGATAAAAATTTGAGAAACGTTACATAGATTTTGATCGATGTTGCATTGGTGTACTAAGAATTAGAGAAATATTTACTAACAACTTTACACGATTTGACTAATATTTGTCAAGTTTCCTTGGTTTTATCAATTGGGAAGGCTCTCCACATCACTCTGTTCTGTGCCATAGGAAATTGATTCACATAACCCGCACTTGATTTGTAAAAATTAATATGTAACCCAGGGATATATAGAGGTATACATCCCTTTACATATCCCTGATGTAACCCTCCTGTATGTATCTTCGAGAAAATGCGCTACACATGGTCTGTTTCTTTGCAAATTTTGTATAAAAGAAGTCATGTGATCGAAACAGTGTGATCACATCATTTTTGTTTTTGCTTAAAAGAAGTCAAGTTTGATCCAAGCGGCGTGAACATATCATTTTAGTAAATTTTGTTTTGAATAATTATGTTGTTCTGTATTTGCCTGTGTTTTCTTATATGAAACTTTGAAATGGACCTTTAAGTAAAAGCGTCTGTCTAGCTTAATTGGGATGATGATTGGGTTAATCACCTCCTTGACTAAATTTAAGACGTAAAAAAAGTCGACTATTTAATTCTTCTAAAAAACGTCACCCTATCGGACAAATTATACCCAATTTTAGACGGCTAATAGTCGTCTTTTTGTTTAAGAGGATCATATCAAAAGCTGAAACTGAAAGGCAAAACATAGTAATCATATAGGTAGAGTGTCGCCTCAAAAAATTGTTTGTATACAGTGAAAATTTTTATATGAAAAGATTCAGTTTTTTGCGGAGATCTGTGGTCCAAAAAAATATTTGAGCAGTTTTAAAAAAAGCTAAATTTTTTCAAATTATTCCTTTGTCTATAGATGAAGTCCCTTTTTAAGTAGTGTGAAACAAGTTGGATATCAAAAGGAATGAACATTTGCTAACAAGCATCTGAATTATACTGATTATCATGCAAAGGAAATTCATGAGCTCCAACCATGCAAGTCTTTATAAAAACGTCGACATCTTATTGAGCTTTCTTGGCTTTCCATTTTCATCAGTATAATTAATTTTATGATTCATTCAAATCTGAATAGTAATGCGGACCCATTTGCATCTTTTAAGATGGTCAGTGGTTATTTTATTTTGCTCTTCCAGTGGCAGGTTCAGCTTGTGATATGATCATGCTCAAGAAAGTGCTCTTATTGATAAGGCTATGTAGCAATCCATCGGATTGCTAATTTAACAAAATATATTACCTCATGACACGGAGGATTTGCAGAATGCTATTATTCCTTCTGTTTTGCTATCACGATCAGTCAAATCCAAAGTTGCTCCAAAAGTGTAAAAAATTGCATATATCATATGTGATGCTGGTCTCATATTCGAGTTCATTTAATAAAATCGAAACTGTATACACAAAGGGGATTTAATTATTGCTGTCGAGTTGCTACTCTACCTAATATAGGCCTTTACTCTATGATCGTAATCAAGGAAACTGATCACATTCAAAATGAACTTCGAAAGGTGCGGGTCTCAAGAAATTACGCTTTACGAATCATAAAATCATGTCGCTGGAAATTGAATCAAAATTTGAATCAAAATTGAATCAAAATTGGTTTGCAAACCAAGAATTTGTCGGAGAGAGACAGGTATTTGTTATCAAGTTTACTTTAGAAAGTTAGATAGCAAACTTAGATTCTTCTTTTGAAGTTCTCACCATGAACACCTAACTTGCTTTAGGTCATCAGTTTTGTTTGCTCTTACAACGCTCGAGACATGTCACTTGGCTATAAATATCATTTCCTATGCTAGCAATTGATCACTATTCAGCTTCAAGAATGAGTCCATCACCATGTGTTGTTTGCAATCTTCTACATGCATGTTATCAGTGTTATCAATAAGAATTGGACACATTGGTGTGGCATGAATGAAAAGGCGATTGATGTAGCCTAACGTTTGTTATTTTGTGATAAGTGAAAAATCGAATAAAAGGATGATTCATTAGGGGAGGGTTGGGAGACTTGGCCATGTCTGAGATCTCAGAAACTATTCACTTTACGAAGTAGACACTCAGTGTTGCCAAGAGAATGCGTCGACATAGCACAGAAGCGCTGATTGGATGACGATGTCAATCAATGGTGTTTCGTACACACTGACATTGTGATTTCAGCGTCATTTTTAGAAACTTTCACTCATTCTCACGGAGCTTTGTCGGCGAGAAGCAATCACACCACAAAAGTTGCAAGTAAGTGTTCATATTACTGTCTGAACCTATTTTCATAATCTATTAGTAAGAATTCTCTATATTCGCTAAAAAAGATGTCATGCGATTGTTAAGTAAGCTTAAATGACGTAACATGGGGAGACATATATGGCCATAAATTGACCAATTCTCCCCAGGTAATATCAAGAGTGGCCAAGTCTCCCCATGTTTTGAAATAACACGGGCTAGAGCATTTTAATAGCTCATGGTGTAAGACCTATCAAAGTTTTAGTCACTGTGCAAATTGCTTGCATTTTTGAGATCTCACATTGATTTTCCTCTTATTTGCATGATTATTTAACCTAATTCTATTACTATAGACTTAAGTAAATATTTTTTCTTGATGGAATATGATTCGTCATCGCATGTTATCTTTATACAGTTTTTTGATAATAGATCAGACATAGCTACTGTTTTTGAATATTAAATGGCCGTCACGTCATTTATTGATATCAAAATTAAATAATGAGACATTGTAGCGACGTTGAGACCTTACGAAATCTCATAATTTCAGGTACAATATGCCGCGAAGGTACTCTCGAAAGGATGCGAGTAGAACACCCTTCACAGAAGAAGAAAAGCAGTTGAAAGGGTGTTAAATGGCGAAAAAGGATTTAAGGTCGCCCAATCAACATGTATCCCACGCACAACTATAAGAAGAAAGGTCGATATACTCAGAAATACTCCGGAGGCAAGCATTGCTACAAACTTTAAGAGATCGCAAGTTTTCACTGATGAACAGGAAATTGAAATATGCGAATATTTAAAATCCTGTTCAGCTATGTTCTGTGGTTTAACAACCAATCAAACCAGAGAATTAGCATACCAAACGGCAGTTTTTAATAGCCTCGGCATCCTAAGAATTGGGACGCTGAATAAGAAAGCTGGTCTGGATTGGCTGCATGGATTTATGCTGCGTCACCCTGACTTGTCGATTCGAAGACTGGAAGCAACATCACTTGCCAGAGCCGCATCTTTCAATGAAGCTAGTCTTAAAGAATACTTCGACAAACTTGAGCATGTGTTGCAGTCATTTCAATTCAGGGGAAGACAGATATACAATCTGGATGAGAATGGTTTCACCACGATTCAAAAGATGCCTAAAGTTGTAGCATCCCGGGGAAGTAAAAAAATTGGACAAATATCAAGCAGAGAGAGAGAGAGGCGAGTTAGTAACAGTATGCTGCATTGTTTCTGCCATTGGTGAGGCCATGCCACCATTCTTCGTATTTCCGCGAAAGAAATATAACAACTTGATGTTGCGAAACGCTCCCGTGTTGGAGTAGCAAAAAGCAATGGCTGGATGAATTCTGAGAAATTTGTTGACGCATTGAAACATTTGAAAGATCATTGTAGGCCTTCGTCAGATTATCCTGTACTCCTCATAATGGACAATCACGAAAGCCACCTGTCTCTTCCATCACTTGAATTTGCGAGAAAGAACAACATCCATATCCTCACACTGGTGCCCCACACAAGTCATAAGACTCAGCCACTCGATATAAGTGTGTTTGGGCCCATGAAATCTTTCTATTATGAAGCTGTGACGTCATGGATGATGCGCAATCCAGGCATTAATTTCTCAATCTACCATGTCGCTGAACTTGTTCGCCTGGCTTGGTTGAAGGGAGCAACAGCTAAGAATATCCAGTCTGGATTTAAAGCAGCTGGCATATGGCCTTTTAACAGACAAGTTTTTGGAGAGGACGATTTTGCTCCCGCAATGGTTACCGACCGCCCTCTACGAGATTCTGCGGCAGCACCTCAGGCCTCACACATGCCCTCTGCGACTCTCAATGATTCTGCGGCAGCACCTCAGTCCTCACACATGCCCTCTGCGACTCCCAATGAATATGCGGCAGCATCTCAGTCCTCACAATGCCCTCTGCGACTCTCAATGAATCTGCGGCAGCATGTCAGTCCTCACACATGCCCTCTGCGACTCAACGAATCTGCGGCAGCACCTCAGTCCTCACACATGCCCTCTGCGACTCTCAACGATTGCGGCAGCACCTCAGTCCTCACACATGCCCTCTGCGACTCTCAATGAATCTGCAGCAGCACCTAGTCCCCATCCGACAAACAAAGACAATCCGCGGATCTTACGGACTAGAAACGGAATTCCGACGGAAATCCGCGGATTGTCTTTGTTTGTCGGGCATCTTTGTCTTCTGCGAATCTCTCAGCGGCACCTCAATCAGATTTCGTATCACCTTCTGCATTCATAGGATATCCTAAGGTAAGAACAAATCAAAAATGCTTAGGCTGCATTCATCATTATGTCGATAGAAATTTCATTAGGTCTAGGTCTTCATGCACAGATTATTATTTCACGCGAAATAGGGCTATTGTTTACCAAACGAATCGTTTTTTACTTTAAAAAATATCATATGCATTTTTAGTAGTAACCACATTTGCTGCTCTTTTTACAGTTGCTAAACTTATATTAAACTCAATATCAATCGTATGTCATCAAATATAAATCTTTCTTGTTAAAGTAGGCCTACTTTTGTAATCATCGTGTTAATTTATTTCAGCCATTCTTCTCATTCACTTTCAGGTTGCTGCAAGATCTCCAAGCGCCACCAGACGACGACGGAAGAAGCGATCTAGCATGATTGCTACCTCGAGTCCGCTGCTCAAACAACTGAGGGAGAGTGCGTCAAAGAATCCAACTGATAAAAAGAAATCATCCACTTCAAAAAATAAGGCCTCTGCTGAACAATTCACAGCGTTGAGCTTCAGTGACAAGGAGAACGAAATTGGAAGCGATTTTGAGGCTGAAGAGGAATCGTGAAATTAGAAGGAGTAACTGAGCTATCTGTGGGTGACTTCGTCTTGTGTCAATTTCCATCGAAAGGTTTGCCAGAATTCTACATTAGTCAAGTGCTAAATGAGGTTTCAGGTTTTGTAAAGATTGACTTTCTACGTAAGTATCCGAGGGTTGACAATTGGTTTGTACGACCGGATGTAGCTGATGTCATGGATGTGCCATTTGAATCAGTAAGTGTACGCTTAAATCGAATTACGCGGGCCACCACGAAGAGAACACAGTGTATTTTCATTTTAGGAAGAACTGTGTGGTATCACTATCAATTAATCGAATGAGTTTTGATTTTTACGGTTCCTGTATGCCAGGCCTAAGTAAATGATTAGCAAACGATTAATCTTCGTAATTTGTTCAACATGCAACTTGCCCTTTTATAGTCTACGTTTACCTTTTACGCCTTTTTTATCTGAAGATTTTGGCCTGTCCCGATTTTAAACTTTTATAAGTTGGGCAATGTTGAATAAAGTCATCAATTTTTTCCTTACCGAAGCTTTGAATAGTTAATATTATGTTTTGGTTTTATAGAGAAAATAGAGTATATTCGAGCTTAAAGTGGGTTATTGTTTGATTAAAATGCGTCAATTACATTTAAGCATAGGAATTTCAAAATTCTAAAAACTTACATCCACTATCAAGTAGGCTATTCAATAGTCCACCTTGGTGCCTGATGACACCTATTGTGGCGCTGAAGCATGCAATTAGATTGTCTTCCCCTTAGTTAGGGTTATGGAACCTTATTCAGCTTCAATATCCCTATCAACCACAAAAGTCGCCCAGCGGTCGCCGCGACGGCCCTCGGCGTCGCCGAAGTCGCCGCCGCCCGGCGACTCCTGGTGGCGGTCGCCTCGACTGTATGTGGGCGACCGATGCCCGGCGACCGCTGTCAGCAGTCGCCTCGAGTGTCAACGGCGACCTTCATCATATGTCTGGTTTTAGCATTTAACTAGCCTCCATGATGTCAGAAAGGCAATATTCCGGTTTCGCAAAACATAAATTGCAAAAATTTCGGAATCAGCTTCAGAGTTTCTAATTAATTAAGACTCAAATGTAGAATGCTTGTGGAAAAAGATGCTTCTGATGCAGAAATTCGAACGCATTTAATCAAACTAGATCAATGCATTTCCCGCGAGAAAATGAGTCGTGGGCCCCTCGTCAAAAAGTCTTGGGCCACATGAAAAAATGGGGGCCAACAAATTTTTCGAAAATGGCTTATTTGGAAGTAAAAATGCATGATCATGTCAATTTGTGACCGTTCTCTTCGAAAAATGACGTGAAATGTGATCTCTTAAAGTCGAGGGTTGGCCCCCCCCAATTTTCACGTTTATCTTTTTGACAGGGGGTGGTCGTGAGTCGGCCCTTTAAGTTCACACGAGCTCTAATTTTGAAATAGAACGACCCCAGAGTTGTCACACACATTGAGCAGCGAATTTCTTGTGATTTCTAAGAAAAACGTATCTCCAATGTTAGTGGACTGGCCCGAAACTGTCATCGATCGGCCGTCTGGCACATCTAGGCAAGTTTTTCCTTGGAATAGATAACCGTAGCTCATTTCTCTCAGTGATTTTCGCTACATGATGATATGATGCATTCAATCGTGAAATGCTGCGTCAAACATCTTTGGTTGCGATGCTTCATATATATTTGCATGACGCATCGATGGCAATGAAAAAATTGCACAAAATTCTTGACTTAACCCTGAACTTCATATCATTCTGACCATGATTCTGACTATGCCTGAATTTCAATGCTTGTCAATTTTTTCGTCAATCAAGGTTGCAAGTTGTATTATTGTTCATTCATTAAATTGTAAATGAATGGAAGAATCCTCGATGAGTGTTGCATAATATCTCGGTCGCTTCAAGCCTGTGATACAGTTAGGGAGAGAAGGGAGAGAGAGAATTCTATTAATAGAAGTGATAGTTGTCGCTCATGAAAGTTAGACGAGGGCGAAGCCCGAGTCTAACTTTCATGTGCGACAACTAACTTGTTCTTAGTGTCTGACTTTTACGCCCCTCTCAAATGAAGCTGCGAATCTCCGACTCTCTTAGGAAACCCATTTATGCTTAATCTTGCCCCTCATTGTTCTGTCATGGCACATCTCTGAAAATAGAAGGAGCCGCCCCGCATTTTATTATTTCTAATATTGGACTTCTGGTTAAAGCGAGTTGCTATCTGAAATTTGCATACTTTAAAAGAGATGATTCAGTCAGACTTAATGTGATGCAATCAGACTGAAATATATTCAAGTTAAACAGAAAACAAAGTCATATCAATAGTGGAAGACCGACGACAATGGACACACGATTTACGTTCGTATCCACCCAAGACATTGACTCGTGCATTCAGAGGAGTACACCGAAAAATACCATCAAGAACAACACCTTCGCAACTCATGTATTTGTAATATTTGTAACTCATGTAATATTTGTATGTGTACTGATACTGATGATGAGCATTAACGTTTAGAATTTAACATCAGAAACAACGGGTTTGATATGATATTCACTTGTTTATTTGAAAGGTAGGAATCTCTCCTCTCGTTTTGCCCGTCACCATATAGCATTCGATACGGAAAGTAGCGCCGAACAACGATTATCTAATAATTGAGATTCTGTCAAATTGTCAAACTTCAAGAAATAACAGTCAACAGCCCCTCATTGAATTTGTCTCACACCTCAACACCGCCTCATCTATGCAAACTTCGAAACACCAAATAGCGCCCCGCATTAATTGCCAAACAATGAGCTAGGTGTGGTCAAATCGCCCATCTCCAAAAATCACAGCAGCCCCTCATATGATGTGGCGCCATTCAACTTCACTGAACAACAACCAATTCACTGAACGACAATATTTCAACTGTTGGTTGTACGCACACAAGAGCGCTTTGTCCAGTCCAGCCCGATAGCAGATAACTTTCTCGTGCGCCTTCGATAGCGCAGCGCAATCGGAAGATCACATTTCAACTCGAGGGGTGAAATAGAGGTCATCGCTTCATTTCACAAAGAGAAATAGCGCAGAATAATCTAGAAGTTTCATTCGTGTCTCTACTTATTTGGAGTTGCCTGACTGACACCTCTGGACATCGTATGTAAATTGATTGATCTTATTAATGGATTATCAACCAAATTACAATATAGAAAATGCGAGGAATATCTTGAGCCGAAAATATTGATATAATGGATTACTTATCAAACGAAATTCGCATCAGGTAAGTCGAATGAAGTGATGATAGATAAATTTAGTAAATAGCGGTTTACCTGCGCACTACACATTATACCAAACACTGAATTGACTGAAATACATGTATCTCAACAGATAACTTTTGAATTAGATGTGATGTAAAAAAGTGTTCCTTTGGTTATAAATGTTTGACTATAGGTAAAGCAAGCCAATTTTTCAGGACCATTCAAATAGAATCGTGCGGACAGACTGACATCGTTAACGAATCACTTCGCATGAATACAGTGAATCCAGTCGAAGCTCGTTAATTCAGACACGGACAATTAAGACTTCGGTCAATTAAGATCATACGGCCGCGGCATTTTTTGTATATTTGGCGGCTTATATAAGATGCTTTTGAATTCAGACTTTCAATAATTAAGAGATAGTAAACCTGGTATTTATACTCTTGATTATCGAGCTTTGACTGCAAGATACTTTGCACAGCGTTGGCGCTAATTGATGGTTCGCTGCAATGAGATAAAGTCAATTCTGGTAACTTGACATTAGACGGGCGTGAAGTAGACGGCCATAAGACATAAGGGGTAAACATTTTCGAGTAAGCTGCAACGTTTAAAATATTTCATTTAACCAACCTCATCCCCACAGAGATTTCACTAAGTTATCTCATTTTTACATGTTACCACTACATTTATGCATCATCGCGATAGGCGTACCTCTGTATAGCTGAACATAGACGAAGCTATTGCTGAATTTTCTTAAATTCGCGTGCTTTACGTTTGCTCAACTTCATCGGCAAATTAGTCTTAATTATTTTTAGTAAGCTTAATGAGTCTCATCGATCTTCTTTCTCTTTGAAAGAAGATTTTAATGTTTTACAAAAAATATTTTGCAATTTTCAGGGATATCTGTGAAATTGATGAGACGATAATTTGTCAATATAGATTAATTGATATTGTCGCTTGAAGCAAGTGATTTCGTCAGATTGAGAAAGCATGTCTTAAGTCGATTGGAATTAAAGCGTCTATGCCGGTTTATAAAAAGTGTCTAATCATCGTAAGTATACTTCATCCAGGCTCGTGAATATCCCATTCCTTGAACTGCGAATATAAAAGGGCCATAACACAGAGTGCCACACTATTAGGTTTAATCGTTTTGAATCTGTTCAAGTTTTATGTGCGAATGTGTAGCCTTCAGAGTGCAAATTTAAACAGATATAAATAATGAGAGCTATGCACAGTTAATTGGATTTTTCAATCGTGGCAGAAATCTTCAAAATTTTTGTTTCACATATCTTATCGGCTACAACGGCCAGAATTTTAGCTGAGCTGATATTTTCTATCTGAAGCCTCGTCTAGCCGTAAACCGTTCGCTCGCCTTTGGCCATGTCTAGTCACAATTTCTCCTGTGGCCACGTCATCAATTCTATTAGATAGATCTCAGAAGAAATAGAAGAGCTGTATTAAACTTTTTGCATGTTAACATTTTCTAACAAATAATCTGATAGCTGTTTCAAGATGCGAGCGCTGCAATTGATCACAGTCCAGAGAATGAATGTATTTCCGGTTGCGTATCAATCTTCATAACATCTCATTCTATCAACAGGAAATTGAAGAAATTACCGGGTGATTTTCGAAAATATTGGATGAGTTGTTTCAGACCTCCAATTCTATCTGATAAACTTCACAGCCTATAGTGATGTTTTTTATTCCTATCCTGCAGGAGCGCATGATATTGACTAATTCTTTCAAAAGACCGGTCCACTTATTCCTTGACTTACGACTGTCATTCAACGGTTTCGTTGCATGAATAGAGAGAAAGATGAGTCGCGCAAATCTGAGCAAGAGCACCGAAATGGCATTTCGCTCACTCACTAGCTCGCTACAACGTTCAGAATTTGGCAGTGACTGCTTTCTGTCTGGTTATTGAAATTGGTCGTAATTCCTGTGGCTCAGCAGATAGAGCTGGTCTGAACAGTGTTTCTACATCAAACTTTATGCAGACTTGCTTTTATGCATAATTAAGGTTTATATTGACCTGGGGTCTAAACAGTGTTTCTACGTCGAACTTTATGTAGACTTGCTTTAATGCATAATTAAGGTATATATTGAACTGGGGTCTAAACAGTGTTTCTACGTCGAACTTTATGTAGACTTGCTTTAATGCATAATTAAGGTTTATATTGACCTGGGGTCTAAACAGTGTTTCTACGTCGAACTTTATGTAGACTTGCTTTAATGCATAATTAAGGTTTATATTGACCTGGATGACTAGTTGACTACTTTCAATATTAGGCACACGTGAGATTTTCAATTCAAAATAAAGGCAGAAGGTGTCACTGTCATTTGCATCGCTCAATGATCGTCGGCATTAAAAGAGCGGTGCCACGCACGACCTGATTATCAACTGAATCATTCAAATGACTTTTGCAGACACAAATGATTTACTGGAATCACAAAGCCACTCACATCGTTTTAAAATTATTTGCTGTGTTTGATTTAGGTACGCCACAATGAAGTGGAAATGTACTGACGTACGTAGAGAAGCTTCACCATTTTAAATGCAGCTTTATTTTTCAGGCAAAGCAGTTCTCACTGATCGGCGGCAGCGGACTAAACGAAATATTTTAAAGGATTTTGGCTGCGGATATTTCGATGAAGTATTCATTTCACGGCAGGAACAATAAATTTCCATTCAAGAATTCCCGAATTTATCGTGCGGTATCAAAATTTCTAGACCTCATGTGACTGAGAAGGTTAATAGAGGCCTCTCTGCAGAGCGTACTAAAGCACGCAAAAGATACATCTGATGGAAGGAGGCACCAACGCTCCCCTGCAGCTGAGTAATTGTGCCTGATACTCCTTTTCTCAATAGGTGACTCAATTTTTCATCTCTTGTATTTGGTGTTATATCCTGGTTATCTGTGTAGCTGCTATTGTGCATATAATCTAAATGGCAGGAACTTTATTAACAACATCAAACCTGCATGTTTCTGTCAAAATTTTATCTGGAAAATCGATGCTTTTTTCTGACAATTTGGAGATTTTCAATGACGCAAGTCGGACAATTTGACGCAGAAAACCATTTTTACCAACTGAATTCGTCACTTCAGATACGTGACGTGACGCAAGTCGGTCTTTATGACGCAAATGGTATATTAGACGCAAGAAGTATATTTGACTCAGGCTGAAGTAAATGAAAATTGAAGTCAGACTTTTTGACGCAGTTTGTATATTTGACTCAAAATCATGAAATAAATTCTGAAAACTTCCTGACGCGTCCGGACAATTTGACGCATTTGGTATATTTGACTCAAAAACGATCGATAATGCAATGCGGTATATTAATATCTAAAGATACGGTCAGAAGTCCTCTCAACAATTTTATGTATCGAATAAAGCGCTTATCTCAAAAGAACAAGTTAACATGGAATCAAATAGGCCTACATTAAATGATGCCCAAGATTAACAATCTTATTTCAGACAGCGGTTCATGGTAGATTTTGCACAACAGAAATAAGGCGATCATGCTTTCTTCTAATTCAATGTTATCCACTGTTAGAATTATTTGTCAGGATAATTTGCTCAAAGTTTCAATGATCATCACATTGTAAATGAGCTAATCACACGAGGGATCGTTATTCAAGGGATCGTCAAGTAGGCATGTCATTCCTTGAAAATGCATGAAGCTGGAGGAAGGAATTGAAACTCAGAAAATTGTTTGGGTCTAATTTCTGGACTGTGAATTTAGCAAGGATGTGGAGGGAAGCCGAAAGTATGGAACCGAAAGCAATAGGCCTATTGTCAATGAGAACTTTGTAAAGGGATAAAACAGCAGAGCATTTATAGGCCTCACACCAAGTGAGCAAAAATTAGAGGAAAAATTTGACAACAAATAATAAATATAAATAGGACAAAGAACAAGAATAGAAGGATATCAGCAGATGTCACTTCCCTTTCAGGCTATGGTTTTCAATGATTTTTGTTATTTTCTTGATATTGTTATTTATGAATTGAAGACAAAAGTAGGCTACCAAAATTCACTTAAAGCATTCGATAGGGCTCTGAGGTTCTTAAAGATACTTTTATAATGCTGGGATTATAAAATGAGAAAATATAAAAAAACCAGAAATCGCAATGGGCAGCATTGGTATGAATACACATGTAGACATACAGACTTCTGAAATATCTGTCACATGCATATGCAGATATCATCATTACGAGAAAACATTACTGTCTACTTTCGTCTACATTGCACCATAGCTAAGTTACGCACAATGATGATGCTGAAGCGCTACAGCATCATCATTGTCGCATTCTTTAAATCGCACCCCTCCGAACAAACGGATCCGATCAGCATCTTATAGCTTCTCCGGATATCAACGGATCTTCACGGTTGAGCGGACACACACCATTATTTCTACGTCAGGAGCCGCTTGGATATCCAGTCTATCTCCGCGGATAAAAAATTTTCATCCCCAGGAGATCCGCATCTTATAAGCGGATATGTTTGATATCCAACCGATATCTGGTTCGTTGTTTTTTGACGGATATCTGTGCTGTCGGCTGTGCATTCTGGTTATCCGCCTGGCATCCCATAGTTAACAATGGATATGTAACAATCGCGACTTCGATGTCAGTTTGCTATCCCTATGCTGTCATCTAGTATTTGATTTCGATATTCGCTGGTTTACATTCGATGCGTGAAGCTATCCGCCAATGATGAACAATCCAAAAACCAACTAATCCTCAGATCGGACAGATAATTGTAATCTATACAATCTGAGGATCCACTGGCTTCTGGCACAAATTTTGACTGAAAGTCGAATAACGATTCTCATCATCTTACCTACTTACAGGTAGACGCTACTAAAAGCATCTTAATAAAACTATTTTATTTTAACTAAAAGTTTTTATTACAATTTTATAGCCAATAAATTTTTGAAGATGATGCCTCAACGTACTTTTGGTTCATCATGAAGAATCGTTCGTTTGCGACAATCGTATTCATCAAATACAGTGTGAATTCCAAAAACAATAATTATTATTATAGTATATATAGCAGCCATATATTAGTAGTTATACATAGTAGTTTATTATAGTAGCTCTATATTAGTATTACATTGTCATAGAACAATGATAATAGTATTATTAGTTCGCCAACGTTATCAAAATGTTGCTATTAGTTCAGGCCTCCCCGGCCAAAATACAAATTTTTCTAGGCTTTTAGGTTTTCAAAAATCTCTCGAAATCTGCACGAGCGAGATCAAACAAAAATGGGAGGCATTAATTTGGGACGGCACGAAATTGGAAGCATCATCAGCAAAGCTATAACGAAGGATGTAAGCCTAATATAATCCATGAAGACTGGAAACAAATGGAATAAGATGAAAAGCAAGTAGGCCTACATGTAGTCTACCAACTACGTTCAACTAGAATACTGCAGGTACTATAGTACTGTCCCAAATCGGAATTCCCAGTTAACACACATGTAAATACAAAGCTACTTGATGCACCACACTATCCCGAAGAAGGATTCTTCAGATGCCCTCACCGATATGCCCTCAAACACAGTCTATTAATCAGGACTTTTGACTTTGATGCTCAGAAAAATTGATGAGCCAGTCGCTGCAGTGTCGATTTTATTCTTCTAGATGAATTTTGATAACTATGAAGCAATGGGAAAAATTCTCCTAACAAAATTGGTGTAAATAACGAATCTTTTCTGAGAGATGAAAGAAGAAATAGAGACGGGCTGATGATACCGTAGTACATGAAAAAGTACATGCATAGGCTTTACTCTCATTCAGGCCAAAATTCAAACTGCAAGCCATATCCATTATTATAACAGTGATATGAGACAAGTCATTGCTCAAAATGATGTATCTTTCAATAAGGCACGAAGACCGAAAGTCTGAGTGCTTTATTGTCTTAGAGTATGATGATGTACTCTATCTGATTTAAAGCATGTTTACCATTAGAAAGTAGTGCTATTTTCTCTTAGAAAATATAACACCGGTGAGGAAAATAAAGTTCAGTGTTCCTAGATCCACATTTCTATCAAGTTGATACATTTGATTAAGAGTGGCCATTCCTGTAAATATTTATGAATAAGATATGCCGCTGGCTAAATCAGGAATCAAAAAATCTTGAAGTCGATATTTCGGTATTCTTCTTCAGGACCAAATAACAAGTGTTAATAACCAAATGTATCAAGTTGTCCTAGGTGAATGATGTAGGCCTACATCTGTGATTCACGGCAACTCTAATTTCACAGTCCCAGATATGGTGAAATCCAGAAAATTTCGTGATTCTTTTGTCCCCAGAAAAAAAATGTTCAATTTTTAATGAAGATGGGCCTCAAAACATTGTGATATCATCCTATTTCAACATTTTCATATGTCAAACCACAATTCATTCAGTTGGCAAAGCTAGAAAAGAAAATTGAATATGACGCGTAGATCATACACTCTTTGACTTGTCGAGGAGATGACGATATAGCTTACAATGAAGACATCCTCAATTTTCTAGTTTCAAGTGATTAGTAATGATAAAGTGCAACCTTCTATGGTTACTGAACCTGCCCTTTATGTCCTCTCAAGAACTGGCAGCAAAAAAGAAAAAAAAAAGAAACCGACTTAGACCATCGAAGATGACACAAAATTTTTTGGGATCTCTAGATGGCGCAAGGTAGGGGGTCAAAGAGAAGTCGCTTTTGACCTTCGAAGAGATGATCACAAAATTTTGGGGGACATCAGCTTATTGTCTCTAAACTCCAAATAATGAATTTCAAGACAACTGCGCTATTTCACAAATGGGTGAATGACATTATGTACAACATAAAAACCTCTTTGGTCACTGACTGCTGGATATATGTTTCACGGCTTCTAAAAAGTAGATAAATTTCCGGGGACATGCAAAAATCGGTGTTTTTCAGAACTCAGGCGAACGAAAAATATAATAGACTGTCAAAAATATAAAAATGAATCTATGGGCGGATAGAGCAAACGAAACCCTACAAAATGATATTATAGTTGACTGTTTGATCAATAACTTTGCAGAATCCAGGGAGGGACAAAAAAATTGCAAAAAGTTCATTTTTTTCTGGATTTCACCATATAATTCAAGTATTGCAACATTTGTTATGAATTAGATAATTTTGGTCGGAAATAAAGCAATATGTTGAAAAATGAAGTCTCATAATGGGAATGAAGCATTCTTTGACTCATATTATTTGTATAGGCCTACCGGGGTATCATTTCAACTTGGAATCACGCAGTTGCGAAACATACCTTCTCTTTCCTTTTTGGCACAATGTTGATCAATTTAGAAACTTTCTCTGTCTAGAGATATGTCGGAATTCCAGGATTTTGAAAGTCCTGGGAATTGCATCACATTGTCCTTATATAAACAAAAGCCTGTCATGCCTCATGCAAAATTCTCTTGTCATTTTATTATACCAGTTTTTGTGGTATATAATGGTATTAGTAGCTTAAAAATTCTTGAGGTTGAAAAAATCTGATCACAATTTAGCTAGACTTGTAAATGTGTGCTTGACGACTTAAATCGTCACACACCATTGCAACTTAGTGATTACCATTATGACAAATTATAAACCTATCTTATTAATAGGAATTAGCTCAAACTTGGATTCCCTAAACTGTGCTTACATGAACTTTCAAAATGCGTATGAGATTGCCGAATGATTAAGAGTGCAAGCAAAGGTAATTGAGTTTTACTTCATATAGTACAAATAAATCACTTTTATAAGCCTAAAATCGACGATGACGCTGTAGCGAGTTATAGTGATGCATAGAATACACAGTAAGGGAAGGCGAGCGATTTTCAAACAGTTTCTGATCTAAGTCGACAATTACACGGCGTGTGACAGAAGAAGATAATTGACTAACAAATGATGAGCTGACTAATCGGTCGCTTATGAACTCCAACCCGTTATCACAGTTGTTACCATCCATCCACTCAGCTTAAAGAAGCATAGAAATACTATCTCTTATTGAATAGCTCTATCATTCTTGCTGTTGAGAATGTAAAATGTGCATGTGTTTATGACGACAAATTAGGAATTCCAAAGTCATGGAAAGTTTCAGTACCGGATCAATGCGCAATCATCAGAGGATTGACGAGTCCCGTTGGGATTGAGTATTGAGTAATGACTGCAGTCCTTGGTACTTTTCCAAATCCCGGGATAGGAATTAATATAGAGATTTAGGAAACCCAATCCTGTGATTTCGGGATCCCAAAACATTACAATCTCGGAATTGCGAAACAGGTCGATTCATAATGTCTTAGAGGATGAATGTTACTTTCTAATTATGAATTAGTATGAGTAGGCCTAATATGAGTAGCAGCATATTTGATGTTTGTTTCTTGTTGGATATATTATGCCTACATAATAGAAGATGCTACTTAAAATTCACAATTACATGTAAGCTTTACGATACTACTATTTTTTACATATTTTATTGTTGTCGGAGAAATATGAATTGTCATCTTCCCTGCAGCACAGACATCCACAATAAAAAAAACGATTATTTTGTAGAACTGCTATCAGTATTCAATAATCGGCCATTACAAGTATTTGAAACAATTTCAGTGACAACATGTTTGCACATTATATGAGCGATATGCAGCCATATGCATATTGGGCACTCATCTCAGGGAATAAAATCCCAACTCTCAATTTGAATAAGTTTTTGCATTTGATCTTTGCTAATCTTAAGCAAGCACGTGAATTTCTGCTTTGAAATTTTAGGTTCATTCATGTAGGGACTACCATATCTACTTCACGAAGTACTACAGAACTTATACAGTATTTTAAGTCTAATGATTTATTCACTTTCACGAGCTTTAGGGAGGCATGAGATAGGAGGAGATAAAGCGACAATATTATAAATTATGTTCCCCGTGCGTGGTATTCAGCGTATGTGTAGACTCGTGAGCAATTGAGCGGATTTCGTCACTTTCATTGCATTAAACTGATTCAAAAATCGATGAAATAGAACTCGATTGAGTACGAGATCCGTTGACCCAAGTTTTGTTGCTCAACACGAGCCTATTATCAAAATTCAAATTATTATTGTATGTAAAGACGTTCATAAATGTGGCGCATGTGAAGAAACATATAGGCCATGAATAATGTGTAAATGTAGCCTACGTGTAAGTCATGAATTTGTAGTTTTCATCGTGTATATACATGCAATGTACCTTAAATGTCAAGACAAAAGCTATGAAGCTGCCGTAAAATGACAAGCATAAAATGCATTATTAAAAAAATTTTCATATCAAACCCAAACTCGAGTTGACAAAATTAAATGCACTTTAATAATAAAGTGATCAATTAACTCGTTGCAATTATTTGAAACACCAGCAAGCAAACAATTGCAAAAAATTATTTCTTGCTACTTCAGCGATCTTCTCATCATTCTAAGACGAACGCCGTCGAGTAAATCAAGCAGGAATGCTGAACTGTGTAATCGATTTTTCTCATTCTTTTAATTTAGAGGTTATTACATGTACATTGTCAGTAATAGCCCTAAGGGCCTTGTCAGTCTGATGAGTTTACTGCAGCTATGCGTTTTGTGTAACAAAATTAGGCATACGTGTCGCTACAATCGAAATTACACAGCTTTTCTAATCAATAAATTGATCTTTATGATATCACAATCAACGAATCGCAATAGCAATTAATATTCACTATCATTTGTATTTCTTGTAAATTTCTGATCCCTGCTGCACATCTCTATACGGGAATTTGCATAATTGTAATCTTAGATAAGTTCCAAAAAGAATGAACAGTCAATGGAACATTCAGACACTAAAAAAATGCTCGTACACGTATAAATACCATGCTTATAGCCGGAGCACAACAGATACACGACATTGCAGCATACCCGGTGCATGCAATAATGGGAAATAGCACGAATGTTGTAAGAAAGATAATTTATGAACCTGTGTAAGAGCAACATGTCATTTTTATCCGACTTAATTAGGCTTTTGATTAAAGAGAAGCCTGACTGATGACATGCCAATCGATTTCAAAAGAGAGACGCTACTAAAATTGACATTCCGATAAAATCAATGTGTTCACTGTTCATACAATATTAACTAGGCCTACCCATAATTAAATTTTGCGATAGTCTATTCAATATAATACTCTCCTGGTGTCTGCTTTTGGATTTGTAATCAAAATATTATTATTATTATTTTCCAAATAATAGAGTTATTTGCCAAATCTGTATGTCTAGTGCTTTATCATCAGTGTCTAACATATATTGGAAAAAAATTAATTTCTCGATTTAATAAGATGCATTTATGCAAGACAGGCGGTCACCCTACTATAGTCATGGAATTCGGCACCTTGAAATTTCCCCATTTCAATTAGATAATGGTAGCCTATTTATTGACTATCTTGAATAATAAATTCTAAGGGGACCTCGTCAACCAGTCCCTCTGATTCTACCAGGCAATATTTGCATGCAAATCTAGGCTATATGAAGAGGTAGATACTCGTACATTCTGCAACTTACTCTGTGATGGTTGATCGCAATTATAAATGCATGTATGATTCTCCCTCCAACTTATTATGCAATCGTGAGTCAAATATTCAATATGCGTCAAAACGTCTGACTTGCGTCAAATAGTCCAACCCGTCAGAATACCGTCGTGAGTCAAAAAGTATGACTTGCGTCAGTAAGAATGAAAATCTAGAGTCTCCGAAACCGAAACCGGCGGAAAGTATTGAATGCATGTATTGAATACATCTTAGCAAAACTCACCTGTACACCAAATTTGGTGAGATGCGAGCGTGCGGAACAAAGTCCATTTGCGTCAAAAAGTCTGACTGCGTCAAAATGTCCAACTTGGCGTCATTTTGTCTGACTTGCGTCATCTCCTGACTATATGGAGTCATCAAATTTCAATGTAATTAAGAAAGTTCCTGTTATTTAGATTGTACTACGTAATTATGTCTTTCGATGCCTTTCATAGAACATTTTGTAACCTCCATAGAACAGTTGTATTTTTCGATCGTTAATTTGTACTTTTGTATCTTCAGTGCTTATAAATACAATTTTCATGTGTGCACATTAAATTTTCATTGAATCGGTGCAGGTGTATTGCAAAATATTGTATTCTGTGTAATTTCGCTTTATTTCTACTACTCCTCATAGGAAGCTTATTGGTTTTCAGTGGAGCAGTACTGATGCACCTGCATCTTAGGGAGACAGCTCTAGTGTTTTACAAATTAATAGCGCAATGGGAAATTTCAACTGAAGGGTAGGGGCAAATCGGTAGAATCGGCGACCGCAGCTACCTACAGGCGACCGCACCTCATCTGCTAGGCGACCGCTGGTAGACCTCCGGGCGACTGCGCTCCGGCTCTTAAGGCGACCGCCTCAGGCAGTCAGGGCGGTGGACAAATAGGAATCCCCGGCGACGCTGAGGGCGACCTTTAGGCGACTCCGAAGGCGACTGACCATGGCGGTCGCGGCGACCGCTCTGGTTGATAGGGATTATATTTTTCTTCAATGGCCATGTCTCCTATCAATTTCCCAGTAAACATGTGACGTCAGCGGGATGTCATGACGACGTCATTCCAGGATGGCCCACGTACGTCTTATTTGACAGTAAAAAAGACGTCACAGCGGAAGCATCACAGGACGTCAGTATGACATCCCGACGGGACATCCCACGTACGTCACAGCGGAACTCTCACAGGACGTCAGTCTGACATCCCGCCGGGACATCCAACGTACGTCTTCAAAGTGCTCCTACGAGACGTCCTAATGAATCACTTGACATCGTGACTGACATCCCATTACCATACTTAAAACTAGTTTCAATCATTTACCCAATTATGAAGATAACGGTAAACATTGGAATCATCTGTGGATAATTATATTTTCGCAAATTATCTAAGTATTTCTGTTTGCATACACGTTCCACTTGAGACAAAAGCAGACGCTGATAAATCACGGATCCTTCTTCGATATTCCATTGACCTTCTGTAAGCACGACGTACCTGAAGTAAGAAACAGCAAAATTTTAATTAGATCACAAAAATTACATAACACGTAGGCATACATGTACAACGCTCAAAAGAGAAATCACTATATTAGAATATCAACATCTAATATGATGAAACTGCTCATCAGAGGTATCGAAATGCATGCCTACTGAATTTGAGTCACCGTAGAGAAGATGCTTCGACATAGGGCCTACATTGAATATGAACAATATATAATTCTGTATAGTTCGTAAAATTTCTTTCATTGACATGAGGCACAACTAATCCAAAATAAAAGTTTCTTCATGCTTGTTGCCTAAAATCTAGAGGCTATCGAAGCTAAATTATAAATTGAAGACATAATTAGAAACTAAAATTAGACTAAAATTTAAAAAAACATCATACATTTTAAAATTCACATTGTCATTATATTTTGAATGCATGCAATGCTCTGCATTTGGACAGGGACACAGTTTTTGATATATTTTTGATTTTTGACCATCTTCGGATAGCCTATTTATCGCCTATAAAATTAGATCATGAATTTTAACATGATTTTGCATTAATACTGTACAACCCAATAAAATTTGACATTCATATGATGAGAGAATTCCTTGTTTAGATAGTCCTCTGTTTTTCAAGCAAATGCGGGACAAGCGACCATCATCTTCCGGCTATAATTTATTTACACACAATTAATTGCACAATCATGATAAAATTAATCATCATAATCATCAATAAATAAAAAAAAACCAGTAGATTTATTTTGATAAAATTAAAAACTAATTCTTGCACAATGTCTTTCGCACACTCTTATTCAAGTGCAAACATTGACTGAATATAAAATACAAAATCTAAAATCATATAAGCCTACTTCTGCAGTAATATATCTATGAACAATCCTTTTGTTCATAGATTCATTGCTGTAGAAGCATGATTTCAGATTTTGTATTTCATATTCAATCATGCATGTTTGCACTTGAATAAGAATGAACGAAATGCATTGTGCAAGAATTAGTTTTTAATTTTATCAAAATGAATTTAGTGGCTTTATTTATAAACTGAGTAAAGGGGAATCATTTTTTAGACATCATAATTATCATCAAATAATAAACGTTTTGTTCTATTTACAACATAATACGAAACATAACGTTTTATTATAATTAAATCGAATATAGGCCTATTTTATGTAGCCCAGAATGTGTTGCTAACCTTACAAATATGCAAATTATAATACAGTATTGTTATGTTTGCAACCATTTCATAAAAATCCAGGCTAGCAAAAAATACATTGCATCCGATACATTCATGAGCAAAAACAAATTATTTATTCATTCATTTTCGCAATAATTGATAACATTCAACAAAATAAGCTTATTTGAATATTTCAACAAAACTTATGCATGTGTATGCATTACGATATTGCAAACTGATATGTGTGACGTACAGTCGTCCAATTATTCAAATATACAGTAGAATCATAATCATTATCTAGATTTTCTTAATAAGCTTAGATACCTGTGCCTTACATTATTACATTGTTACAGTACATTTAAATCATTCACTCACGTAAAAAAATCAATGCACAATCATGACATTTTGATCGTCAAAATGGTTGCCTATGCATTGTTATTTATAATCCTATGGTACAAACTTCAGTATTTTGCAGAAAACTTTAAGTATTATATTGATGATCACACAACAGTTCAATAGCAGGAAGATGAAAATGTTCGAATAGCAGCGTTCCTTTTTAAGCATGGCAAAATGTATGTAAAGCCTCTAATTATAGTAAATTATCTTTGGTGGGAGGAATTAATCTGATTCCAATTCGAGAGCCACGAAATTTGAAACAATTTAATTGATATCAGATGATGCCATGTTTTATGGACAATTAAAATGATTTTTCTTTTATTTTTGCGATTTCATGAATTAGCTTCAACATTTATAATAATTTCGTGAAAATAAGCTTATAACTAATCCAGTGCGTATAGTTAATTCACATAAACTTAATAAGAAATGAAAAGAGTAAACATCTCACCTGTAAACTCCGGCAATTGATGATATCAATCATCGAAAAACATTTTGTTGTACTGCATTAGACTATTTTCTTGTCAGAGATCACGAGATGACATTCGAAGCCCTGGTTTTCAGCGACTAATGTAGGAGATAAAGTCAAGTCACTAAATATGAGGTGAACCAAATCGCAAGATGTTTTGTAGGATGATAAAGGCAAAAGCTTAGTCGTCAACTGCTGGTCTGCAACTTGAAAATAGAAATAAATGATCTGTGAATTGATTGTGGAGGTCGAATATGGGTGGTGGATTTAAGTTCCTCCAAATGTCCAAATGAAAGGTGCCCGAGGCGTCGTTTAAGAAAGTTTGGTCTAAGTCGTAGACTTATCACTAATACCGTATCGCAAAACATGAATCACGTTCGATGCGCAGTGCGAGTAACAGGAATGAAATGAAGGACTGCTTGCACGTTTCCTCTCGCTGTCATGTGATTATCGATAGTGACGCGTTGATTCAGGGTCATTCGCCCAGGCGGCAGTAGGGAAATAATCTGTGCGCAGTTCTCCTCTATTCAGAAATGAAATACGAGGGCTGCACTTAATGACGTGACCGCCAACGCTGGGATGCTTGTAAATCATCGAAAGACAGACTCTTCCATGCAACGAGTACGGGCACGAATGAATCCGAAAAAAAGATCCGTTGAATTATGATATTGAACTATTGCAATTACACGTATTCTATTCCAACTGCAATCGCAAAATTGGGATTCATCAAATGCCCTGCGATAAACATGAATCCTATTAATAAGAAATGCATGGGTAGAAATTAGTGATGAATTTTTACATTATGTTATTTTCGAAGATACATCGATTTTAGATAAAAACAAAGCAGAAAACAGATTGATGGGAGAATAAGAAATAGAAGAAGAAAAAGAAGAGCTGATAAGGAAACAGAAGAATAAAAGGAAGATGAATGAGAGAAATGAGGAGACAGAGTAGAGGAGGAAGAATGAGAAATCAAGAGAAAGTAGAGGAGGAAAAAGTGAAGTGAGAAGAGATATGGAAGAAGAAGAGAAATGATGAATTGGAACAAGAGAAGAAAATGAAGAGAAGTGGGGAGAAATAGAAGAGGAGGAAGAAAAGAATTGAGGTGAGAGATGAATAGAAATAGGGGGAAAGAGAAGAGGAAAGAAGAAGAGAAATTAGGCTATGACAGAGAATAATTATCAGAAGAAAAAGTATCAAGAAAAGCGAGGAGAGAGATAAAGTGATTGAGAGAGCGAGAGTTCGAGAATGGAAATTAAAAAATATAGTCCCAAAACTTAGTGCAATTAAGTGGAAATCATTCATCATAGCGTAAACGTCATAATTTCATGACTCATCCAGGCTGTGGCTCATTGATCATGTTTGTGGTCACACTTTGGATGTCACAGTGACGTCATATAAAGGCGGTCATTCTGACGTCTTTGATGGGAGGTCACTGTGACATCCCGTTCTGGTCATAGACGTCTCAGACGCATGATGACATCAATGGGACGTCGCAATGACGTCACAATGTTTACTGGGTTGGCCAAGTCTCCCAGGGTGTGGCCAATTCTCCCCATTTTTATACTGTTGCTGTAATCGTATACAGATTACTTATGCTTTTGAGTAAATTAATCCAGGTCAATGACCTTTTTTTCTTGATTCCCCGTAGCAATTGTATACAAATTTTCAGATCGATTCGATCAATATTTTAGGATAAATCTATAAAAATGTAAAAGAACCTTTCTAGGTGGCCAAGTCTCCCAACTCTCCCCTACTTATCAGGTTATGTGAAAGAAAATATTGTTTAACTATCAATGCGCAGCCGACTTTCATGTTCCATTTAATCTCTTTCTTGTCTTGATGAACCAATAATGTGTATCGGAGACGACTAAACCGCTGATAAACATCATAAGTCAAAATAAACAAAACCCATGTAACATCAAGTCAGCCCCCCTTTGTATGGGGCTAAATGGGTATTTTGTCACTTTTTACAAAATCGCTTCTAATTTTTTCGAATGAATCCTAGAACCGCCATCTCTTTTTTGGAAAATTGTCTGGTAGGTTACACTAGATCTTCTTGCCTGTGAGTTGTCCCGGGACGAAAAGAATTCAGGTGCCCACATTATTCACGCGCCCCATATATAAATTTGCAAAAATTTAGCTTTTTAAAAACTGCTCAAATAATTTTTTGGACCAAAAGGAACATGATCTCCGCAAAAAATATCTTTTCATATAAAAATTTTCATCGCGATCAGATACTTTTTTTGAGTCGACAGTACCTATATATGGGTTGGTCCTTCTCAGGCTAGGGCCGTAGTCCCTCGCTCGCGAGGACCCATTCAAAATGGTACGTGTCTTCAAACTCATTTTCTTTTCTTGTATATATTAGAAAAGCAAATAATGAAATAAATAATGACAAAGCAAATACTTATTAAAGTTTGAGGTGCATTTGTTCTTAACAAAGTTATACATGTCTTTCACCTCGAAGTAGGGGCTATAATTTGCCAAAAAAAACAGCTCGATATATAGCGTGTGTAAGAAGCATTATCAGGAGGACGCTGTAGGAATTCAATACTCAATAAATTATGCAGCTGTTATTAATATTGAGCAAAACAATGCCACGAATAAATACTTTTCAACTGTCACGATTGATTTATGCATTAATCATCTCGTAATCAAATTCTGCACACGCATCCACAAAATGCCCGTTTTCATTCAAAATTGCCACGATCGCTTGACTTTGAGACACTTGCGCATCTTCATTAGAATCTAGCAGAAATTATTTTAGAATTGAATAGGATTGATTTATGCCTACGATGTGCAAAATTGTTCCATTGGTTCAGCAAATTCGTGCTTACACAATTTATTTTTGCATGTCTCCAGCCCCAGACCAATTCAGAAACACAACTCTAAATTTCTACATACATCGCAACCAAAGAGACCAGCACTGTCTAAACAATATGTTAAGACCGAACACTACCTCCGCTCGTAACTGACGACGAGCAGTGGTGACATTCGGTTTTGTTTGAATACCATACAAAAAAATCATGAAAATGAATTTAACCATCCTTATAGATAGAATATGAGCGCAAAAGGTTTGTATAATTACAATTTGTCATCTCATGTTTCCTTTCATATGGAATTGATACAAAGACGTAAAACACAATTTCTGAAAAATTATGGGAATTCTTTTTCACACTACGGGAGAATGAAATAATAAATTTCCATGATGTAAGTCGAAAAAAACAAAGGGGCACCATGCACATGCATGGACGGTTTGACTTGAGAACTATACACACACATGCTCGTTCGATTCTTGAAAGAAATATACAATGAAAAAATTCCCCGTTTCTCCTAGTCCACACTGGATCTCTTATTATGAGCTTTTGAGTTTCCGCATCAGATTGAGAGCACTTCCAGCCTTGAACCATTCAATCTGACCAGCATTCATTGTGTGTTTCAGTTTGATTTCATCTTTGCTGCCATCTTCGTGTTTGAGGACACATGTAATTGTCTGCAAAAGAGAGAAGTTTCCAATAACCGCACATGATACATGACGAAAATGTGATAATCGTAAGCGATGAAAAATGCTAGAATTGATAGACCTTCTGTGGTCTTTGAATTTCCTAGAAAAAGTGTGGCCACTCAATCAACTTAATTAAAATAATTTATTTTATGAATTCATCCAATATGAAAATCAGAAAAGCAAATATTTAATTTATTTATTAATCACACTAGCTGTGGTCTCTTGGTGTGACTTTCACAACCAGCGACTGTTTTGATGCACAACTTGAAAGTTAAGTAATTCCAGTTAATCTCAGTGCCACCTGTTTTGTTAATTTGTTAATTTCTCAAGTAATTCTGAGATATAATTTAGATCGCTGTAATGTCGAGTACTTCTTCATTTACTGGTCAAATACCGTGAGCATTCACTTGTCAATCCCTGCAGTCAATCGCCGAATAACATCGAAAACACCAGCGGCAAATTCTTCGCGTGTGACTTCATTGCAGATGTCAGTGATCTTCTCACTCAACTGGTCCAGGCTTTGTGGCTTACCATGATAGTATATCTTCGCTTTCATCCATCCCCAGAACCAAAAGTCGAGAGGATTCAGATCAAGTGAGCGTGGAGGCCACTCTCTGTCACATCCTCAACTTATCACGCGAACACCAAATGTTTGGACGAGGAAGTTTCGTACCTTTGTTACAAAGTCGGGTGGGGGAACATCTTGCATAAATATGCAGGAGGACAATTCTTGCTCAAATTGAGTGCGCACGTGCTCCTTAAGCATCTGGAGACAGGAATCAGCTGTTGCTGTGTTGGAGAAGAAAAAATGGTCGTAGTCCAAACTTAGCAGAAAATCCCATCCAGACACACAACTTAGGTGAATTAGGTGATTTTGAGATGCATGTTGATGGCTTAACATCTGACCAGATGCGGCAATTGTGCGTATTAACGATCCTATCGAGTGAAAAATACGCCTCGTCAGACCAGACAAAATCATCCATTACATTCTGATTGTGGAGAAGTCATCTCGCAAACTCACAGCGTGTTGGCTTGCCGGCCGGCTCAAGTGCTTACACGACATGTAATTTGTACGGGTAAAGTCCTAGTTCATGCCGAATCATTTGATGAACACTAGTCTTTGAAATTGTACCAACCTCTTCAGCCACTTTGCGAACTGACGTGACTCCCAGCATTGATTTTGAACTAGTCTCGTCCACGACGCGATTCACAGTTGCAATTGTCAAGTCATCTACTGTAGGACGGCCAATGCGAGGTTTATCATGAACGCTGCCAGTTTCTTCAAACTTTTATATATGATACTCGTATTTATAATCGGTGTTGTAAAAGGATCTTTATGAATGTGTCATTGAGTCTTAAACCTTCGAAGAACAGCTGTAGCACTTCTATTGCATGCATAGAAACACTGAACTATCTTTATCCGAGAGTGAAGATCCATTGTGAATAAGATAGGCAGCGACCGTACCGCTTCCCAGTGAGATTTCGAACATACGTGGTGTGATCCAAAATGTCCCGGACTAACCTACTTGCAGATAACCTGTGATAACGAATACTACTTCAGATGTAAATTTAGGTCTTTAAGGCATGAGAAATATGGTCGCCGAAATTTTTCCGGTCAGTTTTCTATTTTTAAAAAATATTTTTACATTTTAACATGAATTTCTGTATTTTCTGAATTGATCGAGATCCGATTTGTCTTATTGTTATAGTTAGATTGATTTTGATTTGTACCTTATTTGACGGATATCTTTGCCATGAATATTGCACGTCTTTTGTTAATTGCTTCATGTGTTACGATATCAATCAGTGAAGTTCATTCAGCACGCATTCATTAAGAAATCCGTGTCAACGATGGTTCTTTGTTCTATCAGTTTTCATGATGGATGTGACAAGCGTGTCTTCAGTCGAATATCGCAGTGTGATACGATACCTCCTGATCCGCGGCTTCGCTAATGGTGACATTCTAAAGGAATTAAGCCTGGCATATGGAAGCAAAGCTCCATCGAGAACTACTGCTTATTTCTGGATAAGCGAATTTAAACGCGGAAGACAATCTGTGGAGCAAGATTTTTCAACTGTTGGTCGGCCGCAGGAGATTCCGGAAGAGAAATCGAGTCAGTGCGATGAAGTGATTACAGCACACAGAAGGATAACCATCCGTGAGTTGTCAAGAGAGTTGCGAATCAGTTATCACTCCTGTCATGACATCATCGAAAGACTTGGATATCGCAAACTGGCATCACGTTTCGTACCGAAGTTTCTGTCACCTGAAATGAAGGAGAACAGACTTCTGGCGGCACAGTCAAATTTGGATCTCCTCGAAATGCACGGAGATCAGTTTCTGAACTGCATCCTTACAGAGGATGAAACACCTTTAAGTTTGTATCTGCCTCAAAGTAAGCGAGAATCTGCAGAGTGGCGAAAATCAGGCGAGTCTGCCCCTTTGAAAATGCGATCCGGAACATCACATCGCCGGTCGTTGATGCTGACGGTCTTTTGGAACGCTTCGGGAATCCAACTGGTTGACTTTGCGGATAAAGGAGTAAGAATCAATAGCGAATATTATTCCAATCTGTTATCTGAAGCGAGGAAGAAAATAAGAAAGCCACGAAACATTCCCCTCTACTTGCTTCATGACAATGCTCCGATTCACACCTCGCAGGAGACAACCAATGCCTTAACGAGAAACGGATTTCAACTATTGAGCCATCCTCCTTATTCACCTGACTTGGCCCCAAGTGACTTCTATCTGTTTAGACTCCTCAAAAAGCATCTTCGTGGACACCATTTTGAATCGCCAGTTGAACTGCGGGATGCAGTTACTGAGTTTTTTGATTCTTTGACACCGGAATTTTTTCATAAAGCTTTTTGTGAATTGAGACTTCGTTGGCAAAAAGTGACGAATGCTAACGGCTCATACATTGAAAAGTAAACTGTTTTCTGGAACAAAACATTTGTTTTTCCGTTAATTATTAGTCAGGTTATTAGTGATAGCTTAACTGTCAAGTTAATCTAAATATATTAATTCTAAATCGCTAGAATTTATAGGAAAATCTTGAAATGCAGACAAAAATGTTTGAAAATTTTGAAAAAATAGAAAACTGACCGGAAAAATTTCGGCAACCATATTTCTCATGCCTTAAAGACCTAAATTTACATCTGAAGTAGTATTCGTTATCACAGGTTATCTGCAAGTAGGTTAGTCCGGGACATTTTGGATCACACCACGTAGCATGAGGAAACTCTATGATACAAACTTAAACTATTGGTTGACACACACGTCTTTGTCATTGGTTAGCGAAAACATCACGTCGTAGATATTGGATATGGCAATTCTAGGCCATGAAGGCTGACTAATTTGACGTTCTCAATTGAAGATGATGCGAATTGAATCAATCAATGACTAGGCATGTCGTCATGGCTGGTCATGAAAGTTTCATAGAATTGAACAGGGGAAAATTTTGAGCTCTGTCTCCTGGCTAAGGTTAATTGACATAATTGACAATACGGCTAATTGACTTGGACATTTACTGAAATGAATTCACCAAAGCTTAAGATAATTGTAATGTAACATTCATTACAAAAGTGACTGCATGCAGAGTCAAATTTAAGCAGTTAAATAATCAAATATTGGCTTCTTATTGTTAGATTCGTAAATTCCCCTTTATGTTGCGTAATATGACATGTTCTGTGATAAAAAAGTTTATTGCTTTCTCATGTAGATATTCACTTTAAAAGTCAAGCGAAGTTACGGACACCCTGTATATTACTTATTGGTTTTTGTTGTGAGGTCTACGTGCAACATACGCTTCCTCTTTCTGATTTTAATTTTTGTAAATCTTTGTTTAGCTAATAAATTACGGTCACCACTGCATCAATGAAATAAAACTGCTTGAAATATGATTTGGTCGTTGATATGTTCATATGACATGATCAGTCACTGGGTGTGTCGATGAAAACTGAAAATCAGCATTATCTACCTTAATGAATGCTCCATAACCCCAGAGACCAGAGCATATTTCATACCCTCTGAGGCTTGAGGGGATGCTTTTGGAAATTCTTAGTTTACCTGCTTAAATCGACATCAAAACATTGGGAAAATTGATTTTTAGCAAAACAATGGTTGCGCGTAGCAGATCGATTTAACTAACCCTTTGATTGTCTTTCAGCCATCTTAGTAAACAAAAGTAGTATATAGTGTGACATCCGGCGCGACGCTTCGCTTTGCTTCGCTTCGCTTGCGCCGGATGTCACACTTTTGCGGGGTTTTTTCAAAATTTTCAAAAAAATCAAACTTTCAAAAATTTAGGTAGACTTCAAATTTCATGTAATCGAAAATTTAAGTTGTCCCAAAATATCACGTAATCGAAAAATTTAAGTTGTCTCAAAATATCACGTGGTCTAAGAATTTCACGTAGTCGAAAATTTAGGCAGACGAAAATTTAAGTTGTCTCAAAATATCACGTAGTCTCAATATACTAGAAGATTGTATTCAAAATATTTATTCAAAATATTTCTATAAAAATGGAAACCTCAACGGGGACGAAAATGGAAGAAACAAAAGTGGATGAAACAGAAGTGGAAGAAACCGCAAGAATATATCCTTCGTTATCTCAATTAAAAACAAGTGAAATGGATTAGAGCATTATGATAAATTAAGAAGACGCAATTATTACTTAGACATTCTTCGTTATTGTATTCTCAACATTATTTAAAGTACTAATTGTGTGAACTAGAAGATCATTGTAACTCATAAACTCAAAATTATTCAATGAACCCGTACATTGGCTGATGAATGAAGAGAGAGAGAGAGATATTTATTGTTCTAGCAACGGAAACATTTAACAGCTTTCCCCTAAAATTATCGTGGAATCTCTTGTCATTACAATTTACCCATCGGTAAACTTTTGACATTTCAATTTACGCGTGCGTAAACTTTTGACATTTCAATTTACCCCTACGTAAATTATTTTCAGAATCACTTTTCAATATCTGTTTTCAAAGTCTGCTTTCAAATTCAGTTTTAGAAATCCATTTGCAAAATTCATTTAACGTTTCCTCTCTTGTATTGATTAAAATACATACGGGTAGCAGGAAAAGTACTTCCCATTGTGAATTGAGAACACATGCGGGTGCGTTGACATTTAACCAATTCTTATTGTGTATTCAGAACGCATATGGGAATCAATAAAAGCAATTCTTATTGTGAATTCAGAAAACAGTAGAAGGAGTATTTAGATAGTTCGTTTATTTTCATTGATCTCATTCACTTCTTTCATTCATGATGAGTAAACATTTGGGTGATCGTATTGAAACGACAAAAGGACAAATCGCAAAAAAAAGTGTCTGATCAACGAATTTGTAAAGAAGAAACATTTCATAAATACTGTGGATCTACAAAAAAGTTTGAAAAACTTTAGTGATATCGATTTTGATGATTTCTTGTCGTCGTGTGAAATATCAGAGCGAATTTTAAACGAAGTTAAAGGCGCTGCTGCATTAGAACGCAAGCGAAGAACTTTACAAAATCAATATATTGTGAAACGTGAAACGGCGAGAATGAAACGTTCTCTTGAACAACTTGAGACGGATTATTATAATAAGACAATGAAAACAAGTCAAATAGTTTTAAATCTACAACCAGAAACATCATCAACTCAAGATGAAGAGACATCACAATTGCAAGCCATTCAAGACAAATGATTTTGTGGACAACTACATCTGAAAAGCAAGCAAGCAGTGATTCAAGAACTATCTAAAACTCAGTCTTTTTCTAATTCATTTTGAGAAGTACATTAAAAAAGGACATCTGTTAAACAATGTAACTTTTTAATTTAGATTAAATTCAATTAAATCATTTCAAAATCGAATAAGTAGTAAGGGAAGACATCATTATGGGGCAGTTTTTTAAATCTAGGGGGACCCTATGAGAAATTTTTTTATTATAAAATGAGCAACATAAATGATTTCTTAAAACAATACGGCAAACAAACCACGACAAATTTTGATTTAAATAAGATCGCAAATCAATTGGGAATAAAAAATTTTAACATATTGATGAGAAATGAATTGCAGTTGATTAAAGATGTGCGAAGCACTAACTCTGCTAATAAACCGATTCTTTACAATGTAACGTTTTAATTTAGATTAAATTAAATCATTTCAAAATCGAATAAGTAGTAAGGAAAGTCATCATTATGAACAGTTTTAAATCAATACCCCCCTTCTGACTTCTAGGGGTCCCTATAAGAAATTTTTTTATTATAAAATGAGCAACATAAATGAGTTTTTAAAATTCTATGGAACACAAACAACTACAAATTTTGATCTAAAGAAAATCAGTAATGGGCAAAAGACCGTTCCAGGACACCATAAAATTCAAAAAAATAGTATCTTTAAAAACGACATAAATTCATGAATTTGAACCCTTTTTCAGGTTATTAAGACCTAAATACATGAATTTAGTCCATTCAAAAAGTACCATTTTTTCAAAAAATGGCATTTTTAAAAACGACATAAATTCATGAATTTGAACCCTTTTTCAGGTTATGAAGACCTAAATTCATAAATTTGGGCGTTTTTAAAAACACCCAATTTTTCAAAATTTTCAAAATCTCAAATTTGAGAATTGCAATTTTCACCCTTAAAATCATGACCGTTCCAGGACACCGAAAAAATCAGAAAAGTTAAGAATCTCAAATTTGAGAATTGCAATTTTCACCCTTAAAATCATGACCGTTCCAGGACACCGAAAATCATAAAAGTTAAGAATCTCAAAATTTGAGAATTACAATTTTCTCGCTTACATCATGACCGTTCCAGGACACCGAAAATCATAAAAGTTGAGAATTTCAAATTCATGAATTTTATCCATTTTTCAGGTTTTTAAAATATATCATGTGTCTAAAATATTTCTTTAAAAATGGAAGAAACTGCAAGAATATATCCTTCGTTATCATATGAACGTAGTTCCACTTTAATGAACATCGAAAAGATTAACATTGAAAAAATGAATAAAGAAAAACACAAAGATAGAGTTAGGTATATGAAAGATAAGGAATCTCAATTATTATTAAGATTAGAGCATTATAAAAAATTAAGAAAGAGATGGACTAAAGTTAAGAATGTAACACAAGGAATTGGCATATTCTTAACAATAAGTTTAGGTGCTTTAACAATTGTTATATCTTCAGGTGTTTTAGTAATTCCTGTTGTTGCTACAGCTTTAACAGGTACGGGTGTTTTTGCAACTTCCCTTGTTACAATGTTAGATAAATTTTTAATAACTAAGAAACGAAAATCATTAAAAACTAAGCATTTACATATTAAAGAAGTCTATGACAAATTTCATTACTACTTTCAAAGAGTATGTGATGATAATGTTATTACGTTAGATGAGATTGAAAAATTTGATCAAATAGCTAATGAAGTAAATCAAATATCATTTCAATTACAGTCAGGAAAAGTTGATGATAAGAATAAACAGGATGGTGAAACTTTTAGTGATGGTAAAATTTCTAATGAAGAAAATGATAAAATTTTTTTAGAAGAGCTAAAAACTTTAAGTGAAAATTTAAGCAAAACTTTATTAAACAAAACTTATAACGAGAAAACTTTAAACGAAAAGATGTCAGACAACAAAGCAATAAAAAAATAATTTGTTCAGTAAAATGTTTTTGTTGTATTCCAATGTTACCACAAAATTCAAATATTATATTTTAAAAATGGATAAAATTAAAGCTGATAAACAAAAAAGAATTAAACAATTAGACGAGTTAATAAAACAAAAAAAATATTATGAAAGAAAACCATCTTCAGTATAGAATGATAAAAGCTGGTATTCAATCTGATATGTTTGAAAAAATGCAGCAAACCGAACAAGTAAAAACTTATTTTGAAAAAACTATGGAACCATTTAAAACTCTTGAAAAAGAAAGTACAAATAATGATAAACAAATTAATATAACAGATCCAGAGCACAAAACTATATTAGATGACTATGGATTACTAGAATCAAACATTAATAAGAAATTACCAAATCTATGCAATTTGAACATTCTATTTCATTTATAGAGGGAAAAACAATACCTAGATTTTATCTCGGACAAAAAGAAATATTTCCACAACCTTTTCGAGGTTTAATTTTTTCACCAGATAACTATCCTTTTAATTTAGATAGAAATTTTGTTGATCTTTTAAGAGGAGCAGATTTAAATAATTATGCTGTAGAAGATCTCATAAAATATAAAGCTACGTTAGGTAGAGTTGGTGAAGTAAAATCTCTCAGACGTTATAAACAATTAGAAAATTTATTATCAACGGGAGTTAAAGTAGGAAAAGGTTTATCTGAAAAACAGAAAACAGAAACAACTGTATTTTTACCAGACGATCCACAAGAATTACTAAAGAGATTAAATATTTTAATATCTGCAATAAAAGGACATAATTCTAGTTTCAATGAAATTCATGCTATATTGAAAAGACTGTTAGAAAAGAAGATTCTAAATGAAGAGGATTATAAAAGTGTAGCTGAAATATGTTGTTTCTAATTTTTATCTATGATTTTTATCTATAATATTTATTCAAAATTTTAACTAAAAAATGTGTTCAGCAGATTTAGACAAAATTAATAATCATTTAGAAAATTTGACAGAGATTTTGGGTTCATCAAAATTTAGTACGACGTTAAAAACTATAACAACTACTTCATCACACACTTGTAATTTAGAACCCATTCTACATTTGTAACAAAATAAAAATTATCAAATTGCATTGACTAGTTTCTCTACATTTAACACTATTCAAAACGTTATCAAAGATTATTCTACTGATAAAGGCAAAACATGGAAAATATTAACTTTTCTTCCTGGTTCTTACGAAGTTGAATCAATATCAAATGAAATTAAGAGACATTTAGGTATACCATTTAAAGATAAGAAACAATTACATTTCGCAGTTGAACCGGCAGTCAATAAATTTTCTCTTACTTTAGACGAAAATCATCAAGTTGATTTTAATCATGATAGATCATTGACAAAGCTATTAGGATTTAATAAACAAACCTGTAGTCAAGGTTATCATTTAGGTGAGAAGATTCCAAAAATAACTGAAATAAATTCAATTGTTGTACATTGTGACATTATTGAAGGAGGATATATAAATGGTAAATTGTCAAATTTAATATTCAGTTTTCCAGCTTTTACTGTACCCATTGGTTATAGATTAAATGTAATTCCACAAACATTAATATATTTCCCTATTTCAAGAAAAACTATTAACAACATTAACATTAGAATCACTGATGAAAAAGGACAAGAAATAAATTTTGGAGGTGAAGAGATTATGATAGATCTTTTGGTTCGGGAGGTATAAACTCCCGTTCGAGAGGTATAAACTCCCACGCGAAGCTAGAGAAGTTTAATTTTCTTCTTCTTCTTTAAAAATAAAAATAAAATAAAAATAAATTTTTTTATTAAAAAATGAGTGAAGTACTACCATTAAATAAAAAAAACTCAAATTTAATCATCATCCAAATTTATCTAATAAAGTTTTGTCAGTTATTAATGGAAGATCAGGTTGTGGAAAAACATATCTATTATTCAAAATTTTAACGACTCCAAATGTTTTGGATTATAACAATCTTATAATTTATACAACAACAGCAGAACAACCCGTCTATCAATTTTTAAAGTATGGATTTGAAAATAATCTTTAAAAAACAGCAATTGCTTCATTATTCAAAGAATATGAAAAATCTGAAGATGAAGAAGAAATAAGTTCGTGGTGTGAAGAAGCAGCAAAAAATAATCAGTTAGTTGAATCCAATAAAAATAAGCATATAAAGATACAATTAATACATGATAGTGGTAATATGCAAGATCCTAGTAAGCTAGATAAAACAATGAAACATTGTGTAATTTTTGATGATTGTGTTAATGATAGAAATCAGTCAGTTCAGAGAAGTTATTTCACAAGAGGTAGACATAATAACTGTAGTGTATTTTATTTAACACAAAGTATGTATTCATTAGACGGAAGTGTTATTAGAAAGAATGCAAATATATTTATACTATTTGAAATAAATGCAAGAAACTTAAGTGATTTGTTAAGAGATTTATGCGTAAGAAATAAAGATGAATTTAAACAATCGTGTAACAATGCTTGGTCAAAAGATTATGGCTTCATTACAATTAATATTGATAAAAAAATTCATGATAGAGTTATCGAACATTTGTTCTCTGACTGAAAGTCGATAGAACATTTGTTTACCGAGTGATAAAAAAATATACAAATATAGTGTTATAATATTTTTTTTATTTTATGTATATATCAAATTTGACTATCTTAGAAATTAGAAAATTAAAAAGGTGAAGTAGTTATTCCATCAGGTAAAATTTTTCTTTTATCATCAAATGGATCTAATGCTAATTTATGTTCTTCTTTTAAAAACATTTTATGTTTTTTTGAATTAAGTCTATAATTACATGCTGTTTTTATTTCATTATTAAATAATACATTTTTATAATCTTGAAATGTTATTTGATTAGCCACTGATGCCTTTGAAATTCCTTTTAATGTTTTATGTGTTTTAATATTATTAGTTGTGTTATAACAATAACATTTAGATTTTAAAAATATAGCTTCTGTTATGAAATCTTCATTTCCTTCTAATTCATCTTTATTATCTTTATCTTTTATTAATTTCTTCATCAAGTGAAGAATTATACGGTATTGTTAATTCTAAGAAAACAGAATCGGTATCTGTAAAGTGTAATTTATAGTTTTTGCCATAAGCAGGTGCTAAATAATCATATATAAATCTATACATAAATAGTTAAGCTAATTCTAATATAGTGAATCCTATAAAATTAAACTTATCATGTTTTACACTAATTCGACGTAAATGTACAGCACATAGTTCATCACTTAATCCAGTAGTTCTTTTATATGTAGGTTTCCTTGTTAAATTTTGAAACCTATCTTTATCATAAACTATTTCAATATTTTGTCTATTACGCACATTTTCTAAAGTCTTCCCATAAAATGCATTATTCATTAATTTGAAGAACACGTTTCCAAAATCATCTTTATTTCTTTTAGCTATTTTACGTTTTTCAATATTGAACTCTATATAATTTTTTAACCATTTAGATTTTTGATAAAATAGTTTTCGATGTATTTTTGTGAGAATCATTCCATGTTCTAAATACCAATCTAGCATTCTTCCTTCAACAACATACTTTCCTTTATTACTTTGTGTTAACATAAGTTTTTTTGTTGGTATGTATTTCTTAGGAATTATAGATTTTTGATAATCTGAAAAATCTTCTATATTGGGAATTTTGTTTTCGGGACAGAAAGGAAAATATTTTGTTTTATCTTTTATTTCATCAGGATATACTAAATCAACTTCATATATATAACCATGATTATAATTTCCATCATATGTTTTTTGATAATCAAGAACGGGCGAAGCCCTAGTAGACATCTCTGATGTCGTACGAATATTACACCATTCCATCTCACCTGTTGGTAATTCTTGTATCATGCAAGAAGAATATAAGCTATTAGAATCATAATATAACAAATAGTTTTCTCTCATGAATTCATCAATTGCATTTTCACGTTCTACTCCTTCTCGTTTCGTTCGAAAAATTTCTAATATTTTTTCTTTTTCTTCTGGAGATAAAGGTTTCATTATTCCATATTCTTGTGGATTTACTTTCTTATTATAACATTTAACATACCTATTACCTAAAACTGATGAAACTCCACCTCTAATTCCAGATTCAAAAAATAATAATTTATCACATGTATTCTCTTTATAATGTTTAAGTTTAACATTTGTATGTTTTAATCCTGCTAACCATGTTAAACCTGGTGTAGAATAACAATAACATGGATCTATTCCGTAATATTCTATGCACATGTCACGAAAGTTTTCAAAAAGATCAGCAAGGATTAATACATCTATCTGAAGATATTTCATTGTATAATCATACATTGTTTTACAATTTAACTCTCTCCAATTCTTTTCAGCTTCTGCATAGTCTTCTTCAGATAATTGTGGTTGTTTTAATGTTGATTTAAATTTATTTATTGGAGGAAGTTGTTTTTCTTCCATAATTTTATTCACAGAATTAAAATCAGTCTTCGACTGTGAACCACAGGTTTTATCTCCAGTTATGTACTCATACGGAAATATGCCTTTTAAAGGTTTTAAATTATATTTATTTAATATTTTACATTGTTCAGATTTCAAAGTTTTTCCCATAACATCTAATGAATAAGGAGTAAAAAATCTAAATGCATCTAAAATTCTAATACAACCTAATTGCATTGAAAAATATTCTTCTTCTGTTTTACATAGTACATTTATTTGTTGTTGTTGTAATTTTTCAGATGAAAATAAATCTTTCATTACTAGATGGAAATCATATTTAGAACCATTGTAGAAATATAGAGGAACAAAGTTATATTTAAATTTATTAGCATTAAGATTACAAGAATTATGTGCTGCACCTCTATATAATCCATTTAGATGATCATGATCTTTTACTTTGACGGCAGAGCCGTCGCTTCGCTTGTCAAGATATCTACCTTTGCCATTTTTATAATTTTTTATAAATTCTTTTCCACAGTAATAACAATTTGTTTCATTAACAAAATTAATTTTTTCTTCATCCGTTAATGGCATCATTGGTATATTTGTTTCAAGCAATTGTGAAAAACGTCCTTGTAATTCTTCTACTTTCTTTGTAAACATTTCTGAACTATCTTCACCATAGTATTGATAATATTCTGATTTAAATAATTCAGGATAATTTGAATGAATGTACATTCCCCAACATAATGGTTTTTGTTCAAATAAATATTTTTCTTTACTTTGCTCAGATGCACTTTTTTCATATTTACAAACCGAAGGTTCTAATTGGTCCGTACCATTATCAGAATCGGTCGAAGCACTAGAAGACATCTCCGATGTCCCGTGCTTTTGTGTCATATTAACATTATATGCTTCGAAATCACAATATATTGTAAAGGGTACTTTATTTTTGAAATACCATTTATTGTATTCCACTGCTTCGTTTTGTTGACAATTCTCCAAATGTCGATTCATTTCTTCTTTAGTTCTAAAACTTGTCATACATTGGAGACAAGGAAAATTAGGATTATCTGAAGTTTTTGTAAATATAGAAACATCTTTACACAATATAAAATGACCCTGATAATATAATATATTCGCTTGTGCTGGTTGTTTTGTCTGTTCTAGTTTTTCAAATTTATCTTGATATATTTCATCAATTTCTTTTGTAAGATTAAATGTATTTCGATGAAAATTTTGATTTGATATTTGTAGCTGTTGTTCATATTCTTTATTATATTGTTCTTTATATTGCTGTTGACATTTTTTTAAACATTCATTTAATTCTTTATTTTCTTCATTATTTAATTCTCTATTGTCTTCATTTAATTTTTGAATCGTTTCTATCTTATTTTGATATTTATGGCCATATTCTTGTACTAATATTTTTGTTTGTTGTTGATAATCTGTTTTACATTTTTGTAAACTTTTATTTTACAAATAAATACAATTATTTATCACTGTTTTGATAAACAGAAGTTAAAAGAAGCCATACATTTCCTATTATCACAGACCTACGTCACATTCGGTAATTTAGTTTTCAGGCAGATTAAAGGCATTCCAATGGGAGGAAATTCTAGTCCACTCCTAGCTGACCTATTCCTCTTACACTGCGAATATATTTTTATGCAAAATTTGATAAAGACTAAGAAATATCATTTAGCACGCTTGTTATCACCTACATCAAGATACATAGACGATATATGTGTTGTCAATTATAAACACTTTAATTCGTTGATTCAAAGAATTTATCCACCTGACTTGTTGGCGGAGAGAAATGGTGATAACAATAAAGAGGTAGTTTACCTTGATGTGAAAATACAAATCTCACAGAACAGCTTGAGAACTTCAGTATATCACAAGGTAGATGACTTCTCTTTCTCTGTGGTGCAACTGACTTTTCCAGAGAGCATGATCCCATTACAGATGGCCCTTCATGTATTCGCGTCGCAGGTAGTCAGATATTGTAGAATATGCTCGAAGTTACAAGATGCTGTACACAAAACTAACAAGACACTAAATATCATGAAATCTAGAGGTTATTCTCAGCATGACTTGATGAGTTACACAGAAAAGGCTCTCACAAGGCATAATGAATCGCTTCACAAATATGGTCTTTTCTCGGCTCGACAATTCACTTCACTCTGTGAATTTCAATGAGGCACGCGACCAACAAACGACTCACATTTTCCTTAATGCCTTGCTGCATAGGTGAATAAACGACTAACAATGACTTGTAGCCATCATATGGGGGTGGGCGGTGAAGAGTGAATACAGAGCGCTTAGCGTGGCTTACGGGAGATGAGAGAGCTCCCATTCTTAAGTCTTGATGTATGAGGCGAAGTTTGTGTAAAGGCGGATTACATATTTATCACACAGCGATTACATCTTTATGAGATTCGAGGATGAACAGGATCTGTTTACTTGTGGGAATCGAAAAGGCAAAGATTGATGTACAGGATTTGTTTACATGTGAGGATCGCAAAAAGCATACTGTATTTATTGATGGGATGAATTTAATGACAGGATCTGTTTACATGTGGGAAACGCAACAATTGAATGATGTCTGATTTATCTTTGTCACATATCTTTCAAGACATATCATTACCTATTCAGTATTTTGTCAGCCACTATGTGTGGGACCCCGCTCGTCTGGGTTTGAGTGTTCAGGTTAGGGGTCGAAACACAACTAGACGAGTACCTGCTGATGACTGACGGACTGCAGTATTATGTTTTATATCCCTTAATCGGTAGCTGAAGTAGTGGTCGATGTATTGTAATTCAAATGAAGAAATGTGGAATTACATGAAGTACTATAGACGGATGAAGAAACTGGCGATAACAAATTCAAGTGAAGAAATAGTATTTTCCATGTGTAGTCTTAGGTATAGTGTGTATAGTTTCATTGCTTTCGGTGTAGTAGAGTGTCATTGTAGTTCTATTGTTTACCTCCATTATCCACTTTCCACTTATCCACTTAGTGTAGTGTCAGATATAGTTCACTTGTAATCAGTGTAGTAGCATAGTTGTATTTCCATATTTTACCTCCACTTTTCCAATTTTTATTCATCGGTTTCTTGTTGTTTTATAATATCCATTTTTAATTTCCTTAACCTATGGTGACCATTGTCTTATTCTATTTCCACTATCAGCATCTGTCGTCGGTACAGTATATTAGAAGTCTGTTTTGAACGTGTATACGGCAGTGTTTGGAATCTATGGTATTAGTATATTAACAGCAAGAATGAGTAGTATTACAAGTCTTAAGATTTCCATTTTTACCAGATATTGGGCCAAAGCTGATCAATTTTAATTCGTTGCCACGAGAAAGCTACATTGAGTTCTTTTAAGAACTGATTAATCCAATGGTTACAGTAGCATTGCCTTTGTACACTTGCGGATTGGAGAACGCCATCAGTCCTCCTTAGGACTACTTTAACTAATAATTTAAATTAGTAAGCATTATATTCTATTATAAATGGCTACTGGGATGACTTTCATCATCGTATGAGAATTTAAATTTTCTAATTTTTGTTGATATTCTAAAGATAAAGATGAATATTTGTAATTATAATCATCATTACGTCCTTTATAATTATTATGATTAATCATTATTGGTGATAATGTTTTAACAATTTCAAATTTTTCAGTACATATTATTTTTCCTTGGTAAAAAATATTATGATGCATGTAATTTCCTCTTGTATTGTATACTATTTCTGATTGACATAAATTTTTATTATTCAAATAAAATTTTTTTGAATCTGAGTAAAGTGGAGTAATTTTACCAATAGAAACATAATTCACATTTAATTCAAAAACATTTACTTCTATTAAATTTTTATTCTTTTTATGAAACTTTTTTAACCTATTATAATCATATGGAAATTCATCTAAACCATCAGAAAGATCAAATTCCTTTATGTATTCTTCTTTATTATAATGACTTAGTCTTTCTTTGTGATATTCTGCAGGATGTAAATGTGCTATAATACTCCACAAAAAACAATAATCATCTTCATTTTTTATGTTGATTATTTGTGGTGAACTGAAAGGTAAAGGAACATAACTACCATCAGTATTATTTTTATATTTATCAATTACTATTTTCTTAGATAGTATTTTAACAAATCTCCAACCAGATTCACGTAACTGGGCTTCAATTATACAATTTTCTAATTTAAGTATCATCGATTCAAATATGGGTTGTATATCATTTACATTATGAATTTCTTGTGAATTCGTAAAATGTCCTTGTATTATTTCTTCAGGAATTCCATCAGGTCCATTTTTTGTATAAAGTACTTCTACATTCATATAACATTTGAAAGATTTCTTAAATATATTATAAAAGTTGGTTAGAATATCAGAAAAAGTTTCATCGGTTTCATTATGTTCAACGGGCGAAGCCCTGGAAGACATCTTTGATGTCCCGTGTACCGATTCATTAAATAAATATTTTATATCTGTTACCGCTTCATCAAATTCATCTATTTCGTTAAATTCATCAGTATCGCTAAATAAATATCTTCCATCTGGTACGGGCGAAGCCCTAGAACCTTCGGTTTGTATGGACTCATCTTCACTATTAAAAACTTTTTTATATTCCGAATGTGAATAATCATCAAACATTTTTTTAACTTTTATATCAGTAGGTAATGTTTCTGGATAGTTTATATAATTATTTAATTTTAATATATTTCCTTCATCAACTCGATCTACATTTTGTAAATGCAATTTACTATTTAAATGAGATTGATAACTTCTTTTTGTTTGCAACTGTCTTTTACATAAGTTACAATAAAACTTGGTATTTTCCATTTTTTTATTTTTTAAAGAAAAAATTGTGTTTTAATTTTAGATATAAACATTCTAATATCAAGGTCTTGAGAGTTATTTTATATTATTATATATTTCACGTTCTTTAGTTATTTTATTTTCTTTATCACATTAAGTTTTATCATATTAAGTTTTATCATATAACGTTTTATCAAAAGATAATTTAAATTTATTTTCACTAACTATTGATTCTTCATCATCATCATCAATTGATTCTTCATCATCATCATAAATTGTTTCTTCAAGATCATAAATTATACTTTTTGGTATAGGATGCCATTCCCTGATAGGATACCATTCTCTTATTGGAATATCTAACTCTAAATTACATCTTTTATCTGATAATAATATAACAGAGAAAAATATTGGTCTTTGATCTCTTTTGGAAAATTTAATAACACCACCATAATCTGATTCATTTTTAGTTTTTATTAAAGATGATAAAATTTTAAATTGATTAGATGTAAATCCTAATTTAAATTTTGTAGACCCGACACATAGTTGACGAACAGTATCTTCAACTATTCCATCATTATTATTTTCAATTGTAAGAAAATGAAATTTAGATAAATTTTGATTATATGTAGTATTAATATCATGTTGTGATATAAATTTTTCTTCACTTAAATTATTATAATTACTAATATTTTTATAATCTTTATTACCATTCACACCTTTTTCAGATGTTTCAGAATCATCGTCTATGTTATCATCATCTATATTATCATCATTATTATTATTATCATCATTATTATTATAAGATTCTTTAAGATCGGGCAAAGCCCTAGAACCTTCGGTTCGTTTATTATTATCAGATTCTTTAAGATCGGGCAAAGCCCTAGAACCTTCGGTTCGTTTATTATGATTATGATTATGGTCATTGTTAATAGTATAAGGTGTTGTCCACATATAAAGTTTCTCTTGTTGAGCTAAACCATTTATATAAGATTTTAACAAATTAATATTTAAATTTGTATATAATCCTATATAAGTATCATCATCATATCTTTGGGGCATTTCTAATGTTTCTTGTTTATAAATTGTATCTCTGTAATAAACTTGACATAATAATTCTTCGTTATGTTTTTTACTCTCTATATGAATATTATATTGGTTTTGTTCATCAACAAATAATCTAATTTTTTCCTTGGAAAACGATTTTAATTTTTTAACTAATTCTTTAATATTGATATAATTAATAATTTTATTTTCTATCCAATCAGTATTACTAATCGGTAAAAATGCTCTGATAAATCCAAACACATTATTATGACCAATGATTACCATATTTTCTTTATTCAATTCTACATACGCAACATCATTATATTTACTTACTATATCCATAAATTTTATAAATGGATCACCTGGAAATAAACGATAATTAGTTTCTATAGAAGGTAAACCTTTTGTTTGTTCTCTAAATATTTCTGCTTGTAATTCAAATAAAATATTTACATCTATACATGGGTTATTATTATTATCAAAACATTTATTTTCAAATCCCGTTGATCTCGTCGAATAAGAAGAACAGGATGAAGCGGGCGAATATAATTTTTTTAAATTTGGATTTTCCATTTTTTTTATTTTTAATTGGAAAAAATTTTATTTTTCTATTTTTATTAGAAAAAATTTTATTTCTTTATTTTTATTAGAAAAAATTTTATTTATTTATTTTATGTTTTGGTTCCACTGATGAATGAATTAAAGTTGCTAAAACTTAATGACAAATCATTAAACGAAAAATTATTAAAACTTGATAAAAAGGATAGAGAGCTAGAAGCAGATATAGCAAAACTTTTTAAAAAGATTTCAGAACAATCAAAAATTTTAATATTACTTTCTTTAAATTTAAAATCTGCTGTAATTAAAAATAAACATCAGATAAAAATGTTAAAAGAACAATTAGAAAATGAAATAGAAAAACTTCCTGAAAGAATTTAAAAAAAATTAAAGCAGTTTGAAACTACATTCCAAAAAAGTGGTGATGAATTGAGTTCTAAAATTACTCAACAAATGAAAAAGATGAATAGGATAATAAATGAAGTAAACTCACTTAATCAAAAAGTTGATAAAATGAAAACTCTTCAAATCAATTTAGAAAATGAATTAAAGAAAAATTTGCAAGAAAACTCTAAAGAAAATAAAGAACAGTTGGATTCTGTTAAAAGACAATTAGATGTTCTTAAAACGGCATTGAAGATTAATCAGCAGAAAATGCAAGTTAATAGAAAAGAAATTAAAGTACATCACACGCTGCTTGACGCAATAGATAAAGTGCAACAGGCAATTAATAAAGTTATCTCGAAGTTGTTGTCCATTCACAAACGTAAATCTTGATCGGAGCGAAGCTCCTCGAGGCTTTAGCCGATCGGACCAAAGGTCCTGAGGTTATTACCTTATCATAAACGTAAATCTTAGCGCAAATATTAACGTAAATATTTTTTCCTAAAAGTCAAATTTAATCCTAAAAAATGCCTATAATTTATAAACATATTTATGCTATAGGTAGTACAGCTAGTGCAATATCAAATGCTGTTAAGTCTCAAAACGAATTAAAACAATTAGAAACTATTCGTAAACTTAGGAATGATTCTGAAGAACTAAAAAATTTAAAAAAACTTTCAGAGGAAACAAAAAACAAAATTGCTAACATAGCTGTGGGGGAAACCTTGAGGAGCGGAGCTCCGTCTGATAGTAAACATAAGAAGAAATCAGGCGTAGCCATAAAACGTTCAATTGAAGAAATAAGAGGTAATGGTGTTAACAGCAACCTTCGGTCTAACCAGCAAAGCTGTAGCGGAGCTGGTCTAGCAAAATTCTAAAATTATATTTTAGTAAAAATTTTTAGTAAAATTATTTTAGTAAAATTTTTTCAGCAAAATTTTTTCTGTCTGTGAGAAAAACAAAAAGTCAAATTATTTTTTATAAAAATGTCTTCGCTTATCGAAAATAAATTTAGATTAGACGATCCTCCGTTCGTCAGTTATAATCAAAAAAAGAATGACTATATAAGAATTGCTATGAATCCCGGATCTTCCAGTAGAGTAAATACTGGAGGTGATTTAATTTTTGAAGTTGATAATCAACAGAGTTATTTATATTTACCTGATTCATTTTTACACTGTGAATATTCTTTATATAGTGATGCCAATTTTACAACACCATTACCAGAAACCGATAATATTGCACTAGAGAATAATTTTTTTCGAAGATTATTTACACAAATGCGTTTAGATGTTGCAACTCAAAATATAGAAACAATAAGTGATTCTCCAGGTGTAATTGATACAATGATTAGATTTGTAACAATTGGTGAAAATAATAAAAAGTATGAAATCGAAGGTTGGTTTCCTGATACTAATGATGGTATAATTATAGATGATTTAACTCACGCTGGAACAGATGCAGCAGGAATTGCGAAAGATGTAGAAAATATTGCAAATCATTTAAATAAAACAAACAATAGTGCATATAAAGAAAGACGTGAATTTAACATGAAAAGTAAACAGACAGTTAATTGGTCATTGTCTCCATTATTCGGATATTTAGATTATGATAAAATATCATGTCAATTAAAATTTAAACTAATAATTCATCGTACAGCAAATAATGAATTAATCTTTTTTGGTAAGACTGGAAAAAAAGCATATTTAAAAATTGATAGACTTGAATGGTGGATTAAGCATATTACTCCTAGTTTAGAGGTTGAAACAGCTATTGCAAAAAGATTAAATACTAACAAACCAATTCCAGTAAATTTTCTAAAGCGTACAACTAGTTCAGTAACTTTTTCCGAACAAAGATTTAACTGGCATTTTACTAGAACTGCGAATACTCCAAGATATTTATTACTAACTTTTCAAAGAAATAATTCTCCAAGTTTTGATAAGAACAACAATCTTTTTCATATTAATACAATTCGAAGTTTACAAGTTTCATTAAATCAAACCCGATATCCAATTGATCCATTAAGATTCGATGATACCAATAATCAATTTATGGAAGGATATGATTCTTATCGAAATCTTTGTATAGAATTTGGAGTTGAACCACAATTAACTCCTGGAGATTGGAGACATTTATATCCTGTTTTCTGTTTCGATTTAAGTGCACAATCTGAAGATATTATCAAGACTGGTTGTGATGTAACAATTAATATTGAAAAGAAGGATTCCACAACTTCATTGATGGCTTATGGTTTATTGCTATAAGATGTAAAATATTCTATTGAAATTCTTAATGGAAAGATGGCTAGGATAGGCTAAAGCCCAAGACTTCGTCGATTAATTAATTTTTTTCATAACTTAAAATTTTGATAACTAGAATAGATTAAAATTTTTCCAAACTTAAAAATTTTTTTGTAACTAGAATAGATTAAAAATTCTTAAATTAAAAATTTTTCGTAACTAGAATAGATTTAAAATTCCTATTTAAAATTTATTCATAACTAGAATTTTTTCATAACTGAAATAGATTAAATTTTTTTTATTAAAAATGTCGCAAGCGAAAAGTAATATTAATAAAGCTGTTGAATTAAAATTACGTAATATTGTTGACAAAAATACACCTAAAACTATTACGATTAACAAAAAAAAGTATTACATAAGTAAACCAATGATAGAGAATATTCAATTACAAGAAGAAAAGAATGGCGTGATTCTCCCATTAGTTCCACTAATAATAGGAGGTATAGCAGCTGCAGGAAGTGTTGCTGGTGGGACAGCTGGTATTGTCCAGGCAGTAAATAAAAATAAATCAGAGAAGGCAGCATTAGAGGAACAAAAACGACATAATAGAGAGTTAGAGAAAGTTGCTAGGGGTGAAGGAATAGTAGATAATTTTATTAATAAATTAAATTTAGTTGATGAAGGAAAACGAGTTCTTAAAAATATTCTCCACAATGTTGATGATTTGATTGAAATTAAAGAAACTAAAGATGGTTCTGGAATATATCTAAGTCCTAGTATGATTCGGTAATAACCTCAGGACCTTTGGTCTGATCGGCTAAAGCCTCTGAACAAGGTTCTATAGGTTAAAACCCAAGACTTCGACGATCAAGATTTACGTGTGTGAATGTCCAACAACTTCGTGATAACTTTATTAATTTTCCGTTGCACTTTATCTATCGCGTCAAGCAGCGTGTGATGTACTTTAATTTCTTTTCTATTAACTTGCATTTTCTGCTGATTCATCTTCAACGCCCCTTTAAGACCATTTAACTTAATTTTAAGAACATCAAATTGTCTTTAACAATATCTAACTGTTCTTTATTTTCTTTAGATTTTTCTTTAATTCATTTTCTAAATTGATTTAAAGAGTTTTCATTTTATCAACTTTTTGATTAAGTGAGTTTACTTCATTTATTATCCTATTCATCTTTTTCATTTCTTGAGTAATTTTAGAACTTAATTCATCAACACTTTTTTGGAATGTAGTTTGTAACTGATCTAATTTTTTTAAAATTCTTTCAGGAAGTTTTTCTATTTCATCTTCTAATTGTTCTTTTAACATTTTTATCTGTTGTTTATTTTTAATGACTGCAGATTTTAAATTTATAGAAAGTAATATTAAAATTTTTTATTGTTCTGAAATCTTTTTAAAAAATTTTGCTATTTCTTTTTCTAGCTCTCTATCCTTTTTATCAAGTTTTAATAATTTTTCGTTTAATGATTTGTCATTAAGTTTGAGCAACTTTAATTCATTCATCAGTGGAACCGAAACGTCGTTTATATATTTTTCTTTTAAGTCATTGATTTGTGTATCAACATATTGTTTATTTGTTAACTCTGTATTTTGTTGCGGAAGAATAGAAAGATGCAATGGACCAGATAAAACGTCTCCAGTTTTCATAATATAATTTTCTATTTCTATTTCTGATTCACGATTATTCGGGATATATGCACCTCCACCAACATTTGGTAACATCATTTTTTAAACAATAAAACATATATATCTCATGGAAATAAATTTTAGATATAAATTATTAGGTGTAAATTTTAGATATAAATTTTTTCGATATAAATTTTTAGATGTAATAATTTTTTAGATGTGATAAGTTTTTAGATGTAATAATATTTTTAGATGTAATAAGTTTTTAGATATAAATTTTAGATATAAATTTTTAGATGTAATAATATTTTTAGATGTAATAAGTTTTTAGATGTAATAAAAAAAATTATTCCCACGTGTCATCATCATCACTTAAATTACTCTCACTGACGATTGTTTGAATTATTTCAGCTTGAATATCTTTTCCGTTATAAGGTAACATAATTTCATTTTCATCAGGTGCCTGACGTTTAAGAATATTTATTTGACCAGAAAATTTTTTTTCTTCAGTATTATTATTTTTATCAGGAATACTAATTCCAGTTTCTAAAGATCTTTTCCATGGTTTATTAACTGTAGTCGATAATGTTTTACCCGAATATAATTTTAGAAAATCTTCTACTTTTACTTTATTTTGTGAATATCCTTTAAATGTTTTCTTTTCACTAAGTCTTCCTTGTTCATCTACAGTAACACAGTATTTTACTTTAGGTGCAATAAACATTGCAAAAATAATTCCACCATTTCCATAATCATTTTTTTCCTTGACACAATTCTCCCCCAACTTATCCAGCAGCATCTAGTTTATTGAAGAGCTCATTAGAAATGTATATTGAATCAGTGTTTTTTACAATCAATGGAAAACCACAATGAAATGCGCCATCTTCTGTTTCAATATCATAAACATATTGTGGTTTATTATTTAAATATCTTACAGTGGTGACATCTTTGGTAATATCATTTTTAACTTGACACGCAGTAAAACACAATGGTTTATCTTTTCTTCCGCTTACTACCAAATTAATACCTAGAGATGATGCCAAATTGTATAAACCACTAAAGGTTTCTTTATTTTTCTGTGTAAAACAAATAGTTGCATATTTACTTGTAAAAAAAGATTTCTTGCTCCCATCTGCTGCATAAAATCCAACAAAGAACCAATATCCAATATTATATTCAGCATTTAGAACATTCCAAGGAACACGTTTTTCTCTAAACTGATTATAATAATTTTCACTAAAGTGTGGTAATATTGTTTTGGATTTTGAAAATTAAGTTTGTATACCCTAGATGATCTCATTGTATCATATATTTTACAATCATTGTTATAAATTTCATTAATATATGTTTGTAATTTAATTAAGAGGTTAAGGTATTGGTTATTTAAAGTACAACAATATCTGACTCCTGATTCATAATTATAGATTCCAGCAGAGCCATCTCCTAAAAAGAACCCTTCTATAAATGCTTGCTTACATCTTAAATTAGGTGGATCATTAAAATAAATATCACTTAAAATTTGTTCTAATATGATTTTATTGTCGTGTAAAAATAATTTATTATGCAGTAAATTTGTTCCTATATTTAATTCTTGTGGCTCTATTTCATTACCTGTTTCATCTAACAATGAATGATCTTCAGTAACATCTACTATTCCCATTTTTGTTCTTATTCGATAAATACTTTTATTTGTAAAATGTCTAATAACTTTTTTTACTTTACTCCATCCATTATGAGTATAAATTTCTAAATTATCAACTAATGAAATTTCTTTCATATCACCATTAATTTCAAACGGATTAATTTCATAGTTGTCTACTATACTGTCTATTCTAGAAATAAATAATAAATTATTCTTTCTCAATATTACAGGCGTGTCAGCTGTTACTGAATCGGTATAATGAATGTGTTTTTCGTTGAAACCATTAATTTCTAAAATAAAGTTATTCATAATTCTTCTAGAGTGAGAAAGAATAAAAGAACCTAAGTGTGATGGCATGAATGACGTCTTTCCATCTTTTACAATATTAGCTTTAAGAAATTCATCATCTTCCATTTCTACTTTCGCTAAATATTGTTCATCATTTAATTTTTCATAATCTTTCACTTCTTGAGTGAAATTTTTTCTCAATGTATTCTCATTCCATAAATGATATTTAGTGGTTATATCTTTTTGTACAGTTTTGCCATATAGCGAATTCATCAATAATCTAATTAACTCATCGCCTACAGTGTTTCCTTCTGTTTTATATTTTTTCTCAAATTAAAAAGTTTTTCAATATAATTTCGAAATGGTGAAACTTGATAATTTTTTTCATAAATTATACCATCAGTAATATGTAAGATTTTTCCACCACATCTAACAATTTCTTGTATGTCTACATAAGTTAATACATCATAACATATACCATTTCTAAACCTGATTACTTTTACATGAGAATTATTATTTTGATTTTTAACTTTATCTTTTATAGGAACTGGTTGAAAAAACATATCATTCGGATATTGAAACACAACTGTAAATATTCCAGTTTTAGGTCTAAATGTTTGAGTATTAAATTTAGATACTATTTCTCGTTCTTCTTCTTGACGAAATTTTCTAGCTGATTCAGATTTAGGGTATTCTGAATTTTCATCATACATAGCTGATGGATATAAAGATGTTGCATCAAAAGCCATTAGAAATTCATTTTTTTGTTCAAGTAGTTGATTTGAAATTTTCTTACAAATTTCAGTTTTATCTCCTAAATCTCGATACTGTTTCATTAAATCTATTAAATTACCAAGGGACAAAGTCCCATCAGCGTAGCGACCAGGGGACAAAGTCCCCCCAGCGTAGCGACCAGGTAAATACTGTTTTAATATTGCTAACAAGATGTTCCAAATGGAGATATGTATTTTCTTATATTTGCTGAAACTCTTCAACCTTTAACAGATTTTCTAATATAATTTCTAGCCCATAAACCTATATGAGAATGAATATTTATATTGTCATTTTGTACGCTTTTCATCCAACCGTTAAATGTTAAAGCAGAGGATGTCAAATTAGTAGTTATATCTTCACCAACTAAATCTTGCATAACATTATTATATTTGTAGATACAAAAAGCTAAAGAAAGAATATCGTTAACTAAATATGGTCTCCATTCATTTTCTTTTTCTTCATAATTTTCATGTGTTATGTCTCCAATTTCATAATTTAATTTACACACATTGGTAGGAATTTTAAAATTCTCACACCATTTAGAAAGACCTGTTTTTACATGTTGATAACTACATTTCATTATAATAGTTTGAAGTGCTAATTTACCTGGAGGTGAATTTTTTTTCGTATTATTATTATTATTATTATTTTCAAATCTAAAAGATTTTTGAATATATCTACTAACACATTCAGTTGTATAAGGATTTTGTAATGAAGCAGTCAATATTCCTCTTGAAGTTTTAAGAGGCGGTTTAGATAATTTAAAATTAGCTTTTATCGGAAAATAAGAATCAAAACCTGATGAATTGTGAGCTATTAAAGTTACTTTCGAATAATTAAATTTTCCAAGAGTTTTGAAAAATTGATGTATCGGACATGTGTCCTCTGGCTTTCCCCCAATTGGACATTCCTCATCCTCAGTTCTCGTAAATATTTTCACACAATTTTGAAGTTTATTAAATTCTAATTCAGTTAAATTATTATACTCATTAATTTGTTTTTTAAGTTTTTTAATTTCATCTTCATCTTTTGTTCGTTTAATTTTAATCATATCACTTAACAAACGTGTTTCTAATTCTTTCAATCTTTGTTACGGTAAGCAACATATAAATTTATTAAAATTAATAGCTCCAACAGCATAAGGAATAGGATGAGCTGTTGAACAGTTAGGATCAAGAAAAGTTTCGAGATCCCAAATATATGTTGAACTATAGTCAATTTTTTTCTTTGTTATGATTTTATATGGACGCGTTGTTAGATTTTCATCAGTAACTGTTTTATATATTGGCTTGAAATTATTTTCAATTTCTCTAATAGCTTTTAATTTATGAGATTTATTAATTAAACAATAGTGTCCAATTGTTGAACCTTCGTGAAAATAATTGTAATAAACATAATTATGAAACGTTTCAATTCCTCTAGGATTTAAATGACGATTCGAAGGACTGTAATACTGAACACTTTCTCCAAAAAATTTATTAAACCGAGAAAATTTGCAGTTTGACATTACTCCTGTTCTAGATGTGGCTTTCTCTTTATATAAAAAATTATTAAACATTTCTTTCATCATTTCTCCTTGTTCTTCATTAAAACCTCGTAAAACATAACATTTAATAAAACAAAAATCTTCAGAAGGAATATAACAATATTCACCGAAATATTCTTTGATTCTATATTTCATATTAATACCTGCACCTCTATGTGATCTTTGTACTAGCTTCATTCCAAAATCTTCATATTTACTATTACCTGTAAAAATCCATTCGTTAGCATCGGATTTCTCATCCAGATTCGAAAACCATATTTCAAATGATTTTTTATTATAGAAGGTTACGTAAAAATTTTGAATTATATTTTCCTGATCTTTAACAACTTTTCCAAGTAAATTAATAATGTTACCATTTGCTAAAAGTTTCCGCATATCATTTACTACATTAATAAAAGATACATTTTCATATTTAATTTCATTTGGATTAAATAAATTACATAAATCATCACCAAGTTCACCCTTAATTCTATCATCAAAAAAGATATCAGTAATAGGAGTTTCTAATATTTCTTTTGTTCCACTTTTCTGTTTTTTAATATTACGTCTAATACTACGCCTAGTACGTTTCTGTTTTTTAATACGTTTACTACGTTTACTATGTTTAATTTGTGCATCAAACTCAGCAGTTTGTTTCTTGATTAATTCATCAATCCTAGACTTCATATTTCATATAGATTCATATTTTTGAAAAGAAAAATGTATTTTTACATATACACAGGAATATTTAATTGATGTAATGTTTCTAATTCATTTGTTGTTAAATTTTCTTTCTTAACCAACCACCATAAATTATTGAAAGCCAAAAATACTCGGAAACTTCTTAAACAAAGTGGAAAGTCTTTTGTTTTAACACACGGTTTAATACCATGTTTTGTTTTATAATCTGTAACGAGCGCAACATATTTATGATGATAATAAAATCTAACTTCTTTCTTCGAATTGATAGGGTTTGCAGGATGACGATAATCTTTTAAAACTGGTACATGTTCTATCTTGTAAGCATTCAACTTATTTTTTTTAATAAAAAATTTATAAGAAAAAATTATTCGATCACTCCGCGAAAATATTTTCTATAACTCTGTCATGTATTTTTTTATCAATATTAATTGTAATGAAGCCATAATCTTTTGACCAAGCATTGTTACACGATTGTTTAAATTCATCTTTATTTCTTACGCATAAATCTCTTAACAAATCACTTAAGTTTCTTGCATTTATTTCAAATAGTATAAATATATTTGCATTCTTTCTAATAACACTTCCATCTAATGAATACATACTTTGTGTTAAATAAAAAACACTACAGTTATTATGTCTACCTCTTGTGAAATAATTTCTCTGTACTGACTGATTTCTATCATTAACACAATCATCAAAAATTACACAATGTTTCATTGTTTTATCTAGCTTACTAGGATCTTGCATATTACCACTATCATCTATTAATTGTATCTTTATATGCTTATTTTTATTGGATTCTACTAACTGATTATTTTTTGCTGCTTCTTCACACCACGAACTTATTTCTTCTTCATCTTCAGATTTTTCATATTCTTTGAATAATGAAGCAATTGCTGTTTTTTAAAGATTATTTTCAAATCCATATTTTAAAAATTGATAGACGGGTTGTTCGGCTGTTGTTGTATAAATTATAAGATTGTTATAATCCAAAACATTTGGAGTCGTTAAAATTTTAAATAATAGATATGTTTTTCCACAACCTGATCTTCCATAAATAACTGACAAAACTTTATTAGATAAATTTGGATGATGATTAAATTTGAGGTTTTTTTTATTTAATGGGGAAAATTCACTCATTTTTTAATAAAAAAAATTTTTTTTGTTTTTAAAGAAAAAGAATAAGAAGATGAAGAAAATTAAACTTCTCCAGCTTCGCGTGGGAGTTTATACCTCTCGAACGGGATTTTATACCTCTCGAACCAAAAGATCTATCATAATCTCTTCACCTCCAAAATTTATTTCTTGTCCTTTTTCATCCGTAATTCTAATGTTAATGTTGTTAATAGTTTTTCTTGTAATAGGGAAATATATTAATGTTTGGGGAAATACATTTAATCTATAACCAATGGGTACAGTAAAAGCTGGAAAACTGAATATTAAATTTGACAATTTACCATTTATATATCCTCCTTCAATAATGTCACAATGTACAACAATTGAATTTATTTCAGTTATTTTTGGAATCTTCTCACCTAAATGATAACCTTGACTATAGGTTTGTTTATTAAATCCTAATAGCTTTGACAATGATCTATCATGATTAAAATCAACTTGATGATTTTCGTCTAAAGTAAGAGAAAATTTATTGACTGCCGGTTCAACTGCAAAATGTAATTGTTTCTTATCTTTAAATGGTATACCTAAATGTCTCTTAATTTCATTTGATATTGATTCAACTTCGTAAGAACCAGGAAGAAAAGTTAGTACTTTCCACGTTTTGCCTTTATCAGTAGAATATCTAAATTGGTCATTCACATCTTTGATAACGTTCTGAATAGTGTTAAATGTGGAGAAACTAGTCAATGCAATTTGATAATTTTTATTTTGTTCCAAATGTAGAATGGGTTCTAAATTACAAGTGTGTGATGAAGTAGTTGTTATAATTTTTAACGTCACACTAAATTTTGATGAACCCAAAATCTCTGTTAGATTTTCTAAATGATTATTAATTTTGTCTAAATCTGCTGATGATAATTCTCTCGAAGACATTTTTTAGTTAAAATTTTGAATAAATATTTTTTTATAAAAAATTAAAAACAACAACATATTTCAGCTATACTTTTATAATCCTCTTCATTTAGGATATTCTTTTCTAACAGTCTTTTCAATATAGCATGAATTTCATTGAAACTAGAATTATGTCCTTCTTTTATTGCCGATATTAAAATATTTAATCTATTTAGTAATTCTTGTGGATCATCTGGTAAGAATACAGTTGTTTCAGTTTTAAAACCTTTTCATACTTTAACTCCCGTTGATAATAAATTTTCTAATTGTTTATAACGTCTAAGAGATTTTACTGCACCAACTCTATCTAACATAGCTTTATATTTTATGAGATCTTCTACAGCATAATTATTTAAATATGCTCCTCTTAAAAGATCAACAAAATTTCTATCTAAATTAAAAGGATATTTATCTGGTGAAAAAATTAAACCTCGAAAAGGTTGTGGAAATATTTCTTTTTGTCCGAGATAAAATCTAGGTATTGTTTTTCCATCTATAAATGAAATAGAATGTTCAAATTGCATAGATTTTGGTAATTTCTTATTAATGTTTGATTCTAGTAATCCATAGTCATCTAATATAGTTTTGTGTTCTGGATCTGTTATATTAATTTGTTTATCATTATTTGTACTTTCTTTTTCAAGAGTTTTAAATGGTTCCATAGTTTTTTCAAAATCAGTTTTTACTTGCTCGGTTTGCTGCATTTTTTCAAACATATCAGATTGAATACCAGCTTTTATCATTCTATGCTGAAGATGATTTTCTTTCATAATATTTTTTTGTTTTATTAACTCGTCTAATTGTTTAATTCTTTTTTGTTTATCAGCTTTAATTTTATCCATTTTTAAAATATAATATTTGAATTTTGTGGTAACATTGGAATACAACAAAAACATTTTACTGAACAAATTATTTTTTTATTGCTTTGGCGTCCGACATCTTTTCGTTTTAAGTTTTAATTAATAAACTTTTGTTTAATAAAGTTTTTAGTTCTTCTAAAAAAGCTTTATCATTTCCTTCATTAGAAATTTTACCATCACTAGAAATTTTGCCATCCTGTTTATTCTTGTCATGAACTTTTTCGGTCTGTAATTGAAATGATATTTGATTTACTTTATTAGCTATTTGATCAAATTTTTCAATCTCATCTAACGTAATAACATTATCATCACATACTCTTTGAAAGTAGTAATGCAGTTTATCATAAACTTCTTTAACGTGAGAATGTTTATTTTTTAATGATTTTCGTTTCTTCGTTATTAAAGATTTATCTAACATTGTAATAAGTGAAGTTGTAAAAACACCCGTACCTGTTAAAGCAGTAGCAACTACTGGATTTACTAAAACACCAGAAGATATAACAATTGTTAAAGCACCTAAACTTATTGTTAAGAATATGCCAATTCCTTGTGTTACATTCTTAACTTTAGACCATCTCTTTCTTAATTTATCATAGTGCTCTAATCTTAATAATAATTGAGATTCCTTATCTTTCACATAACGTACTCTATCCTTGTGTTTTTCTTTATTCAATTCACTTATTTTTAACTGTGATAACGAAGGATATATTCTCGAAGTTTCTTCCACTTTTGTTTCATCCATTTTCGTCCCCGTTGAGGTTTCCATTTTTAAAGAAATATTTTGAATAAATATTTTGAATACAATCTTCTGGTATATTGAGACTACGTGATATTTTGAGACAACTTAAATTTTCGTCTGCCTAAATTTTCGACTACGTGAAATTCTTAGACCACGTGATATTTTGAGACAACTTAAATTTTTCGATTACGTGATATTTTGGGACAACTTAAATTTTCGATTACATGAAATTTGGAGTCTACCTAAATTTTTGAAATTTTGATTTTTTGAAAATTTGTCACTACCTAAATTTTCGGCCTTCGGCCACGTGAAATTTGAAGTCTACCTAAATTTTTGAAATTTTGATTTTTTTTGAAAATTTTGAAAAAAACCCCGCAAAAGTGTGACATCCGGCGCAAGCGAAGCGAAGCAAATGCAAACATATCATGTTTCTATAATTGAATGACATAAAGCACAGCATCAGTTGCATTCGGAGACGGTTTTACGATGCTTGCTGTCATCATAAAATCTAGATAGTTAATTTTAATGAAATTGGCCTTTATTATGTTGATTTTATTTTTCATCCATCTTGACCGGAACTAGGCATACACAAAGTCAAAATTGCAGCACTATTAGACCCAGCGTTGCCAACGGTCCTCGAGACCCCATCCGCGTAGGCAGTGTATCGATGCAGGTTAGTATAAATGAAGGTCTAAACTCAAGCCCATGATATATACTAGGAAATTGTATTTGTGAGCACTTACTTTTGGGAAGATATTCGTTGCTCATCGAAACTATCTACTAAGCAGTGGATTGGTAACATAGAAGTGGATAATAGTACACTAGAATGGAAGTTTGATATCTTGCCTATGTACAATGATGGCACATGGAAAAATCTATGGTTTGTAGATGAGATTCGATCTAAAACATTTTATCATAGTCAAACCATTTGCCAAGTTGGTTGTGGAAGTTGTTGACAGCAAATTACCGGATCTTTATGAAGAGAATTTTAGTGAGATGGTGGTATTGTAACATTTGAAATAGTCTATTATTCCATGGATAAATACACCGTGTCTATTTGTGCCAGTCATTGACAACTATTATACAATTTTTCAACACTGGAATACGAATTAAAATTTGATTCACAGAGTCATATTGAAAGTGGTCGCTGTAGTGGTTGGAAGAACATCTCAAGAATTAACAGATAAAATTTCTAATTATTGGATAATTTCTCGGTCAAGCGGTTAAGAAACCTATTGTTTTTCTGCACACTTAAAATCTTCTTTACCTACAATAATTTCTCAGATAAATAGAATGTCGCTGGAACTCTTCAACTAATTATTGAATGACTTATGTGATATAATTTGATGATATATTGGCAGCTGATTTTCGAATTCATGCAGAGATTTTGAATATTGTTCAAATATAATGAGCAGGGGCTCTTTAAAGTAAAATAAATGCTCTAACATTTCTTGGCCTCTGATTTCAAGCTGGAGCAATGCATGTTCTGCAAATCCACATTACAAGTTGCATATGTGTCTGATTATGCTCTTGATAGATTATAGGAGCGATATTTCAAAATGATGAACGTACAGAACGTTTTAGAGGATTTCCTTTTTTGTCATTCTGTCGCTGCAGTATTTTGTAGATTCATTATTGCCTTTGTGTACATGCTCTTTGGACATGGGGCAACAATCCAGATCACAAATTGGCTTGATAAATATAAATGCCAATCAGAAAACAGGGAAACCAGCTCGTACAATTTTCTTTTTGCCCCAACTAAGTTCCCCCGGCGTGTGCCATAATTTTCATGCAATTTCCATTCTAGGACTTTCTATGGTATTGTTAATTTCTATGATTGGTAATTTGCTTAATGAAAAATGTTTACGAAAGGAAAGTTTCTGTTGCTAGAAACTTGTTTCTAGACTGATCTAGGTTTCATGAATATCCAGTGTTCTTGAACGTGCTAAAATCAATAGCAATTCAGTAGCGATTTCAACGACACTTCCGATTTTTATTTCTTGGTAAAGATTTGATTTTAACACACTGATAAAAACTGCATGTAAATTAAATATCAAAACTGCTAAAAGTACATGTTATAGAAATAAAAAGAAAATTTGTTTCAGCAGCAACAATTTTTACGGATAGTATCATCGTATTATAAAAAAGGACGGTATGCGGTAAGATTAAGTTTACACACTTTAGAATATTCATGTCTCAACTAAGATCTCAATACTATGATAAGTTATGAACGCTGATTAAAAACTAGGAACTAATATTAAACGTCAACAGTCACATAAAACTTCATGACAGGCATACTGTAACAGTAAACACAACAATAACACGAAAATGGAAAAATCAATCAAGTCTACGTGAAAATATCAAGTCGATTTTCGGTTGAGAAATTATTTAGTGCAGCTTGCACTTAAAAATATTGGTGTGGGTTACGATGATTAAATGTTGTTGAAGTAAACTAACTATATTTCTGCTGTGATCACTTCCTAAGAAAATCGACTTCTCTCTTTAAAAATTTGAAGGCTTCGTCCCTGAAGCGAAATTGGTTAGTAGCATGACTTCCGCGCACGTGAGGCAATTTAGAGATATATTGACATATTTGTCTCTTTCGAGTTCATTGATACGAATAACCCTTTTAGCTCAACCACATCGATAATAGGCTCGGCGCTAATGTGTTTTGATTTTAAACTAAGTTGCTACTACAGTCCGTTTCATAAAAAGTGGATCATCCTAAAATTTGACTAAATAAAACATAAGTATGATACAGAAAGCATTTTGCATGTTATTTCATGTCCCTAATATATTTAAATGTCCTTATATAATCTGATAAGCTATGATACAGTAACGGTTCTTAAGAAGCTAATATTTTGTGGCCCTACCCTTATTGTGAATGACATTACCAATTCGTCTAGGCATTGATTCGATGATATCGTTGATTTTTGACCGATCTAACTTTCTCCACTCTCTTTTTAACAGTGACGTAAGTTGTGATATGCCATCTGTAGGTAGCAGTGAACGACGAACGTTACGTTTTAGAATGCTCCATACATTTTCTATGGGATTCAGAACAGGAGAACGAGCTGGCCAAGATAATGTCCTAAACCCTAATTGAGACTTGCATAAGTTGACTCTACTACTCCTGACCATCACTATCCTTCAGACGGACTGATGTTTCTACGTTTGGATGTTTTGCGTGGACGGCCAGAGCCCTCTTTACGACAGAGTCGAAAATCATCATTATGCCATCGATGCACATTTGTGTAAGGGACATTTAGTCGCTTGCTTGTAGCTCGCAAAGAAAACCCTAGTTCTAGCAAGGCTGACACTTTGCCTTTTGTGAATGCGATCTCGTTATTGTTCATTTGTGCTTTGTATTGTTTTCAACCGGTAAGAGATAGATTTCTAGCTGAAAGCAATCAGGAGTGCTGCCAACACCACCGCAACGAAGTCAGGAAGCTATGGAACATGAAGTCCAGTTAATCACATGTAGCAGTTACATTATTGTTGATGAATAATGGTGCTATACTGGCTCTGATTGACCGATTTTCTTTATTTTTGTTTTGCTTGATAGCTTTTGGCTTGTAGAACAACATATTACATAACAAAGGAACCAAATGTAATTTTATAAGAGTGAGGTATGATTTTGTGTAACATTGCTAAATGAAGATCAAATTATCTACTACTTTTTTATCTATAACAGGAAGACAACTCAATATTCATGCTTGAAATTTCCAACAATGATATTAGTCAGCACAACTGACATATCTTCCAAATTTCAGAGAAATTCGTTCAAGTTTGGTGGAGTTATACAAAGTTGAAGTTAAGGCGATGTTTAAGGGTGATCCATTTTTTATGAAACAATCTGTATTAATATCGTAAGTACGAGTAAATGAAAGCACGTTATTTCAAACTGAACAAACCATCCCAATCGATATCAAATCAAAGTCACTTTACTGCCTACATATTTATCGATAGCCTAATAGTTGAATCATGCTAGATAAAATCAAAGTAATTGTTCTAATAGAAAAATTGTTTAATTGTACGAGGGTTGTTGTCCCTCTGAAGTTTAGGTATGTTGAACCCATTATCATCATTAATAAGCACAAAAAATTTCATCCCGATATCTTTATTAGTTACAAAGCTGCAAATATTTTAGTAATGTCACTACTTGAAATTTAGTGACGACCAAATTGATTATTAAGAATCGTAAGATCATATCATTTATTGTTTCTTTTCATTCTTATGAATTCTCCTCACGACTTTGATGTCTTCTATTGCTTTAGAATGTTGACTGATTTAGTCAGATGCAAAGTTTGTTATTGAATTGCACTCGTCTCATGGATTTCACTGAGCTGCGTTCGATGTTCATGATTCACGAATTGTCACATTAAAGTTAATGACTTAATGATTTTTCAATCAATCGTCGATACAGTCACGCGATGGAAGATACGAGTATTCAGAAACCGGAGAGCCAGCGCGCAATCATCGCCTTTTTGACATTCGAGGGGTCTACACCAACAGAAATTCATTCGAGGCTAGTCAATTAACTTGGCTCATCTGCTTTGTCACGAACTCAGGTTTTTGTATGGGCAAAACAATTTCGTGAAGGTCGCCAGAACATCAGCGATGAAAGTCGATCGGGTCGCCCAGCGGATGCCACTAGCCAACATGCAATCGCGAATGTCGAGAAAGTGATAATGGAAAACCGACGGTCTACAGTTTCTCAAATCACCATCAAGCTCGGCTTATCTCGTGGAACTGTACACCGCATCTTGAAAGACCATCTTCAATTGAGTAAACCGTGTGCTCGTTGGGTGCCAAAACTGCTGAATTCAGACCAAAGCACTCGAAGGGTGGAATGCTCACAAGAAAATGTGCTGGCGCTTCAGACCGAGGGAGCTGATGGATACTGGGCACGCTTCATGACAACTGATGAAACTTGATGCCACACTTCTCTCCCGAAACCAAAGAAGCATCGAAGCAGTGGTTGACGAAGGGTTCCACGCCCCCCGTGAAAGCAAAGTCTTCTCCAATGGCAAAGAAGATCATGTTGACTGCTTTCTGGGATGAACAAGGCATCATCCGCTTGGACTTTCTTCCCGACTCCACTACAATCAATGCGGATTACTACTGTGAAGTATTGCAAGAAGTCCATCACCATCTTCGACATCGCCGTCCAGGGAAGAGATCGAAAGTGATCCTGCTCCATCAAGACAACGCCAGACCCCACACCGCTCGGAAAACGATGGAGAGGATAGATAATCTGTGTTGGGACATCGCACCGCATCCGCCATACAGCCCAGACCTGGCACCATCGGATTATGCCTTATTTCCTCACATGAAAAGCATTCTTCGTGGAATGCATTTCGACACAAGGGAGGAGCTGGAACAGAAGACGAGATCAGTGTTGGCGTCCATCTCACCTGAATGGTTCAAGTCTGCCATTCGCAAACTTGAAGATCGTTGGAAGAAATGCATCATGTTGCAAGGTGACTACATTGAGAAGGTTGCTCTGCCACAAGAAGACTGTTGGTTTGTAACGTGTATCCCTTTTTCTTTTTTGATAAATGTTTAAATATCCATTTTTCTTTTTTGACAAAATATTGTTTTTGGTCGTCACTAAATTTTAAGTAGTGTGACATTACTAAAATATTTGCAGCTTTGTAACCGGGATATCGGGATGAAATTTTTTGTGCTTATTAATGATGATAATGGGTTACAAGAAATAAGCTACCCGTACTTCAAAAACACATCTCTTCTACATTTATAACACTAGATAAAAGAATATTTTCTGAGACCTTCATCCGCGCACGCGCAGCTGAAGCCCCTCATCCAGCGGTGGCAACGCTGTTTAGACCCTCGAAACAGCTGTGGAGATCTCAAACTCGTCAATTACCGCAATGAAAACTTTGTCAACAGCCTGTTTTTAGTGTTAAACTATGAATATAATTTTGAATATATTGTCTTGGCTATTTTTCATGGTTTGAATGTAATGTTTAGATAATTGGAAAGAGCCAGTATTGAAAGATGGTGGTTTCTTTTCATTTTTGTTATTTTTTACAATTAATTTCAGTTAACGTCCATTAACTATCTTCAGGTGAAAAGGAAGGAAATTATGGTCTAGTATAAAATTTAAAATTCACACCGACGTCTATGTACAGACGTCTATGTCATAATAACATACACGTATAGACAATACAAAAGGGGGAGTGCTATGGAACAGGTATTACTAATCTATCAATCTTTTTGTCCATTGTTTTCATATCTAGTCAGGTCATCATTAATATGCTATTGGTACTATGTAGCCCAATACTACCTGCTCCATAGCCCTTACCTCCTTTTGCATTCAGTCTCAGTGTTGCGATTCGCGCGTGTTTACACGCGCGCGCGTTTTTTTGACAATTTGCGCGTGTAAGCGTGTTTTTTTCCATTTTTATCCATTTTGCGCGTTTTTTAAGTTTTCGACTTCTATTTTTAATTTTTGATAATAGAAAACTTTGGTTCTAAAATATCAAAATCAAGATATCAAAATTTCAAATTACATGCAGTTTCTAGATAAGCCACATGTATAGCCTATCAAAGATCATTTAGGTTCATTAACATCTCACTCAATGGATAGCCTATAGGCCCACTGCTCGTATGCATCTACCACTTAAGGCACGTGTGTATTTGACTTGTCCTGAAAAATACCAAAGCTCTTACTATCTGATCTGCAAATTTAAGCTTTGTAAAAATTCGTTTCATCAAATACTGGCGATCATAGTTGCCATTTTGGCTTATTTGTAAGGAAATACATGTGCGCGTGTTTTTCGACCTTGCGCGTTTTTTTACCCTACGCCAAGAATCGCAACACTGTTCAGTCTGTATGTTATTATGACATAGACTTCTGTACATAGACGTCGGTGTGAATTTTAAATTTTCCTTCCTTTTTACCTGAAGATAGTTAACGGATGTTAACTGAAATTAATTGACCATCTTTGGCTCTTTCCAATTACATTCAAAATATGAATATACTGAACATATAATGAACATTGATTTATGCCAAGTTGTTCATATAGGCCGACCAGTCATGCACAAACATGTGCGAAAGCAATATAAAATTCGCAGTTTGTGATCTTCTAACATAGCGCGCATAATGCAAACAATGCATTACTTAATTTCATTCATTATGCACCATCGTGGACATGCACAAGTTATTTTTTCATCTGATAGTACTTTTTTTAAGGGAATTTCTACACCCTTAGGCTCTGAGACCTGAGGGGGGAGGGTTCCCGGTGGATCCCCTAGGCCAATCTACCTTACTTCTACTGATTCAATTGAAATCAAATAACATATGCAGAGGTGAGGATTTTACATGAGCATGAGCGATTGATATATCCTCAGCGTAAAAAGTGAAATAGAAAAATATGACTCCGGGATCCACTGGACCCCCCTCAGGTCTCTGAGGGCTTAACTACACTCTATACATGCACACACTTGTATTAACGTGCACTATCAGGCTAGAATTCATGACTATTTACTGAATATGAATAATCTTCATTCAGAAGTCGATTTCAAACAACAAAATTTTATAATTGACAGCTTTCGAGAGCGTCTTTTCAATACAATAAAGCACCAACTACATAACAGCATAAACTTGACAGTGTATCACAACAATTTGAAGAGAGTTGCAGGCTGAATGCTCAGGTGGTTAATGCTGAACAAAATATCATTTGTATTCTATTACATATAACTAATTTTAGGCTCTAGATTTTTGATAACTATATTTCACGAACTTTGCATTCACATGCATTTTGTATATAATTTTTCGAAATAACTTATTCCGTCGCAAAAATAAAACTTACTACAAAAAATAACTTAAAAATCTAATTAAATAAAATAACTTATTACAGAGTCACAAAAAAGTAGTCAAGAGTAGTTTCGTATTCCAATGCATTTTCTCAAAAATATCAAAAAATATAATTCATTTCTTGAGAAAGTTTTTGAAGATGCAGACATTATCCTATTTCTGCTAAGTAAATGTTACAATATTCCAAACATTGTGTGAAAATTGTACAAGAAATGTGCTCACGATGGTAAAGCAGAAACTCACGGTTTCTCGAATGTGAGATAGGGCAACAGCATTACGGCATGATAAATTTCAAGACTCAGATACCTGAGGTCAAGTAGTATGAATAATGTGTGCTGAAATTAACAGGAAACAAAATTTGTCGGAGAAATAATTCATCGTGCTGTTACGCAAGAAACATGGAGAATGAAGTTCTACGACAGATTGATAATGCATAATACTGACGATTTTGCTTCCGAGAAAAGAATAAGAATGTTCGAAATTACGCCCATTGATTCCCAATCCACATGTGCTGTACTTCATGAATTAACCATTACTGAGGTAATAATCCCGCCTTCAGCTAGTATTGCCCAGATATACCTAAATTATAATCATGTTGTAAGCTACACAATACACACTTCATCTTATTGACCTCTACCGCTCATTGTTATTGATGACTTAATTATTTCTTGAAATGGGAGTAATCTACTAAAAGAGACAGGAGCCGAGCTATTGTGAACTTCATTGCATTACAAGTTTTGGTGGGGGTTAAATCAATGCAATCACAAGAAATTTTATCGTGCGGTACATGTCCACTGTCCAAAGATTTTAAATATACAAATTCTAAGTCAAGTTTTGAACTTCAGTCACATAAGTTACTCTTCCTCCACGAAATCGTTGCACATAATGCATTCATATTTCATCAATAGGAAACAGCATCATCAAACACAAAATCATTAGAATGCGTGTTCAAGTTTTAATTCATTTAATTTCTATCAACATAGAAGAGTTTGCATTTAACTTACTTTTGAAGGGGCGATTTCGGCTAGACCCAGCAGTGAAACTCGATCTCCAGGTAGAACGCGGTCGTAGTCATCAGGATTGGCAAATGTCAGTGGCAGCATTCCTTGCTTTTTCAAATTAGTCTCGTGGATACGAGCGAAGCTGCGCACAATGATGGCTCGGCCTCCGAGATGACGCGGTTCCAATGCAGCATGCTCCCGAGAACTACCTTCTCCGTAGTTCTCCGAACCGACTACCACCCATGGTTGTCCTGCTGCTTTATATTCTCGTGCAGTGTCTGGTACTCCTCCCCATTTTCCAGTAAGCACGTTCTTCACATTATTCATCTCATCATTCTCCCAATTGGTAGCTCCAATGAACATGTTATTGGAGATGTTGTCGAGATGTCCACGGAATTTCAACCACTGGCCGGCAGCACTGATATGGTCGGTTGTGCATTTACCTTTAATCTTGATCAGAAGTAGCATATCTTCCATGTCTTTACCATCCCAAGCATCGAAAGGAGTAAGTAATTGAAGACGATTGCTTTCTTCGTCCACGACTACTTTTTGAGAGCTGCCATCGTCTGGAGGAGCCTGATAAGTATCTTCGCCAGGATCGAAGCCACGAGACGGCAGACGATCACCAACAGGGGCTTTCAGTTGAAATTTTTCTCCTATCAAAGGGAAGTCAAAAGTACGAAAAGCTTAAGCTATATTGTAAATATCATAAAATTTAAAGTAACTGTTTAAGTTCAAAGGTGTAATTAGACTAAAGTCGCAAACAATCTTATTTCCTGAAAACATAATGGCGTCCCGAAGACATGTTTGCGAATATGAAACAACAGAATTATATAACAGGCTGAACAATAGAAACAATACATTATTTTAAGTGCAACATTTAGAAAGCAAGATTTCTCCGTGCTTTCTCTTTTTTCCATGGAATATCTGTACATATAGCACGTATTATTTTAGGGAAAGTAAGGGGTGACGTGAGCATTAATTAAATGACTGATCCTGAGAAGTAAGACATCTCGTAATTTTCAATTACCATTTCTTTAGACTGAACGGAAAGGCAAGAGATTTCAGCGCCAAACGTTTCATGCACTATTTGTACATGTATATGACAATCGCAACATTTCTGAAAGATGATGTGAGAAAACATCGAAAAATGACAGGATATCACTGACATATTTCCTGTACGACCTTGATAGAGCGATAGTAAACAGCAAACATGAGTTCATTATTTCTGAGATAATCGAAATTGAATCCGCTGGATCATTGACCGCTTTTTATATTCACAACATGGAGACTCTGTAGCTACAGTTAATGTTTTGCAAATCTATCCACTTTTCGATTAATTCAAATGCATTGTAGCTCAAATACAGTAAAAGTACTGAAAAATCAAAACAGGTAAGTTCTACATTTACAAAACAAATGTGACAATAAATTTTCTATGAAATCAAAATAGCAGAATTCACTAACTATGAAACATGCATCCGTCAATTGTAAGTTGAATTAGTCGATAATATTTTGAAATATCATGCTTTTCACTTTTTTGAGGTGGCAAGGATTGACTTGTCAAGGTTGGATGTTGGGCATTTTTCTCTCTAAGTAATATATCTATCTTGTAAGAGCGTGCGGAAGGTCCAGGGTTCGAGTCTGCCCGCCTACAGAGGTGCTACTGCTGACTGTCACTACAGTTTAATAACCTGGAGTATGTGAAGCCTGCCCTCACCTAACTTACTGAATGGCTACTGGCCAAACAGCTGATTCTCGCCCTAAGAATCAATATACCAAAACACATCTTTATACAATCCTGTTATAAAAAAATACAGACACTTTCGTTATATGAATCAATGCATGACAAATTGCCTTGACTGGCTGAAAAACATTCCTATCATATCATAAGTCATCATCATGCCATCCATCGATTGAAATAGCTTGCTATATATGTGCACAACTCACTTCCAAATACTGTACAGAGAAAATGTAATAATCATTACTGGGATCCGCTTCTATCCAAATCACAAATAAGCGCTTGGGACTTCATTAATTTCATACAGCCGTGCACATGCAGTCAGCCCAGACGCAATCTTGACATGATAATTATAATATTTCATTAAAAAATATGCTTTCGCACTCGTGTTTAAGAGATTTTTTCTACAATAGACACCTTCTGCAACGGAAAATATTCAGTCACTCTCGATTTAATGCTATCAATGAAAATCAAGATATGGAACACAAAGTTGAATTACTGGACCGTGTTACAACGCACAAACAATCTGACATTCAATTCCATCTGTGCCATAAACAGATTGAACTAAACAAGGGGAACGTGTCAAAGACTAAAGACCTTGGTGTATTATTTACTTGTACCTTGATCACCATATCACAATTGCTGTCAACAAAGCATTTCTAATGCTTGGATTTGTTAAAAGGGTCACTAAGAATTTCAACGATGCAAATGCTTTAAAAGTATTGTATAACAGCTGCATACGTTCTCGTCTTGATTATTGTTCACGAGTATGGTCGACAAACTGTGAACATTTGATCAAAAAAGTTGAACGAGTGCAAAATAGGATGAACTGTAATTATTTTACCTCCGCTATTCATTATAATGCACCCGTGCGTCGAACAAGGCAAACAGAGCTTTTTGTGACCAAGCAGAGGAACCGAATGTATGTAAGGAGACATGACTACTCGTACATCCCAAGAACGAAAAACTGCATTGGCCAACACACTTCGTGATATTGACTTCTATTGCGATGACGTGTCAAGCATGAAGCTGCATTAGCGGAACGTTGAATATGCATGCCACTTTATTGGGGTCTTGCTGAGTTGCACTAGTAAGTTGTTTTTATAGACCTGTTTTGCTAGTATGTGTACGGTATTTCCGATCATTCATACATGGTGACTGTTATTGGCTCCACTGCTGTTGACATCTTATTGAATGAATCAAGATCTCATACCCAAGAATTTATTTTCAAATTGATATTTAAGAATTTCGGTTCGACTTTCCTCTATTGCACTAAAATGCACGAGTGACGATAGGTGGTCACTTACAAGTGACGTCATCCAACTTTCACTGTTTTGAACCGCCTCCTCGGGTTGTCAACTTTGACCAACCCTTCCCCAATGTTGGCGTCAACCCTGGCTTCTCTATGTGCATGTCATACGGCTGCTAGTTGATATATTTCCGCAACGTATGTGCTACTTTCATCATTTCTCGTTCGGTAGGATTTTTTTTCTAGAAATGTGCAATTACGAAAGGCTATAGATTACTAAACAAAAACATGTTGCAAAATGCATCTTTTACATCTACATGCATTACAATTTATATAGAGGAAGCTATTTTTATATGCAGCGTTGACATTTTAATGATATCCTCTTGTGTACACTGGCAGCATAATGGTCTATACATTAGTATTTATCTTGACAAAATGAACTCTATTCCTGATCAATCATGTCGTCCATGAAGAATGACACGCCATTTTCTTTTCTGACACTGATAGTAGGAGGTTCGCCTACTTTTCATAAAGGAAAGCAAAATTGACACACTGCAAGATGTTTGAACTTTTAGAGACCTCGTCAACTCTAGAATCACAAAAAATATTTGAAGGCTATCTGCTTTCGAATTACATTTTTAGAATGCATTATCTACAAGCCTTCTTGGGAGTGCATCTGAAGAAAGCTGATTGTTTTCTTCGTGACCATCTGAGGATTTATTCATTTTCCCCAGTCATTTATGAGAAGATGTGTTTGTGTAATGATACAATTAGATTTTTGGCTTTCATAAACATTCTCAACATTCGTTTCTATTTTGTCTGATGCCAATTTTTATGAGAATGAAAAAGCAGATATATCAAGCAAGGTTACATTTAACTTAAGATGTCAGAATGATAGGTTATCACATTTAACCTTTGAACCATTCTTGAGTGATCCGGGAGAGCGTAATGTAAAGCACGGTTCGGCCTTACTAGTGAAATGGTAGAAACAAACAACATGTGATAGGAAAAATCTTTTGATGCCGCACATGTGTTTCAATGAGTAAATATGTTGTATATAAAATGTATAGAAATGATTTCATATCATGAGCATTGTGCGGAAAACGCAAGGCAACGTAATCACGGTGTAAATTCAAGGGAAGGTGTTAATTACATTTTTTGTGCATCTACATCTAGAGAGAACTTTCATGATAATGACATGGATCTAAGCATCATAAACTTATAGTGAAAATTTACATTCAGTAAAGTTCTAACATCGCCAAGCGATTTAGTAACCTTGAATTTTACATCTAAGCAGATTGGTTACCTATTAAAGTACAGTCGAACTTGTCTATAACGAACTTGCCTATAACGAACGATTGTCAAATTCCCTGCAATATTTCTATTCTACATGGGTTAGAAGAACTTCCTTATAGCGAACTTGCCTATAACGAATTAAAATCTAGATCCCTCCGAAAAAAATAACGAAACAAACCATTAAATTTGAAATAACAAACTAAAAATTCGTATAACGCAGTAGTATCGAGCTAAAGACCTATAATCCCTTGGCTTTGTCATGGATGCGCTGATAAATTACGCACTGACTCTAGTTTATCCATGTTTCAAATATTGTATGAAGTCGGGTCAACAGTTTAAAAGCTAGAGGTGTTTAAATATGAAATTCACTTATTACTGCATTCCTCGCTGACTGGAGTAATGTGTTTTCGATTCACCTCAGGTCCTTTAATGCCCGCAGAAACCAACGCAACGATAGCTTTTCTGAGGATGACGTAAACAGTGCACTTTTTAAACGGCAAGTAATGTTCTTCCCTTTCTATACCGTAGTCATGCAATCGTAGCTTATGACGCGCGGGATCAATAGGAGCTCCCATCTTTGGGAACTCCTAATCAAGACAGAAGACCAATCACGATAGCGGACCAATCACGACAGAAGATTTGCAGTGTGATTAACCTCAGGTTAAAATATCCATTGTTCAGATCGTGACCTACGTGCTGGAGTAGAGGTACAATTCAGAAATCTAACAATCTTGAAATGCCACCGAAGCGTAAAACAATTACCTTAGCGACAAAGGTCTCAATTATCGAGTCAATAGATCGTGGAACAAGGAATCGTGAGGTTGCGAAGAACTTTGAGATTTCGTGTAGCAGCACTGCATCAACGATTTTAAGTCAAAAAGAAAAGATATTGGAAGAATGGCCTAAAAAGTGACTCATTATCACAAAGGAAGAAGATCCGATCAGTTAAGTATGATGACATTGATGAAGCGCTTTTACTCTGGTTCACTCAACAGTGCTCACGAGGTGCACCTATTAGTGGGCCGCTAATGATTGAGAAAGCTAAGCAATTTGCAGCGGACTTTGGACACGATGAGTTTAAGGCGAGTATTGGATTTATCGATTCTTTCAAACATCGACATGGCATTACTTTCCGTACGATTTGTGGCGAATCGGCAGCGGCTAACACCGTCGGAGCAACGGAATGGAAATCAAATGTACTTTTTCAGTATTTAATGCGTTACAGTGAGGATGATATCTATAATGCCGATGAGTCAGCTCTATTTTATGAATGTTTGCCAAATCGGATGCTAGCATTCAAATCAGATACCTGTTCTGGTGGAAAGAGATGCAAAGTGAGAGTCACTCTGTTGTTTTGTTGTAACATGTCCGGCACCGATAGCAGACCTCTACTGATGATAGGAAAATCTTCAAAACCTCGAAGTTTTCGAAATGTGAATGCCAAACAGCTTCCAGTTGAATATCGATCAAATAAAAAGGCATGGATGAACGGCGAAGTTTGGAATTACTGGATAACCGGCTTTGATCGAAGTACGTCAGCCTCTGGTCGTCGAGTTCTTTTGGTAGTTGATAATGCTACCTGTCATCATCCCCGGTTTCGACGCTTCAAGCTGTTGAACTAGTTTATCTCCCGCCAAACGCGACAAGTTTAATTCAACCTTTAGATCAAGGAATTATTCAATGCTTCAAAAAGCATTATCGTCACATTCTTCTTCGGCGTCTACTTCTGCATCTTGAGGCAGATACTGATTTCAGTTTATTCAGGTGCTCTCTACTCGACGCAATCTATATTAGCAATAACGGATGGAAAAATGGGAGTCAAGAGACAATTCGCAATTGCTTCAAGCATGCCGGCTTTGTAAAACAGGATGACCAGACGGTGGACTCTTCAGATATAGAGAGCAATATTGCTGAGGATTTCAGAAACGTTTTCACCTTCATCAACTCCAACTTTGGTGAACGAATCCTTATGTCAAACGTAACGTACAATGATTATGCGGATGTTGATGAAAACACTGCCACAGAGGAAGCTGTGGCTGATTAAGTAATTGTTCAAAGTATCATCGATCGTGACGAAGATGATGATGTCTCGTCCGTATTAGACGATCAAGAAACTGAAGAGCATCCACCGGTAACTTTACGCACAGCAGTCGAAAGTATTGCACTTCTGAGAAATTTTCTTACTGAAAAGGGATTACCACTTGACTATTTGGAATCTCTTGCAGTGGTCGGATTTCGAAATTTCGCCAATTTCGCGTATCGGCTCTGATTTCGCGTATTAGCGCTGATTTCGCGCATCAGCACTGATTTCGTTTACTTTTGTTTTATGTACCCTACGAGCAAGTATATATTTATGTGGTAACACAAGTTTAGTTACTATAAGTTTACAGGAACAAGTCCACTTACAGCGAACAAAAATAGATGATTGAGAGAATTTCGTCTTCTATCAGATGACATACATCTTATGGAGGACGCAGATAGGCATTTCAGTGATTTTCATGCTTTGTCAATACATCACCCACAGAACAATTTTATATAAATTTTGTAATCTCACTTAGCTAATTTGTATGTGCAGTCTTTTTATCGTGTGAACAAACTTCTTTCATTCAAACAGGAAAATCAAGAAAGTTAATTCCTTTTGTTCATTTCAAAGGACATGCCGCATTTTATAGGTGTGTAGATCTGAAGATTGATATCAACAATAATATCAACGATAAAGAAAAATTCACGTAGTCTCAAAATGCATCAGTTTATTGACAAATTTTCGTCACAGACTTCATCAGGTGCACGATGCAAATGAACATTTGCATCGTGCACCTGATGAAGTCTGTGACGAAAATTTGTCAATAAACATGCATTTTGAGACTACGTGAATTTTTCTTTATCATTTCCTAAGTCTCATGGCGATTGCTTTTGAATAATAATAACATGTATAAATGGACAGTGACACTGAAATACAGGATTTGATATGTAGTTAACGTATCTGCAAAATTACTGATTGCGTTTTAACTGGAGATTTTATTAGCTTAATTTGTATTCGCAATATTCACGTGTCATTTGTTTGGCGTGTTCTGTTCATTCTTATGGAAAGGAAATTTTTCAGGAAAATAGAAACACCCAACTTTACTTGATAAAATAAAATAGCATACAAAACCATATAATAAGAACATATAAGATATTGTAGAATATAGAACATGTTTTTCCCACCATACTTGATTGTGATCATGGATCTTCCATAATTGGTATTTTATTGTTTGCATGCACGATCTAGGTAAGAAAACTTACGACTTCAACTTTTGCGCCATCTACTTTATAACTTTATACAAATAGTAACACACACAGAAGTTTGCTTTATACGCCTATGTAACTCATAATGGCAAGCAATCCATTGAATTACACAGATTAGTCTTTTTTGTCGAAGCGCGAATATTTGTTACTCGGCATAGAAGAATCTGAGAATTGGTGTACATGTCTTTTTAGAATCACATCGAGTGCTCTACTGCGCGCGGCTTCTTTTTTCATTTCTAATTCATTCTTTTATTGTCGAAGATCCATCAGGTCTTTCTCGGCTTTTCTGGCCTGCTGCAGTGCATTCTCTGCAAGAGATGTTAGTCGCCGTTGCTCATCTTCCTTTTTCTTAAGAGAATCATATTCTCAGAATTAAGTACTAACATAATTCTTATGTTAGCCTCAGCATATTCACAAGCAACATACATTCGTGTGTAAAATGGATCTGGAAAAGGTAAAAATATTAATAAATCCATCGCATATCAAATGGAACATCGCAGTTCAAACTTAATTCAGATGGAGTTACAAACTTAATGATAAGATGTTAAATAATGCTTAGTTAGTCACAAGTATAAAACACATAAAGCAGTTCATAAACTCTATCGAAGATTGATATTATGAATGAGAATTAGAATATCAATATCAAGTTATCTAGTGACAAGAGTATTAGCTCGCGGTATATATTATAATACATGTATATCTAAGTGCATAATTTCGTTCGCGTATAAATCCTCAATTTCGCGTATTCGCGTATTTCCAGTCAAATTCGCGTAATACGCGAAATTCGCGTCAGAATCCGACCACTGATCTCTTGAGCAACAAATAGTGAAAAATGTGCGTAAGTCGAAGCAAACGCTGATAACTGATTATATGGCAGTATAGACATGTTTCCATCACCGATATCACTTTTGTTGCAAACCTGATACACTACAGTAATGTTATTCTGTAATACAGTACATACAGTATGTTAGATCATATTATTCGTTTTTCTTGACCAAAATACTTAGGTATGAAGAGATAGCGTAATCACGACGGTATAATACATGTATTAGTAAATTGCAGACAGTGATGAGCTAATGATAATGATTTAATCAAAACTTCTCTATAACGAAACTTGCCTATAACGAAAATTTCATTCGGTCCCTTCGATTTCGTTATAGACAAGTTCGACTGTACTTGAATGTGTCATTTGACAGTAAGAAAATATTGACAAGTGAAAAATAAGACGGAGCACTCTCCATGTGACTCAATCAAGACGATAATGATAAAAGTCGCCATTACAATGTTAAATGCCGTCCCGAATTTTTGTCCATGAAGGTTGAAGCCATGAAAAACCTATCTACACACTACTACTGACAAATTACGCCGGCCTATGTAGTAAGAATATCTGTAAAATAAGATTAAATCTAGCAAAACTAATCTTTTTTAGAAATCTAAAATTGTAATATCATGGAGACTCCAAGCTCTTCTGCCAACTTCTATAATGCACCCAAACAAATAATTGTATTTTGATTTTTATGTAAACGGACCACCCAGCCGATTCCAATTTAAAAAAAGCGAAAAAACGAATTCTTAACTTATGAAAGCAAAAAAATGGTACCCATAATTTTTGCATCGAGCGTCGCAGAAGAGCGTTATAACGACATAATATTCCATCAAGTCATACACTTCCACGAATTGTACAAGCTCGTGTAGATTGCGAATATTATGCCACATGCTGGTACAAAAATGTATATTTTTGTGAACAAGTCCAAGCTTTACGATGCAAGGGTTGTCTTTGATCGTTGACAACACTATTCTTTCGTTGAATTTTTGTGAGCATTCCTGTTTACTGATGATGTATTTATCACAAGCTGCGAGTTGTTGAAGCATATGGGATAGTTGATGCCGCATAGCTCAGCACACAGAATCTATGAAAATATTTAGTGGTTGAAGTATGACGCAATCTACATTGACTGCAGCAATGTATACGGCAGTCAAATTATACTTACAAAATAGTGCAATACTGGTAGATCTAATATTTTTCAATCTATAACTCAGAAAGTTTCAGGTGGTTATATGAAAATAGGTTACACATTTCCGATCACATCAGTATCATATCAGTATATTTATTACTGGATGCAAATTATTATTATACATATCGACGTTTTGGCTAGTTACACGCACTTCACGAAAATCACGGTGAATGCAAGTGTGATAAAAAATTCAACGGAAAATGTGTGTATACGAGTACATGTATTATCAAATTGTGTACATTATCATATAAATTTCTTGGGCCTATTTATCAGCATTATGCAATACACCTCACTCATTCGCATAAACTAAACAGTTCGTTTCACTGATCCAACATCAGTCTTCTCAGCAACTCAGTAGCAGGCTTCCCGTGAGTCTAAGGAAAGTCAGCATGGATTGATGCCTCGAATTCTTTGACTAATAAATACGATGACATTCATTTGTAGCATATAACCCACTTATACTTTTGACATGCATCAATACAAACTCTTGTAAAGATATAGCACCATAGCCTCAAGGCTACTTTAAGGCACACAGGCTACACAGGCTTTTTTACACGACTTTGTTGCTAATAAAGGTGCATTTTCCAATTCCTATATAACAAGTTATTACATAAGATTATGTGATTATTAGACCCAGCGAGTCGGACTTTTGTCAACCTCGAGTCGAATCGGGCAAAATTTTCAAAGATTTTAAGAGGCAAAAATGTGTTTAGGCCTACTGAAGGCAATAAAAGCAATGAAGAGAATAAGAAAATGAGGTATATGGCGACGCAAATCGTTGAGTGGGTTATCCTTTGATAAGTATATGTAACTGTGGACATTAGGCATACATGTACATTATACAAATTCTAAAAATTCTCTGCATCCAATCATTTATTTAAATCTTTTTTGCAATCAATTTTTGAAACCCTTTTGTTTAAGCATTGTATGTACAGGGTGGATACAATACCTTGTCCGATTTCTATGATATGAATAATGAAATATCTTAATCAAATTCAGTGCTTATAGTTGCATAAGATATCTATCTTTACACTTAAATTAGAAATTTCTTACGGTTTGCAATAATCCAATGATGTTTGCGGTTTCAAATTATACGAAGTTTATTCATAATTTCAAATCGCACGTACGAGTCTATTGTATGCGCCGCTCAATACAGGTGCTTCACTTAATGACGAAATGGAATACGTCGAACGAAATGCTAGACTGGTTGCTTACTGTATAACTTACGGAAACAGCGAACAAGCAAGAAGACGCTATTTTGAGTGATATGGAGAATAAGCACCTGATGAAAGAACAATCAGACGATGGTCCGACAAGATCCTCAATACCGGTTCCATCTTACCTCGATCCAGGTCAAGAAATCGCACTTCTTGCGTATTGAATGAGAAGAAGGATTCGATCGTGAACGCCATTATGGACAACACTCGTACATCATAACGAGTGACCGCAAATGATGTCGGAGTTTCACATAGGACAGTCGGGAAAACTATGAAGGAGAATGGATATAAACCATACAAGGTTCATCAGATGCAGCAAATTTTCGACCATGACGAAGAGGCAAGCCTTGTCTTTTTTTTGCAAACCACCCTTCGAAAGAACAGTAAAGAGAGTTAATTGTCTAACAAAATCATCTTCTCCGATGAGTGCACATTTAACATGTCCGGCAGAGTAAATCGCCACAATGATTCTTACAACGCGACAGACAACTCTCATGTCTATGACGAGGTACCCATAAGATCAAAGGGCTTGACCCTATTCGTCGCGATGTCATTTATGCATTATAGCAGTGGACATCAGTGAAGAAACCATGACACGTGATCGCTACTGTGACGTTCTGACCGAGGAAGTGTTCCCTGTTATTGTTCGCCGGTCTCACCGCATCTCTGTGTTTCAACAAGATGGCGCTCACCCCATTTTAGTACCCAGACAAGGAACTTGCTTAACGATCGGTTGAACAACCAATGGATTGGAAGGGGTGGTCCAATTCCGTGGCCCGCCAGATCTCCCGACCTCACCATCTGCGATTCCTTTCTGTGGGGTAATGTCCAGAATAAAGTGTATTCATTCAGCCTCGAAAGCAATGAACACTCAAACTGCAAACTGAAAAGGAATTCGAGGATCCCTATATCTATGATAAGAAAATCATATAGGAATCATGTATCGGTCATTTTGAAATTTATTGTAAGTATTATTTTAACATGATTTTTCTGATACCCATGATGCATGCTAGCTTACTAAATACAATTAATATTAGTCGGAAAATTTGTCGTTTTTTTTCTGAAAATATATCGGACAAGGTATGCTATCCACCCTGTATTTGACCTTGTAGGCATATTATACAATAATTATTATGCAAGCGTGTCATTATTCTGAATACCGTACAGGGTGAGACCTCACTTACCATTAGGGAATTGACGAAAGATCAATTTCATCTTTAACGAGTTAACTTAAACCTGCATTTTTTGCAGTTATGAAGTGCTACATCTGCTGGTCGCTGTTAAATATCAGAGCAGGTCCTATTATTTTAACATTTATAGAAATTAGCCGAGTTCGCAGTTTTTATTGAAGCTGTATACTATTACAATGTGCATTCATCGATTTTTGTGCATTTATCTAACAGTACTCTATTCAGTCTATTCTAGCAAAACAGCTTGTGTAGTTATTTATCACTCTAGAGAACAGCACATCATCAGACTATCTATCAATTGCAGCTGATTAATGTGATTTTGCCCGAGTTGTCGTCTGCTGACCATTATATCATCCTGCACTTGCCTTATGAGAAGCCTGTTTACTTAAGTTGATGGGTGTAATGTTTTTGTGAGTAGTTTATTGAATCATTTTTCGTTTTTCAACAAAATATGATAACAATATACGCGCAATTTTACTAAAATACGGAATAAATTATGATTTCTGAACAGCTGCAAGAGTGAGTACTTACGTGCGTGTAAAAAGCTAAAAATAGCAAACAAGCTGTCTGATAAGCTAAAATAACAGGTCCGAATTGCATTTTGCAAAGATGAGTTTTTAGATAGAAATAATTAATCTTCTGCGGATCGCAATTCACCCAGGAAAAAAGGATACTCGGGAAAAAAAGGTGTTTGAATGCATAAATTTGAAATATTTATATTAGACTGATTTCGCAAAAAAGGGAAAAGACGGAACATTGCGATCCCTGATCATCTCCCTTTGGCTGATGTGACTGAATTTATGGAATATTTCATTGCAACTTCAACAATATTGCTGTGACCAGGTTGTGAACAAAACATAACGCTAAATAAATGCGTTAAAGTAGCAAGTCATTCAAGAAATTCAATGTAATCGAAATAAGAAAGCTATGCAAACGCGATGTACTTTTACACATGTTCGCCAACTCGATTCGAATACACATCGTCGTTTTCGAACTCACAAACTATCTTCCTGAAACTTGCAGATCTGTCCTGTTTTAATAATCAAATGATGAAAATCATCTGAACATGTTAATTATTACATGTAAAGAGATTTAGTTTAAGACCAACTTTGAAGTTCTTGGTAGGATTCCTCCATGAAGAATGCGTTATGTGTTGTCCACTGCCAAGATGAGGTGCGCAATGCAGGACATTTCATAAACCGCCAATATCTGATCAGCAACCGTCTTTTCCTGCTCTTTATTTTAACCACTTGTATTGATCTACGAATATAAAATACACCTGACTAGGGGCAAAACAAATAATGATGTGACTAAATGACGAAGACATCATGACTAAAGTAAAGGGCAGCATGACATAAGGCCATGTTGCCAACATGTAAATAAAAGCACTTTTTTGTTCTATCAAAAAAACGAAGGCCACTTGATAAAAGCGAAATGTCTGGGTGTTCTGTGTAGACGATGTTTTCTGCTCCTTCAGAAGCCATAAGAGGCCAAAACAGACTCCAAATTAGGTACTTTTTTTCAAGATACATTAGTTGCAATATTATATAGACTCTAAAGCGTTATGCTAACTTGTGATTAGTGATCAAATAACTAAATATGATTTGCAGATTGTTTTAATGCTTGCATGAATCATTTGTGTACCTCCAGAAGCCATATTAGACCAAAAATATATTCTAAAAATGGTCTTTCCTAGAACTATCCGATTTCTTTATGCTTCAGATATGGAATAGATGAAAAGAACGAAATGCGGGTACTTTTAGATGTTATACTGTAAAAAACTAAATCATTCTCTACAATTAGCAACTTTCCAAATGTAGTCAACCATTATGTGAAGAAAGATTTTACCTTTGAATCTTTCTTCGTGTGACTTGAGCAGTTGATGTAGCTTGTCACCTTGTTCCTCACTAAACAAACCACAATTTTTAGGAAAAACATACAAATTACATTCTAGAAAATGAAGTTTAGTAGACATTCTACACCCAATCACTTCCATCTTCTCTAGCATCTTGCGAACAACCTCCTGATAGTTAGGGGATCTATGTTTCCCTAAAAATTTTCCGAAACGTCTTTGATGGTCAAAAAGGCCTCCATTTCTACGCGATTCCATTTCTAGAAAGGATCAGCTCAGAAGACCGAAACATTTTTTGATGTCAGGGCCAATAAAAATGCCCTCTGATAACTTTGCAAATGAAAGATTTGGTAATATGTCCTTCAATGTTTCGCAGGCAGGTGAGTTCATTTTATGCAACGCCTTCATATACTGCTTGACGACGGCAAGCTTATCGTTAAAAAGGTGGCATGATTTTATCGTTTGGGACTGTCGGAGGATTAATGACATTGCACGGTCCCAAACATGAGAATGCGGGCGGTCTGGCCTTGAAGATGTTGAGAAATGCTCATCAGAATTTCTGCTGTCCAAAAAGCACAAAAGGCCCATTTCGCATAACCGGCCTGCCATCCGGTACAAAAGTTTTTAGATCACGAACATCAATGCAGAAGGAAAGGACTGACATAATGAGGTAATGTGAATGAGGTACGGAGAAGTTACTTCGACCAAATATCAAACGAAGAGAACGCCATCCTTCTGAGCGAAGTTCCTTCAATTGAAGGACCCATCGAAGGTATTTCTCTGAATGAGGTGAGGGAAGCTATAAAGAATCTGAGAAACGGCAAAGCTCCTAGCCCTTCTGGTGTGACGGGGGATATGTTGAAATTTGGTGGAGATCCTGCCGTGAGAGAATTGCATGCCTTATTTCAGAAGATCTTGAAAACGAAAGTTTGTCCTGAACACACGTTTGTGGTGTAGCAGCTTTACTGTTGCGTTGTACAAAGGTAGAGGAGACCCTTTAAGCTGTCACACATACCGTGGCTTACGACTACTGGAACACGGTATGAAAATCTTCGAAAAAATTCTTGACAAGAGACTGAGGAGCCTGGTCAACATCGGTGAACACCAGTTTGCGCATCGTCAAGGGAAGTCATGTGCTGACGCGATTTTCGTCATCAGAAGATTCCAGGAGAAGTACATCGAGTAGAAAAAGAAACTGTTCCATATTGTCCTACTTGTGTCCATGGCAGCAGAAGTGCAGTAGATGTTGAGACATGTTGGGTAGACGATGAGGAAATTCAAATCGTGAAAGATTCACTATCTTGGTGATGTGCTTTGCTGCGAGGGTGGCGCCGAACTCGGTTCGTGCTAGAATCGCGTCAGCCTTGCGCAAATGGAAGGACATCGCCAGTCTGCTCAGAAATCGCCACATTCCACTCAGGTGTCGAGGTAACGTGTACAACTCTTGCATCAGGCCTGTTCTCTTTTACAGTGCTGCATGGAACCTCACTCAACATCTGGTTCAACAACTCCAGTCATGTGAAAGAGGAATGCTTCGTTACATGAGTGGCATTTCACTGTCTGATCAGATCGACGGCGCTACGGTGGCAAGCAGGTGTGGCCTCACACCGTTGAAAGAAGTAATCAGAGAGAGAAGACTTAGGCGGTTCGGTCATATCAAGCGTCGAAATACAGATGAGCCAATCAGGCCGGTCCTCGATGTGATGGTAGAAGGTTCCCGTCCACGTGGAAGACCGAGGAAGACATGGCTCCAAATCGTTAATGAGGACATGGTGGAGCTGGGAATATCTACGAGTGATGCTCAGGACCGTTCTCGATGGAAAAGTCTCACATCGTCCAATCCCCAACAGAAGAGGAAAAGACGACGTTAAAAGGAGAAAGTAAAGTAAAGTAAGTAAGAACAATAAACCACTTGTACAAATCATAGTTCAGAAAAGATAAAATCATTTTTATCAACTCTTAAGTCTCCTTCTTGAGTGAAAATCCAAGAGAAGTCCTAATAACGAAGTCCTAAATTACAAAGTAGTGCAACTTTCACGCTGTCTTGACTACTGTGAATAAAAAGTCTACAATCACTAAGTGTACATTTACATGATGATATCAATCCTGAAATATCTTTACAATACACATCTGTTTCTTTAAAAAATTGTACAAATTCAATGTATCTTTGTCTTTGCGATCATATTCTGACGTCATCACTAACAATATCCCATCTCTTTAAGGTACCAATACCCAGTTCTTTCAAAAATCCTGATAACTGCTAATTCCAAAGTATGTTTTGCATGCTTCATGAGAATATTTCGTTGGTCTCTCCGTTGCATTTGCAATGAGTTGATTTTTTGGAATGAAATATCCATTAACTTAGCCGAAAGAATTCGTACAAGTCTTGCATTTGCGTGAAGCCATGACCTCCGCTGAGCAGACACGGATAATGATGTCACAAGCAAAGTAGTATTCACTGGGTCATCCATTCAAATTCTTCCACAATTGTTATCTGTGGTAATGTGACACGTCACGAGGTTGAACTGATGCCAACGAATTATTCTTGGAAATGACTTGCGGATAACTCCAACGCGGCAATGCCACATATCAAAACTCTAATTAACAAAACACTGTGATAAAGGCCTATTAAATCTTAATATGCGGATTACTCAAAAAGTATGGTTTTGTGTGTAAAGTGACATTGAAATTCGCGATTCTCGTGCCAAAATTGACTGAAATCCGTGAAAAAATTAGTCAACTAATTTTTGTGTCACAATGATTATTGAATCAATTTTCTTGCATTCAATCAATGACAAGAAATATGAAAATATTTTTAACAACCTGAATCAAGTTTGTTACAAACATTGCAAACAAACTGCAATCAACATGCCTCTAGTTTCTATTCGGAAAATAAATGTTCACATACACAATGTGTTGAGAGACAAGAAATTCTGCTACGGCAATTAAGAATTAGAAAATCTCAACTGTTTCTAATAATTAGCATTTGCAGCCTAGGAGCATCAGCAGCAGTTTGGTGCTATATAATACAACTGCGAAAAACGTTTTCGTTCATGGCGTCTGGTGATCTCCGAACTTATAATAATTATGTGGCAAGTTAAACTTCCACTACCCTATCACATTGAAATTCCTTGCACGACGTTGCAGCATTGAATTTAGTATTGTGCACTGTACTTTGATAAACCAACAATCGCTGAAAGGACGACAGTGATTACTGTTTGAATTCAAATGAAATGTTTGTGAACATTAATGAAATAACATCAGATCACATCGACAAAATTCAGTAGTCAGATGAGGCACAGTATGTAGTTACGTCAACTGACATAAATGCAATTTGATGAAAAGGAATATTAACCGAGATGAAGTCTCCAACAATGAAACTTGTAGGAGAGGATATTTATTGACCTCATCGATATTCCTCTACATTTAGTAACAAATGGAACATCAATCGGTTCTTTCTTCAAAAATCAATTTTCGGAAGCCGATATTTCCCTATTATTCTACGTACCATCATAATACCCCGGAAATTAAGAATGGATCATTCATAATTTTTGTTCTACAAAGTTAAGGATCCAGCTATGCATAGGAGCTAATGGGAATAGGTGTCATATTTCGTACCAAGTTGAGTCTAACACTGCAGCATGTTCCCATCTATTATTGAGACTCTGACGCACCCACTTATTATTTAGTTTCATAACAATATCTCAAATTCATGAATTCAAAAATGTGTGCACATGCATGTGCGTGCATCTATAGGTTTGCCGATGCAGACACAATCCATCTCTTTTCCATGACAAAAACAGGGCCTTCTACTATCGTGCAGTAGAAGCAGACTAGTCGCTGTAATATTCCATCAAAAGCGCTGTAATTAAGGGGCGCATATATTTATTGGATCTACAAAGCGATTTCAGCTTGGCATTGAGCAAAATATTAGTTACCACATTTCCTTTAATGAACGCCGCGGCATTTATTTACAATCACAGTATTTTTAAGTGCAGCGTTTATTTAAATGCGTGATTTTCCACTTGAGATTTTTCCAAATTGAATAACAGCAATAACGGATAGTATCAACAAGAGCTGAAAACTAATCATTTTTCTAATATTTTGCCGACAAGGTGTGGTAATGTCGACGCTGATTGAACACAACGTAGGACTTGCTGCTTGGAATTGTTATGCTTGTATTTGCGGTTTCTTTCCCAAGGTCACTTGAAATGGGGCTCAAAAAAAACTTGAGCGTGATGACTCGATACTCGACCGTGCAGTATAGCAACAGCCTGAGACAGGAGCCATTGAATTGCATACATCTCGCAGGCTAGGCTAATTCTTTAGTAAAGCTGTTTCGCCATCTCTTCCAATAAGAGTCGTCCCATACAAAGCATGAAATATACGCCGATGACGATGTAAAATAAGATGAATAGTGTGATGCTTTTACTATGTTTTTTTATAACAAATTAGACCGCATTAGCTACCGTGCAGTATCATTGAGCATTCCAGTGACGTTTGATAACTATTTCTTTGCTCTTTAGCTCAATGGACGATTATTCATTGCACTTAGTCATTCTTTCCTAATTTTCTCGATATCAGAGGTGAGGCGCCTGGCGCCTCACAGAATGTGGAGGCGCCTATTAGAGAGCGTCGTTTATTAGAGGATATGCGGTAAATAAGTGATAGAATCTATAGAGTCCACTGTGAATGACGATCGAGTTGTACATTCAGTAGTAGTCCAGCAATTTTGGTCGTCAAAAGGTTGTGGTCAATTTTTTTATTTCGCTATTCTCAGGAAAAATATTAGAGACCCAACCAGCGAATTTTAGCGCACATCGAAAAATTCGTGTCTTCAACTTCATTTAGGTAAAATTACGCCAGTAAATCTGTATTGAGCCCTGTTCAAGTCGATGAAAATATTTTATCGCGCCAATTATAATGTTACATGAAGAATGATTTTATAATCTAAAGCATTGTCATGCAACAGTTCTACATTCCCAGTTCCAGCCAGCGGCGGGCGCGATCCGGCTTTCGTGCGATTCTGAACATTTGAAATCTTCTCTTTTTTAGTGATTCGAAGTTTACAGTTACTCTAACTTGCATTATACTTGATTTCTGAACCACTAGTTTCATTATAAATTCGATAATTTCCTTTAAAACTGAAGCCATGAGACGCTAATCCTTTTGAGATCTTGAAACTATTGCTTTTCCATTAATTGATACGATGCTCTTTTTGTGAATCTTTGGAAACACAGCATTACAAATAAAGACACACAAAAAGGCGTGAGAATCTATAATTAAATCTTCTATTGAGGGTAAATTATGTATCTTCAAGTATTATGAGATGATTTCAATGCAAAGATAACAAAAGATCAAAGTTATCACGCATGAAAATCTGAGCTCTGCAGCTCCTAGGCAGAACGCTGCAAGGTGTTCTTGGCTAATAAAGCCGATCGCTATTGAAATAAATATTTCAATTTTTAACTGGATGGCTTTACCGATCAGTGATCCTACACGGCAAATTTCCATTTTTTACGCAGGCCGAGTAAATTTACGCAGTTAGACTATTGCGAATATCTGATTAATGAACATATATAGAGATTCAATGCGATTATCACCTTCATGTCTGGATGCGATGAATTTATGTATAGACTTAATAAGTGTGAAAAACTATATCCATGCACGGAGTGTGAAAATAGCACGTTAATTAGACCTACATGCATAAATGAAAAGCTGTGTTATTTATAGGTCATAATAAGCTCCTAAAATTATAGCTTAATCGGGCCACATAGGGAGATAGAATTTTATAATTTTCCCCCAAAAAATTGATGTTTTGAGTACCTATCTGTTGGATATCATGATAACATGCGAGACATGGGTTTCCTGAACACTATACACTTAGACCTACCTTGAAACTAATAATATTTGGGATGACCGAAATGTCAGCAATTATGTATTCCAAGACAGATATGCATTTTATCTACCCATCTTTTGAGCATCTACTACTCACCGAATATCATGAGAAAGTCACCACACGGTTTTGAAGGGAGTGTCTCCGCTGGTGGACACGATATAACTGATATGCTGAACGACATATTGTTTATAGCGTGCAGTAAGAGGGAACTGTGGGAATTGGTGGACAGAGTAAGAATTAAAAGCGAAAGAACCGGCTTGCTACTTAATGCAAAGAAAGCGAAAACAATGAAAGCTCAAAGAAGAGATGCGAATGGAAATGTTAGTGATATGGTCATCAAAGAGAAAATCAACATCCAACCTGCTGAAAATGTTGCACACGTCAATTATCTTGGTGTTATTTTCACGGTCAATTATGACAACAGAAAGAAAACTGACATTAATTGCACATGTCCTGTGTAGTACCAGTTATGGTAAAACTCTGCTTAGTACAGTGGTGCATGGACCAATGGGAAGGCGACGACCAAAAACACGCTACTGTGACTAACTGAATAACCTGTGCGGGCATGTTTATATTGGCGGCTACGTACGTGTAGGTAGCTCTAGATAGGAGCCGATGGAGAACTGTGGGTTGGATAAACGATTTGCTTTGATCAGCTATCGCATGATAACATCAAAAAAATGTTGGGAGTTGGAAAATGATTGGATTGGGAAAGTTAAGCAATGTTGAATACAAATCAAAGAGACTTTTGGAGATACATGAAAATTATTAATAGTCTGCTTAGAATCTCAGTTATATATTGAACAGGAAAAAATAGAAGCTCCTCCTCCAAACAAATGAATGCATCAAAAATACTGTGAGGCATGGTAACCCTATCCATCTATCCATACTTTGACTTGGGATGAACTGATTGTAGTATAAAACTGACAGTATTACATTATAAATATGTTGCAAGTAGTATTTATAGGTTACAGCTGCTATTCATATAATAATTACATGCAATTCATATAATATGTACATTCGTGGATGAATAAGCATGATAGCAATAACTTCATTCCGTACTTTGTCAATGGTCTATTAGTCAATTGAATTTATTAAGATGCCTAAATTTGTAAGAAATTGACAAAAAGCTTGATTTTTGATAATAATAATTTGAATTTAAAACCAAATTTGATACATTTTGGAGCTTGTCAGAAATACTAAAACTAGCATCTAGCCATTATAGTTATGGAGCAACATCAAAAAAAATGTCTATGGGGAAAATCCTGGATCATCCTGGGTAAAAGAGGGTATGAGAATAGAAGCAACAAATTAAATCAAGTTCAATTTCTAGAAAGCTTCTATCTTTATTTAAATGAGCAAATAGTGCAATCAATACCATTGTTTCAAGATAGCATGACGTTGCGGCTAGAAGTATATAAGAATAATCAAAAATTCAATTTGCGCAGCGTCTACATTTTTTGCCCCATTTACGCAGAAAAATTGCGATTTATGCAGCTGCGTAAATTTACGCAGGCGTAGGACCACTGGTACCGATAGAAGTAAGCGAGTCACATCTTTAACTCGTCGGAAGTTCTCCATCTTACTCTGCCAATGAGGAAGGTGTGCGAGACTTTCTTTTCGTTCAGCATTCCAAGGCATGATAATCAGTCATTGGAGAACACGAATGTAATTGATGTGTGCTCACATCTCAACCGAGGGGAGTCGAAGGTGAAATCGATTAGTCAGCTGACGATAGTCTATATCAAGCGCAGCCGCATGCATGTTTGTCCTTACGGAATACCGAGTCGAAAACTTAGGTTACATGGGTGACGGTCATAGACAAAAGAGGAGCAGACGCTAGGCAAGCGCACTCGATTCGACAGGGTGATCCTATCCTAGCCTGTGCTTGTATAGGTGTCAAATTTCGAATCAGTATGCACTAGCTCAAACTTTGTAAGAGTGAATCTCAATACAACAGGAAAATAACCTAATTTCTTCCTCATCAAGCAAATTTCATTCAGAAGTAACCTTGTAGAAAAAATCGAGCGATTCCTGGTCATTCAGGAATCACGCGATTGATTCTGGCACACGATTAATCGAGTGGAATCGATTAAATGCGCCCGCCACTGGGTCTAGTCACAACAAGCGGTTGGATTCATTAGTCGTATTCAACCGTCGTATTTAACTAAATTAGGAAAATCTTGCGCAAGTTAGTTTTTATAGGCTGATATATTCTGAATAAATGTGTTGAAAACCAAACGGACAATCTTCCTATAAAACTTCTTCCGGATTTTTAGAGAAAATCTATGTCTCTGTCATGCCTTCTATTAAAGTGCAAGATTCAGACTGCTTCATTAATTGCGGTGGGGCATCTACTTGAAGCGAAGCAATCGATACCCTGCTAGTCGGAAATGAGTCATTAACTGATATTTCCTTAAGCATGCCTAGCAATAACTATACAGTCGAACCTCTACACAGTGAATTTCAAGGGACCAGATAAAATAAATTCCCTACGAGGAGAGTTCACTATAAGGACGTTTTCTAAAATTTAGTGTAACATTGCTTTTAAAGTAAGCATATAAAGTCAAACTAATCATACAAAACGATTAAAACTAATACAATTATTTAGAAAAGAAATTTATACAGGAATAATTACCCGTAATGCTGCATTGTATCACAATATGTCATATTAAATGATAATGTAAACTCAAGATGCAAAATGTATCTACTTTAAAATAAACAGTATTGCATACAGTATAAGCTACATAGGAACAATGGAAATAGTTGTCAATACGAGTCTGTACAGTACGTCGCTCGTCAACAAAAGCAATCATGTTTTCTACTCGACCAAAAGCTTGTTGATCAAGCTTGTCACTTTTCCTTTCAAGGAATTCCCTGATCTGACTCGACAGTCGGTACGCTTGAAAACGCAAAAAAGTGCACTTAAAGCGCACGTAAGCTTGAAACTATTAGCCACATTAACTATTGATTTGTATCTAAATCTACACTCAGACTTTAGCAACTTAGGAAACTTTGGAGTAATGAGAATCATCGAACTACTCGTCCAGAATAAAGGTAGTACACGTACATGGGATGCATATTAATTACAAAGCATAATTAAAGATCAATACACAGGCCCTTGATGTAAAATATTCATTATGTATAGAGGTTGAGACAATTAAGGGACCAAATAATATATTCATTATGAAGAGGTTCACTATGTAGAGATATGTAACAAGCGCGAAGTATACCATTTTTGAGGTGATCAAATATTGAATTCACTATGAGGAAAGATTCACTTTGTGGAGGTTCACTAGGTTCGACTGCAACATCAATCGAACTCGGAGGAATACTTTCAACTTTCGAAGTTCTATGTCAATTATTATTCATCATATATACATATATCACAGCTGCACACCATCTCATATAATTTATGTGATAAGTATACCTTCATTTGATCAAATCTAATAACTTCTTTTGATAACTGAATTACTTCGTTAAATGAAGCATCAGCTGTTTCATGATGTTTAAAATCATTTCAATGTATTTTCAAATTTGGGCAATACACGTCCGTCATTAGGGGTGTGCCGATTAATCGGCCGATTATTGACACGGCAGAGCGATAATCGGTAATCGGCCGATTAGTTACTTCCGATTAGTATTTGCCGATAAGAGAATTTTCGAAGATTTTGGTAAATTTTCATTCAAATTTGGTGACTGATGGAAAACCAAGATTTCAAATTTTTAGATAGACTTGACTCTACATGCACATTGTGCATGAAACTACTAATCTAAAGTTAGCTTTTCATCATTCCGATGATTGAGAACAGCTGAATTTTACATACACTAGATTTACACGATCATAGATGCTGGTAAAAAAGTTATTTTCGAATACTATCATGAATTGAAATACTTCGTATTTTTTTCGTCGAGCCTGGGTAGAAGAGCACAGAATGGGAACGGTCCAGAGTTTTCGGTCTGGGCCCATTAGACAAGGCTCGGATTTTTTGGGTCCCTTGCAGATATAATTTTTCGGCCCAGGCCCGTATTCTTTAAAATTAGTAGCCATTTGAATATATTCACAAATTATGATTGAGCAATCAATTATCACATTTTGCATTGTCAAGATTCACTCAAAATGTCTTTCTGTTCATAATAAAGCCATATAAGCAATCAAAACCTAGCCACCAATTAAATGCAACTTTAGATGCACATGCGATAGCATATAGCAAATGTACACGTACATGTATGTTTTCATATTCGCAGCTGCAACGAATTCATAAATCGCAATATGCAAACGCGCATATGCTTCTCAAACCGTCTAACTCAGAGAAAATGCCCATGTCATCAATAACTTATCCCGCCATAAAATACTTCGAAAATTTCGTCATATCTCGAAGAAATATTTTGTCATGACTTAGTCGTTTTGCACAGAACTCACTAGTCTTTAAATCCATTAATAGAATTTTTAGGGAGAAGATTTTGCGTGTGTCAAGGAAGCCAATAGTCTAGCCACCAATGTCTAATGATTGTAGCGTTCGTTCTTATGGACATGATTGCAAACCGTGCAAATTATAATCGATTGCGCATCAACACAATACATGTACTGTACATAGACATATTAAGTTCTAGAGGATGGCCTGAAAATAATCTTAAGAATAAACGACCAGTTGTGTTTCCAAAAATTCAGACCAGGGTTTGGTTTCCACTCTGGCAGAAGCGCTGATCTCAACTTTTCACGCTTTTCAAATTCTTGACAGTTCTTGGCCATGTCACTATCTCGTCTCTGGTTGACTGAAGACATAACCATTCGCCTTGCAGATGACCAGCTGCTATTGTAGCCTTGTGACTAGTACACTAGTACAAGGACATCTGGGTTCTTGTTCAAAAAGACTTGTTGGTGGTAGGCCTTCAGAACGCTCAAAAAGTGCACTTTTTCTGAAGCCACTCTTAAAGAAAAAGGGAGCGGTTCTCTTCGCGAATCAAGTAGTAGGCGAGCATATGTTGGACAATATTATGCCCACCATCATGACTGGAATCCCAGGACGACACACCAATCATTCTGCAAGAAAACTGCCCCTACAAGAATGTATCAAGGAAAAATAGATGAACAAATAATCCAAGAGCAAACCCGTGACACTCACTTTTGGTTCGTAAATACAAAGAAACAAGTGATGAACAATTGATGGAGAAATCAAAAGTCATTTATGGTGTGAATGACAGAAGTGAAATTCAATGCGAAGGAAATTGCGATGCAAAAATGACTGTTGAAATAGATAGACAAAGCAAGAAGCTCAAGATAACATTTTTCTGATTTTTGAAACTTTAGTGTGATCTCTGCGTTTTGTATATTGCAAGCGTCATTTTGTAATTGAACTACTCTTTACATGGAATGATTAGTACCTTTGCCTGCGTTAGTTATGTGCTAATTATAGAAATCTGACAAATATCTATTGAATTCGTGAATATGAAATTGATGGACTAAGGAGACTGATCGTAGTTTAGTTATGTATCATAGAACTAAAAAAAATAACATTTAAATAAAACTTATCTTCTGTGGTAGGCATAGAAATTAACAATACCATAGAAATTATCTACTTCTATGGTGGTAGGTAAATACAGATTGTTTCATAAAAAATGGATCACCCTTAAACATCGCCTTAACTTCAACTTTGTCTAACTCCGCCAAACTTGAACGAATTTCTCTGAAGTTGTCAGTTGTGCTTACTAATATCATTGTTGGAAATTTCAAGCATGAATATTGAGTTGTCTTCCTGTTATAGATAAAAAAGTAGTAGATAATTTGATCTTCATTTAGCAATGTTACACAAAATCATACCTCACTCTTATAAAATTACATTTGTTTCCTTTGTTATGTAATATGTTGTTCTACAAGCCAAAAGCTATCAAGAAAAACAAAAATAAAGAAAATCGGTCAATCAGAGCCAGTATAGCACCATTATTCATCAACAATAATGTAACTGCTACATGTGATTAACTGGATTTCATGTTCCATAGCTTCCTGACTTCGTTGCGGTGGTGTTGGCAGCACTCCTGATTGCTTTCAGCTAGAAATCTATCTCTTACCGGTTGAAAACAATACAAAGCACAAATGAACAATAACGAGATCGCATTCACAAAAGGCAAAGTGTCAGCCTTGCTAGAACTAGGGTTTTCTTTGCGAGCTACAAGCAAGCGACTAAATGTCCCTTACACAAATGTGCATCAATGGCATAATGATGATTTTCGACTCTGTCGTAAAGAGGGCTCTGGCCGTCCACGCAAAACATCCAAACGTAGAGACCGCCTAATTTTGAGATTTGTTAAAGTTGATCCAAGTCTCTCGTTAACTGAGATGGCTGCACTAGACTCGTCTATTTCTAAGTCCACTATTCGTAGAAGACTTATTGAGTCGAATTTCAAGAGCTGTAAGAGGCCCTCTCAGACCGAATTATCAGATCAGCATACAAAAAGACGTCTCAGATGGGCAATGAGTTATTGTCACTGGCGAAATCAATGGGATCGGGTTGTCTGGTCTGATGAGGCATCAGTCCGTCTGAAGGATAGTGATGGTCGATTGAGATTATGGATAAAATCTGATCAGGAAATTCCGAGACATTTACATCGTCCCCGGGTACAAGGTGATGCGACTCTACTGATTTGGGCTGGCATTTGGATCAATGGCCGCTCTGAACTTCACACACAGTAAGGAACCATGAATTCTGAACGCTATGTGAATGTTTTACGAATGAACATTGGCCAAATGACAGATCAGCTTGGTGATCCATCGACTTGGTTATTTATGGACGATAATGCTACGTGTCACAGAAGTAGTAGAGTCAACTTATGCAAGTCTCAATTAGGGCTTAGGACATTATCTTGGCCAGCTCGTTCTCCTGATCTGAATCCCATAGAAAATGTATGGAGTATTCTAAAACGTAACGTTCGTCGTTCACTGCTACCTACAGATGGCGTATCACAACTTACGTCACGGTTAAAAAGAGAGTGGAGAAAGTTAGATCAGTCAAAAATCAACGATATCATCGAATCAATGCCTAGACGAATTGGTAATGTCATTCACAAAAAGGGTAGGGCCACAAAATATTAGCTTCTTAAGAACCGTTACTGTATCATAGCTTATCAGATTATATAAGGACATTTAAATATATTAGGGACATGAAATAACATGAAAAATGCTTTCTGTATCATACTTATGTTTTATTTAGTCAAATTTTAGGATGATCCACTTTTTATGAAACGGACTGTAATACAGTCTGGAAAAATTTACATTTCTAAGAGCCTGGCGGGAGCAATCTGTATTATAAAACGCCGTTTGATTTACAAAATTCACCAGTTCTATCCCGAGCTAGAACTACACTAGAAAAAATTACACACAGAGACGTTGCACGACGTAATTGCGTTTTATGTTGACAAATTCGGGCTCGATTATCTACAAGGCACCACTAATTCAGTTGGATAATAATTAACATCGAAGAAAATCCCCTTGAGTGATATCTGACCATCCTGCGATGCAATTTCAATATATTCAAAAAATTTCTCTTTATCTCTAAAACATTCTAAAAATCTCCGCAGCAACACTGTATCTCTAGAGTAGCAATGCTGCTATATAGCTGGAATTTGAAAATGCTGAAAACATGAAATGCTCAGTATAAGTCATGTAAATAGAATGTAGAATGTAAAGAATAAAAACTTACCGTTGGCAGCTGTTAGCTCATCTGTTAAAGGATTGAAATCTAATCGCCCCTCCATCACCAAAGCAGTCACCATTTCTGGGGAAGTCACAAATCCGTGAGTTGCTGGATTAGCGTCATTTCTTCCGGTAAAATTTCGGTTGTAGGATGTTACTATGGTATTTGCAGTTCCCTTAGGCACATCATCACGAGCCCACTGACCAATACATGGGCCGCACGCATTTGCCAATACTAAGCCGCCAAATTGACGCAAAATCTCCGCCTGTCCATCGCGCTCAATCGTGGCTCTAATCTGCTCAGAACCTGGTGTGATAGTGAATGCACTCCTTGCTTTAATTCCTTTATCTAAGGCCTGCTTCGCAAGATTAGCTGCTCGAGACATATCTTCGTAAGACGAATTAGTGCAGGAACCAATAAGACCAACACTTATTTCGTTCGGCCATCCTGCCTCCGCAGCACGCTGACCAAGTTTCGAAATTGGATGAGCGAGATCTGGTGTGAATGGACCATTAACATGAGGCTCCAACTTGCTGAGATCTATTTCGATCAGCTGGTCGTATTGACATTTTGGATCAGGTGTGAAAAGAACGTCACGATAAAGATCGGCAAGAGCTGCTACTTCTGCACGGTCAGTAGCCTTCAGATATTCATTCATGCTAACGTTGTAGGGGAATATAGAGGTCGTAGCTCCGATTTCAGCACCCATGTTGCAGACAGTTCCCATACCAGTGCATGACATCGAATCAACACCAGGACCGAAATATTCCACGATGGCCCCAGTGCCACCCTTCACAGTTAGTATGTCGGCAACTTTGAGAATTACATCTTTTGAAGTGGTCCAACCATTCAATTCACCAGTGAGCTTCACACCAATTACCTGCAAAATGAAGAAATTTAATTTTCAAAACTTTAGGTATCTAGACCTTTTTGTGATAGGTATTGCAAAACCGGATATTATAAGTTCCTAGTTGCCAGAATATAATATAATGCACTTACTTTTGCTGTGTATCCAAAAACTTTTGAGATTCATTATCAACATTATATTAATTAAACTTCCTATCACAAATAGAAGAACACATTATTAAGTTTTGATCCTCATTCTCAGACACCTTCCAATAGCAAGAGCTCCTTGCGAATTCATCTACAGAGAAAAAGATTATTTAACAATGATTTGAATGCGTATATAATGTGTGACATAGGCCTGCCAAAAATGTATAATATTCTCTATGATCGTCTGACACAATAATTCTGCTGCCGGCTTGAGGAACTTGTTCATTTTCAGAAAACGTTGAAAAAATATGATTTAGACTTTTATGTAATGCAAACCTGAAGGATGTGTTTCGTTGGATCAAAACTTACACATCCATTCTCATCTTTAATTGCCTGTAAGGCATTTTCATTTCTTCGCTGCATTAAAGCAATCAACTTCGTAAAACAGCTTATTGTTTCATGATCTACTTGCTCCCACGCAATCAGCCCAACCTGAATCTTGTGGTGAAAGGACTCTGACTCTGCACGCATCTGACATCTGATGAACTTTCTCTTGAGCACTTTTCTATTTTTGTCCATAGTTTTGGTTTTGTAACTCTACAGACATTGCATGATCTTTCACATTCCGAATATTTTTTAACATGACCTCAATCGCATGTACGGTGGCAGTCAACCTGAATCAACATGACTCCGGAAGTGAAAGTTGATTCGTTAAGTCGCTGGAGTCGAATAAAAATACGTGATGATGTCACAGGTAATTTACACATTAGGACAATAATATGGGAATAGGATGGAGGTGCTATGCAAGCAAGCGTTAGATTTGACGCGCAGATGAATGAATTGCAATTTTCATCACGTTTCAGAGAGCAACACTTTCATCTGAAGATTCAGTTTAGAGGTGAAGTTCGGTCAATTTCAGAAACGAACTTTATTCCTGAATATTGAAGTATTCAATCACTACGACGATTTCCTATCACTGTTACACTCATCTGCTCGTTAGTTTGCCTGCAAATTCATGTCAAAGATTCATGATGACGTCAAGCTGCCGATTCCTGCTTACTGAGAAGCAGAGCGCCGTGCACTAGACAGGCGGTTCGTTCTGGTAGGCTGATAGAGGAACCCTGCAGCATGCAAGCAAGCAAATCTTTGAATGGACCTAAGGTAACTGGATTATTCTTGAATGAGATGGCATTTATCCGATGATAACAAAATCAAGCACATGTGGCTGGTCACGATTCAACACACTCACGCCTGCGAGAGGCAAAATACGACAAATAAATGTTCGCTGCATATTTGCAGTCAGATTCTGAAATGTACTTTTTCTGTATTAGAAATATAGGATGACTACAAGAAATATGCCGATACTTCAAATCAACACAAAAAGTAATCATCTGGAACATCAAACGTTAGACGAACTGGAGCAGCTTGACTCTCTTCACTTTCGGAAGAGTCATGTATCACATGGTAACTATCGAAATCCACATCCATTTCATCGGAAGAAATCTGAAGTTCGTCTCGAGAATTAGTTGCTAGCACCATTTCAAATTTGGCCCGACTTTCATTCAGTTTTTATAGAACATGTTCTCCTTTTAGAGAAAATTTTGACTAATTTGCGTCTCATTTTCAAGCATGGTGCAGCCTCCTTACTCATGTGGAGTAAAGACTGTTTGATTTTGAGATATTCCTTCAACATCACACTTTGTATATCTTATATCTTTTATTTTATCATTTTATTTGAAGCGTTCAGAACATGCAACAGTGTGCTTCGTCGGTTTAATATGGGCTCGTGCAATGCTATTACACATTTTTTCTGTCTTTCGGAATGTTGTAGAAGGGAAAGTTTCTTAGGATCGTCCGTTTTGTTTTGTTTTGTTTCTCCCTGTGCGTTGATCCTCTTCCGCCTAGCTGATTCGTCACCTAACATGCTAACAGTGACACATCAGATCACTGGCACGTGTGACGTCATCTCGTCTCCTAAAGTTGATGATTGCGGCTAATGCAGGAATCAGAATTGCGTCAAAGTTCGGTAGACTGATCATTGTGCAGAGAAGAAGACATTGAGACAAGGTTGAAAATTTTACCGAACTATACCTTTTAAGATTGTTATTGAAATTGTGCAGTGTTGTGTCTTCGGATGTACCATCAATATCGATACTGAACTTTAAAATACTAGCTTCTACAGATTCCCAGCAGAAAACTCCTTTGTTCAGTAGGTAGTGCCGAAGCATAATGCGGAAAGACTTTACTCCTAATAAACACAGTCGTCTATGTTCAGATCACCTTGTCCGTACCCGAAGTAGACAAGACGAAGAATCTACGATATGTTATCTGACTAATATCGAGCAGAAATGAATAGAGAAGAGATGCGAGAAAGCTTTTGTAAAACTGACATTCGTCAGTTAATCGAATTTCATGTTCTTTTGAATAAGTCGCCAGTAGAAACGCATGGTATCCTACAAGAAGGTTTGCAAGAACATTGTCCTTCGTATGAGACTGTGAGGAAGTGGCACGAGAGTTTCTGTGGTGGAACTGTGGACGTTCAAGATGGAGTCAGATCTGGTCGTCCGAGTACCGTTTGTGACGATGTTCATGTTAACCATGTGAGCTCACTATTCGAAGAAGACAACCGTTTGACATGTGAGGAGTTAGCGAACCAGGTGGGCATCAGTTCTTCTTCCATCCACCTCATCCTTACTGAGAAGTTGAAGAAACGGAAAGTGGCTGCCAAGTGGATTCCCCATCTGCTCAACGATCATCAATTGAGTGAACGTGTACGGATTTGCTCTGCTTATCTCCGACGTTTTCGACGGAAAGTGAACAGCTTCTTGCATCGTATCATTGCTGGTGATGAAACATGGGCCAGAAGTTTTGAGCCTGAGTTCAAGCGCCAGTCGGCTCAATTGATTGGCCATGACGACCCACGTCCAACAAAGGCAATCAGAAGTCCGTCCCGCATCAAGTCAATGCACATTATTTTTTTCGACGTTCATGGGCTCCTTATTGACCATGCTGTACCAACTGGCACAACTGTGAACGGAGAATATTACAAATACTTTATCCGCAATCATCTTCGACCGGCCATCCGCAGAAAAAGACCAGGTTTACTGGAAGAAGGTCCGATAATCCTCCATGACAATGCACCATCTCACACAAAAAGAGACGTGGTGCAACTTCTCAATGATGAGTACGACTGGGAGATCCTTCAGCATCCACCATACTCGCCAGATTTATCACCGTGTAACTTTTACTTCTTCCCGTTGGTGAAGAACGAACTTCGTGGTCGTCGATTTTCCACCGTGGAAGAAGTCAATCATTTATTTCACCGTGAATGTGTTGCCCGGGCATCTGGTGGTTGCAGTGATGGTATTGACGGGCTGGTGAAACGCTGGAAGAAGTGTGTGGACCTGGAAGGACATTATACTGAGTCATGATACCCATGAGTGTTAAATAAAGGTAATTTTGGATTACAGATGCGTATTTTTATTTTTTCATAATGCAATACAGAGAACTTTTAGGATGCCCCTCGTATTCAAACGTAGGCGATCGTTCAGCAGCGTTAGTCAGCGAGTTGTAGGAACGCTACTGTTAATGTATTCGTTTTTGGAAGATCACCAATGACGTCATTAGGAATTTTTGCATCGCTTTTACGCTCTGACGATGCAGTTTGGACGACTTTTAGTGGACTAATTCAAGCAGCTAGAGTCAAACCTTCGATTATACAAGATGAAATAGAAACAGAAAAACCTCCAGAGTATATCTATAAAATGAAACATGATTATTCTAAGGAGGTTCCGGTGAACTTTCATATGCGCTTGAGCAATGAGCTAAAAATTAAATCAATTGAAAGTGCAAATATTCCTTTAGATCAAAAATATATGTTTGTCAATGCTCTTACCTTGGGACACTTGAGTTCCCATGGTATATCAGCCATCACGTCAACTGCATCAGCTCCTCCCACTCCGATACATAGCCCTCCTAGACCGCCTCCATTTGGTGTGTGACTGTCTGTGCCGATCAATAGTACACCAGGGAAAGCGTAATTTTCGAGGACTATCTGATGGATAATTCCTGAACCTGGCTTCCAAAACCCAACTCCATACTTAGCGCCAGAACTTGCGAGAAAGTCGTATACCTGCAAAAAGCCGTGAATGACATGTCAAACAAGTTCGGCACATTAGGTTGTCAGCAAAGCGTATCAAGGCATCAAAAGTGCACAATTAATGTCCCCAATTTTCTCTATTCGGAGATGAACACACTTGTTTATCATTTCAATTCAATAATGTGACAAATCTGGCATCAAAACAGGACATAGAAAAAGCAGGTAGTGACACAGCTATGCTACAAAGGTATTTGAAGGACGATTATGGTATACTGAGCAATGTACCGGAGTTTTCCACTTAATATACCCGGGTATATTAAGTGGAAATTAGCGCCAGTTAATATATACGGGTATATTAACTCGCGCCAAACTTTCATTATGTCTTTGCAACATTCAACAATTTTCTTGGAAATAACACTTCTGCTGATTTTTGTAAATCAAGCACACATCTTAGTATCTCATGTGATCACACCGGAAGAAGATTAGACAAAGGAATAATTCTAATTACCTGCATACTAGGGTTTTCAAAATCCCGACTTTTTCTATATCGGGATGAGCAAGCTTGATTCATTTACCGATAGCATGCCTAGGCTAGCGTAGGCTGAACAATATTAGGCGTTGTTTTAAATTCTTTGACGAGTATTTTGAACGATACACTGTACAATACAACTAATTATATCAGATAGACATGTGCCTTAATGTACAAGTCATCTTTTCACATGCAGACATAAGCTATAACAATAAGTAGATCAGGTTATCGCACACAATATGCGTCGTCGCATTAAAACCTGGTATGAGATTTTCAAATCGAAATGCAAATCCGCGATTTTTCTGACGTCTGGCCAAAACCCCATATTGCATAATACTCACTTCAAAAATTCATTAAATATTAGTGCGCCTGTATGTATAACGTTATCTCTTTCCTTTTCTCGACTGCCTGAACATATTTTTATTTTTTGGCATCAATGAATTGGTGGAGATAGTCAATAAGCATATTATTCTATGCAGTTCTGCGCCCGTATATGGGAGTAGCTCTGTTTCAAGTTTGCAAGAGTCTATTCTTAAGCTGATCGTGGGAAGATTATAGCCTATTTAGTTTTTGGATCGCGTTAACATTCACGGTTCACGAATTGCATATGTTACTACATGTTGTCCATGTCCATAGGCCTGTTACTCCATCTTCATACAGCTCCTAACAGCCTAAGAACAGATGTCACCTAATCCCGGGATTGAAATCCCTACTGTATATGCCTAAGAATTATTATTCTGTTATTCAGATTTTATTCATATGCTTGTTGCGGTATTGCTCACTTTATACCCTAATATGTAATAAATTACATTCAAATTGTGAATTTGTTTTCATTACAGTTTAGTTTCAAGCTCATATGTACCAAATTATGAGCACCTGTAATAAATTATTGTTGTAGCTTTAAGTTACGAATTCCATCTCATACATTAGATAAGCTTATTTTGTGGTGTTTCCACTTAACATACCCGGGTGTATTAGCCTGATCCAAACTTATTCTGCAATTTCGTCATTTTCCAGTTAATATACCGGGTATATTACGTGGAAAAGTCTGGTACATGCGCATGTGGATGCTTTTGTGTCCAGCAATCATGGCAGAAGTAGATAGTAAAATGATAAATAACGAGTCAATGGAGACTGAAATGGGAAATTAACCAGCGAAGAAAAAATGTGACTTTTTACGTCACTCAGTGCTCCCACCAATGAATTTCAAAACTTTAGCGCATCCAAACTGAAGATATGTATTTAATAAATTGAAAAAAGCGAGGGGTGCGCTTTCTCAAATGCTTTTTTTATATTTTGAGTATCGTATAAAGCATCGTTTTTGGTGCTACATAACGACAAGATTACTTTTCTTAATGAAAAGTCATCAGAACATACGTTCATCGTGAAATTTCCAACGCTCATAATTTGTGAAGCGATATAAATTATCGGAAATTTCCACAACTCCTTCATACTCATGCCTAGTGACTGTAGAATACCTGTTCTGAATAGTAGAAGTATCGAGATCAGTTCATATAGTGCAAGAATTTGGTAAACCACATGATGCGGATTATCTACGAATTAAGAAATTCCTACAGAAACTACTTGATGCAATTAAAACAAAAAACAATAAATATCATATTAGACCTACACACTTATGATGTAATGCCTTCACCTGAAGATAAACGTAAAATTTTGGAGGAATGCAATGGTCTTCGTTGCACTTGGTGCACATAAGAACAGACATTTCGCAGGGATGGATATTTTTCTTGCTTTTTATTGCAGTGTATATTTTCCATCATGCTTAAGATTACCATCACGAATCGAATATATCGGCAGTTCGCTAGTATTGGAGCTACTTTGATGTTCACAAGTCGATGACATTGGTTGAGAAAAACTGAGAAAGCATGATCAAAGCGGGTGCTGACAAGCAAGCATCTTCACCAACAAACCAATTCTTGCTGATGCGTTGGTGCACAAAGCCAGGGGCTGAATTGAATAACTGCTTCAAAGATTTCGGGCAGAATTTAGGGCTTCATCCATAGAGTAGGGATTTAGTTGAGTGGCAACTCTCGTCGAGGAAAGTTTAACATCCTAAAAAATAATTTCTATGCCTAAATGATTGTCATACCATACACTGAACACTGAATCTACCCTCAACGTAGCGGCTCAAGGGCTGCGATTCGATCTATTTCAATTGATAGATTTGATAGTTGTAATGTAGACAGACATGAGAAGAACTTATCTTCCATACTTTGTGATACTTTTTCAATGTTGTTTTAGATAATTTTATAATTGATGGTAAAAATAGTGTCTGTCATAATAGTAGATAAAATGACTACGTAATATTTGCACAATATTTGTCATCAACAAAATATGGTGGTCAAAAGGAAGAGATGATTTAAGGACTTAAAACAATTTGAACGCACGCATGACAAGTAGTCCGATAGAAGAACAAGGAAAAATCTAATAATTTTGATATGACATGTGATAGGAGATTAATTTTCTCAGTCTAATAAGCCTACTTACAACCTGTAGGAGGCAATTGATTTTCTAGTTAAGAGAGTATCCACAAATCACATTTATTGTAACAAGATTTCTCATAAACACCGGAAAATGTAATGACAAGAAGAGGTTATTCCTATCCTACGATTTATTAATTAGGTATTCAATTTTTAATATTCCTTCACCCATTACCTTAGCGCACCAATCGGCCTCGAAGTCCATCAAGAAAATATTCGTTAGGCAATGATAACATAATTCATTCGTCTTTCATGCCGATTTTCATTATCCAGGCTCGATGGAAGTTCGGAATTTGGATCTGACGTAAAGTCATTACGCAAAGCGATGATGCGAAATGTTGCCTACAGGATCTATTACCACTATTTTTTATGAAATTGCAAACAAACACACAAACGCACATGGCTCCATTACTTCGAGCTGTGGCATTTCTCTGTGATAAGAAACGATGCGACGTGGTCCACTTTAAATGAGTGAATGTATATTGAGATGGGTTAGAGGTCACGCAATCTCAGCTGTCTCTGTATTTTCTTATCTGGTTCATCGAAGCTCGGGAGAATCCAGGGATGAAAAATTTCAGGGGGCGGCGAAATTTGTATCTACAAGGGGCCCCATAAAGAAAACAGGAAGATTTATTGGGGCCCCGCGAAATACCGCGGAAAATTCTCATCCGTGAGAATCATTCAAACAGGGGTGATTAAGAAGAAAAATTCTCTTTTTTACATCTCCAGGTTTCTTTGCCAGGCGAACACGAATCCTAAGCATGGAGATGGGACGCTTTTCTGAGTACAAAGGTGGTCTACAAGACATTGGGGACTATTTAATACTGCATATACTACGAAACAACAAATTTTCGCAATTGTCGACTCGTGGACTAATTAGCGGCAACTGATTTTCACGGGTTCATTGGCATACACCATTTCCAATATCCATGGTAAGAAGTTTTAGTGCAACAACAATTTTTGCAAGACGCTCGCCTCACGGAATCCGCGAAAATTTGATGCCTTTAGGGTCGTTCCTCGTAAAGGTACGTATCTTGTGGCAAAAATTGTTTTGTGTATGAAGCTGATTTGGTGGGGTTATATTGCTAAAACATCGATATTTAATATTCTTTGTTTTATCGTTTCTGATTTCTTAGATGCTTGTATGAACGATTTAAGATTATCCCTGATATATAACTATTTTATCTACAATTTTTGGCCTTTCTACCTCCAGTCACTGTGGACATGCCTTTGATCCAATTTCAAAATGCCCTGTTTGCAGTTCACTTATAACATATTTTGTTCATTTAAATGATAATTAGAATCAAGATGTAATCTTCCCTTCTTGAGGAATCACAACATCAATTTCATTCTCTATAAGCTCGATGACCGTTACCTGAAAGTCAAGGATTTTTGTGACATAAGGACAGCGTCAATTGTTTCACCATATTTTCGACCATCGTATACAACAATATGCATAATTGGAAATGTCGACTGCATATCGGCTACATTATGTACCCATGAAATTGTGTTTCTTTTGTGTCTTCTTTCGTATCCCTCGTATGGTTTCTGATTTTCATTTTTCATTGAAAAATAAAGGCTTTATTATTATTAAATCAGAATGCATGTATGTAGCCTGTCTCTTATTACGTCTTATCTGAACTGTGTTGCATTATAAGGACACAGTTGCAATGTATACAGAAATTACAAAGGAAATAATCTTTCCGACGACCGTGACTATTAATCAGAGTGCGATAGGCCACTATAATGCGCTTATTTCCAATGCAAAATTTCCTAATCCCTGATTCATATGTGATTCGACATCCCTGACTATCATGGGCATGTCATATCTAAAATTCCCATGGAATTCTTCGCAGTCAAGATATAAATAAAAATGCACTGACGACAAATGAATGTGTTTTCATCACGCATCACCGTTTAGTGAGCCATCGTTCTTTCGGATAATTAAAAAATCCCGAGCTATGGTACAAAAGGAATACCTAGAGGAATACTAGAGGAAGGGACATGATCTAAAGCATAAAGATCCGTTGCATCGTTGCGAGCCACAGGTGGGCGAGTGGGTCGGTCATGGTGGAGCATGATTGCAACCACTTTCTCGGACACGTCACAGAGGTCCACGCTGAGACTAAGGAAGTTCTTGTTAACTGCATATGGTTCCAGCAAGGGCTCCGGGGTATTATCGCTGGGCTGAATTCGGTCGTGATGAAATTTGCTACAAGCAATCAAGTGTGGGGCACAAGTTGAAATCACCCATCCCAGCAACCAACCGCGGTGATGCTTTCTACTTTAAAGACTCAAAGTGAAAATCTGATTGCATTCGATTATGAGGAGTATATTTGTGCATGCCCTCTTGAATTAATAGAAGTATTAGCTTAATAACTGCCATGCCTCTTTTCACTGAGCAGACAAACTGTATACACTATTTGACATGGTACTTTTTAGCAAATACCTGAATAACATTTTATCCGACGACCCTTGAGCTTCATAAACCGACGACCGTTACAACGTAATACTTCAAATGTCTAGGCACATCTCCGAAATTTCAAGAAGTCACTACAGGGATGTTGCAGGTAAGAGTAGTAGTGAATACAAGATATATAATCCGTTGGATACAGTTCGTTTACCTAGATAGAAGGATAAACCAAATTTTATTATTGAAATTTAATTATTTTATCTCTCCGACGATCGATCGTTGTCGGATAAAGTAAACTGTAGCTTGATGACCAATGGAGACTGGCGACGAATTTTCTCTTCAGCATTGTATGACAACCTATAGAATATATAATGGTGGTCAATCTGCTCTCAGCTAGTTAAGCCATTGAGAAATATTTTAAAAACATATAAATTTCCGACGACCGTTACTACGCAGAATAACCCCTTACAGCACCTACTAAAACATCAGTGGGTCAATGTACTAATTGCACTACACACGTCTATGTTATAGAATATCCATCAACTGAATGAAATTCAAGTACGTATAAAATTTCACACCATACACGCCCTACTACGATCGAACCATGGGGTTGGAAATGAACGCATATCCCCGTTTTTTCGTTGTCCCTTGAGGCGTAGTGTTTTAAGCGACTTATATGCTGTGAGATGGGGTATATTTGTATCTCTGACTATTTGGGATTTGGAGCGGGTTAAGTAAGTCGGAATGGAGCAGAGAAGGAGAATGATCGGGGCTGAGCAATAAGGTGGTTGTGGCAGAGCCAGAGAGAATACAGCTCTATTATAGCCCACACTACAAGAAATTGTTCAATGAACTTCGAAAGGAAGGCAATAAATTCGGCAGCACTTTTCATGAATGAAAGCAAACAGTAGCAAAATAAAAAAACAAAACAATATTTTAGAATTAGCTTTGAAAATTATGGAAATTGTGCCTTTTGCTTTCAAATATACAAACAATAGCAGACAATGAGAAACGGTAATATGAGAAATTGAACGTTGTCAGTTTAAGGTTTATGACAACTACCGTATATTAAATAAGGGTAAAATCGACCAATCACTATTGGTTAGTGGAAATGTCATCTAAGGATCATGGTTGGATGAACTTAGAAACCCACTTGAGATTTTGCTTCTTTTTCTTGCACAACATTTCTTAAGTTAGAGCTTTGTCATTTATCCAGGGTTTTGCCAAGATTTTGAAATAATCTTCTGCTAAAACTGACAATGTCTTAAAGTAGAATTTTACGATTTGTTATTTATTAGCTCATGTAATTTATTTTGGGGTAAAGCAACACCACTTATGTATTTCGATAATTCATCAATTAAAGACGTTATTGAGAGCAGCTACGTAAGCTACATAGACTTCAGTGGAGAGGTTCATTGAGGCTAGAGGGGAGTGTGAAAATGGTATGGATGGAGCGGAGCTGTAGGGTGTGGGTAAAAATCCACCACTTTAGATACAAGCACAACATGCACGTGTGTTGTGAGATAAGCCATGAATTGAGCAAATCCTATTCATAGGCTTATCACAAAAGAATCATAAAAGTGAATGTATGCTTTGACAATGGACTTTGGATTTCAGACGAACACTGATTGCGCATTGGCATGGAATCGACAAAACGTATAGAAACGTATCAATTACAATTCAATAAACGAAAAATATCTTTCATTCTCTAATTTTATCAGTAGGCCTGTGATTAGCATATGAAAAAAATTGAGGATATTTTGTGAAAAATTTGAGGAATGGAAACGGAGCCTAATATGATAATTGCAAGAAAAACTGCAAATTTTAGCACGGATTTTGGGCCAAACTTCTAATCACGAAAGTCACAACGAAGGTAACCCAAGGGTTGACCACACTACACTTTTTGAAGTTGTGTATATTGCAAAGGAATACTGACTTGGTCACAATCATTTCCCGCGTTGTTACGAATTTAATTTGTTGACCTCAAGTTCTATCTGCTTAGAATATGTCGAACAGAGGATGTCAGATCAAGCTGCTGATCTCGCTCTGCTTCACGCTATCGTCTCCAATTCAATGATGTTTGTCAGATTTGTACACTGTAATTTTTTGAATGTAGGATATATCCTCAACTACATGCATCTGGGGCTTTGCAACGATTAGTTTTTGCGGACTTTAGACAAATTTGGGAGGAGAGTAACCCATAAGTATAGAAAGCTTAAAATCGTTGACGGAATGCTTGTGACTTAAAAAAAGTCAGTAATTTATTATGAAGGATGCGCCACATCACACACTAATTTATCAATATTACATTATGCTACATAAGTTTTGGTGGGTTTTGTTTACTTGTTAGCGCTAGATCATATCGCTCCGATCTACATTCAAATGAACATGAATTCTCTCATACAACACAAAACAAGTGTTGGGAACAGGCTTGCCAGTTGAGTTGTTGGTCTCATACAGGCAAAGAGTGAAAGATTATTACCTCTATTCGCATGAAGTTGCGCCGAGATATTGACGTCCACATCTTGCAGTAGACCCAGGTTGAAAATCTACCAACCCAGTACTATGTGGTTCAATGTCTTAATTAATCTAAGTTCACATACAACGATAAGCAATGTGTGCACTAGTTTCACACCAACCTGTGTTCAGTAAATTATGAAAACGATCTAAAAGTGAATGATTCATCCAGGATAAATGTCGGTCGGCAGACCATGGAAAATGTAGCTGCAAAAGGACTCATGAGATAGCAGAGCTTCATACGCTTCCAACCCCGCACGCTAGTGACCAAGAGGCAGATAGACACTGAATTTAGGGACCATCCGCTTTACCCCGTCAGATGTGTTCATGTTCAGCGGAAATAAAATGGAAGAGAGTGAGTGAAACAAACGCTTCAGTTGATAAGAGCACTGAAATCCAAGTGGGCTGGGCTACCTACAGTGGCGTCGCGTGCTCCCTGACCATAGGCCTTCACTCGGCATTGGAATACCATTTCTATACAAAGCAATTTTATGTTACAACATTAATTTTCATAAAAGATGAATTTTTAATAACAATTTTCCGAACATTTGTTAAGGTCAAGTGAAAGTGCACATAAGAAGTGATTGCTCATGTTGCTTAACCACCTTACTCAAGGAGCTGAGATCACCATATCCCCTCTCTGTCCAGACCACATTTTCTCGAGAAAAAAGAAGGCAAGGCCAACAGTTTCTTGTGTTTCTCACGGCCGGTCAGCCAGTCACATGTTTTGAAATTTTGATGCATTAAAATGTCTTGTGTATTTCTTATTTCTTTCTCTGTGAGTACTTTCAATTTTATATCAGGTGTTGGTCTACCTTGCTTCAAGCACGTGCTGCAAAATTGTTCACTCTTGAGGTTGAGCGTCTGATTTTGAGACGGAAAGCTGTACACAGCTATCACGAGAGGCTATCGAATTTAAATGAATGATGACACTTTTCATTTTTATAAATGTTGGTAAATAATTTTTGTGGATGCGCCGAAGGCCTCGCCACTGGCTACCTATATGTTATCATATAATGGATATGGAAGATCGATATCGTTAAGTTCTTTAAGAAGTGCAAGCATGCATTTAGCAGCCATATAGTCGCAGAAACATATAAAGAAGGTTGTGAAAAAGGTCAAGATAATTAATGAAAATAATTGAATGTGCATTTTATTGTTGGAATTCTAAGCAATATTATGAATCAAATTAAGACACGACACGGTCAAAAAAATTCGAAGGATCCAGGAAACGGAAGACGCTAAAGTTAAACAATTACCCTAGTGGAGAATCTTGTAAATAATTAGGTAATTAAAAGTCGTGAACGAATGAATATAAATTAATACTGACAACATAGAGTAACACTCTAGTATAGAGCAGGTACTGAAATACGTATAAAGGCAAGTCTACTCAACTGAAGACGGTAAGGGAAAAAAATTTATACTTATAAACGATTTAATTTTTATCAAATAAGAACTGTAACAAGAGTTCGTCATGGACCTGACGAGAAGCTAACTAAAATTAACAAAAGGTGAAAATTAGAAACCTAAAAAACCAAAATTAAGTTTGCTATGTATGGAGTCATCAGGGAGGAACCATGTGGCTGCATGAAGCAAGGTTTCGGCCCCTAACCTCCAACCTATACCACATGGCGGGGCCAGGCCAACCATATCGAATGTACGATATGGAAGGTCTCTCCAAGCCTGAGGAAACATAGCAGAACCTAACCGAAAATAAATTTTTAGTATATTAGGACAAAAGGACGCACTTGAAACTAGAAGAGGTTATCTTAGCCCAACATGCCAATGATGGATGGCATCTGGCGGGGCGAAAAACAACCAAACTTAAAAACGAGGAACCTATTCTTGGAGAAGGACTTAATGCAAGAATTAACCAGCAAATTATTCTTATAACCCCGTCCTTTAAAGATATCAAAAATGCCCTTAGCTCTTGATATGAAGGCGGAAGCATCAGATGAAATCCTAGCGAATCTGATGAGTTGGGCAGCAAAGATGTTTAAGCCAGTGTTCAAAGGCATGTTACTCTCTTTACTGTCTTTTACTTCTCAGAAGTTAGAAGTAAAAAATTGCAGTGTTCAAATATGCAATTTCTGTTGGTTGATCGCAGTGTTTCACTCATTAAATGCGTGAAAGCATTTAATGAGTGAGTTCGACAGACAATAACTTCAACTGGTTAATTTTTGATATGCTAAATATGACATGGCTAAAAGAAAATCATTATATCCTAAAATGTCTAGAAATTTAAAAATACTTACTAGAAGGACAAGCAATGGTTCTCCTCTCCTCATGTGGAATGAATTGGTGAGTAAATCGCTCTTTTCAAAATTATGTTTATCAGTTATATATTGAAAAGATTCTATTTAACAGTCTGCCCATTCAGATGATAAAAGGACAGGTCTGTTTCCAATCAAAATATCAGATCTAGCTAGCACAGCGGGATTACGCTAATCTAAAAACCTACCTGTGTGTGAGAGAAAAATTATTAAGTTATAAATCATAAAAGAAGAAAAAGAAAAGTAATAAATCGTGAGTGATTCATGATTAGCAGCATGGATGTAGGGTACATGTTACAGGGCTATATCTTAGCTTCTTGTTTGGAAGTTTACATATCATCGCCATTCGTCAAAAAACAATACATTATCCGACATTTAGTCTGTAGTGTGTCGTATTTGAGGAATTGCTCATAGTTAAGCTACATTTGAGTAATTTTTGAGGATTTGAGGAGTAATAAACAAATTTGAGGAATCTGAGGAATTTGAGGAGTAATCACAGGCCTGTATCAGCTATCGCACATCAGCAAAAATGATGGTTTATAGGATTTAAAAAAACTGGAGCTTACAACTCGCCAACGTCTGACGAAAATTCTAGCTTTACATCTGTCTATTTTACAGCTTTGTAATGAACGATATATGAGTTTAGAGAAGCTTTGCTTCTTGTTATTGAAGCCATTTAATGTTAAAACGTGTTTCAAATACTCTGAAAATTTCCACGTCATCAACGGAGCAGCTTATCAGAACAATACAGCGTTTTCAGGCTGGAGATGAACCTTTTAGTTGAACGATGACGATGTGATTGATTAGATCACGGAATGTCAGATAGATAGCTTAAACACTGCTAACATTTTACGTTTTTCTGTATTCGCTTGTAAATGATGCTAATTACGTAATATCTGCTATATGCTATACTTTTATATGCAGACTTTGACAACATGCATCCAAGAACACAATTTTGAATTATATTTACAATTCTAGATTACAACGGAGGCTAATTCACTTCTCGAAAATCGGCATTTAAAGGACTTAAATTGAAGAATGCCATTATTATTATATCAATAACAATGGCAGATTTTCGAAGTCGTTTGATAATTACTCTTGATGATCAAGATGTAGTGAAATGTTTTGACTTTACTTTTCCATGTTTTCATACGACAGAGACCATTTTAAAAGTTATTTTGATCTTCACATTATTGAAGCTTCTTAACTTCTTGTTTTGCTGAAGATGTGTATTCGGCAAGATATGTAATATGTGGGTAGATGAAAACACAAGATTGCGTTGTATCAAAGTAAGAGTCACTCTGCCCAGATGGAATAAACTAAAGAATTTCATGTCCAAAAAGTAGAAGCGGAACGTCGACCATCTAATGATCAAGGCAAATCTCTCACTCCGCCGGATGGAGTAGATTGGTGAATTTCCCAAAATAACTGGATCGGTGAACAGAAAACGCATTGCATAGCTCGAATATTTATCTCTCACTAGACATCAACGAAGTGCGATAAATTTGATAAATTCTGAAAAAAGGAGAAATGGGGGAAATCTTGAAACTAAGAGATATTAATCGAGAACATAGGAAGCATAAGAGGGATTCCTAAAAATAGGAATAATTGAAAAAAACAGGAGGTTTTTGAGGCCTGATCTTACAACAACTTGATACATGGAGCAAGTCCGAATATTGAGCAATAATCAGTAATATTTTAAGGCCCCAATGTCATTTTTCTGGCAACTACGCATGCCTTGAATATTTTTTCAAAGTGACTTTGCAGTCCTGCAACTATTGCGTAAAAAGGCGCAAGAATTGTACAGTATACGTATTTTTATGTCCATAGGATTCCGACAAACTGTAAATTGATTTCAACTTGACTATTCATCAGAGTTGGCAATTTTGTGGGAAAATTAGTTTTTACCAGGGCAGATGGGAAACACTGGTAAATACCGGATAAAAATGGCAAATGTAAGGGTAAATGGGAAACTTGCATTGTTGTTGACATTCATTGCTAAACAATATGCGTACCGTGAAATGGGGTGACTTTGCCACACGGGGTGACTTTGCCATTTTATAAAAAATACAGATGTATTATTTATTATACTGAAAGGAAAGAAAATGATGACTATCTAGCGCAACTAAGCACGAGTCTGTTTATTAATTTACTTAATCAAACCGCTGAAATTATGAAGACAGTGGTGAGTGTGTCCAATAATCCTCTTTCTCTGTATCGATGAAAAAAGAGCGGGAAATGTCGCTCTTAAACTTCCATCTGGTGCACTATTTTTGGGACAAGTACCCTTTTTCGGATATGAATAATCTGTCGCTGCAATATACATAGTTGCCATTTCACATGATTAGGATAGTTAGAACATTTGTGCATGCATATAAAAAATCGATGGCAAAGTCACCCCAACCAGTTTTGCAAGCAATGAATGAAACATCAGCACAATATTATTCTATCTTTTCTATTTCATGCAATTGTCTATGACTTATTCTATCTTTTTCTTTTCGGTATAATTTTGCATCCATCGGTACATTACCTTTCAGCTGACGATGCCCAGACAATACAAGCGAAAACTGGGTGCTCGTCGATACGTCGACTACAGCCTCGAAACTTTAAATAAAGCAATTGAAGCAGTAAATAGCGGCCAGAAAGTGAAGCCGGTAGCTCAGCGGTTCAGCATTCCGCGAAGAACTTTGACAAACAAAGTCAAGGGACGCCACATCAAGAAAGTTGGGGGACAAACAATATTTACACAGGAAGAAGAAGATTCGCTTGTGCTACATATTCTCAAATGCGCGGAATTTGGCATGCCACTTGATTTGCTAGATATTCGCATGATTGCAAAGAACTACCTGGATCATTATGGACGAAAAATCCATTGCTTTCAAAGCAATTTGCCTGGAATCGATTGGGCAAAAACATTCTTGACGAGACACAAGAAAGATTTGAGAGAAAGAAGATGTCAAAACGTCAAACGGGCCAGAGCCAAAGTTGGACGAGAACAAGTAGAAGAGTACTTTTCGCATCTGTAGCGATCATTGAAGGATGCTCCCCCTAGCAACATTCTTAATTATGATGAAGCCAATTGCTCTGATGATCCGGGTACGAAGAAAATGTTGTTCAGAAGAGGCTGCAAATACCCTGAACGCATAATTAACTCCAGCAAAGGCTCCATTTCCATCATGTTCGCTTGGTCGGCATCTGGACAATTACTGCCACCATATGTAGTCTACAAAGCTACTCATTTATGGCAATCTTGGACCGAGGGCGGTCCTCCTGGAGCGCGATTCGGAAGAACGAAGACCGGGTGGTTTGATGCGGCAAACTTTGAAGAATGGTTTACAAGGATTGTTCTTCCCTGGGCTCGAAGACTTGAAGGAACCAAAGTTATAGTTGGCGACAATCTCAGTTCACATCTGTCACTGTCACTTATAGAATCATGCAAAGAGATGCAAATAAGATTTGTATTGCTTACAGCAAATTCTACACACTTGCTGCAGCCTTTAGATGTGTCATTTTTCGCACCACTCAAAAAGAAATGGAGATCTATTTTAGAGGAACACAGAATCAAGAACCCTCAGTCAGCCGGTCTTGTAAAGTCGAAGTTCCCTGGACTTTTAAAAAGTCTCTGCGACCAAATCAATTCAGAGTCGAATCTCAAAGCTGGTTTCAAGGCTTGCGGCATCGCTCCCTTCAATCCCGAGCTTGTCCTCCAAAAGATCCCGAACAACGACCATAATACTTCAGATAGCACTTCCCTCAACGAGTCAATAAGTGATACATTGCTTGAATAGCTCCAGACAAGTCGATATGGTCAAAGAAAAACTGTTGATGACAAGGAAAACGTCAAACCGAAACGCAAGCGACTGGATGTCCTTCCAGGGAAATCAGTTTCTTCTGCTGAGCTAAGACAAAATACTGCTCCTGAAATTAGTTCAATCTCATCTGGGGAAAGTCAGTCGGAAAGCAGTTCATCAAGTGAAAACGAATCAGATTCAGAGACGAGTATCCTTTTGTGTTCTATTTTGCACTATGGCACAATGATGTTCTCAATAATCTCATAGGCTGTAGTCTGATAGTTTTCGACAATAATCGCCTAGAACTTAATAAATTTCCATGATTTCAGATTAAAAACTGATGATTCAACATTACTGTACTAGGGAATTAAATGAATCTCCTTTAGGCCAAGTCAACAAACAGGTTCCAGTTTTTGCTTTCCTTAGCTCCTTGGTAGATCATGATGTCGGAACATCATTCCAAACAAATGATTGGATTGCATTTGTGTATGATCAATGGTATATTGGTCAAGTTGAGCAAGTTGATGCTGAAAGCGGGAATCTGCAAGTGATTTTCATGCAAAATCTGTCGCGGAACAGGGAAGCTCTTAGAAAAAATCATTGTCAGGTGTTTCACTTTTCATCAATTACAGATTCAAATGGCCATCAAAGATTGACCGACAAACTGTAAAGGCAACTGAAGTACTCCACCGTCTGGCCAACATACCATTTCAACCAGCATCGTCTTCTTCCACCAGAAACGTCTCTTATCAACTGAACGAGGCTGAATTTGAACTGATCGATAAGAAATTCTCTGAATTGTGCGACGAATGAGGATGACCCTGAGCTTGAGCTGATTGCTAAGTAATTCTTTGAGCTGTACGACGTGTCATAAACGTGTTTTTGTAAGCCTTGTTGGCTGTTTATTTTGTTAATAAATAGTTTAGATCATTTCCAGCGTTTTAATTCTGCTCCATGTAAGGTTCACATTGAAAAATTTTGAAGTGGCAATGTCACCCCAAAACGCGGGGTGACTTTGCCACCCAACATTCTTTTAAAAAAACATAGAAATACAAGCTTAATTAATCCGATGACTACATATCACAAAAGTACGACTATATACCCATGCTACGGACAAAAGAACATGAATAAATAACTTGATGTCTTTTAGAACCATACGCGGCAAGTTAAAAAAGTGGCAAAGTCACCCCATTTCACGGTATATTCACACGATACGGGGCTGTGTTTCCATGCTGGCTGTTGAATCATCGAACTGAGACATCACATCCTACAGTAGCTTAAATCCTGCTTTCGTCTCCTGTTGTCAGTGATTGACCATAAACAAATTTGATTTTTCAGTTTTACGTGACTAATGCACAAGGCATGATCATGTCTTTCTTGATGAAGCTAATCACTTTCTGTTCTCGTCAGTCGAATGCACCGAATAATTTTAGAATGAATGTTTTGCAAGAAGCAAGTTAGTCAGGTTTGAATTAGTTATGATGAAGACAGAAATAGGTAATTGATGAAAAATTGTATATAACAATATGCAATGTCTTCAATGCAATTGGGGTGTTATACAAGAAATACGCTATTGCAGTTGTTTTATTACTTATAAGTTGATGATGGATGATAAAATTTCTCTTCAATTGCTAGATGCTACATGTCTACCTAATTATGCTTTATCTTTATATCATGCGTTTCATAATGAGTGAATCAAGTAAATGAGAATTTCAAAAGGTACATTTTCATCGCAATTCACCCAAGAAAAAAACGGAAAATCGGGAAAACCGGGGTTTGAATGCTTAATTTTGAAATAATTACATTAGACCAACTTCGCAAAAATAACGGAAAAGACGAAAAAACGAAAATTACGATCCCTGCTCAGATAGGAGAAAACCCGCCGATTGCAGATTCCGCATCAAATAATTAAAAATCTTGAGATTTCGCTCTTATTACAGGCACACCATATATAGTTATACTCGTATCTGCTAAATTTTATTCTAGTTATCAAATATCACAATCAGAGTTTTGACCTGTTTTTCCATTTTATAGTTTTTTACCAGGACGGCTTTTACCATATTTGCTAAACCGGGGAAAACCATCCAATGCTGCAATTCATACAATGCAGGTGGGGATTGATGAAGTTCAAGTAGCTAAAGAAAAAAAAAACAAACATTTATCATAATCCAAACAAGTGAGTAGACGGAATGTGCTTAATGCAGAATGCATGCTAGTCTATAAAAATCGTACATTGCTGTTGAAAACCCATCACAAAGTCAAAATTTTATGAGTAAATCTCCACGTATGAGAAATACTAAAATCCACTAAAGAAAACAAGTCCTCTGAAGCACTATGGTTGCCAATTTTGGAATTGTTCATAAAACAGATAACAGCGTCCTCCTAAAAATCTCACATCGGCACACAAACAATTCTATTACTAGTTGGCACTTACTAACGACAAGGGAATAACATGTGGTTCATGGTGGATATCCCCTGATCTTTCCAGGACTCCCAGGTGTAGCATGAGCCGTGATAAATTGTAAACATGTAAACAGTAAAGACATGAAATATTCAAATATCTAAATGATAATAAATGCACCAGGGAACACAAACATGAAAAATTAAACCTCATCATTCACTATGTGATATGAGTGCATATCAAAGTTCAGACGTTGATGTATAGAAAGTTTGTATTTCATAAAGCTTTTATGTTTCATACATTCAAAAATGCACCCATGCAGCAAGTTAGAGTTGTACTGTGCAACGGAAAGATTCTTCAAGTCAGTACGGAACAACAAATTAGCAAGACGAAAAGATTATGCTTAGAGAAGAAATGCATGTAGAATGGAACTTCCAGATGCATGTAGAATAAGAAAATAACGGACGCCTATAATAAACTGAATTAAGTTCTAACAGGACTATTAAATTCAACAGGGAAGCAGAAAACCTCGGGGCGGAAATTTTCCAAGGGACGAGCTTTGAAACTTCGATCAGATCATAATAAATGTTCGACAAATCTTCAATTTCGCATGGTAGAGTGCGAAATTCTAGAACGTGCGCCTGATTCAAGCCCATCAATTGAAAGTACTAAAAACATTTTAAGATGTATTATCAACTGACTCGATGACTGCCCCAAACCCAGGTGCAATAGTGGTATAAAAAATAAGCAAGAAGCGCAAATTATCAACAAAAATTCCGCAATAAGAAACTCCATAAACTAGACGAGTCGCAACCCTGCAATCACAACTGAAACTGTCTCAGATAAACAGCCAGAAATAAAACATAGAGATTGTACACCACGTAGTCCGCTTCCTTTGACTCGCACGGCAGAGGGTAACAGAGCTATGTATCGTAAACAAATAAGCGCGCGATATTTCTTGCTCACCTTCGACGCGATGATACTGATCGCAATACGCCAAGGTCAAAATTTCATTTCTGGCATGATGCCATCAATGCGGAGCTCGTCAAATGCTACATACAAGCCAGACGGTAAAGGTAGCACACAAACACAGCAAACTCAAGAAAAATGTGAAAGACAAAGGTGCTTTTGTTTGATGCGTAACATATTCTTTACATGCAAGCAAGAAATGGTGTCCGCAATGTCACGCAAGTAAGTGAAATAATGAATTATTGATCTCACTTGTGTGACTTTCCTGACACCATGTATAAATAATTATTCACAAATAAAACTAAGGGGCTAAACTGAATTTCTGCATGCCAGATAATCTGTATTTGGTATCTATAAAAAAACTTCGTTGATAGATAATCTATATTACTTTACTCTAAAGCAGGCAATCTGAACGAACTAATACCACATGTAGGCAACGAACGTGCAGACATGGACATTTCATATAAAAAATTAGTATTGCAGTGGGGAATTTTTTTATTCAAAAACATGGCCTTACGTTTTCACAAAATAGTCCAAAATGTCAGTTTCATCCTGAGCAAGACTGACTAGAATTCATTTTGAGGATCAATCATGCTTCAAGTCAAAATTTCTCATTATCAGTGATGGAGGAAGCAGGTAATATAATAAAATAGAGCCTAGATGCAAGAAGGAAAAAACAACACAATATTCAATCATTTCATTAGCAGTCGTCGGCACATTCCTAGTAGGGAATTTAATTTACCTAAGTTTAGATTACGTCAACAAGTTGAATGTATACTTACTCACTTACTTCACCGCTTTTCGTCCTTGTCCACGTTGAACGGGGTCAGACGGTTGCTGCCTTCTGATGGCGTGCATCCACTCCTGTCGATCGTAGAGCATCGGTGGATTCAGATCCAGAGTGTGAAGATCCTCGGAGACGACTTGCGACCATGTTTTCCTTGGTCTTCCTCTCGGCCTTCTGCTTCAACCACCAACTGGAAAGATATTTTCGTCCAGTAATTCTCATCTCTTCTCAGAATGTGGCCACACCACCACAGTCTTCTTCTTAAATACATTCCAGGTGTATCTTCTTTCTTAGGTCTTCATTCCTGAGTCCATCGGCCAGCCTCACACCGCACATTCTTCTCACCATGGCCTTTTCTATCAATCTTCATGATCTGATCACTTTCCATGGCACATGTCGAACTCCCGTACATCATAGCGCTACGGGCACAAACAGAATACACCTGGCCTTTCATTTTCAAGGTGGGAGCTTTGGATGTCAGGAGCGGTGCAAGTTCATGGAACTTCTTCCATCCACACCTTACTATCGAATTCATTGCCAGGTTGGATCCACCTGCGGCACTCAACACATCACCAAGGTAACAGAAGGACTTAACTGAGCTGAAACGGTCACCACCCACACTTAGCTCATCAAACTCACTCGGAGTGCATACCTCAGGCCGTCCCGAACACCTCGGGCACACAAAATGAGACGCAGCTGCGTTTAAAATTCCCGTCACACCACTACATCGTTTGTGGAGCCAGTGGTCGCACACGCCGCACTTGATGGAATTCAAGCCCATCCCTTGTCTGCAACACCGCATGGCCACTCTCCAAACTCTGCTAAAGGTAACTTGCATGGCGCCAAGATCTTCGCCTTGTCAGCGTTGACTCTCATTCCTTTTGATGCCAAACTTGTTTTCCAAGAGGACAACTTCAACTGAGGTATCTATCAACACTAGGTCATCAGCATAGACCAACACGCGCGCCATTCGTCACCTGATCCACAACAATGGCGAACAGAAGAGGGCTGAGGAAATATCCCTGATGTACCCCTACGTTCACGCGGAAACTTTCAGTTTCACCTACTCGTGTCCTGATAAATGCGCGAGCTTGTTTGTAGTTACATTACCAGCCACTCCAGAACTACAGCGCTTCGAGGAGACCAGCTAACCACCTCTCTTGGTATTCGATCAAAAGCTTTCTCCAGACCCACGAAAGCAATGAAGGGATCTTTTTCTTAGGCCATATACTTCTCTTGAATTTGCCTTAAAATGAACATGGCGTCTGAAGAACTCTTTCCCGGAACAAAGCCGGACTGCATCTGATCGATGTCCACAAGCTCTCTCAGTCGCTTTTCCAGAATCCTCTCTATGTTTATAAGTATTTTGCTGGCATATTCGAATGTGCATGACTTGAGCTTCATATTGCATCGGAATATGAAGCGTTTTATACATACATTTTGATATATCATATTCAGATGACTTTTTACAATTTAGACATTACTCGAAAGTCACTAAGCCGTCACAAGCCCATGCATGTAATCGCACCATGCAATCCCTCGAAATGAGAATCACATAATGTGCACCTTATGATAACTACGAATATGCACGCCTGTAGAATTCTACCCGGTTTCTATTCTTGTCAAACAGGATCAAAGAAAGACATGTAAATCCAATGGAAGGGGAGAGCAAATTGAAGAAGCTTCCTGTAAACCTGAGATTTTCTATATTTTCTCTGATTAAGTGAAAAGATCTACGTCCACAGTCAGAAGTCTTTGGCGTGGAGTGTCTTCAAGCAATTTCCTATCGTTTTCATAAGTTCATATCATTCTTCTGATGTTTTAAGCTAAATCTGGCCAAAATGTTTGTAGACATTAGGATGCTGGCTAAATCTGAATGGGCTTAGATAAAGGTGCAAGAACATGAGTTTATGACTTGAAGACATTCCATGCCAAAAATCATGATTCTAGGCCTCGTGCATTTCATGCAATCAGAGAATACGTAGAAAATGTCACTTTACAGAAAACTTCAGCCTACTTTCCGTTGGATTTACATGTTTTTAAAATCCCATCCAGGGTGGCTTGTTGTTTAAACAGATTCGGAAACATAGGTCAAAACCCACCTGTTTTAGCAGGTCAAATGTTTCATTCTCAACAAATTTTGCATAATAGTGTGTCCGCAAAGTCCCTCGGCACTAATAAATCACCTTAACGCAAAAAGTTTTTAAGCGTAAGAATATTCTCTATCAGTATGTCGGCTTCTTGATGTTCAACCACTTCTCTTTTCACGATCACGTGATTCAAACTAACCGATGTGATACTTTGAGTTGAATTGGAAAGAGCCAATATTGAAAAATCTTAATTTCATTTTCGTTATTTATTACAATTAAATTCTGTTAACAGTATAAAATTCAAAATTCACATCGACGTCTAGGTACAGAAGACTTTGTACAAAACTTCTTTTTTACCTAGACGTCGGTGTGAATTTTGAATTTTATACTGAACCTGTTAATTTCCTACCTTCTATACCTGAAGATAGTTAACGAATGTTAACAGAAATTAATTGTAATAAATAACGAAAATAAAATCAAGATCTTTCAATATTGGCTCTTTCCAATTCAACTCAAAATATGACGAATAGCCAAAACAATTTATTTAAAACTAACCGATGTGAGGTGTGACTCATATAACTGACGCATAAAGGCAAGGCATGAATCGGATCAATTTCATCGCTCAATAATGTTGTCAACAGAAGAACGCGCTTGGCTGGTGGAATACGTCTTCCGAGTTGACGACAGGGCCAGGCGCGGTTAACCGGTTGAACCGCGCGATTGGAACCGTACGGTTATTGTGTAGGCAAACCTGACAGTCGAGCAATCGCGCGGTTGAACCGAAAGGTGGGTAGGCAAATGTAGCATTCGAGTCATAGACGCTTCATTGTTGTCTACAGCGCAATGAAAAAAAAATCCCAAGCAGAAATCGGTATGTCTCTGTGTCCAATGAGATTCGCGAGTCTATCAGGTAGCTGAGGTGACGTAGACGGGCGCATGCTTCAACCAGCAAGCCACGACTACAGCGCGTCAACGTAGACTAGACGTCACGAAGACTCGCATTGTGTTCACGATCACGTTGTGTGGTACGAATAGGATGGATTTGGGATATGCAGCAGAAGTGCTAGCAGCTGTGGTAAGACAACGAGCAGCCATGAGTTGGAACAGCGGATCTCGCAGTACCGCGTTGGAAACAGTTCGACATTATTATCAATGACGGAAAAAATTATCGTAATGCAAATTGTGTGAGAAGACCTACACATATTCTGGGAGCACCACGAATATGTTGAAACATTTGGGCGATGCTCACCGACTGATTATTAATACATCGTGACTTAAAACGGGACGCCACCGGACGGCTGCGAAAATCGACTGTGAATGTGGATCTCGACGGCGATGCACCTGCTGACGATTCTTCTTTTGTCTGTCTCTTCAAAGCAACTAAAGATAGACAGCTTTTTTTCATGGAATCGCCCTTGTTCGAAAGAGAGAGCAATATCAATAACTGAACAAATTGCAGAAACGGCGGCTTTTGACCTTCATCCAAATTCCTTCATTGAGAAGACCGGAATGAAGCGACTGTTAAATTTGCTCGAACCAGGTTAGATACCTCCATCAAGCAAAACGGTGACATCACAAGCACTGCGAAATATCAAAACGCATTTGAACAAAAACTTGGATCAAGAAGTTTTGCCTTCAATTACAACTGACATCTGGTTTACGTCACTACTTACCATACAATGCAACGTAAAAATGTATTAAAATGAAAAGCGAATATAAATGCCGCACCATTTGAAAGCCATTATGGTATTTTGTGCAGTCTCCGCTGTCGAAAAAGATAGACAGGTGATCAAAATATCTCCTCTTGGTAGTTGAATGGATAATACTTTCTTTAAATACATAATTCAGTAACACGGTACCACCTACGTGAATGATACTGTCAAACCGAGCGCTAAACCGCGCCTGGCCCTGGTTCAAGGTAGACGACAAATATACCGAAAGTGTTAAGGAACAATTTCGTGAGCGTTTCCCAAACACACCGGTCCCTCATCGTCACACAATTCGAGCTTTGATTTCCGAAGAAACGTCTCAGTTGCAGATGATGAAAGAAGTGTTCGCCTGAGCATCTTATCCGAAGAAAAATTGAATGAAATATCCCATGTGTTGAGAGACACTCCATCTAAATCAGTGAGACGTTTAGCAAAGGAAGTCAACATTGGAAAAAACTACTGCTCATAAAGCCTTGCGAAAAAGAGCTGCGTATCTTTCCTTACAAGATAATGGATGTGCAAGAACTTCAGGGCGACGATTGCGAGAAAGGAATGAAATACTGCAGATGGTTCAAGTCAACAATAGCCATACGAGAAAGGTTTCTTCATAGCGTGGTTTTCTGACGAGGCGTGGTTCCATTTAAGTAGTCACGTAAACAGTCAAAACTCTAGAGTTTGGTCATCAGAAAATACCTATGCTATTTTTTTTCAGAATTTTCAACCCTATCACAGTTATGAGCCATGAACGATGCTAGGGGCTACTCAGTGAAAATGTAACAAATTCTATTATTTCAAATTAAAAAAAAAAAAACAGATCTTCTAATCTGATTAAGCTGTCCCCATCAGAAACCTACTCGCACGCCTCTTGAAAGTATCAAGATTGTATTGGTCATGGAAAGTGGTATGGGGAAGCTGATTCCAAAGCTGTGCCATGCGAGCAAAAAAGCTTTTCGAGCGACTCACAGTACGTGCGCGTTCTAAGTTCACATGATAGCATGTGAGTGCATTAGCTATGAGTGTGCCTCTAGGGAAGATGGTTTGGGTACGCACTCATTTCCTGCAGAGCTGCTTCTACCGAAATATGATCTGTAGAAGAGACTGAATGAAGCAACATCCCGTCTGACGGAGAGCGACTGAAACTTTTTGGCAAGTTTCTCACCAATTAGATTCTTGGCACGTTTCTCAACCCGTTCAAGGAGGTTAAGATGCGTTTGTTAATGGAAAGATGTTTTTAAGGAAAGGCCAATGCATAGCGAGAAAATTGGTGTATGGATTGCAATGTCTGCAACTCAGATTGCGGATCCAAAATTCTTTACTGACACAATCAACGCTGGGCGGCATTGCTCTCTAATTTTCACACCGTTTCTTGAAAATCAAGGAGCAGACAAACATGGATATGCATTTTTCTAGCAGGATGGGGCAACTGCACATACCGCCAGACAGTCGATGACCATGCTCCAGCAAGCGTTTGGAGAGCGCCTTATTTCCAGAGGCCTGTAGCCTCCACGTTCACCGGACTTAACCCCACCGGATTTTTTCATGTGTGGTATAGCAAAAGCTGATGTGTATGCAAGAAATCCATTAAGCATCCATGATTTGCAGACAGAAATATCGAACTTCATGAACTCCGTTTCACAAGAAACCCTCAAGGCTGTGTTTCAAAACATGTGTCGACGAATTGATTTGTGCTTGTCGACGGGCGAAGCCTAGGTCATTGGGGTGAATAAAGATTTTGTGACATAAAATGATTTAACATGAACTTGAATTATCTTACTTTCGTCACTTTTCACATTTTCTCTAAGGAAATAAATCGGTAAGTTTATGATAGCCATGATTTTCAAAAGGCTTCGTTATCATGATATAGAAATATTAAGTTCGCATTGAATTGATAAATAGATTTGAATAATGCTCTCCTAATTATACTAATTACACTGTATGCTTAAAATATTTTTCTCTGTAATTACGACGAATTAATTGACGAATCCTGCAATCGCTTGCGTTCTTTCGTCAGGATTTTCATGGAACTGAAAAGCCGCTCCTAATCGGCTTTGCCATCAGTGTCAATAGTCCTCGGCATGCCATAAATTCCACAAACGGAAGGTGATTTTCAATTTGAATCTCATTGGAGACGTCATCAACGGAGGTGTCTTTCAGAATCAAGATAAAAACTCAACAAGGGTCTACATTCAAGCCTCAGAGTGTCTGAATCTCCATTAAAGGCTACTATTCTAGTGAGATAGACAGCATCTTCGGCTACCATTTGTGTCCTTTTCGGGTCGATCATTTGTAAATACCTCAAACAGCTTCACCGTCAAGAAATGATCCACAGCTTGGAAGACAGTTGCGCAAAATTCGCGAACTTCAGTGAAGAATCTCCCTGATCAGAACTGTGATGCAAGTTTCGCAAGGCACCTCGGGCGACATCACCTATAATCAAGTCATCGTTGCTAATCTGATGTTCCGTGGAGATCATCAATAACCGTATCAAGTTCTCCATCCATTCGTTGATGGAAGGACGCACAAACGAATGTGAATGTTTCCCTTTCTCACTCAACCTGCGGCCTCAAAGCGGTGAAAGGGTGAAACGGAGTCGCAATAAGGCTTTGTCGTCTGAAGCTCATGCTTCTTTGGGTTCTACCTTGTCGGAAAGGTTTATTGTCGGCGGTTTGTGACCGTGCTCCGGCTAACTAGCAGGCTCTGGAATATTATTTTTATTTTACTGGTCATTGAATTTATTTATGTTTGATTGATTTTTCATTCTTTTTCTCCACGTTTGTTTATTTTAGATGTGTGGTAGGCTTCGGCCGTCCCAATTAACACCACCCCCTGGTTTGCGAGATATGAACAGTCATCAGATGTTTCATGTTGTTGAATCAGGTTTTTGGGCATGGCACTTATTTGGCTCATTTGTGATCGAACTTCCTTCCACTGCTCTCTTTTGCACTTCCCCATTTGTTGCAGGTTAAGGTGTGGCAGATCCAACGTATTCACGGCATACGGGCGTCAGGTAGTTCGAGGGTCCCGAACCCACTGGTAATGCTTTGGGAGGCAGTCCCGGTCAACTGCTCGAAAAAAGGCGGTGCAGTTCCACTGCCACGGACATGCGTGGGTAGCTTTACTGAGGGGTTTTTAACCCGTGTAGCTGTATCCGGTTCCTCTGTGGCCTACCTGACTTGTACCCATTGTTACGGCAAAGGGGTTCTCATTTGGGTTTCTTCAAGCTTTTGCGACATTAACTGTGCCTATAAGTGTCTTTTTTGCGTATTATTTATTGCAGCTTTGTTGCTATTATTTACGTTTTTCTGATGCCTTCCAAAGTTTCTTGTATCACTTTGTTGTACAGTATAATTTTCGTTTATTTGATTGATATTCTATGAGAAATTATGAAAATGAGAAAGACACACAAGAAACGTAGTCAAGCCGTCAAGCTCAAAACCCCTCTCAGGATCAGCTTCAGCAACGTAAGAGGACTGAGGTCCAATTACGACGACATCAACATCTTCCTGCAAGGTAAGTCACCAGATCTTCTGGCCCTGTCGGAAACCAGGTTAGATCCCAGTGTGTCATCAAGCGACGTTACTCCTGATGGATACATATTTCACCGGATGGATAAAGCACCTTGTCATGGTCTTGGAGTCTATGCCAAGACAAGCCTTCCCTTGAGAAGGCTTCGTAGCTCAGAGGATACAAGGCATGAGTATCTTGCCTTCATTGCGCCGCTGCAGAAGACTACTCTTCTTCTATTTTTCCTATACCGCTCTCCATCAACTAATGCGGATATTTTCAATGTTCTTTCTGACAAGATCGATTCTCTTCTACAAGAGTATCCCAGCGCTGAAGTTGCCGTTTTTGGTGACTTCAACGTGCACAATGTTGACTGGCTTGTGCACTCACGCACCACCGATCTCTCCGGTCAGGCAGCCCAGGATTTCGCTGTCTCTCACAACCTTAGTCAAATTGTCACTTGTCCTACCAGAGTGCCTGACCGAGCTGGGGATACTGGATATCTCCTTGACCTGTTTCTCACCTCAAATCCAACTTGTTTTTCACACAAGGTTACTTCTCCCCTCGGCACGTCTGATCACTGTGTTATCACAGTTTCTGGCAAACAAATTTGCTCCACACCGTCTGCACCCTTCCATAGAACAGTTTATCAATTCTCCAAAGCAGACTGGTGTGGCTTCCGCACTTTTCTTACTCAAGTTCAAGCTGAGAATTTGATTCTGAGCGAGAACGTCCACAAGTCGGCGCAAGAACTGACAGAGTGGCTTCAGATAGGGATGTTGGCCTACATCCCTCACCGTACTTTCCAAATGAAGCCCCACTCACAACCTTGGTTTACACCAGAATGTGCAGCTGCAAGTTGCCAGCGTGACCACTTTTTCCATAAGTATAAGCGTGACAGTAGCGCTGGCAATCTTGAATTCTACAAAACCGCACGTAGACATTGCAAGGAAACCATACATCAGGCCAAAAGCCGTTACGCTTTGTATGTACGGAAATCCATTGATACCCAAAAGCTTGGCTCTAAGGACTTCTGGAGGATTTACAACAGTGTCACCAATAGGAACAAATCCTCCATCCCAGCACTCCGTCATGCCGAAGTCAGTACTTCTATGGCAACAACCTCAGCAGACAAAGCCGAGCTTCTTTGCAAGGAGTTTGCGAAGAATTCGTCATTAGACGATGGAAGTAGAATTCCATCTCCAATTCCCACGCGCACTGATGAGACAGTTAGTCCTCCTTCAGTCACAGTCCGAAACGTCAAAAAGATCATCGCCGGTCTCGATAGCTCTAAGTCTAGTGGACCAGATGGCATCCCGGTTTCGGTCTTCAGGCATCTCTCACCTGAGCTTTCTCTACTTTTATCTAAACTGTTCAGTAGATGTGTATCCACCGGTGAGTTTCCCTCTTGTTGGAAAGTAGCTTCCGTGGTTCCAGTTCCAAAGAAAGGTTCTGACTCATCTCTTCCATCTAGTTACCGTCCTATCAGCCTGCTTCCAATTGCTGGCAAGATTTTTGAAGCAGTGATTAACCAACACATTGTTAGCTTCCTTGAAACTCAGAACCTTCTATCAGAAGAACAGTATGACTTCAGGCACTCTCGATCAACTGCAGATCTTCTTTCATATGTCACTGAACATGTGAGTCGTGTCCTTGACAGACAAGGTGAGACGAAATCAGTTGCCTTGGATATTTCCAAGGCATTCGATAAAGTCTGGCATCAGGGACTCCTTATGAAGCTAAAGTCCTATGGAGTGACCGGCAGATATCTGTCGTCTTAGATGGCCAAAAGTCTTCCACCAAGTTTGTCAATGCAGGAGTTCCTCAAGGGTCAATTTTGGGACCCACTCTTTTTCTGCTGTACATCAACGACCTCCCAGACCGCCTAGTGAGTAAATTGGTGATGTATGCAGATGACACAACACTCTTCAATTCCAATGAGCGACTCGCTGAAAACACTCAGCAACGTCAGCAGTTATGCGACGTTCTTAATGAAGACTTACGCAGGGTCTCAGAATGGGGCGCCAATTGGCTTGTTTCCTTCAATCCTTCAAAAACTCAGAGTATTCTGCACTCACGACTTAAAGGAGATGATGATCATAGCATTAAGATGTCAGATAATAGGATCAGAGAACAAGATTCCATCTCCTTCCTTGGATTGGCGGTTACGAAAGACTTGTCATGGAAACCGTACATCCAATCCATTAGCAAGCAGGCAGCTCAACGCATTGGTAGTCTCTATCGTGCCAGCAGCTATCTTCCACCACAGACTGTCTGCTATCTTTACAAGTCCACTATTCGTCCTCTGATGGAGTATTGTTGTCATCTGTGGGCAGGCGCCCCACAAACACATCTTAACCTCCTTGAACGGGTTGAGAAACGTGTCAAGAATCTCATCGTTGAAAAACTTGCCAAAAAGTTCCAGTCGCTCTCCGTCAGGCGGGATGTTGCTTCATTCAGTCTCTTCTACAGATGCATTTTTTCGGTAGAAGCAGCTCTGCAGTAAATGAGTACGTACCCAAACCTAAGATCTTCTCCAGAAGCACACGCAGAGCTAATGCACTCACATGCTATAATGTGAGCTTAGAACGCGCACGTACTGTGAGTCGCTCGAAAAGCTTTTTTGTTCGCACGGCACAGCTTTGGAATCAGCTTCCCCATACCACTTTCCCTGACCAATACAATCTTGATGCTTTCAAGAGGCGTGCGAAAAGTTTCTGATGGGGACAGCTTAATCAGATTAGAAGATCTGTTTTTTTTATTTATTTAAAATAATACAATTTGTTACTTTTCATTGAGTAACCCCTAGCTTCGTTCATGGCTCATAACTGTGCTAGGGGTGAAAATTCAGTAAAAAAAAGAAACGTATGCGAAAAGATCACTTGTGGAAGAGTGTAACAAATAATTCAAATCATTTTCAATGCAATATACAAATGAATCCCATCTTGCTAGCTTTGGCTGATGAAACAAATATTATACGAAATTTTCGCATGCGCAGATTTTGAAATTTCAGCGCAGCGCTGACGATTTGCGAAATTCGCTAAATTTCTGTGCAAACGCGCAGGTAAGGAAACGTTGGATTTAAGTAACATGATTATTAATATTCCACGAATAAATGAACAATTGATCAACATAAAACTAAGTGCTATGTGACCTCTAGCTAACATCTCTCCATTATCTACATTTTACAAAAATTATACAGAATCATTCTTTCACATTTGAAAGAGATTACCTCGCGATTGATATCCTTTGCTCGAGCTAAATCTTGTTGACTACCAACTTTCGCTTCGATTAGATGGTCACAGTGAATAGTCGAAGGCACTGCTACTTTTGGTAGACCACTGCTAATAAATTGCAGCATCGCCATCTGTGCAGTAGCATCTTGCATCGCTACACGATCAGGACGAAGTTTGAGATAGCTTTCTCCTCGTTTAATGTCCTGATTTTTAGGATCATCCAAGTGACTGTACAGAACCTTTTCACTCAAAGTAAGCGGTCGGTTTAACCTGAAATTAAAGAAAACCAGTTCTGAAGCATGTAGGCTACCTATCGCATAATGTATTAAGTGAAGTACCAGTGTAACATTAAAGACGATGCTTAGGAGATTCTAATCAGAATGTTTGACAGCAGGGCTAGTGTAGTTTTAAGGTATACAATGTCTTTAATTTCAGGATGCATTGTCTACCAATGAAGCATCCCAGAATATTTAGACTAGCAGAACTATTTTGCCAGTTGTATATGGTAGCAAGAACCAGAATTAATAAGCCAGTAAATAGGACACGTAAATCTTATGTATATAAGAGCAATGATTCTCCAGGATTTTATTATATTTCGTGGGCATTGTCACTAATCGACACACACCATCCCACACTCATGAAGACAATAACCGCAATATTTTTAGATTTATATCATTCATTATGGGAATTCTAGGCATTACCTTGTACAGTCGAATCCGCGTAAATCGGATCCACATAACTCGGATTTCCGGATAACTCGGATAAATTTTTTCCCCGATATCTGCTTCTATTCTATCAATGCTGAAAAATTTGTCTAAGTCGAATCCTGTTAAGTCGAATTTCCGGCTAAGTCGGACGGACAGGAAGGCCATTTTGTACGTAACTTTCATGCAACTCGGATAAATAACCGAATTTGCAAGCCTAAGCAGAGAAATATTTCTTCTTCACCTAACCAACCACAGAGAAGATATGAAAGCCATGTGTTCTATAAATAGAATCTGGTTTTCCCAACGATATTTTAACTCCTAACAGGCAAGGGTTATATAAATAGAATCTGGTTTTCCCAGATCAGAAAGTTGTGTTCAGTTATATTAGTGTCACATTCATTGTTATTCGATCGTCATGTCTAAACGGAAATTAAAAACATTAGATTTGAAGAAGAAAATTGAGATTATTGACTTTGTGGAAGCAAATCCTTCATATAAGCGTGTTGAAATTTCTAATAAATTTGACATTCCAATTTCGACGCTTAGTGATTTGTTGAAAAATCGTGAACAATTGAGAATTATTTTTAACCAGTCTTCTCAAAATCTTTCTCGAAAACGTCAACGACAGAATCAATACGAAGAAGTTGATCAATGTTTATTGGCGTGGTTTACTGAGCGAAGGAGCAAAAATTTATGCATAGATGGTGAAGTCCTGCGCGCAAAAGCAACCGAATTTGCTAAAGCTTTGGATATTGACGTCGAAATATCTGCGTCTTGGATTAGTCGTTGGAAAGTGAGGCATGACATTTGTCAGAAAAAACAAGCCGGAGAAAGCGCTGATGTCACAGAAGAATCGTTGCATGACTGGAAAAATACGCAGCTTCCTGCCTTACTCGACCGATACTATGCAGACGACATATTTAATGCGGATGAGACCGCCCTTTTTTGGAAACTGATGCCGGATCGGTCGTTAGTCTTCAGAAAGGAAGATTCACACGAAGGGAAGAAATCTAAAGATCGGATAACTATTTTAGTTGCAGCGAGTATGACCGGCGAAAAGCTTCCGATTCTCGTCATTGGTCGTGCTACAAAGCCGAGATGCTTCAAAGGAGTTGTCCATCTTCCACTTCGCTATGAAGCAAATTCAAAGGCTTGGATGACACGGTCCATTTTTCAGTCTTGGCTTCGTCGTTTAGACCTCAAAATAAAGCAGCAAAATCGAAAAATTGCCATGGTGTTAGACAGTTGCAGTGCACATTCTATTGATTCGCAACTTACCAACATCGAGCTTATCTATCTACCTCCGCATACAACTTCAAAATCGCAACCTATGGACGCTGGCATCATTTACAGCCTGAAGCGCCGCTACAGAAAGAGTCTCTTAATCAAGCGTCTGGCAGCATTCGATGCATCTATCGACTTCACAATGTCTTTCCTCGAAGCTTGTCATATGCTTCGAAAGTCATGGGAAGATCTGCCGTCATCGGTAATCAAAAACTGCTTTATAACTTGTGGTTTCATGGAGGGTAACGCAAATGATGCCCCAGCCGATGAGGAATATCCAAATATTTTCGAAAGACTTCAGAGATTTTTAACATTCGACACACCCATCAACCTTCATCAATTTTCTACCGTTGGTGATGAGGTTGAGACGCGAGCTACCCTTACTGATGCTGCTATTGTTGCTCAGCATACCCAACGAGCAGAAAGTGATGATGACATTAAAGGCGACGCAGCACTGGTAATGTCATCGATAGTCCAATCATTAGGGGCCCTAAAAACAATGGAAACATGGTCTTTACTCTCATCTGAGGAATCAGAAAGTGATTATGACTATTTTCAAAGATTGGAGTTGCGTGTTGTCTCCACATACTCAAAAAAACAGACAAGTATCACGGACTTTTTCCCCAAAAAGATGTGAGTGTTTTTATACTTTTTATAAACATCAGTTTAATGACGATAAATGATATGTATACGTACAATTAGTAATTACAACATACATGTAATTGTATGATATGTGTTATTTGTGATATGTAGGCCTAAATACCATACAAATAAAATCATACACTGAGAATATTTTGCTGTTTTCATATAACTCGGATTTCCGGATAACTCGGATTTTTTTCTCAGTCCCATGAGATCCGAATTATGCGGATTTGACTGCATTTCGTTTTCAGATTAAATATTTCATGAAAGAAAAGTTTTTAGAATCATCCCTGGTTTAACATGGATTCCCATAATCTGCACTGAATATTTGTTAATGACTTACAAAGACTTGTCAATTTGTCATAAAATGCACTGATTAACGCACCGTATTTCTAGTACTAATAATGGCCGCATTTGAATATAAGCCGCACCTCTTCTCAAGAGTATGTAATAGTAACCGTCCTCGAGACCATTCAAAGCTATGGATGATATCCGAAATGATATCCGTTTTAAAGAGCGGTCGTATTTTCATTTTGCTCCTGCCAGCTCTCTATGAGTCAACTTTGTTCAGTTATAGAATTGACAATATTTATCAGAATTTGGTGATTCAAGATTTTGTTTGGTGCCCATAATTTTGCAATTTGTTTCCTATATCAGTTTGGTACGTGTGTCTGATAGGTGGTCGCTGGGAAAGACACGGATTTTGCCTCTTTTTTCCTTTTTCTCCATTGTCAATACTGGATTTCAGTTGGATCTCTATTGTCACGCCAATTTTCTCATTTTTATGAACACTTTTAACAGCTGGCTTGCTAGAATTTTCATATCTCTGCTCATAGAATAATCGCAATGCAAATTGCATAGAACTCTGTGGATAAGTAACATGATGACATCTCCAATGATATCTCCCATGCAATCAGCGACTAGAGGGAACTGTCCATCATGCAATGGTCAAATTGCTATGCACCAGAATGGCACTCTACGAAGACATGGCCCTCGGAATAATGGCTGCCCTGGATCTGGTGGTCTACCAGCAGCCCATTTAAGCTCACAAGAAACATCCAACATTCGAAGTAGTCATCAGACGGAAGTGACGTACCGCTCTGGAATTAGTTGTCCAGTTAGTGCTTGTCAAGAGATTTTAGCACCTTCAATGATCATAAGACATTTGGAGCAGCATTTATGTGGCATATTTGATGGACCGATTCCTATCGCTTGGCTAAGACAAAACAGAAAATTTATTTGTCCATGTAGAAGAATTGTTGCTGAGTCACGCCGTTCATTACACCTATCTCGATGCTCTTTCTCTAGACAAGATACTACCACTGAAGAACAAGAAAGTTCCCATTTATCGAATGATCTGCCATCAATTCGCGAGGTGCTGTGTTTGTTCCGACCAACCTTGAAGCACGTGCCTGCAAATGCCAAGCAAGCTTGGAGCCGTGCACTACAAGAAACACTGAATAAAGTAATACTTCACAATGATATAGAACACTTTACTCTGTTGGCAATGTTGCCAAAATGTGTGCTTCCGTCGTCGAAACGTTCAGGAAGGAAACATCAAAATGGAGTAAACATTGCCACATTATGTGATCGGTGGTTGGCAGGAGAGTATGTAACATTATGGAATGAAGCTTGTAACAACGCAAAGAAGATAAAAGTGACCTACTCCACCAAATCAAAAGATCATGATAATGACTTGGAGCTCCGGGAAAATGTTCGCAAGGCTGCAATCGCGTTTGCTGAGGATGGCTTGTTCGGTAAAGCTTGCAGAGTATTAACGAGTAAGGGTATTGCACCCAACACCTCTGAAACACGTCGTCTTTTGGTTGAAAAACACCCACAGCATGAACCACCAACACCGCCAGATTTTTCTTCGGATTCAATCCCTCGTCTACCGCAAGATTTTGACATTCGAGCAGTTTTGTCTTCTTTTCCCAGAGGAACTGCATGTGGACCATCAGGTCTCCGGGTTGACCATATAACCACTGCATGCAACAGTGCTTTGCCTGTGAGTCTTGTCGCCACATTGCGTTCGCTGATCAATCTCATGATCTCTGGAAGAGCGTGCAAAGAGGCTGCACCATTTTTCGCGGGTGCTTCACTAACTGCATTGCTAAAATCAAAAGAGAGTGGTCCCTTAGATATTCGACCTATTGCGGTTGGTGAGGTCCTCCGACGCTTGATTGGCAAATGTTTGTGCAAAGTGTTTTCATCAACGGTTGGACGTCTTTTCGCTAACACACAGTTTGGTGTTTCATGTCCTGGTGGGATAGAAAAGGTTGTACACAGAATGCGTCACATAATTCATTCTCATTGGGAAGACGAAGACTTCGTGATTTTGAAAATTGACATGGCAAACGCTTTCAACTCGGTTTCCCGTCAATGTGTTTTGGATGAGTGCAGCAAGGAAATTCCAGAATTGTTGCCCTGGGTCTCATGGTGCTACAGCCAAAATCCATTGCTCTGGCACCCAACCGGAATGCTTTCGTCGGCCAATGGGGTTCAGCAAGGTGATCCACTCGGGCCACTTTTGTTTGCACTTGGTTTGAACCGCCTTGTTGATTCATTGAAACATATTCCTGGACTAACTCACAATCTCTGGTACTTGGATGACGGTATTTTATGTGGTGGGATACAATCCATCAAGAAATGCCTATGCATGATTCAGGAATCTGAGACATGGTCTGGTCTGCATCTCAACTTACACAAATGTGAACTGTACAGCAAAATAGATCTTTCAAGTTTTCCATCGAATGTGAGAAAGCTGGGTAAACCAAACATGGAGATTCTGGGTTCACCTATAGGTGAGGTTTCCTTCTGTATTGACTATGTCAAGAAGAAACGCTTAGAGGCTGCCAAACTTCTACGTGCTATCGTGCATCTCAAGGATCCTCAAATTTCCTTGAATCTTTTAAGAATATGTGGTGGCTTTTGCAAATTAAATCATATTGCACGAAGTTGCCAATCAAATCAAATATCTGAACAACTTTCTGAATTTGACACGGACGTCATTCGTTGCTTCGAAGAATCCCTCTGCATTGGTTTAACAGAAGCTTCCCGCTTACAAGTGGAATTAAGCATGAAACGTGGAGGGTTTGGCTTACGATCAGTCAGGAAACACGCATCTGCAGCCTATATTTCATCGATATCTTCTACCAACTCGCCTCATCTGGATATTCAAGAAGTCATTAATGATTACAATACCAGAGTCAAAGCATCTGACCGTTTGGATGATGTCAATATCCCAGAGTGCCGATCACAAAGAAGTCTTTCACAAAGAATTGAGGAAGCCCAAGAAGAAAGACTGCAACAAATGATGTCAAGTACAGCTGAGAAAGCTCGACTGTCAGCAGTATCAAATACTCATTCATCATCCTGGCTTTCAGCTATCCCAAATCCAGGTCTGGATCAACGTCTTGAGCCAAATGAGGTTCATGTGTTGACGAAGCTTCGCTTGGGACTACCGCTGAATTGTAAGTCAACATGTCTCATGTGCCCGGACAAGCAGATGGATGACTTCGGCATTCATGGCACCACATGTATGCGAGGTCCAGATGTGAATCGACGACACAACATTCTTCGCAATAAGATCTATCGTTTTTGTCAGAGGGCAAGATTGAATCCTAAGCAGGAACAGGGATCAAGTGATGATTTGCAAAGGCCTGCAGACATTTTAATACCAAACTGGACATTAGGTCAGGCTGCTGCGATCGACATTACTGTGGTACATCCGCTCATTCCGAACTATATTCATGGAGCGAGTACAGCAAGTGATGTATGTCTCGCAGCTGCAGAAAGCCGGAAACATAGAGGCAATGATGAGAGATGTACTAGATTGGGATGGAGATGTGTCCCTGTTGCAGTCACAGCATACGGTGTCTGGGGTGGAGAGGCCACTGCATTTCTTAAACAGCTTGGATGCACTATGGCAGTTCAAAGCAATGAAAAAGTTTCGGTTGTCCACCGTGAGATTCTTGACTGTCTGGGCATTAGTCTTGCAAAATCTGTCGCAAGAGCAATACTTGCCCGCTCCACTAACATTGAGTAGACCTGACTTTTCCTAGATCGGCCATCTTCTTTTCACTTTTCTTAATTAGTTTCGTCTTAGTTTTGTCATTTGTTGATCAGGATCTTAGTATAGTATTCTTTTAGCATGCTCCCATAGGAAACATGTTTTGTTCAATATTTATGTAATATGTACTGAAAAATAGAATAGCTATGGATGTATGCAACTAGATAATGTCGCTTACATCTATCTAGCTAAACTTCACGTCGAAGTCGTGTCGAATTAGAAGAGACAATAAAACAAAAGAAAACAATTGGAGTAACCTATTGTCAGCCGAAGCGGACCGATTCGAATTCTTCTCGAATCACAATTTTGAATTGAATCGAACTTATCAGCATCTACACTTATTATGTTTCACTCATTTTACACAGTGGTTTTACTTTCTGTATACCACGATTTGTTATTTATTTATTAACCGTGTATCGCCTAAGATTAGCCCAGGCTAATTTGTCTTGAAGATTTGCAGGTCCCTGTTTTTTTAAGAAATTATTATGAGATGGTCTATATTATCAAAAAAAGTGTATGTAAAAAATCAAAAAAGTGATCAAAGTCTGATCAGATATTAAAAAATAGACTTAACGGTTTATTTTGGCTAGAATGTCAATTTCAAAAAAATTAGTATTCTACAGTTTTCTAGATTTTTTGGGAGGCCGTAGATTCTGCATTCCCTCTGCAGAAAAACTAGTTAGATTGCCACTTAGTGGAATCGCAGTTGGTCTATTTTAAACTAGAAAAACATGTGCACCAATTCGAAAATTTTAATTTATTACTAAGAAATCGCACGCATGAATTTCTTTATTGTTACTTCATAGTTTATGGTAGTCGTAAGCTTTGTCAGAGGCACAGCAAGTTTCGTGTGATTATTCATAGAGATTCCAAAATGAATTCATGCTGTGTTGATTATACAATTCGGTTTGTGCCGCTTCAAGTTATTTTCGAAAAGCACATGTCATTTACTTAGTTGAAATACAAATCAACTTACCTTTTTTTCACTGTCATCAAATTGTGTTCCATCAAGTCATAATTTATGACATTGTCCTTATCGAAGCGGCTCATTGAGACCTAAATAGGCAAAAAAACTTATAATGAGGCATTATGAAGCAAACGTTGATTTATGATAACAAAATTGCCGACACCTGCCTTTTCTACTTTAAAACAACATTTGCGTTGCATCCATAAGCTAAAACTTAAGTAAAGATATCTTATTACTCATCCTCTTCATCGAGCCATACTAAGTGACTTGTGCTGGAGAAGCACTAACATACTAAGTTTCTCAAGTCTGACTCCGCAACATTTCATTACGATCACTCACCAGTCTCATCAAGGAAGTGACCTCTACTGCTCAGTGACACCTCCCACGACGACAGATTCAAACCATGGACCTTCTACACATCCGTATTGAAGGGCGGTCCTTAACCAACTGACCTATCCTTCAAATCACCAATGTCTTCTAATGAGAAATAAAAATTTCATCATTTCTGATATCATTGTGTTTGTTGATATCTATAATGAACAATGATTGTTCACAACGTCTTCGTAATTGACTGAGATGGGCACAGATTTCAACTTTCGAGAAGGATCATATAAATTTCCGCAGTCTGCACTCCCACCAAGGGAAACCGTGAGAATCCTGCAGATATCTGAATTCTTCTGGTCACCTCGAGGATGAGCTTTCATTCACCGCTAACCGCCAGGGGAAACCTGTTGATATCCGCATTACACTTATCACTTCGAGATTTGCAATTAGCAGGTTAGTTAAATTTCAATTACAATTCTAATTGCAAATATCAAATTAACCCAGACATGGCTGCACCGTCAAATAGGGAGTTGTATCGATGTTGATAGATGTGAACTATGTCTGCTGATTATTCCTGATATTGGATGAAATGGCAGCTATTCAGGTCTGTTCCCATTCTTGAGGATGCATCTCAAAATTTAATTATTCTGAAATCAAATGAACGCATCCAGACATTCCTCCATAGGATTTACAAATGGTGATTGCCGCAGGTGATTTATATCACTTTCATTTCTTTCCAAAGTGTAGAAACATTAGGATTATTGTAAAATTTGTGGATTGGACACGATTGAACAACAAAGAAGTTAACTTTACGTTTATTACAAAGATATCGCAGTGATTAGATATGCAATTCACTAGCATGTTAACAAGTGATTATAACATGTAACTGGTCCGTTTAGGTAGCAATCGATTTCGCAAACATCTCATCACCAAAAATGTAAAAAAGCTATCTCTTAATTGCAAATAATACACAAGAGCTATTTGAAAAGAAATTTCTGAACTCAGGAATTCAGTGTGACTCATTTCACAGTAGCTAATTTACAAAATCGCTAGCAGTAAAATTTTTAATTGTTTTGATTAATCGATTGAAAAATCACAGCGCGTTGACCGAAAACAATTATTGGGTTCATAAAATGCTTGAAATCATAGAAATCGCATAGCTTCACGTACCTGTTGGATTGAAGCACCCTTGATGGTGGAGGAAACAAGCTAAGTTAGGCTTGAGAAAATAACTAAATTAAAAAATTAACTTGATAATCAAATTTGTACCAGTAGAATTTGGAATAATGTGAAACATTCCCAGCATCTTAGTTTTGACCATGTTTTCGTAGCAATACAAAACCAATGTAGGCTATATCTTCATCTTTAAAAAATGAGTTTGGGATAATTATTAATTTTTAGTTTGGGGGATCCTAAATTGATGATGAAGCAAGAAAAAATCTGCTTTTAACAGCCGAAACTTTCACCACAACGCCGTTAGGGCATAAAAATCTGTAGTAGATATGCCATCTCGCTTGGGTGGCGGTCTATTAGAGAGTGGTGGTTATTTTTCAACATCTCAGAGTCTAAAGGTATTAAGTAATATCGCTTCAATAAAGCTTGTATTTGCGTTTTATATGTATGCTCCATCTATACAGGTCTTAAATAATTAAATGCCTCGCTAAATTGTGAAATTAATTACATTTCGGCTAATCATTTACAGGAGATAATCCATTTTGAAAAACAATGCAAATGATCCAAGCTCGTCAAATCATTGTTGTCACATGGAGCAAAAAGTTGGCTGCTGATATAAAGCTAAGAGTTCGAGCCGAAAAGTTAATGCTAAATGAAACGATGTCCTGATTCAGGTTATGGGAAATTCATTTGATTAAAGTAGACCTACAACTTTCTAGCATAGAAATGTAAGGCTTCACGCTTCTCCCGAAAGAAACGAATTAAATATCTTCACCGCCCACGGTTATCGTTGAATATCACCTGTTCATATTAATGGGCATTCAATGGGTCTTATATACTTAACGAAATTGCACCTACTCGAATACAATGATAATGATTACACAGTTGTGTAAAAACAGGGATGTCACTTACCTTTGTATTCATGCTCGACATTTGCCGAGCCAGTTGCACTCGAAAAGCGCCATTCTTGAGAACATACGAAAATATAGTCATCTGAAAATACATGAAATAAGTTAAGATGGTGCATGATTATTTTATTTATCATTCCTATCATAACCAAATTACAAGTTATACTAGCAAGGAATGGGTTGAGCAGCTTTCGCGCAATCACAACTTTCACCAGGTTAGGGATGGCAGCCTCTAATGACAACGGTGGCGCCACCAGAGGCGGACAGATCCTAACTGTGGATCTTCTGTACCCCTGACCTTCCGCAGCGTGATCCAACTCTCACTGCTTCGCGTTTCGTGTTTGCACGAATACAGAGTCCATGTATTTCTTAAGTTTGATTTAAAGCCAGATCTCCCACACTTCATCTCTGTCTCGGAAATGCGCTGAAAAGCAAGTTGGCCTATATTCCTACCGATTTTAGCAAAACTAGTACAGAAACTATAATAACCAAGACGCGCACTTTTACATTCCCAAGTGCTCGAAATACGGAGGAAAAGCGCCAGACAGGGACAGCCAAACACCCTTATTTCTTTTCAAGGACACACTGAATAAATCAGAAGGGAGCAGTGGTGCCAGATATCGGTTCCGTTCTCATTCTTCAACTTATCTAATAATTCATTGCAAGTCAAGCGTTATCAATGTCATTACTTTAGAAAAAAATTCATATAATTATATAGCAACTTCTCAATAAAGTGTCGATAGAAGGCTTTCTCGTTTAGTAGAATAAAACATGTATGTATAGAACACAGCTTAAAAATGACGGAAGTGACTTGAATTTTACCCAATTACTAAAAGAATCACAAAAAATCTCCATTAGCAAGATGTCTCCACTCTCACCAAGTCACCCTTGATATATACATAAAATAACTTTCAGTGATTTCGGCAGAATTTAATTTATAAATCTTGGGATCTTATGCTCTGTCGGTATTTGGTTTTAAACGGAGGCCAGAAGACAAGTTTAAAGCTTTTACAAATCAGGAATTTTTACCAAAAACTTTAAAATCTTATGCTTGTTATACCCGAGTAAACGGTACGAAAATAGTAGAATCAAATCGCTCAGACAGATCCACAAATCTGTTGTGCAGTGTGAAATAGCTCCCGAAATTGCTGATGATTATGTTCTAAATTGGATAACATCCCATCATAATCATAGTTCATGGTAAGCATATATATTGAATGTCTGGTGCATGTCTATGTCGCTTGCCTCGCATAGTCTGTCACTTACCTGGGGCTGTCTATGTTGCATACCCGATACGTGTATGTTGAATGTTCGCTCTAGGTTGATGTTTGCCTTTCTGTCTTGTTCATCTGTTTTGTGATAACAATAAATTCCTTACAAAAAAGTTCGTGATTATTTGTAAATTACTGTAAAGAATACATACAGTAAAGTGGATAATAACCATTTCAAACTCATTACAAGTGAATTATTATACAAGCACATAAAACTACGATCAATGTGTTAATGTGATGATAGCAGAATGTGCTCACTACACTACACCAAACCCCCAAGTTACATACAACACCCCATGTGCTTGTTATCATTCATCCAACAAGCAGTAGCCTGCCCCAACTAATCAGTCATCATTACCATCTCTAGAACTTCAATCGCACAAAAACGCATCCAATCTCAAATTCATCGCTCTGAATTTCCTTACCACTTTGCAGCACATGAAATCATGAATTTCAAGAGTGATATTTGTGAGCGGGATTGGACACGTTATTTTGGCGAGTAATCGCGTTGAGATGGTAGCGCCGACTGATTATGTTGGCGGGCTTGTTCACGAAACAGAAGACATTCAAGTAAAAATGATTTGAGGTAAAGTTTCATGTTGAGCATGTGACTAACAGACATGCCGAAGTTTGAGTTCAAGCAAATAACCCCAAAATTCATTTTCTTCTTGAGTCGACAGCTCATCGTAGTTATTCATAGGCCTGCTGTCGTCAAATGGAGGAAAATTTCCCATGTTTGAGATGAGGTGAAAATTTGATTTAAACACAGTTGACTTTTTCGTTACAATATATTACTTCCACTTTTGAAGATTGTGAAATCAGAATCTTCACATCAAAACATTATTTGTAATTTTTCAAACATCCTATGCATGCTCGTGTTCCGACCATCAAGAAAAAAAATTGCTTCCATTTCTTTTCTACGAACCTCCTTTTCGTTTGCTGCCTCCTGCTTCGGGCGCTGACAGCAGCCAGCATGAGCACTTGCATAAAGATTCATCAATCTCTGATAAACTGCCAAAGTCGAAGCTATCCAACATTTTCTGCAAAGGCATGACTGTGCAACAACAATCAATGCTTTTACAGTGTGTGGTTTAAAACTTCCTAGTTTCTTCGTCACCGTGTCATTAAGGTGGCTGAAAATCCTCTCCACCTCTGCACTGCAATGATGACAAAGGACTAACAATGCACGAATTAAATGAATTACTAACGGTCGCTTTCCTGTTCGATCAATGGAGTCCCAGAATTTCGGAGCATCTGACTTGGTATCGACTCTAAATTGCTTCAGAAAATGATTAAGCACGTGTACTGTTGATGAAACCTCAGAGTGTATGCTAGAAATTCGAGGTGGTGTTAGAGCACTATAGAACACAATTCTAAGCAAAATAGAGCACCACTTTTAACAAAATAGAGCACACGCATGATAAAAATTTTGCTATAAAATGAAAGAAATTCTACATCGAGAACTATTCTGCCGATGAGTGCCTTGCTCCTTGTATTTATGCATTATGTATCTACATGTATTGATTAATTGAAACTATTATATTATCTTGAAAAGTAATTGCTTGATGTCACTGCTGTAAAACTGACATCAAAACTGGCCTAGTGTCTAAAATGTGAAACAAAGTGTAGAAAGCAATCATGGAGAAACAACTGTAGAAAATCAGCATTAACTACAAAATCAGCATTGGTGGGATTTCCTGAAGCTACAGACTATTGGCAATAAATGCATCATTTTGGATACAGCGAGTCGACTCGTGCGTAGGAGCCATTCACGACTCGTGATGTTAGAAAATGTAAGGCGGACAGAAAAGACGTAAATGGGTTGTGACGGCTGAAGAAAATAGAAGGGAGATGTAAGAGAGAAGAATTCCTCTGAGCAAAGTTCTCCCAGTCATAACAGATACGAAATCGAACACGGATTTTTCAAAAGGATGGGATAGACACGACCAGTTAGGGGTCTTCAAAGACGAGATCTCCAGACATCAAAATCGAAAAATCGCTGGATTAGTCGGGATAAGCCTCTTCCGTTCTCCAAATGGCGTAGACGTGACGCTGTTGGGACTTTTGGGTATGTAGCCAGATCCTTCCCTTTTTGATGTGATTCTCGTGAAAGTTGCGGTAATTCTTCAAAAAAAATCGGGAGCAAATATCATCTCGAATTGAAATTTAGTCAAAATCATCTGAACTACTCCGAAAGATGAACTGCCATACTAGTACAAGATTCTAGTGGTTGATTCTTTTTGTAAGTGTCCACTATGGTATTTTCCTACAAGTCATACAACATCAATCAGGATATTGTTGAAGCTCTCAGTCTGGGTGAAACAATCCGCAGATTTTTACATAAAATGAATTGGATGAAACTGACTGATAGCTCTGTGTTCAAATTATGCAACAAAAGTCGAGCGTTGCACAAGAATTTTTAAATTCATGTTCAATGCTTTTGTATGCGTCCACTACGTGCACAATATGCCATGCGTCACTCAATAAGATGGTTGTTTTTCTTTGTTGTGTCAAGAGAAACTCACACTGAGCAGAGTATATTCAGAAATGTTCCGAAATACGGCAGTTGAAAAAATTCGAGATTGAATTACACCTTACAATAGCATGGCTGTCGTTCTACTTTTAGGGCAGGGGAAACGCTGAAAATTTAGGGTACATTTAGGCTTGAATGCCTATGTGGCACATTAGGGTTAATATATGGTCTGAATTAACCATAGGATTCATATCAGCCTACCCAGATAGCGGCTTTAACTCTGTACTGTAACACAACCCATTTATAACACATGTCTTTTCCTCATGCAGGGTATAGCATGATGTTTTGACATATAGGCCAAAACCTGTGGATTTCCAAGGCCTCACTCTTCAGTTAATGAACAACGCTTGTCCTTCCATCTTGCATACCGGTACTTAACGCATATATAGTACTCATTGCACTGCGTTGAATCTTCCTCGCGTAGTTAGAAGTTAGTAGATCTAACTGCGTACCTGAAGAAAGTGATCACGTGCAACACTTTTTCCGAAAAATAGTACGAATTTTTACTGTGTTAATTTTAATCGAATTTTACTGTATCTTTAAATACCCTAGGTACCGTAAAACATCTATTTGAACGGCACCTCTAATATAACGGCAGTCTAGAGGAGTTGAAAAATTGAATGGCACCCTCTAATGGAACGGCACCTCTAATTAAGCGGCAGTGCGGGGAAAGGTTTGAAAAATAGAGCGGCATGCCGTTCAAATAGAGGCTTTACGGTATATGCATTTAAGTGATGTTAGTGGTGACTAAATAAAGATACAGATCATGATCGAGGTGAAGCCGAAATGTTATGTCATAACAATGCTGGTGATCCTTCCATCTTGCATACCGGTACTTAACGCATATATAGTACTCATTGCACTGCGTTGAATCTTCCTCGCGTAGTTAGAAGTTAGTAGATCTAACTGCGTACCTGAAGAAAGTGATCACGTGCAACACTTTTTCCGAAAAATAGTACGAATTTTTACTATGTTAATTTTAATCGAATTTTACTGTATCTTTAAATACCCTAGGTACCGTAAAACCTCTATTTGAACGGCACCTCTAATATAACGGCAGTCTAGAGGAGTTGAAAAATTGAATGGCACCCTCTAATGGAACGGCACCTCTAATTAAGCGGCAGTGCGGGGAAAGGTTTGAAAAATAGAGCGGCATGCCGTTCAAATAGAGGCTTTACGGTATATGCATTTAAGTGATGTTAGTGGTGACTAAATAAAGATACAGATCATGATCGAGGTGAAGCCGAAATGTTATGTCATAACAATGCTGGTGATCTTTTTGTCATAAAACTTGTAGGTGCAAGGTGTGCTGATCGTTGGGTACAGGGAGTTGGGAAGATTGAAATATAGACTTAAATGTCTTTGAGAGCAGTGGTGATCAGTGTGTTGCGCACATCAGGTGTGGTGTGAAAACACGTGGTGAGAGAATCGTTGATCTACGAGATCTGGTTGGAGAGTTGATTGATTCACGAAGATGCTGTGACAAAGACAAAAGAAGTATAGGCTAGCAACATTAAGGAGTTAATATGATCAATATAAAGACGAGATAATTGAGCTTTTGGAGTGATCTTTAATTGAAACTTCACCTTTCATAATTGATCTTTTGGAATTATCTCGTTCTTCAAGAAGAGTGCAAAGGCCTTGTAGTCATGATCATGATTTTGAATATTTATTCATTATTTGTAGTGCGATAGTTGCATATTGTTTGTACTTCGTAAAAGCGACTTGAAGCAAACGTCGTTTCGGTACTGGTATCAGCTGGTGCAGTTAATAAATCCGTATTTATAGACTAATATGCAATAGGCCTAGTTAGTTTATCGCTTTCGAAGCTGTGCTTCGTTACTTATTATAGTTAAATTGCGACTAGGCCCTAAGTAAATATCTTCGGTCAAATCTATTCCGATGGGAGTATGAACGCAATCCTCAGAATCAGCAGAACTTAAGAAGCTCGCTTATTAATGAATCTTTCTCACTTGTAATTGACTTTCTAAATATTTTTGTGAATTTTCATGTCAATAACGATTTTCAATAATTGATAATCAGTTGCACAACATCCAAGATGTAGACGGATGAAACAGATGAAAAACCAAATTTCAATACTAATGCCAACATTGATTGCGGTCAGAGCATTTTTGTGCGAAAAGAGAGCGTCATTTTTCAACCTTTTCGTCAGCTGCAAGTCCTGAAATTACTCAATAGATCATAAGCAATGAACAGAGTCCATCAACATAGCCTAAATATTATAGGTAAAACGATAGAGTTCATCGGAACTGAATATTCAGTAAAATCAAAAAAATTAAATGGACCATGTCAGTGATGGCCAAGTTGTCAGCAGTTATCATCTTATTCTTCTGCCATATCTTTTTTTCAAAATTCAGGTGATGAACATAGATGTAGCAGTAGGAGGGAGTAATTTTCAGATATTCATACACAACTTCAGCGAAAAAATGATGAAAGCGAAATTACATGGCACCACACGTGACGTGAAACGAATTTATAATGTTAGCCGAATTCTATAATGATATCAGGACACTTCTTACTAGCTCGAGTAGACGTCAACTTCCTAAGAATCACACATCTCTATTTCAGAGTCCTAGTTCGACCACTGGTGGAATGAAATGCCCGAAATTTCATAGCTGAATTTCATGTCAAAGCTACTGACCTCGAAAGCGGTGTCACTCCCGTACTCGCAATTTTAAACTATATGTTGTGATTATGTATATATAGAAATCAGGATTTTAAACAACAATGCAAATATTCTGTGCCGCATGAATGTGTCAACTGGTTGACATTGTAGATTCTCTGGTTGTAGAGTTCATAGCATCCGTTGTCTGTGGAATTTATGACATCGAATTGCTCCCCATGATCATTTCAGGTGTTCAATTAGTCACAATTCATGGCCAATGCTGATCTTAGTAAATTTGATCTTAGTATGCGTTAGTATGATCAAATCACTGAAACTTCCTGCAGTTGCAGATTCTTGCCGCAAGGATTCTAGGGTGCGCAATTCTATCAGGCAGCTGATCATTTTACTTCGTAAATTTCAAGCTTATTTCTCTTTGCACATCAAAATCATTTTGATAGATTGAATTGCAACAGATCACCTTGCGGTGAGAATCTGCAACAAATGTCTCAGTTGTTTGATTCATCTTCAGATGTCAGCTTTGACATAAATCGGTGCATGAATGGGAGTCGAATTTCTGCTAGTTGGTCCACAGATTTTCCGCATGAGTTTTCAATCGAGGTGTATCTGGCCATGACACTAGTAATCATAGAGTAAGTGCTTACTCCTTACTGGTACTAATGTTTAGTGCTATCTCGACACATATTTTCGATTGTACCTGTAAATGTCTTTGCCTGAAAACACTTTGTAAGAATTTGTTGCTCACTCCTATCAGACAATAAATTCATATCTTCACCAGGTCCTGTATCATGCATTTTGCAGGGATTGGGGTTGCTTATTATCCACAATTCTGCCGTAGAATTTTGGCTCAGAATAGTGCCATTGATATGATTTTGTTAGAATGTAGTCATAAATCGACTACATTTAACTAACCGTAAACATCCGTAACTCAACAAGCTAATTCCCACGTGAAACAGGATTAATGATTTAGGAATATCTTTTCATGATTCTGAAATCATGAATTTAATTCTGCCGTTGTCACTGCTTTGTCCAGAACCAATAGCTATTTTAAACTAAACTAAGGTTTTTCAAAAATGTCCCAGCCAGCGAAGGAAAAATGAAATTTGAGTTTGATCAAATTCGGTGCTTGAAGTTTGCCTGATTATGTGCATATTTTCCACATCCCTCAATAATAGCATTATCTCATTTTCAAAATGCTTCATTACTATTGAAGCAACATAAGCTTTCCTGCATTCCTCGGAGTTCCGCAAGCCCAGCCTCGGAAAGAAGATGGCTTGTTCTCCCGGTTCAATCGCAAAGTTGTTGGACATACTTGAAAAGCAGAGAAAAGTTCCATCACCTCAGAGGAATAATTGCCATTCGTCAAGAGACCATTTAACATGTTCGCGTTTAACGCGCTTTCATTTGTTTCTCTGATGAATAAGGCAGCTGGATTTTCTTCTCATGCATCCGGCTTCTAGCAATCCTCATTCGTTGTCCGAAGACTCACATCACCTATAGGAACAAGTTCACGTTGAATTTGTCCACCAGTCATTTGCGGTGAACTCAGGGAGAGGTGTTGAGTGTGCTTCACTGGTCTGTCATCCAGTTACTTATTGTGACCTTCACAACCCATGGTGCCAGATCATATGTAGGCCTAGTGTCCCCAGCACTCCCGACTGAGCTATGGCACTAATAGCCGCTATTTCCTTCAAAGAATCAGATCATCATGGATCACAGAAAGGACAGATCATTGATGTTTTTCTTTTACAAGAATTATATAGTAGCTTATTTGGCACTCTATATATAATATGATGTAGGCCTGCTGCTGTACTAGAGTCAGAAAAGATCATGAAGGCATTCATCTCATGATCTCTTAAAATCTGAGGGATCGCTGAGGTGCTCCAGCTAATTTCTCAATCTCTGCGAACATCTTAAATTATCACAGTGCTAAATCTCATTCCACAGTTTTAAATGTGATGTGTCTATTGCTAAGCATTCAAAATGCCGGTACTGCGTCTGCCATCAGAAGCACGGATATTTATTGATTAAAACGCTTCGTTGTTATGGCTCGATATAATAATACTTTCCTTGAAGGGATGAATACCACGGCAGCTGTACCTATCGCAGCTGCAAGTTGCATGGCATCTGTTATTGTTTTCTGAAATCCTTTTCTAAAATATTCTCATACAGATGCACGATAATGAAAACAGGCTCACTCAGTAGGCCTATTAAAGAAACATGTAATGTATATACGGTATTTGACGTCTAGTATTGAAAAGCACATAAGATACTGCCGACATATAAATGAATAAATGATGCGTGTATAAATTAATCTGTACACGCCTCAGCATGTACTGAAGAAAATGTGCTTTTTTGATAACTTAAATCTACCGATAGTCGACCACTTGGAAAAAGACCAGGTTAAAGTACTGGGTAGCAGCCAATAATCAACATAAATCAATGATTTGTGATAGCAGTCAATGTGGTAACCATGTAGGAAAATGTAATTCAAACTTTATTTCGAGAAATCATGTGGACATCGGCACTCTAGAGGTCATTTCGCACTGATTTCGGGAGATGCAATGGTAACTATCGTAATGAAGAACTGAATCTTGCAAGAATTGAATTGGCCTTTCGCAAATCAAAGTGGCTGAATCAATCATTCTTTTCATTGGATTATAATTTTGTGTTTTCGCTTGATTCTTAATCCAATTCCTTTTAAATGCTTGGCTACAGGTGACCAAACCTCCACCAATCAAGCCAGTACCTCTTTCATGTAATGTCCTACGACATCGTCTACTGTGTGCCACTGGCACTCCACTCTCTTGGGAAGACATTCTTAAAGCAAATCGATGATGTTTGCAGACCTCACACATGACTTAAATTTTCATTTTTTATCCACATTGGCCCAATTTTATGTCGGGTTGTACTGATTAGAGATTTTGATAATCGGCCGGTTACCGATTGATCGGTGGAAGGTTGCCGATTAATCGGGTCGATTATTTCTTTCAAATTCATATAAATCGACGTTTTTCATGCACTGTAAGTACGGATTTAGTTAAAGGAAATTTAATAATAGTTAAGTGCACTAAATAAAGGGTAAAACGGGTTCTGAATGCTCCATGCGGAAAGCTTTGCGATGCTTGTCTAGTCCTAAGTAGAGTTGAACAATTTTGAATTGTTATCAAATTTTTGCTTTTGATTAGGTTCTAGTAGGCTTCTTGTTACTCGTAGAAGTGATATTGGTGACCGAAATATACAGCAAGAAGTTTATTTCATGTGATTACATAAGCTTTTCATTCCAAGCAAAATCTCATCGATAATCAGCATCATTAAAATAATAGATAATAGAGACGCGGATGAATCGATCCATTTTCTAACCAATGATGGCATGAAAGGACAGAAGTCACCCTTGTTATTATGTCGGATGGGTCTGAAGTGACTCGTAATTACTTGCTAGACTGCAGGACTCTACTTCAATAGATGATAATTTCATTCGTTATTTACGAAAATTAATACAATATATAGACCGATTTTCTGCCCGGGTATTCGAACCCAGGTATTCCAGCTACACTGGTGAGTGCTGCATCACAAGGCTACAATAGCAGCTGATCATCTGCAAAGCGAATGGTTGCATGTAGCAGTCAACCAGAGACAAGATCGTGACAGGGGCAAGGACTAAATAGAATTTGAAAATCATGAAAAGCCGAGATCATCGTTTCTTCCAGAGTGGAAACCGAACCCTGGCCTGCATTTTTTGAAGCGCTACCGGTCGCTTGTTCTTAAGGCTATTTTCCTTGCCGTCGTGCAGAACTTGATATTTCTACTTATAATACATGCATTGTATTGATGCGCAATCGAGAATAATTTGTGCGGTTTACAATCATATCTATCATAGCGGACACTAATATCATTATTTCTTCGAGATATGACTGAATTTTCCAAGCAATATATTGCCGAGATGATTTATTGATAACACGGAAATTTCCTTGGCGGGTGAGAGCAAGAATTCCCTTTTTCAAAGGCAGTCACGTGTTTGCATGTTTCGAATTATGAACACGTAGCATCTGCGAATATGAAAATGTGGATCTTCATTTGTAGACATACATCAAAAATTGAAATCAGTAGGTGGCTATGTACATTGGCTTCTATATACTCATGGCCTTTGTTCTGAGCAGGAAGACATTTGAATGAATCTTGATAATGCAAAATATAATAATTGATTGTTCAATCATAATTTGCGCATATCACAGGGATGTCCAATTACATTTTCAGGCGGGCCAAATATCAAGTTTCAACCTCCGTGCGGGCCAAAGAAAATAAGATTATACACTTTACTATACAGTACATGAAAATTGTTTTAAAAAGCATATATTCAGTGTAACCAATTGTATTTCGAATGGGTTCCATTATAACATAGGTGTGTTAGACAAAGCTTCAAGCTAAATCAGTGGATAATTTTTTACGTGACATTTTTTCACAACAAAGTTTCTTTACATCTGGCGTAAAACTAGTTGTCGACGTTTGGAGTATATCCTGCAAATGGTCATCAGTGAGTTTTGAACGTAACTTACTTTTATTAAGTTTCATTACCGAAAACGTTTGCTCGCAAATATAGGTACTTCCGAAAAGACAGCCAATTTTCTTGGCATGCTGTTTCAGATTTAAAAACTTGGTATTGTCGAGATCAGTATAAAATTTCAACAGCGATTTCCTTTGGTATTGGGTTTTTTGAAATTCAGAGCACTGTAAATCGAGGATGGAACCTGGTCTGGTGACACGGAAAAAGGGTCAGCAAAAAGTTGAAATTTCGACATTCCATTGTTAATGCTGGCAAACCTTATCTTAAATTCTTCGTCCAATTTTTCGAAATCGGAGATATAACGCAAACATGTGTTTTTAACTACATCATCGGCAGGAAATAACAATTTACATATTTGGAAATGTGACAAGTCTGCTTTCGAAAACTGATTCTTAAATAGGGACAACTTTGTTTGGAAACTTTTTACAACAGACGCCAAATCACTTATGAAATGCTCTTTCCCCTGCAGCTGTGTATTAAAGTAATTCAAATGACATGTGATATCGGTCAAAAAAGCTAAGTCACACAGCCAATCGATATTATCAAGTTCAGGTTTATCAATATTTCTCTCAGCCAGAGATTGCTTTATCTCATGTAAAAGACTTACAAAACGTTTCAAAACATTTCCTATGCTTCAGACACCTAATATCGGTATGATAAAGTGGAACACCGTACTCAGTTTCAAGTTCACTTAAGAAAAAACGGAATTGACGATGCTGCAAACCTTATGCACGAATGGAATTTACGATTTGTATAACTACTTTCATCACGTGTTCATAACTAATTACTTTCGAACACAGAGCGTAATTGTGTATAATGCAGTGATACTGGGTTACCTCTTGATCACCATCTAACTTCGATAACAACTTAATCACTGCACCGGACTTTTTGCCAACCATCAGTACATACACCGGCCAACTTCTGCAATGGCAGGTTTAGTTTCTCAATCGTAGATTCCACCTCCTTCGCGATTTCTTCTCCTGTCGTTCGTCCCTTCATTGAGCACAACGCAGCCATTTCCTGGGTTATTTCAAAATCATCACTTATGCCACGAATGAACACTAGCAGTTGTGCAGTATCGACAATATCACTACTCTCATCGAAGGCAAGAGAATAATGCTCAAATTTAGAGCATCTATCTTTCAACTGTTCTAAAAGATCGTTAATAATATCTTCAACTCTTCTAGCAACAGTATTTCGAGCAAGGCTAACCTTTTTCTCCGGACACACTTCTTCACACACTATTGATAAGCATGTTTTTACAAACTCACCAGTAAAAGGACGTGCACTGGATGTAATCAACTGCGAAACTCGGAAACTAGCACGAGTGGCATTTTTCGCAACGACATTTCCTTTGAAGAACACTGTTCGTTGGGCATTCAGTCGTCGTTTCAACTGAGTTGTTACATCCTCTCGTTCCTGTCCGGTATGCTTGCTATAACTATTCGCATGTTTTGTTTCATAGTGTCTTTTCAAATTGTATTCTTTTACCACTGCCACAGACTGATTGCACATAAAACAAACACATTTATCATTCATCTCAACGAAGAAATATTTCACGATCCAGTCACTATTAAAAGTCCTATGTTCACTGTCAATTTTACGTTTCTTAGCCACTCGTTCCATATCTTCTCACGTTGACGTCGATCTCCACAGCGCAGAATCAAAATGAATGAGAAACAGTGACGACAATTGCTTCGCGTCGGTAACATACGGCAATGTGTGTGTTTGATTTTTTCTATTAGAACAGCATGCTGTGATGCAGCCAAGCCTGACGTGACACCTGACGTCATCACTTTCGAGCTTGTAAAAGCGATCAACATGAACGTTTAGAGCGGTTTAGAGTTTAATAGGTCGTATTACTAACATACTAAACATATTACTAACAATATAATGAGTAGCAAGATTTAAACTAGAAACTGAGCCAGGGAATTCATCAAACACAGATATTAATCTGACCATCACTTGCCGGTCTATCGTCGCGGGCCACAGAAAATGACATCGCGGGCCAGAGTTGGCCCGCGGGCCGTATTTTGGACACCCCTGTCATATCAGATGGCTACTAATTTCAAATCAGACGGCCCTGGTCTTAAAATTACATCTGCAACGGGACCAAAGAATTTGGACCTTCAAAGAATTGCTTGACGGGCCCGGACCGAAAGCACATTCTGGGCTTTCTACCCAGGCTCGGCGAAAAAATACTTAGTTAACGTACTTATACATGATAATTTGCGATAACAATTCTTTTAACAGCATCCATAATCATTATGAAAATCTAGTCTAAGGGAGAATTCAGTTGTTTTCAATCATATGGAATGATAAAAAGAAGTCACTCGAATCTAGATTAGTAGTTTAATGCACAATGTGCATTGTGCATGTAGAGTGAAGTTTATCTAAATATTTGAAATCTTGTTTTTCGATCAGTCACCAAATTTGAATGAGTATCAACAAAAATCCTCAAAAGTCCACCAATCGGCAAATAATCGGCCAATCACCGATTATCACTCTGTAGTGTCAATAATCGGCCGATTAATCGGTGCACCCCTAATTTTATGTGCCTTGACCAAATGACCCCGGCTGAATGCGGCTGAAAATGTTTGGGTCTCAGGTGCACATTCGAGTTTACCCTATGAATCGATTTTGTATTTTTAGTTGTTTTCATCCTTCTCTGCATTTTTTTCAAGTGCAGGCTTGCCAGATGTCCGTCCATTACCTCTTTAAGATTTTCATGTTAGCATTGATTTTTGTATTCATTATATGACAAGACCCAGTAACTGTAAGATATGAACTTCGATAATTGATGGGGTAGCCCAGCTGTTTTGAATTTCACTACTTTTATCGATGCATTTTTATTCGAGAAGATTGTTCATAATGTGCTGAACTCCTACCTGGAATACATAACTGACACGCGCCTTTCTTGTGATTACCACCATTCAGGGATGAGAATTTTCCAGGTACCGCAGAATTCCGTGGGGCTCCGAAAAGTCTGCCGAATGTATTCTTCATTATTTTCTATTTTGGTCCTTTTGAAATATGGAAATCCTCCGGGCCCCCGTTCTTTCATTCTTATCCGTGACTATTGCAAAGCACTTATTATTCAGGTCAATCTTTATGAATTTTGGGCTTTGATGAATCAATCAGGTATCATTTCAAAGAGGATTGGGAAATTAGCATGAATTATTCCTTAGATATTGATTATCAGTTATTTACAAATGATTGTTGATTACCTGATGAATTTTTTTGATCATCGTGAAAGCATCCGGATTATTTTTAGACAGTATTGGCAACCCTGAATTCACCTCAATTCACCCTGATTTGTCATTACCTGCCACGGCTGCCACGAATTAAAAGCAGTAATAACTGAACGGTGTAATAACACTTATAATAACTCTTATTAGAATAGTTTCGCGTCATAACATTGCAACTTTTTCAGTTCACTATTGATGAGTTTGTGCTTCATGACGATATTGACTTAACATAGCATCTCAAGTTTTGAATGCTTCGTGCTCTTAATTATCTATTCATCGAATTTCAGTTGTGTTTTAAGCATTCCATTTTCAGGGATATTAGACAATAGTCGCTGTGACAGCTATTCAATGAAATAGGTCTATCATGAGATTTTTTCATTTTTCTTCGAACGTCGAAATAATTTGACGCGCGCTTCTTTGATATTGTCGCTTGTGCAAAGGAAGCTTCGACATTCATGGAGATGTTTATTGTAATGCAATTGGCCATTGATTGCCTATAGCCTGACATGACCAGTGTTGGTAAAAAACCCATGGGTTTTTTGAAAAAGGTGGTTTTTTTAAATACATTCACCAATTGACAGACGCACGATCGAATTTGAGACAGATATTAATTCTATGTTATGTCCGATTTCAAATCTTAAGCTCAACGGTGTATTCTAATTTAAGTATCAAACTACTCAGAATATGATATATCTTCATTGTCTGAAATACACGGTTATTCTTCTTATGCTACCGAGACTTCTTTCGGTATGAGATAAGAAGACATAATTCAGGCTTATCGTCTGAATGGGTTAGTAATTATGAATATAATTTGTTTATATTCATTTATTCATATTATTATATTATATTCATAATTATATTCATAAATTTATATATATATTTATATTCATTATATTCCCATTTGTAAGTAACTTTGACATCAGTAGGTTATCTAGTTAAGTATTTATTCCAATGAAAACAAATTTAGTGATGCAGCTGAGCGTATAATGTCACGCATGATTTCGTCATATCAAAATCAATGATTCAGAAATGTTCATAACAAAAAGTGTGGTTATTACAAAAATTACTGAAAATGTATGGAAACTCCTACGATCGTGGAAATAAATTAAATAATGTAACAGACTGATTAAAGCACCCAGAAACAGCAACGTAGAATAACTATAAAACTTTACTAATCAGAGTAAGACTCTACAACTACTAACAAAAGCATGAGACCACGCTCATTCACCAGATGGAGTTTCAAAGTTGGGTAGACTGCGCAACAAATTACAAAAACAGTAAAACACAAAAAGATTATCACATCACGAATATACATCTTATTCGTGGTGTATTTTTCTATATAATCACACAATCTACAACTACATTCATCATGAGATGAGCGATGGATAGATCATGCTGTCGTTCAATTTCTGCAAAAATTTAAGTCATGTTGAAATCATGCGTCAAAAATCATTCAATTTTCTTTTATTGGGTCTACTGACCACAGCTGGCCACCTGTGAAATCAAAATGTATGCCAAAATAATCTTTTGAACATGACGTTTCAATTGTCATAAGTTTGTCAAAATTGGAAGTTATCTTCCATGCGAAAATTGGGTTTAGAGAATGTGTTGACAATTAGACTGACCATATTGCTTCTGCGGCCTAGAAAAATGGGATGAAGATTTAGGCTCATAGAAAGGGGTTCTTTGGAGGACGTGTTGCATGCTTGGTCCATAAGGCCAGTCCGTCATTAATTGACTGATAGTCCGCAGCTCTTCTATCTTTCTTTCATTTTCTTTTGCAGTCAATTTCTTGATAATGGATACCTGCAGATCTTCTTTATGCTGATGCTGCAAGCAATGAAATGAAACCACTTTCTCTTTATTTTCATGACGGATGTCACACCGATGTTCATTCATCCTTTCCCTCAAAGATCTTCCTAACTCTCCGATGTAAACATAATCGCAATCTCGGAAACGTATCCCATAAATGATGTTGGTTGATGTGCATGTCGTTCTTGCACCATTGAGAGTATGAGAGTCCATTGGTCTGTGATGTAATGCTTTTGTCGCCGGATAGCATCTCGCAGGATTTTATTGTTGCATTTTCTTACAATTTGTGTCAAGATTGAGATGACCTCAATCTATTCTGTCATGAGAAGGATAATCTCTAAACACAAACATCTCCTCCAAGGAAGCTTTGTTGGAACCTCCCAAATAGATTAAAGATTACATCTAATGTCATCGAAGTTGAAAGACGTTAGTTCTGTGATCACTGACGATGCAGAAATTGTAAGAAAATGCAACAATAGTCGCTGTAAGACCTGCGAGATGCTATCCGGCGACACAAGCATTACATCACAGACCACTGGACTCTCATACTCTCAATGGTGCAAGAACGACATGCACATCAACCAACATCATTTATGGGATACGTTTCCGAGATTGCGATTATGTTTACATCGGAGAGTTAGGAAGATCTTTGAGGGAAAGGATGAATGAACATCGGTGTGACATCCGTCATGAAAATAAAGAGAAAGTGGTTTCATTTCATTGCTTGCAGCATCAGCATAAAGAAGATCTGCAGGTATCCATTATCAAGAAATTGACTGCAAAAGAAAATGAAAGAAAGATTGAAGAGCTGCGGACTATCTGTCAATTAATCCTAGTAAACAAAAAAAAATGAAAAAGAACGACACGGCAATTTACTACAATTCTACATGTAGTCACCATCTTTGCTTATACACCGGTTGGCACGGAGGCGCCAGTTTTCGCAACCATTGCGGAAGAAGATATCTGGCTTTGCACGAATTTCTTCTTCAAACGTAATTTTCACCTCGTTCAACGACGTAAATGTTTGGTTCTTCACTTTTCTCTTGATTATTTGGAACACTTGGAAATCACAGGGCGATGAGTCCAGGCTGCATGAGGAATGTCACAAAACGTCATCCAAGTTTCGAAAGATTTTGACGGCATGCGATGCACCCATGTACTTGTGCGTTTTCATGATGGAAGAGGACGCCAGTACCTGCCTTGGTCGGAAGGCATACACGGAAATTGCAGTCGACAAGTTGTCGAGAATTTGCGAGTACCGTTGACCAGTCACCGTCTCTCCACGTTCACGTTCGAGGTACTCAAGGTGAACGAGACCAAAGGGATCATAAAAAGGACAACCATTACTTTTTTTCCATCACTTTTCTCGTCTTCTGTCCCTTTTTGAGTCTTCTGTCCCTTTTTGAGGATCGGATCCCCTGTAGGCTTGTGTGGTACCCAGTGGGCACTGAGTTTCGAGCAGTGCAGTTGATACTTCAAAATACGGAACACAGAAATCTTACGCATATTGAGCTGTTCCTCCATGTTTCGGCAGGTAACTTTTGGATGTTGACTCAAAAATGCTTCATGAACAGTTTGAACAGCTTCATCACCCGCGGCAGTGACCGATCTTCCGGCCCACTATCTGATCGTTATGGGTTTTATGGCATAGAGGTCGCAAGTCCTGTTCCATTTCGGTGCACGACTTCCCAAGTTTCGTATAGAATTTTGGCATAGAGGTCGCAAGTCCTGTTCCATTTCGGTGCACGACTTCCCAAGTTTCGTATAGAATTTAACAACTACTCGCTGCTCCCCCCCTTCTGAAGTAGCCTATGTGTTCCAAGTGAAAGGCTGCAATGCGTGTCAGATTTCTTTTAGTCCGGAAGCCAAAACGAGTTTCTGCAGGTAACGAGGCCGAAAATCAGACTTTCACCGAATAATGTATATCCTAGGCCTACTACGATTCTGCGCGTCTGCGAGTTCTACCGGCTTTCTCTTCTTGTCAGACACGATCAACGAAAAACACATCCAATGGGACGCAGATTGAAGTCATTTTCAAAAAGAATTAATGTAATTTTCTATGTTTTCTCTTGTCAACTGAAAAGTTCGAAGTCTAGAGTCATAATTTTTGACATGGAATATTTCAGGTCATTCATTTCTTATCATGTTCATTCATCTATCAAGCTTAACACATTCAGATTTGGCAAGCCTCCTACTGTTGGCAAACACTCACATGTTGGCCCATCCACATTGAACCACATTCTTGCATTCAAGTGACCTGAAGACATTCCATGTCAAAAATTGTGGCTCTAGACTTAGTACTTTTCAGTTGATAAGATGGAGAAAACATAGAAAATTTCATTTCTGATGCTTTGCACGAAGTTTTGGGAGAAACTGGTATGAGCCTAAATCTTCATTCAATTTCTAGGCCGCCGATGTAATATGAACTGATTCTCTATGCCGCTTCTATGCTGTATTCTACATTCACTTATATTATGTCATCTGCATTTTCTACTTCTATGCATTACTTTTAACTTCAAAAGCTTTTTGTATGTACCACACTAGACTTTCCTTCTATGTTGAATCTGAGGAAGATTGTTTATTTTGCAACCCTATATGTAAAACAATTGAAACCGTTTGAGTGAACTGTAATATTCATAACGCCGTGGTTCTACTAGACGTTTCAAAAATTTTATGATATTTGCCTGAATCAGATCGCTGATTCGTCCGCTGAACTGTTTTTTTAAACATTAAATCGTTAAGGATTTGATGACATTCATATTTAATATTTTGTATTACTAATGAAAGGAACTAACCACTAGTGAAATAGTAATGAATATTGCTGATGAAAGGATTTCTTTTCTTGCAAAGATAAAGATGACAAATGATTTGCGAAACATAAAAAAGTAAGTTGATATTTTGTGACTTCTGTTAGAAAATTCACGTTGTTACATCACGTGTATTTGCGTGCATCTTTCCTACATGCCTGTAGCATATGCAGACATACACTCCACGTACTGTCTTGATGTGTTGTGAAAGGTATGAAAGTGTTGTTATTTTTCTTCCTAGCAAATTGTTTTCCATATGTTTTAATATAAGATCATGCCTAGATTTTCAAGCATCGATGAGTTGTGCCGCCGAGAGGATGCAAGGATCATTGATGCTTGAAAAAGCTAGGCATGATTGGTATTGAAGTGAATGTATTGATTCAATGAAATTTCGGAATACATACATAGATTGTTGTTTTTTAATTCAGAAACCGGCAACAGCGATGACTGTTGCCGACTTAGGGACGACATCAATGAAAAAAAGTTGCACATCATTCACAACAATTTCTATTCGTCTGGTCTTTAAGCTTGACTATCATAAGGCGTCTGAAAATGCATTGTCTCTATGAAGTCAAGATGTCTGAAATGATCGTAACCGACGCCGATTTTTCGCACATGCTGGCATAACATGTCGATATCAATAACAGAAACAGATACCGATTTTTGGCTATGGACGACTTGTCACTCCTGATTTCAGATTGAACATCAGTTCGCAAATTCTCAGAAAGTTAATGACAACAAGCAGGCGTAATGTAGCAAGTGGAAAGATTCATGATTTTTCATTTTGTTAGTAATCATGTCTCAGTTTGACGACCATATTCAGTGGGATAACTATAAACCAAGGCTGTGCACCAGCCGCACTTGCCTTACTCTCACTGGTGTACCAGGCATGATAAATGGTGTTACGAATACTTAAAAAAGCTATACTGAGGTACTTACTGAAGTATGGGTGAAATATAATTTGCTTCTCGATCTAGATTATTGTGTGATAGTCAATTAAAACTTCTAACTCCTGAAGGCAGGGTCTCTATCTTTCATAATAAATGATGTTCATGTTTTCTAGAATTTAATGCAAATTTTGTGAAGCGTTGGGAGTACTCAAATAGTGCTTAAGAATTTGAAACAGACCTACATAGGCCTCCTTTAAACTTATTTTGCTAATACTTGCAAATGACTTTCATCATACTTAACCCGAACGTCTGTATGATGATTCTAATGTTTTTATAAACTAGATGAAAACGGAAATTGCGTGCATTGCATATAGATTTACAATGCAAAAAAATTGCAATGACTAAATTACTAATTCTGTGGCCAGCGAAACGTCGGGTTTTTAATTCATGCTTTTAACAAAAATATAACAAAGGTAGGGTTAATTTTCATTTTTTTCGAAATACCTGAACACATCAGGACATGTAGAAAGATTCGAAGCAATGTAACCGTTATCTATAAACTACTATGTAAGAGGGTCATCATCATCTCGACATCACTCGGATTGAAGCAGTCTCTCTGTGATGTGATCATGTTGCCGATGCAGAAAATATTTTTCGGACGGATCGCTGGCCGCTGAAAAGCTAAGATAGCCTGCACCTTAGCACGAGGAGCAACAGCAGGGTACGCAGCATTCACTACGGGATTCCGTAATTCTGAGGTCGCGGGAATGGCGATATCATGGTGTAGAATGATTTATCATGAACTTGAATTATCTAATTTTCGTCACTTTCACATTTCCTTTTCAACCTCAGGAAATGCATCATTTGTTTTATGATGTAGCCGTAGATTTTTAAAACTCTTAAATAAAAAAGTCTTATTTTCATGATATAGAAATTTATGATTAGATGAAAGACTCAAAACTTGCTCAGGAACTGATCGAGCTTAGATAATATATGTGTGCAGCAGATCATTCATGGCATATTAAAGGAAACCCTATATCAGAGATGCATACATCCATCATCCAGCCCTATATCAGAGATGCATGCATACATCATCCAGCAGCAAATTCAAAATTTTAATAAAACAACGAACACAGGAAAAGCTGAAACATTCCTAGTAAAACATCACACTGGACCTGAAATCAAAAGCCATTCAAAATCAGAGTACCTACACCTTATTTAGCGTTTTTCATGCTTCTAATTGTGACTTTATTGCAATGACCTTCTACATAGTTAATTTTCATTCCATATGTTAAGGTATCCAATTTAGAAATTTTAAGGTGTCAGACTGAAACATGATTGGTTTGAAATCATTTCGACTACTTGCATTAAAAGGTCAGTATGATTCAATCATTAGGAATTTGATGTTTTCCGGATTTTTCCAAACTCATGGGTCATCCTCATCGCAAAAAATATTTGCGAACAGTTTAAAGTGGGATGTAGTATAGAACTTTCATGGAAATATCATAATGGGCCACTTTACAAGCAAGTGGCTTTACAATACTTTACAATTTATTGACGCCTTATGTTTGAACACATTTTGATAAGGTAAGAAACATGAATATCATTTAAAACAGTATATATGATAAATGTAAATGATTTTCATTCTTTTTTGCATACAGACCGTTTCATAAATCGTTACACGACGTAAAACTTAGAATTCTCTTTCGTTATTCTTATCAAATGTTAGTTTATAATCGACTAACAGTTGCAACTTGCAAGGCACGTCAATTCTCTTGGTCTGCATAGCTGATTGCTCAATTAGAATCCGAGTGTGACTGATAAGGGCACGCATAATTAATTAATTGATGTTATTTAATACAATTATAAGTTTGTAAGAGAGCGGATGCACCGATTTTTATAAAACTTCCACATTCTTGGAGTTGATAATATTTGCTTCCAATTCAGCCCATGTGCAAAGATTCTAGCTTGAGTAGAAAAAAGCTGTAAAGTTGCTGTGCTAAAGCGGGTACATTGCTTGATCTCACTTGGAAGAGCGAAAAATCAGGCAAGTTGTAACTTAAATAAAATGCTCCAGATAAATTAAGTCAAAATTCATAAACATATCATTTAGAGAAACTTATTGAAAGCCTGATACAATGGTGATAATCTGAATTTCGAATTTTTTATAGGTCTTTATGTGGATATGAGCGACGAAGATGACTAAGAATTTTTTAAATATTTTTAGCAACTGGTTTTTATTAAAGCCGTTACTGAAGGGAGTGCCGTATTTTTTTCTCATCCTCATCATGAGCACCCTCCGTATAAGGCTGTCAACTATAGGATGACCAAAATTACGTGATCTCAAGTCTGTTACGAGGGTCACAACTGACAGGACACAGCATAAACAGTCTGCCAAATTAACAAATGAAACATGAAGTTTCACATTTATAAAGTTTATTGATATTGATATTTTCTTTCGATGAATGGGAAAAATTTAATGTTTTTGAGCGGCAATTTTGTGATGAATCTTATTCATGGGGTATCTTTTTGTACATTTTTGCAATCTTGATCTCCATTCATCATTAGATAACTGATAGACATATGACGATGTGAGCCAATTTTCAATAAAAAATGTTGTCTTGATGACGTAATCCTGCGTCAAGAAATCTTCAATTTTCTTTTATAGAGCCCACTGACCACAACTGATCACTTTTGAAATTGAAATGTATGTCAGAATAATCTATGGAACATGAAGTTTCATTTGATATAATGCTTTTCAAAATTGAACCAGGACTTCAATGTGAAAATTATACTTGAAAGTGGATGCCTTTTTTTGTGCAATTATGTTTGAAACGGTCTGTATGCGTTTCGTTTGATGTATATTTATCCCATCTACCACCTCCCTTCCGCCTCCCTTTTTGATACACTAATATACATAAAGATGTTGTGTCATTGTATTTCACCATATTCTACTTAGCCGATGAATTCTGACAGTCATTAATTTCAATCGTCCTTTATCAAGTAGTTTGTCATTGCTTTTTTCCATGCCGATTGTTGATGTTTCTTGCACATCTCTTTGTGAAAGCTATACGCTCTGTTATGAAATTTGTGGCGATACTCCAGAGGCATTATGTATATTTCTCTGTCGCTCTTGAGTTCGTTAGCTGTCTATCCGATTGTTATTGCAACATCAGTTTGTATTGCACCACTGAAGAAGTCCTGCATGGCGAAATATTTGTGGTGCCCTCATTGGAAATTTTGGGGGTTAAGACATGTTGTGTCAAGACAAGAGTGTGTCGTATGCGTCTACCAACTTTTGGTCGATGCTTTTTTGCTACCATTTTTCACGCTCCTTTGGTGTGTGCCGGATTTTCAAAAAAACTGAACATCAAAATTTTATTTAAATTGCCCTTGGTCATTCCATGCATTGCGTGCGTGACGAAGGCAAGCTTGAAGACCCTGTCATCTCTTGTGAAAACATATTCTGATATTAACACATGGAATAACTAAGACCCATACGTCTATCAATATCTGACACACGCGGAGTCTAGCTCTTTCTTGGTTTGTGATCTAGACTCAAAAGTCATGCCGCTTGCACGTGACGCTAAAAAAAACATGGTTTCCGAGCACTGCTAGTATGTGCTCACCCCGCATTTGTGCCATAAATGGGAAAGATTCGAAAATCTGACAACTTCTGGTAAATTGATGATCATGCACACGTTTGTCTATAATATTAAAAAAATCATCGATTGCTTATTCAGGTACAGAAAAATTGCCTCTGCTCCGTTATGTACATGACTTAACTTGGTTATGTGAGTGACGCAGTGCTAATTTCACTACTTTTTGCAAATGTGCATTATTTGAGCAATGCAATCATGCGCTGTCATCAGATATCATTGTATTAGAACAATACATCTCACGTTTTCTAGAATTTATTTCTTGCTATTAGAATTGATTTTATTTAAATAAAGGGTAACTAAAGCTTCTGTATTGTGCGAAAATAGTGAAATGTCAACCTTAAAAAATCAATAGCATTTATTGTAAGTACAGAAGTATAAGAGTGTCATTTTATTCTATCCATATGTCATCTTGTATGTCCATGTATTTTTAGAATCAAACTATAATCACTACTGTTTGATTACATCGCTCTTTTTCTTATTTGTATTGCATCATTCTTCATTCTTATGTTATTGAATCAAACCATGATGAATATTTATTCATCGCTCTTTATTCCTGAGTGCATTGGATATCACTCTTCATTCATGCATTATTGAATCAAACTACGATCTGCATTATTATTTGAAAATATCGTTCTGTTTTTCTAGTTGTATTTTTTGCATTTTGGTATTATGTTTAGTATGACAATGTTTAAATGTGACTATGAAAAATATATTCCGTAGGTGCGAATCCATGAGGTTGGACAGACGAGAGCGGATTGCTTGTTAGTTCTTAATTCTGTAGCCAATATCCAGGGTAGGAGTCGGAATGCAAGAGACGGTTTATCGAAAGCCATCTCTTTGTTTTAGAATAGGAGCTAATCCGTTCCCAAGTTTGCAGGCAGATTAAAGAGAGTACACTCACTGCATTGATGTTGTTGATTCAAAAAACTATATATGTAGTTACATGCACAATAGATACATTAGATAAATGAATAGGTGTACAATTTCAGATGATGCTAATAAGCAAATAACATAAAATAAAAATTGTTAAGTTTGATTAAATTTAACTATCAAATCAGACGCTTAGTTTTAGACGTAATGGTAAGTATTGCAACAATATGTTAACAAGTACATTGCATGCATATATTGCAGTCCAAGACTGTCTTCTTAAATTTGGCATGTTCGAAATATCATGTAATGAACATGATGCAATAATCCGGAAAATTGGTTAATCCAGGCAATATTCTGCGGAACGAAGTACAAGGGCGTGCTGAAAAGTAATGCCTCTATCTTAATAATTCCCATTCTATTGGTTCAACAACTAATTAAAAGACGGTTTCCATTAAAATTGAATATATTTCCAAAAATTTATCACTAATTTTCGACACAGTCACCTTTTCGACTGATGCACACCCACCAACTGTAAGGCAGTTTATTTATACCGTCAGAAAAAAATGCTTGTCTTGATCAAGGAACCACTTGCTGACCACAGCCTTCACTTCTTCGTTTGACTGATAGCGCCGACTTTGCAGATGCTCTTTCAGCTTGGGGAAAAGATGGTAGTCATACGGAGCTAAGTCCGGGCTGTTGGCGGGATGTTCCACAACTTTGAAGCCAAGTCGTTCGATGTGAGATGTGGTCTGAGCACTCGTGTGAGGTCGGGCGTTGTAATGCTGAAGATGAACAACTTTCATCTCAGGTCGAACTCTCCGAATCATTGACTTGAGATTGCTAAGAGTCTTCACGTACTGTAGCTTTCCGAATTCACAGTGGAACTAGGCTGCAGGAACTCAGCAAGGATAACACCATGAATATCCCAAAAGATAGTAGTCAGTATCAATTTGCCAGCGGATGGGAAGGTCTTGAATTTCCTCGGAGGAGGAGAACCGCTGCGACGAAACTCCATCGATGCTCTCTTGCTCTCCGGTTCATAATGATGAACCCACGTTTCATCACCAGTCACAATGCTTGCGAGAAACTTGTCTTTTTCTCTGTCGTATTGTGAATGCAGGGCTCGACACACCTCAGCTCTTCGTCGTTTCATTGGGTCAGTGAGCAGTCGTGGTACCCATCTTGCGCAGACCTTTCTGTACCCCAAAAGATGGATGATGTGTTATGTCCTTTTTCTTTAAATTCCCAAGGAGTCTGCCAAATACCCTTGAGAGACACGTCGATTTTTTTGAATCATTTGATCAATCAATTGTTGATTGCGATCATCCGTTGCAGTTACTGGCCTTCCACTTCGAGGTTCGTCTCTGAGATCTGCTCGACCTGGTTCAGAATCAGAAGACCGCCTTGCCCATCGTCGTACCGTGCTGACATCAACAACACATTCTTCACCATAAACGGCCCTTAATCGTCGATGAATTTCAATAGGGGGAATGTTCTCTGATTTTAAGGATTCGATCACAACACGAATCGTGCCGCTTTCACTTCTTTCTGCCATGATGAGCTTAAACTGACCGACTATCTATGCTACCTTGATTTGTGAAGGCTGTAATGAAGAGAGTTCAGCGTGAAATCGATTAACAAGCATGATTTTCTGTGAAGATTGTTTGCAACATGTACTGAGTGAAAGCGCATTGGTTGAACGATCTTATAATGGCTACAGGAGCTTTGGAGGCATTACTTTTCAGCACGCCCTCGTACATGTATCTGGCATACGAGGTTGGACTGTAATTCGATCTGATGATTCTTTTTATCGGAAATGCTTAAATATATTGATTAGTCAAACAACATATTTCGGTCATTATTTGTTTGTTATTAAGAGAAGATAAAAGCTATTTAAGATGCTAGGATTTTCCCTAGCATCACAATGATGGCATGTAGTATTTATTAAATACATGCTTCTTGCGATGGACGACGAAATTTAGAGATCGACAAAGTTGATGTGATTGCGGATTTAAATTATGCTTTCTCATATAAAAAACTTGAGGACATTTTGAAGCGATTTAATGTTTCAATAATGGACACAACTACTAAGTAGACCTAGAAAAGAAGAACATTATTCTAATCACTCACTGCCTTGACAAAAAGTGAATATTCAAAACCAGTCGGCAAAACTTCCCTTTATTTCACTTTTTTAGTTAATTAAAAATTATAGGCATAAAAACATCCTAAAATGTTTTAATGAAATATTGTACCAACACTCCTGTATCTGGCTATTTCCTCTCATACAAGTGACTGGAGGAAAGAGTATCATGTTGAGCTTAATACAGTCATGCAATTTTTTGGAACGATGAATCTTTGTTTGCGTTTTACTTGAGGTACCTGCGGACAATATTTTTAGTAACAATACTGATTTTTTCAAATATATTCAAGTATTTCTCAATATTTTTTCATGATGTCTACTAGCACTTTTTTTTTTTTTTTTACTGAATTTTCACCCCTAGCACAGCTATGAGCCATGAACGAAGCTAGGGGTTACTCAATGAAAAACTAATAAATTGTATTACTGTAAATAAATAAAAGAAAAAAAACAGATCTTATAATCTGATTAAGCTGCCCCCATCAGAAACCTATTTGAACGCCTCTTGAAAGTATCAAGATTGTATTGGTCAGGGAAAGTGGTCTGGGGAAGCTGATTCCAAAGCTGTGCCGTGCGAACAAAAAAGCTTTTCGAGCGACTCACAGTACGTGCGCGTTCTAAGCTCACATTATAGCATGTGAGTGCATTAGCTCTGCGTGTGCTTCTGGAGAAGATCTTAGGTTTGGGTACGCACTCATTTACTGCAGAGCTGCTTCTACCGAAAAAATGCATCTGTAGAAGAGACTGAGTGAAGCAACATCCCGTCTGACGGAGAGCGGCTGCAACTTGCTAGCAAGTTTTTCACCCATGAGATTCTTGACACGTTTCTCAACCCGTTCAAGGAGGTTAAGATGCGTTTGTGGGGCGCCTGCCCACAGATGACAACAATACTCCATCAGAGGACGAATAGTGGACTTGTAAAGATAGCAGACAGTCTGTGGTGGAAGATAGCTGCTGGCACGATAGAGACTACCAATGCGTTGAGCTGCCTGCTTGCTAATGGATTGGATGTACGGTTTCCATGACAAGTCTTTCGTAACCGCTAATCCAAGGAAGGAGATGGAATCTTGTTCTCTGATCCTATTATCTGACATCTTAATGCTATGATCATCATCTCCTTTAAGTCGTGAGTGCAGAATACTCTGAGTTTTTGAAGGATTGAAGGAAACAAGCCAATTGGCGCCCCATTCTGAGACCCTGCGTAAGTCTTCGTTAAGAACGTCGCATAACTGCTGACGTTGCTGAGTGTTTTTAGCGAGTCGCTCATTGGAATTGAAGAGTGTTGTGTCATCTGCATACATCACCAATTTACTCACTAGGCGGTCTGGGAGGTCGTTGATGTACAGCAGAAAAAGAGTGGGTCCCAAAATTGACAAAAGAAGCAAGAAGTTTGTGGAGTTGATCAGCAACTCCATAGGACTTTAGCTTCATAAGGAGTCCCTGATGCCAGACTTTATCGAATGCCTTGGAAATATCCAAGGCAACTGATCTCGTCTCACCTTGTCTGTCAAGGACACGACTCACATGTTCAGTGACATATGAAAGAAGATCTGCAGTTGATCGAGAGTGCCTGAAGCCATACTGTTCTTCTGATAGAAGGTTCTGAGTTTCAAGGAAGTTAACAATGTGTTGGTTAATCACTGCTTCAAAAATCTTGCCAGCAATTGGAAGCAGGCTGATAGGACGGTAACTAGATGGAAGAGATGAGTCAGAACCTTTCTTTGGAACTGGAACCACGGAAGCTACTTTCCAACAAGAGGGAAACTCACCGGTGGATACACATCTACTGAACAGTTTAGATAAAAGTGGAGAAAGCTCAGGTGAGAGATGCCTGAAGACCGAAACCGGGATGCCGTCTGGTCCACTAGACTTAGAGCTATCGAGACCGGCGATGATCTTTTTGACGTTTCGGACTGTGACTGAAGGAGGACTAACTGTCTCATCAGTGCGCATGGGAATTGGAGGTGGAATTCTACCTCCATCGTCTAATGACGAATTCTTCGCAAACTCTTTGCAAAGAAGCTCGGCTTTGTCTGCTGAGGTTGTCGCCATAGAAGTACTGACTTCGGCATGACGGAGTGCTGGGATGGAGGATTTGTTCCTATTGGTGACACTGTTGTAAATCCTCCAGAAGTCCTTAGAGCCAAGCTTTTGGGTATCAATGGATTTCCGTACATACAAAGCGTAACGGCTTTTGGCCTGATGTATGGTTTCCTTGCAATGTCTGTGTGTGTTTTGTACAATTCAAGATTGCCAGCGCTACTGTCACGCTTATACTTATGGAAAAAGTGGTCACGCTGGCAACTTGCAGCTGCACATTCTGGTGTAAACCAAGGTTGTGAGTGAGGCTTCATTTGGAAAGTACGGTGAGGGATGTAGGCCAGCATCCCTATCTGAAGCCACTCTGTCAGTTCTTGCGCCGACTTGTGGACGTTCTCGCTCAGAATCAAATTCTCAGCTTGAACTTGAGTAAGAAAAGTGCGGAAGCCACACCAGTCTGCTTTGGAGAATTGATAAACTGTTCTATGGAAGGGTGCAGACGGTGTGGAGCAAACTTGTTTGCCAGAAACTGTGATAACACAGTGATCAGACGTGCCGAGGGGAGAAGTAACCTTGTGTGAAAAATAAGTTGGATTTGAGGTGAGAAACAGGTCAAGGAGATATCCAGTATCCCCAGCTCGGTCAGGCACTCTGGTAGGACAAGTGACAATTTGACTAAGGTTGTGAGAGACAGCGAAATCCTGGGCTGCCTGACCGGAGAGATCGGTGGTGCGTGAGTGCACAAGCCAGTCAACATTGTGCACGTTGAAGTCACCAAAAACGGCAACTTCAGCGCTGGGATACTCTTGTAGAAGAGAATCGATCTTGTCAGAAAGAACATTGAAAATATCCGCATTAGTTGATGGAGAGCGGTATAGGAAAAATAGAAGAAGAGTAGTCTTCTGCAGCGGCGCAATGAAGGCAAGATACTCATGCCTTGGATCCTCTGAGCTACAAAGCCTTCTCAAGGGAAGGCTTGTCTTGGCATAGACTCCAAGACCATGACAAGGTGCTTTATCCATCCGGTGAAATATGTATCCATCAGGAGTAACGTCGCTTGATGACACACTGGGATCTAACCTGGTTTCCGACAGGGCCAGAAGATCTGGTGACTTACCTTGCAGGAAGATGTTGATGTCGTCGTAATTGGACCTCAGTCCTCTTACGTTGCTGAAGCTGATCCTGAGAGGGGTTTTGAGCTTGACGGCTTGACTACGTTTCTTGTGTGTCTTTCTCATTTTCATAATTTCGCATAGAATATCAATCAAATAAACGAAAATTATACTGTACAACAAAGTGATACAAGAAACTTTGGAAGGCATCAGAAAAACGTAAATAATAGCAACAAAGCTGCAATAAATAATACGCAAAAAAAGACACTTATAGGCACAGTTAATGTCGCAAAAGCTTGAAGAAACCCAAATGAGAACCCCTTTGCCGTAACAATGGGTACAAGTCAGGTAGGCCACAGAGGAACCGGATACAGCTACACGGGTTAAAAACCCCTCAGTAAAGCTACCCACGCATGTCCGTGGCAGTGGAACTGTACCGCCTTTTTTCGAGCAGTTGACCGGGCCTGCCTCCCAAAGCATTACCAGTGGGTTCGGGACCCTCGAACTACCTGACGCCCGTATGCCGTGAATACGTTGGATCTGTCACACCTTAACCTGCAACAAATGGGGAAGTGCAAAAGAGAGCAGTGGAAGGAAGTTCGATCACAAATGAGCCAAATAAGTGCCATGCCCAAAAACCTGATTCAACAACATGAAACATCTGATGACTGTTCATATCTCGCAAACCAGGGAGTGGTGTTAATTGGGACGGCCGAAGCCTACCACACATTTAAAATAAACAAACGTGGAGAAAAAGAGTGAAAAATTAATCAAACATAAATAAATTCAATGACCAGTAAAATAAAAATAATATTTCAGAGCCTGCTAGTTAGCCGGAGCACGGTCACAAACCGCCGACAATAAACCTTTCCGACAAGGTAGAACCCAAAGAAGCATGAGCTTCAGACGACAAAGCCTTATTGCGACTCCGTTTTCACCCTTTCACTGCTTTGAGGCTTTTAGTTATATATTGGTAGGACATGTTGTGATAATAACGTCAGCTTTTATTTTGATATTTCTCCAATGTTTATGCCGAATTATTTTTTTCGTTGTTATGTCATCAGTCGTACATATATATTATTCGATCATGATGATTAGTTTTAATGTTGCAGATCAGAACCAAATGTTCCCACTTTTTCCTTTAGAATTGAAGCTTAGCAATCAGTGAGATTCATGATGTTGAAATTTCTGAACTGTCATCTTGAACGAATATTTTGTCTGTTATTTTTGATCGTGATTTCGCTATCTATAGTCGAGCTTAATCAACTTTTCAGACAGATAATGGCGAACAAAGCCATAAATGTGCACACCACAAACGTAACATTCGACACAATGAGTCGTCATGATGTCATTCAATGGGTCAACACAACTTTGCAAGCGACTCTTGGAAAGGTGGAAGAATTGGGATCTGGTGCAGTGTACTGTCAAATGATGGACATCCTGTTTCCTGGTAAGAAAGTACAACTGTTCCCAACAATATCATGCAGCAATGTCATCAAGGCCTATGCATTATGGCACTATTATTATCTATTAAAGATTAAAACACAACTAGGTAGGGGGACGTGGGTACATAATTATTAAAATGTTTTGGAGTACACATTTTTGAGCTGTACATCAATTAAGTCCATGTCAATATTCGAAGGTTATGACGCCATTAATGTCTAGTCCCTCTACGCATACATACGAGTATATGATTGTGTAGGCTTTACCATATATTATGCCATGTGTTAACATCATAACTACCTTTGATGAATTCCAGAGACATTGCGGACATACTAAAACATTTCGCGAATTCGCCTTCCTTCAGTCATCGGCTAATTGCTTTTATCATTGTTGACAAACTTTGATGTATTTTTTGTTGTCAGTTTGTCTACAGTTGTTGGCAATCAACTTCTGACTTCTGAGTGACTGCCAAAAATCACAAATTGCCAAATGCAGAACTCGGCACCAGTGTGTCACAGTGTAGGTTCATCAGCTTGAAAAGCAACCAGCTTTGTATTGCGGGTCCTTGAATATTCTATTTGCCCTGGTTGGTTATACCCCGCTGTAGCTTCTTACTTCCCATTTTAAGTGGGTCGCCGGTGCGGATGTTCTTCCTCTACTGGACTCTGTCCAACGCCTCCTCTTCTTTCACCCGTTTTTATGATTTCTTCCTGTTATTATTTCTCATTGTACTCGTTCTAAATCTGATGCATTCAAATAATCGCTGTTCATATTCATTTACTTTACCGCATATGTGAACGCTTATCAACACCCTATCTTGTCAATACTGTGCACATCTTCCCACACGTCGACCACCCAAGTTCTACTGATGTTTACAATTGTATTTCTTGACATCGATGTATTTATCCATGGAAAACCACGGATTTCAAAACTTTCGCTCATATTGAACAACAGATATCCTGACTCGGCTTACACACTTACAGCACGTTGGTTAGAACATAGAAAGTTCAATGTATATAAGTATCATGATGACAATGACATGTAGATTACCTTGCGTAACAGATCATTTCATTAGCATCTGTCTTTAAAGCCATTTGTTTCATCTGTCTTGCTTGACTGCAAACAGTGGACCTTGTATAATAGGCCGTTGGCTAACGCTTGTCTGGGCATTTGAACAATGACGGTCTTCAACTGTTCACAGTTGACATAATCATGGCCTGTGTTGTTCTTCCTTTTCATCATATCGCTACTAGTTAACCACGCGCTTTACGTTAACATCTGCACACAGACTACGGTACCGCTCAATGATTTTAATGCTATAACTGACTTTCCCATGCGTAGGTGGCAGAGATGTTTCATGACAGGGCACAGTGTCAACACAGGATGGATATTTCAGTCGTTTTGTGCTTAGCGAAGTATGTATTACGAATCTCTCAAAATTATAGAACGAAAGTGTTAAAAGATGGAAAATATCCTTGCTGTTATTGATAACTTTATTGCTCATTTCGCATTAATTTGGACAACAACAAACAGACAATTTTCAATGTTTAATATCAAATGCTGTTGAAGTGGTAATACAAATTACCTATAAGCAAGATTGATAAAACATGTTTTTCGGAATTTAAAAATCTACAGGTTTATTTTTTCAGTTGCGAAAACATCATCGCAATATTAACTATTGTAAACATCGACAATAGACTCCTGAACACATTTTGAAATTTTGTCTTCAATGGAGTGTGAAAGATAACACATTTATGTCTTTGAATGTCTTGAGATATGCACTTCATACTAAATCTGCAATTCATAATTAATTTTTCATTCAAATACTGTCTCTAGAAAGTAATGACCGGTATAAAAAGACTGCTTCTTTTTACTTTTCGAATTTGGAATCAACAAACTGTGAAGTACATGTATATTAAAACTGTCAAAATCCAGATTTGATTAAAATAAGTTAATTTACATGAATCAAAATACATAGTGGTAATATCAACAATGGTTCTGAAAGGATCACAAGAACCTTCGAACTGCTATTTTGCACGTAGACCTACTATTGTATCAGCATTTGTCAATAATAGTCAACAAATCATTATGAATATGCTTATCCATGCAGACTAATTATGTATCTCACAAGAACATTTTCTTGTTAATCGTGGGCCTGTCTCATTGATGCCCTGTATCAATTTATGCATGCATCTACATTTCATCAATAATTTCATAGCAGTCATGTTAAATCGGTATCAGGTTATAAGCTAACTTGCAAAGAGGAGTTGCCAACGATTATCTCAGAAGTTGAGCCTTATGATGACAATTGATGCTCCGTGTCTTCGTATTTCAAAAACAAAAAATGCATTGAAATCATAAAGTTGGGATTGTGCATAGAATAGAAGGCGTTTATTCTTTCATCAAAGCCTCAATAATGATAACCGTGAGGCATGTTTTACATGTTTTAGATCTCATCGTGTCATATAAGTTTTGCTTGGATAACTGCAAGAGTCGTTGTATAAAGACACAATACCTAGTAGTTGTTGAAACTATGATTGATTGTTAAAATAAAACCTTAATGTAGGCGTTGCACTCAATTCTAAAAAAGCGGCCAATTTGCCTGGTCTCCCCTACTTGCATTTATAGAAAGTGGCGCTGAATATTCTAATATGCTGCGAATGCCATTATTGTATATCTCTATGAGATCAACAATGGGCAGGAAAGTCTTCAACTGTCTCAAAATGTGAAATATGAGCATGTGCCACAATGTAAGACATGTGCATGATACGTGGAAGGTATCATATATAAGTTTTTCAGGCATTCATCACATGCATGGTAGGATTTCTCTATGTAGGCCTGCGTGTCAACTATTTCCTGAAGTGCTTGTTAGAGGAGCCAAAGCATTTCATTTAAGAATTTCACTTCAGCATTTATCAAAAAAATTGAAGTTCACTCTTGAAACTAGAGCGATTGACAATAGATTCCTCACATCCTCCACATAAAGCACGAACCATTATCCCTTAAGGAGTTAATGAAGCTCCAAGGTGTACTAATGATGCCCCAAGGCGGCCTCCTGAAGATCTAGGGCGCCATCGCTCTGCGGCGCCCTTATGAAGTCCCAGAGGCCCTGATGAAGCTCTAAGGCTTGAAGTCATTGAATTGGTTATCTACACACATTTGTGAGATATACACTCTTTTCACAAGGATTTGACATGCTTATTACACCTAAATTTTCTTCGTCAACCCACAGCAATCACATCCCTGAGATATTCTTCGCAGTTCTTGCATTCGTCACTTGATATCTTCACTTGATCGAAAATGATTCGGATAGAAGTACACATCAACTTCCATCGCCATTAAAATCAAATGATGTTGACAGGAGTATAAGGAGTTCCACATGCTTATCCAGAAAGCAATCTCATCATGAGTCGAGAAACTGTCTACTGTTTCGAAGTAGTTATCTAATATCTCTTAAGTTAAAGAAAACCACTGGCTCATAATATACACGAGAATTTGCAAGTTTGTTTTCGATTCCATCAGAGATTACCCTTTCTTTCACGAATAGAAGCGAAGTTCTACATTATTGTCTTGCTCTCTCACGGACATGATGAAAAGTCGCGTCTCTATAATAACTTGACATCAGGTATATTTCGCTCAGAATTTACTCGACTATGCATTTATTTTAAGTTAATTGATCGTCAGTTTTTCTCTTGGTTTGGAAAACCCGGATGAACTCTGATCGTTGTGTAACAGCTGTTGCAATTGAATACCGATCCGGTCTTCTTCAGCGGCGAAAGGTGTGCATCAGCCAGGAATTTTCAGTTGTCGCAAACAAATATTTCCTCTCTGAATTAATGCTTCACTGGAAGATTGAATATTATATTGATTTGTATTTTTAGTGGAAATAATCTGATAGTCGAATATATATAGACCGTTTTGAGTCTGGAATCCTAAATTCACTTGGAATTGCTGGATAATTAAGAAGATCAGTCAGCGTGGAGAACATTAGCTGAGAAAATCCATTTTGAACTTATCCCATGCAAGCAAACGTTGAGTGTATTTTTTGTCTGACCGTTTCAAGGTTTAATTCAATATCTTTTTGTTCCTTATATGTATTACTTTAGGCTACAATCCGGATATATCTACTCTACGGTGGCATATGCACGTAAAATATCTCATTTGGCTATCACAGTTGGACTCCCGAATCGTTTCAATCATCAGCACGTATCAGTTGTACTCGTATGTAGAGCGAGGACGCACGTCGTGATTTATTTAGTAGCATGTCTACCAACCGCATTAAATGCAGATGAGTTGTTTGCTGAGTGACCCGGTTGTTAAGAGATCGCTATCTTGAAGGCAGCGTTAGATTATTAAGTGATGGAATGAGTGTCGATTGTCGATGACATTCAAGCAGCGGAAATCAGCCGCTGGATCTGCAAGCTTAGAGAAAAGAGCGTCGTTAGTCACAACCCCTTTCAACTTCGATTGTGGAAAGCTATAAGTAATGCTTGTATGGGACAGCAGTGCATATTTTAATGGTTCATCGAGAAGTTCATCTGAAAATTACAGATATTGAAGTATATATTGACGCGTATTTGAACATGCTGCCATTCACAGAAGCCAACGCATGTATTGCGGAAATCATCAGGCGTGGTTTTATGATCAATGACTTTGCATTCTTACGGAATCGCGCATGAGGAACATTTGGCATTCATAGACCAACGTTATAAACATTGTGTGAATGATTTTAGAATGATTTGGATTTATTCATGAAAAGAAAAAAATCATATTGATCTGTGCTTTCTGTTGGCTCTTGTCATGTCATCTGTAACTGATGTCAGATCCATTTAACACTACCGCACATCATGTGAACATGCACGTGTTCATGTACGCTTTTTGTGTTATGTTTTAATAACAAAAATGTGTTCACCATTCAAAATATCTTACAGGATGCGTCCCAATGAAAAGAGTAAAATTTTCTGCGAAACTGGAACACGAATTTATCGCAAACTTCAAGATTGTGCAGCAAGCATTCAAGAAAATGGGTGTGGACAAAGTAAGTCTTGCCGCAAAAGTCGCATATGATAAGCGTCATAATGAGTAATTAATATTTCATAGAAAGCATGCTAGTATTTATGTTTCCTTCACATATGTATTCATTCTACTTTTCAGGAAGTCCCAATTGAACGACTGACAAAAGGTCGTTATCAAGATAACTTTGAATTTGTCCAATGGTTCAAACGATTTTTTGACCGTAATTTACAAGGACATGATATAGATCTAGCAGCATATGATCCGGTGGCAGCTCGGGCCGGTGATCAGCTCGGATTTGGGAAAGCACGTGCTTCTGCAGCTGCATCTGCTGCTGGCGATTCCAGGGCGACAACAGTCTCACAAGCGCCTGCCAGAACAGCTGGACTTGCCAGACCGAAATGTGAGCTACAGAAAATGATCGATGGTATACTATACTTCAGTAACAAAGCCTCTAGAATCCAAGATGCTATTCAATAAAAGGATATCCACGAACAGGGTCTCACTTAAGTTCATTAAAAATCTTTTTTTCTTAAGTCATCATGATTACCGCTGTCATTGAATGTCGGCAAATTTTTAGAACATTGATGAAATTTCTGATTACCTTTAGTATGCATCCGAATTCTTTTTAGATTTGCTTTCATAATAACTGGAGCATTGAAATAGTAAGTAGAATCATGTTATTGCATCGGAAGCATTCAAAGATTTTCAAACATTGAGCACTTGAAAATTGAAAGAAAAAAGCGCAACGGTTATGGAAATAGCTCATTTGTGGATCAAAGCCATAGTCAATTGCTTCGACATCAGACGAATCTAATGAATCAATAATATTCTAGTTGAAACATAACAACAGGATTTTTCTATCTTTAATGTCATACATCAGGCAGGCAGATCCAAAAAATTCAATCATTCTAAAAGATTTGATGACATAAGACGCTTTGTGTGTGAATAGAAGCGCAATGTTTCATATTACCTCTTGAACTAAATTGTCACATTGCTCTCAGTACAATGATAAAGGATGAAATGGATGCAAATCTATACAGCTCATTTGATGTGCACAGTACACTACTGGTCACTGACATTCATTAATGCATGTCAGATCACAGCAAGGTCATGTGTGACAACAAAACTTTAAAAAAGAAAGGTCAGACATAAGATACTCTGATAGAACATGGGTGCGCAGCCTGCGGCCGTAGCAGAGGCAAAGTGCTGCCGTGACAATGAGAAGTAAATAAAAAACAATACTGTACATGTATATTGCAAATACTCGTACTTCTGGAGTTCAAGGCAATCGAAAAACAATCGTCACTAGTAGCACCTTGTAACTGTCGAACACCTTTATGCCCATGTTGCTTGGAAATATGCGTGCCCGCAGGCGCGATGAAGCCGTTCAAGCAGTTCGATAACTCATGAATAGAATATTTTAGGGAAGTTACATTCATGTGCATTCGTGGCTAGAGTCATCAGCTAAAAGAAACAAAAAGGACAATTGTGGTTTGCTCGAATTGTTCGCGCGCGTTAGCTTCAAGTCTTTATTCTTAAAAAACTTTAGTTTTGAAAATAATTCACGCATCAAAGTGTGTTATTAGCACTTGAAAAAAAGGTGCCATTAGAAGCGCAATACCTCCTCTTTCTTTTGGGGTCAAATTTTTGCCGCTTTGGGGTCAGCATTGTGCAGCAATGCTGCGCAATGTGTACCCAAAAAATGTGGGTCAAAATGTCCTCAAAAGAGTACAATATGCATGAAAGGGTTAAGCTCAAAATCTTTTCGGGTCAAAAATGACCGTCGGTCGTGTTAACTTGATAACTCATTCTTTACGAAGTAGGCCTTTATGCGATTTTCATTGCGTCATTCATCAAGGAGAGCTATTTTGAGTGGAGGAATATAAAGAGGATTGGCTATTAACCTAGTTGTTTGCACACATTAACTGCGGCCGTGATTCTTTCGGCCTTCGAAATGGCGACCGAAAAATGTAAAAGGTTGCGCACCCCTGTGTTAGAAGAACAGTGTAACTCAATAATACTAAGTAAAAGTACACAGTGCATTTCTGCATCAAATAGGTCCTACATGGGGTCTGAGATTATGAAGCGCCATCGTTTGAGTTGATTCGGCGACGTTCTTAAAATCTGTCATCAAAAAAGATTTCTATGGCAACCGCTGTGGTATTATGAACAAGAACTGGGTTGGCACCAGAAATCAGGTAGTAGGACGGTATGAGCAACTACATCAAATACCAGCGAACAATACATCCGGATAATTGCCTACACGAAATGGAGAAATACTATTATTTGCAGTTTTCCTTAATCAACATGATCTTACTACAAGAGATCCCTGAATGCAAAAACGGTCAATAATAGCGTCTCGTCGGTCAGCAACGATTCATTTATTAGGGGTCTTTCATATTCAGACCTTTGTTCCGATCGTCAACCAATCGTCGCTAGCCTATGATAAACACCTCTTCAATTGCCGTTTGAAAACAAAGCATCATTTTCTCAACAAGTTCGGTTGCTCGGTTGAATGAAATATCCAAGGGGAGGACATATCTCAATCGCTTTTTTTGTAGCGCTACTGCGGCCGGAAAACGTAGCGAAGACGTCGGGAACATGGGTGAATAGGGAGCCAAAGAAGCAATGACTTATTTTTTGGCGACGAGTTATGAATTAAGTTTAGTGACAAGTTAACCGTGGTTTACTGTACGTTTTTTTAATCAAAATTAGCATGTTTTTGTGCTAATGCTGTGTTGGTCTAGCATGCCAAACATCGTTGGCACTCTGCACATCTCAAATGTAGCCTGCACGATCACCAGATGATGTTAATAGATGCTACAGACAAAGTGCATAAATCAGTAATTAAATTACAGTAGTACAGGGTGTATAACGACCGGAAAACCGGGAAAAACCTGGAAAAGTCGGAAAAATAGTTTGACTGGAAAAGTCAGGGAAATCTGCATTTCGACCTGGAAATTTCCAGGTTTGATTGTAAGCGTGGAATAAAGCTGACTTTTTCTTCTTGGTGGATTTTTGTCAATGAAATTGTCAGCTTTGAACCAGAATAATGAACATCGAAAATCGTTGCCACTAGGGTGTCCAATCCCGGAGCAAAATATCAGTCCCGTGATTACGATCCCGAATTTTCTCAATCCCGGGATATCCCGGGATTGAGAAATTATTATCAGATTCATGCAGATTGCGTTTTTTGCCTACTATTTTGCCTTTGTATACGTTGGTTTTGATGAAATAGACGTACCAGCTCCAAACGTTACTAAAAAACTAATTGTCAACTGCAATTGAAAATCATTATTTATGATTACGAATGTTAAAACTTTCTTATATCCTTATTTTACCAGATGAGACAAATTAAAAAGTAAGCTTTCACGTCATGTGCACTTGCACATAAATTTATCATTTTATTTCATTTTAACACTGATTAATTACATGATCAATAAAGTGATTCGAAGTAGGCCTATAACAACATAGCAGGAACTGAAATTCTAACAAATTTATACTTTTATGAAACTTTGTTTGAAGTACCACTTCAAAACGCACATGTCGTTTAATGTGCGATCGCTGATTCGGTTTCTTATCTTTGAAGAAAAGGTCCCAGCAATGTTAAAGGCCCGCTCACACTCCACGCTTGTTGGTGGCATGGAACGAAGCCATCCAGTCACAAATGTTAGGAACTCACCTCTGACCTTTGTTGTAAGGAAACGATCCAATTCCTTTCGCACGACGGATTCCATGGAGGAGGGCTCATTTAGTGAAGTATTCACTGACTTTGAATCAAGGAAGCGCTGCACCTCCTCGACCAATGTTGATGCAGGGGCGGATTCTGCCTCGGTCGAGGTTTGTTCCGAGTTTGAAGAGACGGAGATCATGTCGAGAGTAAACTTGGTGCGCGTAACTAATGTAAGGAGAAACTTGGTAATTTGTTGCACAGAAACGTTCTGCAAGTCCCCAGACTCAAGGAAGAGTAACACTTGAGTCATAACGTGAGTTCTCTCAGTCATCCTCGCTGTCAATCGCTGGTAGAGTTCGGAGGCCAACGAAGATTCCTCAGCTGCTTTCTCTAATTTCATCTTAACAAAATCGATGACACGACTGGCAACGACTAAATCACTGTCTCTTCTATTCAGCCCGTTGACGGCGGTCTTGATAAGTTGGAGAGCAGTACACACATTTCTCACAGTGTTGCATTCTTGATCAGTCTGAGCCAAAGATTCTTTTGACAAGGCGATCAAGGCTTGCCGAACAAAACTGTGAAGTTCAACGAAACGCTCCAACATGGCGAGTAAACTATTCCACCGGGTGCGATAATCGCCAATCAGCTGTAATTCTTGTCCATTTCCGGTTCGAATAAAAAACTGGAGTTTATCATTCGACAAAGGAGACCTATGAAAGAATATTACAATCTTGCGAACTTTCTTGATGCAATCCCCGATCACGGGTTTAAACTCAGTTACACATGCAGTCGAAGAATCGTCATCAATATCAAACTGTTCATCTGAGTAGTCATCTTCACCTTCAACAAGCGCGGCCGCACCAGTAGTCTCTTCACAACATGGTTTCTTATACACTACGTCACAAACAGCTAGATGTAGTGCATGTGAAAAACAAAGCTGGTGTAAAACTTTGGCATCTTTGCCAACCCGAACCATGAGGGCTGCCCCGTCAGTGCAGAAAGCGATAATATCCGTTTCGAGCTCAAGTCCGTACAATGCAATCCTATCACAAATGAGATTCAGACAAGCTGAGTGGTTCAGTGAGCCATCGATACGGATGAGTCCAAGATTATAAAATGTCCTTCCCTGTTGCTCGTCGAAATCGTGAACATTAATATTCATATATCGGCGTCCCCTGACTGATGTCCATTCATCGAAAGAGAGTGAATATTTTGCATTTTTCTCTTTACGCTTCCGTAAACTTTCGATAATTCGGGTGCTTACACCGGCCGCGAAGTCGGTAACGATTTTGCTGATTGTGACTCTTGATTTTGGTAGAGAATTTATACCGTATCTGAAATTAAACAGATCTCGAATGTCGTCAGATTCCGCTAAAACACGAAACGAAATGTTCGACACTGCAGCCATCTGTGCGAGTCGCGCCTGCATAGATATTTCGCCGGATGAAAAAAACGAGCAATTGCTGTTGCAGTTTCGGCTTCTTGGATTCTGGGGCAGGGCAGGATTCAGTGGACGATTCAAGGGTCTGATGCACAGTCGAGAGGTGAGTGTGTAGTCCTTTAGTAGAACATCCGCTGCGCTTAATAATTTTACTGTTGGGGCAGAGCGTACACTGTGCAGACTGTCCATTTTCAGCGCGTTTGAAATATTTCCAAGGCCCAGTCGTTTTGAAAGTTAAATACTTCATCACTCGTAAGATTGTTCCGCAGATAAATAGACCAGGTGCTCTGTGGCATCAGACAAGTTTGACTAAATGAGTCATCAACGAGGTAACGCAGTGCTCGTCATTTCTTGTAAACAGTAGCAGCGCTCTGATTGGATAAAATGATTCCCGTGTCGAATATTTTCAGTAGTGGCCGATTTACGCAGTTAGAATGAGAAATGTGAAATATTGTGTGCGTCTTGCTTTTCCTTTGTAGTGATTTCTATGTAATTTCTTAACGAAAAGACTGATAAATAACGAAACCAATCCCGATGAATCCCGGGATTTCATGATTATCAATCCCGGGATTTGAATCCCGAAAATTTTCTAAGATCCCGGGATTTCGGGATCCCGGGATTGGACACCCTAGTTGCCACTCATAAAGCAAATATTTATATTTGCTCTTTTTCAGACATTGAAGGTATTCTTGAAGCCTGCGAAGAAAGAATCCATTCAAGATCATACATGGACTTTCGAAATGAATTCGTCCTGAAATTTGACACTGATTCAAATTTGACCCCTATCGCACACAATCGGTTATAGTACGTACAGCTAGGGATATGGTTTGTACACGAACTACATGTACATTTTATTAATCTAGGTTGATAGATGCAGTTGGGAATATCATTTTACACTGCAATGTTGTCGCGGTGATGTTTCAAAATATATGTATGGCAAAATTTTTACTGGATTATTAAATTCCGACATTCCCTTCTCTCGTCTTTGTTGTGTTTCATTCTTCAATATTTTTTCTATTTCTACTTTTATATTTGGTTTGATGCGTCATAAACACACACTTTGAAGGTTTTTCTACTGTGATGTTCTTATAATACGTCCTTACATTAAATTCTTTTTCGATTAATAATTTTTTTATTATCACATGTACCCACGATGCGTTCAGCACTATATACTCAATGTACATGTACATGTATAAGCCTACCGATCACACGTTTTACTAGGGATGGAAAAATCAAGTTCTCATTCCATTTTGTGCAATTTAGCCTAACTTCTTTAGCAACATTGATTAAAATTTTACTTAGTTTGTTCAATATTGTTCAATGTGAGTGCATAAACTTCTAGATTACAGATACCCAGATTATAGATACTTCTACATAGGCCTACCCAATGATAACTCGGTAGACCTACCTTGGTCTGATTTTCACGAAGAATGCGAACTACCAGTAGGCTCTACTAATATTTCAAGTATTTTATCACATCCGGTATTATTTTTTGAGATACATGTGACTTGAATTTATGTTTGTAACCTACATGTACATAGAGTTAACATACATGTAGGCCTATTCCTTTAGTGCTTCGTGACAAAAATAAGTAAACTGCCTTCCATTGGAAACACATTGTAAACTGTTTAATTTTGCATTTCAATTATATCGATTGTTCGATATACTTGGTCAACTCTAATGACAAATATCGAAAGCTTGAATGCACTGCTAGTAGGCCTACTTATTATTTCAACATTTGACAGTGGATCGTGGAGCATAATTTAAGCTAGCGGTATGCGGAAAAGTTTGATTATAGCTATGAGACCAAACTAGTGAAGTGTAGGCCTACTACACATGCTATTTGTCAATAATTTTCGTATCAAGCATTTGCACACCATACCGCGTGAAACGACTAGAGTTCAGCAACTGGCTGGATAGAGGGTAGGCCGATTTTTTGGGAAAGGTACATGATAGGCCGACATTGTAGAGGCACCGAAATATTGGTAGTTCGCAAATAATGAGTATAGGCCTAACTATACGTATATTCAGAGTATTACGATTGAGTTTATTTAGATACATATAAATCTCACCGAGAAGTCATGCAATTACTTTGGAGCATATAGCAATACTCATCTAAGCGCTCATGATCTTCAAAGAGCATGAAAGCATCAGACTTTTGAATAAACCGGTCTCCGACCGGTCGGACCCCTGTGCAGTGTAATATCCGTTCTTGCATTTTTATACTTCGTTAACAGGGTAGTCTTTTTTGCCATCTTGTTTTCTGCTTCCCAGAGCTGCATACCAAAAGGTCTGTAATTTTTACTAGTCAGTACTACTTTGTTATTCAGTTTAAATCATTTTTACGGGTTGTTTTTAATGACCGGTTTTGTATCACACAATCATGATGATTGTTATCAATATACGACCTACTGTGTTAAACATTTTATTTTACGTTCTATCTTTTCATGTACCGTGCATAACTAGGCTACATGGCTATTATCTGTTTCCATACTGATTTCTTTCCATCAATCACACAGAAATAAATATATCTAGACATCATAACATGGAAACTACCTTGAATTGAGACTCGATCGAACCCAAAAGGCGACCTGGAATTTTTTTGAGTTACCTGGAAAAACCTGGAAAAGTCAGGGAAAATGAGAATCCGAAACCGTTATACACCCTGTAGTAGCGCCCTCCTATAGTCGTTAATCGTCAGAATTAACTGTCCACAATTCGACGCATCTTGGACTTGTCACCGTACTTCATTAACAACGATATTATCGTAAAGAGCGTTAAAAATAAGTCAAAGCTGCTGAGAATAACTTAAGAGCAACTTAATTCTCTACATTTCGCCAACCGACCCTCTCTCAACAGTTTAAATACTTGCGATATAAGATCTGTATGCAACTCATAAAATTCGAAATGTATGCAAGTTGCAAAGACAAATGTTAACTTGGGGTAGATGATTATCAGTATTATGCGGAAATAGATATATTATAAAAGGCTGACAAGTGAATGAAATTCCATCTTGGAATCTATATTGGGATGGTGTTGTTTGATGAAGATGCCTTCATAAAACGTAGGCTTATAGGGTTAAAATCTTCTGACAACATTTTCATACCAAGCGATAAAGGCGGAGGATTCTGCCTGATCAATAGGAACAAATGCAACGATTTAGGCAACGAACGCCTCTTCTACACTTCAATCTATGAAAAAGTAAGAAAAATAACAGCAAAGACAAACAGGAAGAGATATACTTAGGAACGTCATTAAAATGTATAAACTTAGAACTGAATGCGCAACACAAATATTCGAGCAGAATTTGTGAGTCCGTTGACTAGTACATCAAAACAGTGTCCAAAAAAGTAGTGTCGCCTACTCGTCTCATTTTCAAATTATTTCAATATAGACAACGCCTCCACGGAACCAACACACTTGTGAACGACATCATTATAGCGAGTGAGGAAAAGAGCAATATCGTAATTATTGCGTTATCTTAGATGATGCAGACTTTGTAATGTTGGCAAATGTAGTGTCGTCCACGTTCGTAATTGTCTAACTGTAAAATTATAAAATACCATTATTGGATACATTGCATCCAAGTTAAGAATTTATTTGATTGGCTTTACGTTGCAGTTTCTTTACAGAGCCTTAAGCATAATTTCGTAGCATATCAATTATCCAAACAGGGCATATTTAGTTTGATCATTTGATCGCTTTAAGCTCTACTGACGGTAATTTGAGAATTCACTGCGAATAACCTCGTGTTTGCAATCCGGAATCCCGAAATACCGATAGTCTATTCCATGAAATGCGTGTAGTGGTTACATGTCGCAAAGTAAAGCATGATCATGCGGTGCAAATCATTTAGGGGAAGCTGGGGTGACTAAACATGTGAGTCTTCCTGAAGAAAGTTTTATGGTAGGTGATATGAACTGCATGTATTTGATGCTAGGCGAGTGTTGTTTCCAGAATCATCTCTTCATCAGACAGTATAAATATTTGTAATGTCAGATTCAGTCGTTAATGCTACAGGCGAGGTTGAAAAAATCGCCTTGCTTGGAGTTTAATGTAATCTCCTTATATATATATACTAGTAAGGCCCCCGGACTTCGTCCAGGATTTATATGCATAAGTATGTTAAATTTAGACAGTGCTAGTTACATTGTTGCATACCTTGAATACATTGTCCGTATTCGCCTACACTGATTGGCTGTCTTACTATTTAGATTGCGTTCTCATTGGCTGTTGCCGAATCGGTCGTGAAACATTAGAAGCAATGAAACGCATGTATAGCGAGCCAATTTTTGAAAGCAAATGAGGAGTTAATTTGTAAATTTAATGTAGTTACTTGTGTAATTAATATTTTTTCGGTAAAAATTTACACAAAAGTCTCCTTTTCTCTGTAATTATGATACTTTGGGAAATGAGACCAGGCGGTTTTAACTACAAATTTTTTGTTCTATTAAATGGTAGTATCATATTGGCGTAAAGTTTCATGGTTTAGGAGGAGTTTGTCGGCGTTTTGCATTTTATATATAAGATATACGCGGACGAATTGAAGAATATAATTCTGTCGAAATTTCCCCCAGAACGAGGACCTTATGAGTCACGAGTGGCGCTATAACACGACTGCATTAAGTAAATATCACATCAGACGTCGAAATTCACTCGGGATGGGGGTTGGGGATGGAGAGAGTTCGCAGATGATGTAATTTGGAGTTGGCATGCCTTATAAAAAGAGACATGCGCTGAATATCTTAGAAAAATGTATGAGGCTCCTGTCTTCCGTTTAAGTGGCAGATCGATTTGCTATATGTTAGTAGAGAATATCTTTAGTGTATTTGAGTGCTATTCATGACTTTCATAAATGGAAACATGAAGTCACGAGGTTAACTGAAAGAGAATTGAAAAGGAATTGGAAACTTAAGCTTCTGTTCATTATTTATTTTTTTCCATCTGAAGACGGAAGCAATGAGAGATTCTGATGTCAGCCTTCGTCATGATCACCTTGGGGCTAGACGATGCTTCGTTTAAAAAATAAATTGCACCTGTGTTGTCTGCTTTCATATGACGCGTTGATAAATAAGATTACATCAAGTATTTTCCCTTCAATGTTATGTGCAGTCAAAGCAATCGATATGTTTTGGTTCAGGTGTGCTCTTCTTTCCCACGCTTTCACCAACTAAGCTAGCAATCGGTTGTAGACCTATGCCGTCGTCATAGCGACGGCTGTGAAAACCGTCTTAACCTCGTGGAGCGAGCAGCTCTCACTTTTTTAACAATTCAAAAATTAGCAACACCCAGGCATCACCTATATTGATTGAAACCCCGCCCCCTATATTAACTCTTCTCACCACACCTGACCACGACTCTGAAAACCAGTCGAGACTCGCTATAACGAACCTTATCCATGTACCCCAGTTTTTTGAATTATTTTCAGTAGAAATCAAAAAAAGAAAACTTAAACTTTCAATCCAGATCATGTGAAAATGAAGGGCTTGAATTTTATTTTCCCGAACTGACTCGTCTCATCGTGATCAAATCTATAAAGCCGATAAAGCTGGATTGCATTGGAAGTCAGATCGAACACTCGCACAAAAATAGAAGGATTCTGCATCTAATGGATTTTAATTATCAACGGATATAGTGACGTCTGAACGAAAGCAGCGACAAGTCATAAAAAATCGCTTTGTACTGGAAAATCTGGCCATGCACATTCACTTATTCGCTTGATGTTTCAAGGGTATTTATTTAAAAAAGCAAAATGTAAGTTATTCAATTTCTGAAGTCATTAAGATAAAAGGTCAAAAAGCATATACCCCGTGTATTTTGAACAGCACTATTCGAAATCAGCAGGAATTTGAGCTCAAAACATGCTTTATAACCCCTTCCTTGCTATAGCGAACCCCTCGCCATGACGAACCATTTACATGGATTCCGCGAGGTTTGCTATAGCGAGTCTCGACTGCATATGGATTCTATTAGCTATTTATGAATGAAGCTATGCGGAATGGTTAAGTAATGGTATTGACTCAAAGTGGTCGAATACAGTCGAACTTATCTATAACGAAATCGAAGGGACCGAATGAAATTTTCGTTATAGGCAAGTTTCGTTATACACCATGACAAAGCCAAGGGATTATAGGTCTTTAGCTCGATACTACTGCGTTTTACGAATTTTTAGTTTGTTATTTCAAATTTAATGGTTTGTTTCGTTATTTTTTTCGGAGGGATCTAGATTTTAATTCGCTATAGGCAAGTCTTCGTTATAGACAAGTTCGTTATAAGGAAGTTCTTCTAACCCATGTAGAATAGAAATATTGCAGGGAATTTGACAATCGTTCGTTATAGACAAGTTTTCGTTATAGGCAAGTTCGTTATAGACAAGTTCGACTGTATCAGCATGATACTAGCATTCATTTTTATATTAGACAACGTTTTTGCAGAACATATGCCAAGTCACCTCAACCTCCCCTGTATCCAAATGTAAAGCAAACTAGAGTAACACATATTTGATAATTTAGCCTGCTTTTTTCATCGATAGTTATACACGAGTTGAATTGATCTTGTAAACAGTGCTACAGTTTGTCAGTGGATGATATAGGCTGCATGTAGGAACGTGATCAACGTCTAACAAACACGCATGTTTCATGTTTCGTTGATTTCTATCCCGATATCTCTGGCATATGTCGGCTTGATATATATATATATATATATACGAGTACCACGATAGTTCATCAATTCGATTCCTAAATCTAGGGTCTTGGCCGGTTCAAGTTGCAATACGAGGTCAGACTCGTAATGTTGTCAATCTCGGTCCAGAAATCACCAGATCACCATTTGTAAGTTGAGCGATTTTTATATTTGACCACTGTCCAGCAAACACAATAGCACATGCAAGTTTAGAATGTTTTATTTGAAAGCTGATAATGCAAGCTTTCGATTGATGTATGGCACCTTGGTGTGCGAGACGATTGATAGGCATGAGAATCGATTGAATTTCAACATAGTTTTTGTTTAATTTATGTGGTACGCCTTTTATGATCAGCTCTCTTGAAGGAAGAAATAAAAGGAATGGACTTAGTATCATGTCCTCAAAATTATTTTGATGAGGAGTCGTACAATTTGTATCTGTATTCTCATGATATGAAATATCTCGTCAATACATAACTCCTGTGAAAGTTCAAAACGACAAGACGATGTGACATGTAAATCTTTACTTGATGTCCTTCTCTAGTAGAATCTAAAACGTACATGTGCAGCTACCTCCACAGTTCACTGAATAAATTATATTTGCTCCCTCACACTCGTATCGTTCGTGATCTAGGATTGATTGGGGGATAAGAAAATGACTTCGTTCTTAATTGATTTTTCTAGTGTATATTCATTATCAATGTTCGGGTAGGTATATTCCTTTTGTCCATCTCCGCAAAGCGTCGTAAAAGATTGGCAAAATTTTTCAAAATTAAAGTTCTTACAATGAAGCACTATAGAATAAATAGTATTATTTTCATTATTGTTTCTCATATTCCATTATGGAATCTCCCTCCAATATAGATTGTTTTTTTTTGTTAATCTACAGATGTTTTGTTAATAAAAAGGAATCAATTGTATTTATGTCGTTTTGAGGATTCAGTAACCAAATCAGTTTCCCTGAAGAATTTTAATGAAAATCTTAAAACCTGAAGAACGCCGGTTGGCGAAATATTGATGCTCAATGTTCTAGTGATTAAAGCATCCCCGTATATATTTGCTTTTAATTTTACACTCAACCCGTACGGAAAAAATTGGTAGAAATCATAGTATGACCATATGTATGGACTGAAATATATTTCATACATATGCGGAATTCATACTCACTGTGTTCATACCTATGAAATGTACTTTTTATCATACGTATGAAATTTTTGTGTATGATCATACGTGTGATTTTATGATTATTTTCATACGTTTGAATTGTATTCATTAACATATCTATGAACATATGTGAACATACATATGAAGATGTGGTGTATGAAGAACGGATATGTATGGCTGTTGATATCATATCTCTTCGTAGGCTTCATGATATTTTTTGAAAGGTGCATGCTTAATTTTGTTTCAGCGGTCATTAACCGTCTTTATAAAGGAAAGCTGTTGACAATTACCAGACTATTCTATCTGTCGATTGTATGATTTTAAAAGTATGTTCATTATGTCAATTTACGGAAAGGATAAGGGTTTGGTTGGCTTTCTGCGAATCTAGGAAGAATCATTACTTATGATCATTCATATTTCAGGGTATCGTAGATGCTAGTAACATGTAGGCCAGTAATGCTGTCCGGTTGTGAGACATGGGTGTTGAAAGTGGAAGATGTATGGAAGGTGAGAGCGGTCGAGATGAGAAAGCTGAGATTCATTGGAAGAGGAACGAAGTTGAGCAGCGAAAACGATTGAAGCTGTGAGAGATAGGATAGGATGTAAATGGAAGAATTTAGAGATGTTATGGAAAGCGAGATGAGACAAAAAGATATAACAATGATATAAAAGCAAACTAAAGGTAGCGCAATAATCACGCAAGCATGCAGAAACATTATGCATGATGTTTAGCCTATGTCAATTAGAGAAGTACACGTATGATTTTCTGCGTGTTATGCGTATGATTGTTATCAAACCATACGTATGTTCTCATAAAAAGTTCCTTATTTCATGTACGTTCAATGTTCATACATATGATCATACTATGAAATCAAAAATGTACATACGGATTTTTTATAATCACACGTATGATCATGCATATGAATTTTGTTACAGTTCATACGTATGGCATACATATGATCATACCCCAACATACGTATGATCATATGTAAGAAAAGGTATGTTTTTCTATGAAAGCGCCTTAATTTTTTTCCTTTCATACTGTATTTTCATGCGTATGTAATTCCACAAATCTCTGATTGATACTTTTCATACGCATGATCATCCGTATGATTTTTAAGATTTCATACGTATGATCATGCGTATGGTTGGACTTATTTCATACGTATGATCATACTGTTCATTTTTCCGTACGGGATATGTGTATCTAATCGGCTTTGACAAATTTGCTTCCCATTCATTCTCTCTTCATACCTAGTGTACATGTTAGCGGTTATTTGACATAAATTATGTTCAATGAATTTTATCATTATTGTTTTGGGCAATGATGATGATAATTCTTTATTTCGTCAATACAAAACGGTATTTGACATTTTTCATGTGTAAACACATCCTGATTCTTCATGTTTACTCTTTCTGTGATCACTGCTTGTACGTGCTGGATGTAATTTTATGGAAGAGTTTTTAAATTTGACTATAAGAATTAAATGTTCAGTGAGAACTTGATCAAGTTTTTTAAGCACTAGGCTTAGCAACGCAATAAATTTTGATTTGTAACATACGGTTAGTGTCGTGCGGGTAGAGCATTTTTCGGTACCCGTACCCGACTGTACCCTTAAGACGCTTACCCGTACGTACCCCTGACCCAACCGTACCTATGCATGGAAATATCACTCATAATACGATTATGTTTATTTGAGACAAAATTGATAGAAAATGATGCCCTATTCATGGTTCGGGCATCTGAAGTGGTCATCATTACATCGTTGTCATTTTCCAATCACCTAGTTTACTGCCTTAATACAATTGCTGACAATACTCATTGGTAATTTACTGACCAACACACAAAATTAAAGTATATAGCTAACTGGTAAAAGTACTTTTTTGCTGAGCGCCTTGCGACAAGAAAACACCTATACTCTAATGACTTGTAGAAAATGTAAGATATGTCTCAAAAACTGAAAAAAGTAGGGCTGCGCGCCGTGCACCGGTTCTCGAACCGTTCCATTGAAATTGATATTTTAATGTATGCCTTAAAATTCAACCATAATTGATTCATTTTATCTGTTCTCGAAGTCACAACAAATACAAAAAGGGATATTTCAAGCATACAAGATAATATATCCAATTAGGAGAAAACTAGTCAATTTTATATCTATTCAAATCAAGCTTTCAATTTGTATATCATGAAAATGAAAGTTTTTCAAAATCACAGCTATATCGTAAAATGACGATACATTTCCTGATGATGGTCAGAAAAAAATCATAACATCATAAAATCATTTTAGTCCACGAAATCTCAGTTCCTACGACCTTAGAATTTAGGAGTCCCATACCAAATACTATGTACGTTTGCTTTTGACCCGCTTACCAAGCTTTATTTTAGCATTCCAGGTGCCAGCTTTCCGTCCGAAGGATTGTTTTCGGCATCCCGCAAAACTAGCATCACAGAGAGACTGCTTGAAGCCGAGAAGGTCCCTAATGTCGAAATGTGGGGCTTCTTGCATAGTAATTAGTATATTGCGTCGACATTTCTCGGATCTTTCTACTGCATTTTTCCTGTTGTTTTGACGTTTTCAGGGATTGTATTTTTTATGATTTTGAAATATACATGTGTTGATATTTTTTTACCATTTTTGTTGCATGCTCGTATCTTTATAATTAAGAATGTATAATTTGAAGAATTCCACCAGAGCTATCAGAGAAGTGCGGTTTACGTGATGACAGTCAATAGCAAGTATTGGCAAAATTATATTAAAAGATGCCCATGTAAGTCCATGTTTAAATGGTTTGGCACTATTAGAAGTATCCTAGTACTTGATAGTATTCACATGAAATTCTAGAAAACATGAACATTCATTGTATAATTCAATTATATTCATAATAATTCATATTAATTTCAAGATTTTGAAGCCTCAATGAACAGTCTTAAAATCTAGTGCGCGAAACATGTTATATTTCGGTTATACTTTAATACCATAAATTCATTTCATCCAGTGCTGTTCTCGGTTCTGGAATCCACAATCATGTGATAATTGACGGAACGATTGTTTGAAACATTTATTTTACAATGCAAAATGATCGATAAGTTGGCTCTTATGAGTGCATGCAAATTAAGGCTTTACGACTTCTCTGTCTGAGAATAAAATTTTTTTTGAAAATTCATTGGATAAAAATTACCATCCCGTCTCGGCATTTTCATGTTATCACTATGACATTAGTTGAAGGTGCTATGAATAAGTAGCAAAAATATGACATGTTGTCATATTTTGTAGATAGCCCGAAAAAATGGGAAGACTTGGAATAGCTGTCATTTCATTCAATGTCAGGAATCCTCTGGCTTTGCATGTCTGCTCCCATTTTTTAATTTTAGATGTAACTCAATATTATATTCTATTGTGTTTTCGAAAAGCCGCATTTCTTAGGAATTGCGGGTGCACTCATTTGACAGTGAGGTTTGAAAGTAATATTTTACGAGCACCTTTAGACATTTGGTTAATGTGCCAATTGCCTGTCTCTAGAATATCTGATGCTGTTCTTTTGTGAATCTAGAAAGTTCTTTACTGATTTTCATTGAGTATCTCTCGGCTTCATTCGTGTAAAGTGAAAGTAAGAATTAGCATAAAATAGAGAAGCTATTAACTAGACTTAAAAATGATAATAATTCAAATTGATGAATATGTTCTTCCCATGTTTCGCATGGGCATTGAAATGTACTGATAATAATAATTTTTTAAAAATGACTTATCTCTTCGCCTCTGAACACACGTGATAAAGTTTCTGATATTTCATAATTATTATCTACTATTATTATCTATTATTACGTAATTATCCTTACATAGCTGGAGCTTCGCAACCTGCCGCCTCATCCACCTCTGCGGCACCTCGACGGACGTCAAAACCCACTGGTGCTGCTTCGACAGCAGCCAACGGACGTGGGTCCTTAACACCTCCATCAAAACAACAAGCAACAAATGCATCAGCAATTGATATGTCTGCCATGGAAACTGAGTTGTTGAGTTTGCGGGGTCAGCTTGAGCGGTTGAACGAGCAGGTGAGAGCGGCATTTTGGTTTTCTTTGTGAATGAAGACATGACACCTCTCCCAAAAAATAGTAATTTGCAGTCTGCTTTTTGGTCTGTAAATTGTGACAAACTAGTGTAAGTTCCAAGTACTTACATTTCAAGTATCGAGCACTTTCGGTTGTTTCTCTCATTGCAACAAACCAGACTAATAGTGACCTTAGATAATGGCTTGAATAACGTAGATAGGAATCCAGTTTTTAGACTGCACATATATTTTTGCATTTATTCTCACGGTGTTTTGGTATTTTGAGCTACTCTTATGCAGAAAATCCAAAAGAAATTGAAAGTAGAGCAGTAAAATATGAATACATTCGATTGCATAATCTTATAAGTACCCAACATAGAATCGATGTTGAATTGAGTGAAAGTTTTCGATATCGGTAAAATCAGTGTGTAATTGAAGAGATAGTTTGTTAACTGAAGTTATTATGAAGGTCCAGTAGAATCATCTGCACATAACAACATCCATCAGTATAACAGCTAAAAGAGTTAGTATAATCAAAAACCAGATCAGGAACATAAAAACGATCACAATTGAATGTTTTCAAAAATATCTTAAGCTTCTACGTAATGTAGTGTAAACGATGACTCATTGTTAAGTATACTGTACATGATCAAATATTTAAGACAACCGTTTGAAATCAATGCTAATTCAGGGAGGAAGCAGTCTTGTAACTCAAGTAACTTTTCGTAAATCAGAAAAGGGACAAGTGCTGATACTAGAAGAAGATGACTACATAAGCTGAAAGCAATGACTTTCCATTGGAAAATCTTCGGTTATCACTACTGTGTTCTGTTCAGAAACAGCACTTGAAGGAACTGGTGGCACAGATCTCATCTATTTAATCTAAAATGCAGAAATTCTGCCTTGGGGTCGCTCCAACCAAGTTTTTTTTTATAAAAGCAAGTCAGACCGTTCTTCGCTTAAATGTGTCCAGAACAGTTGTACCATTTGCTATGGTTCGTCATTCTCCTCTAGTGGAGAAATTATTTGCTTGGTGTGACACTGTCTGCTAACTCACTGATCCACTATTGTTGAGCCATTCACTAGTCCACAACTGCTAAATTGTACGACAAACTTCCCAATACCTGGGAGAACTGTTTCGAGCACGTGCATACTTCAGCCCTGAGAAGTTGATCATTTTTTGTGAAGCCAAGGTTCGTCCTGTTATGGGGCTCTGTTTGCATACTTTATTGTCTCCTCAAAGATTGGCCTTATTCAGCGCAAGGCAGTTCCTCTGGTAAATGATGCTGGTCTCACTACAAATACCGTAGAGCATCCTCTATTTCGCTCCTCTACCGGCTCTGGGTGCTAATGAATTTGATTCTGTAGACAAATACCGTAGAGCATCCTCTATTTCGCTCCTCTACCGGCTCTGGGTGCTAATGAATTTGATTCTGTTATTCCACTTCCTCCTTACATATAAAAGGAAGCGACTGCGCAAATTCTACCTTGTTGCGCATCCTCGTCGGACTGAGCATCTCAAGAGATATTTATTTCATAAAACAACAAAGTTGTGGAATGTAAAACAACAAAGTTGTGGAATGTAAAACAACAAAGTTGTGGAATGAGCTTCCTCTGTGGGTATTTCCAACATCTGTTGAAGCCCCCAAGAGACCTGACAATACGCTTTCTTGAAGAAAGCAGTCCCCTTGCATATAGATGAAAAACGCCACAAAGATGTTGTTTGATGACATTTATTCGCGAGGCCTTTCGTCCGGTTCTCATCTGGCGAACACACCGGAATGACTTTACATGCGCTGATCAATCATTTTAGCTGAACATGAACATGATACTGCATTGATCAATCAATTTAAGTCTTCGTGATGGTTCAGTCTCCACTTCTGTTTACAGGAAACCATCTTGAAGTGGACTATACACTCATTTTTACAGTTTCGTTCCTGTAGTGTACAAAATCAATCCTGTTCGATCTCTTGTCAGCAGGGCTTTTCGCATCTGTACTGCTGATAATTTAGATCAAGAGATCAAAATGATGCATGCTGTTTTGGAGAGTAATGGCTACCCTCCTTCTTTTGTGAAAAGGTACGGTCAGTTGCCACGACCTCCTGATCCTGTTGTGTTTGGACCAGCCAAGAAATGTGTCTACTTGACCTTGCCCTTCATTGGTAACAAGACAGCCGCACTTTTCGCCGTTCTTTTCGTTCGGCTCTGTCAGTATGTTCATGTCTGGAGCTGCGTGTTTTGCTTTCAACGCGTCGTATCTCTATACGATCTCTCAAAGACGAACTCCCGGAACTCTCCACCTCTAATGTTATTTACAAATACAAATGTGCTTGCGGATGTGAGTACGTGGGGAGAACCGGGAGATGTCTGCGAGAGATAATTGGTGAGCATGTGCCGCGCTGCATCTTTTCTGATGCCAAGTGCCCGCCGCGTTCTACACGAATTCCTGCGAGTGCTATTACTCGCCATCTCCAGGTGTGCTCATTAGATGTTTCGGGTGCTCGTGACCGTTTCACAGTATTACACCGCTCCCAGTATTTTATGAGGCTGCGCATATTGGAGGTCCTTGTTATTAAGTATTTTAACCCCGATTTATGTATACAGAAAGATTCCGTCCTAACTTTGTCTTTACGGTGGTAATTTTTAGTGTATTTCCTTTGTCTGTCTTCGATTCTATTGTTTGGTGTAGCGCGCTTTCATTAGAGGTGTCTATGTCAAGCTCATGTACATTTATGCATTAGGTGACATGTTCAGTTAAATTGATTGATCAATGCAATATCATGTTCTATGTTCAGTTAAAATGATTGATCAGCGCATGTAGTCATCCCGGTGTGTTCGCCAGATGAGAAAAGCCTCGCGAATAAATGTCATCAAACAACATCTTTGTGGCGTTTTTCATCTATGAAATACGCTTTCTATTGCCTCCATTGAGAGTTGATAATTTGGAGGTCTAATAAATTTCTATGATGTTGATTGTCTTGCTTTTTGTTATTATTCTCGTTTTCACTTTTCTGTTTTCACTGTTACTAGTTATACACTATACAGTTAAAAGTTATCACTTTGATATTCTACATGTGCGTTCTGCGAACTCACATCTATTCATTTTTTCTTCATGTACTTATTCATCTTTATCCTCTCCACATTCTTCATTAGTCTGCGTGGTTGCCTTTGATCTTGACAGACACCTTTGTTTTATATTCTCGTCCAAAAAAAATATATATAAATTAAGATATTATCATCAAGCATTTTAACTATTGCTTAACATTTTAAACAGAGGTGTAACCTCGACCTCGATTAAGCAGATTTGAATCGAGGTCGAGGTCGGACTGAACAGTAGTCAGATAATTACAGAAATTTTTACCATTGATAATTTTTTATTTGTTTGTTTTTCATTCTGATTTTCTCCCTTATCCCTAGTTATCGGAGATGATGAACATAAGAATCTTGAATAAACACATAACATTTGAATGATTATAGCGAATACTATGGAAACATAGAAATCTACTTTTAATTCCGCCCCAGTACGAGTTTTTGCATCGAACGAGACAGAAGATGAGACTTTCACAAAATGTTCTACACCCTAGCTCTACTACGAAAATGCGCGCCTTCCGAGTTCTAGCGAGTTCCTTTGGTATACAGACCACATCAAAGAGAAGGATAGGACCTCTGTTAACTAAAGGAGAATTGAAGTTTTCGACCTAAATGTCAGTTTGGTGTGTTTAGTCCGACTACGCGAGATCTATTAACTCAAGCACCATAACTTGTGGCATGATATATCTTAAGGGCATGAAGTCCTGTAACCATATACCTTAACCTACAAAAACTAATTGAGCAAGCATCTTAGTAAGATAACCATAAAATGTTGATCAACTTTTAGCTCAAACCTTAAGCATCTAGCCACATTCTTGCAAATATCGCACATCGAAGTTGTTTCTAGCACTTGATAGAACGTCATAGAAGATGATATGAAGACATATCATGCCTAGCTAGAGTTAATGAATCTCGCATAGTCGGAGCAAACACACCAAACAGACATATTGATCGAAAATTTTCTTTCAATTAACATTTCTTTTCTTTGATCTTGTCTGTAGATCAACGGAACTCGGAAGGCACGCATTTTCGTAGTAGTATGTGGTGTAGAGCATTCTGTGAAAGTCTCATCTTCATCACTGTAAAAGTCTCGTTCCATGTGTAAACTCGCACTGGCGCCGGGACTATAAGTACATGTATATTTCTATGTTTCTATATACTATTTGTTGCAATCATTCAAATTTTCTGACGAGTATATATCTAAATTTGTATTTGTTCTGAATTTGTGTCCAAAGTAAGCACCTGTTGAGACTGCACGGTGGGCCTCATGTTACTAGAAAATTTCACAGAATTTTGTGGCTATTTGCAAAATTGTTTTGTAACGATTTTATGTCATGTATTGAATTATGTTTTGAGCGTATCCGTTAACAAATATAATTTTTTCTCTGCAGTTGTTTTTTTGCTTTCACATAATCATAACGCACGTTATGATGTAGCATTTAACTAATAAAAACTATCACAGATCATATTCAGATTTTCAATGTCTTACCACAATGTGTAAATAACATGATCCGTTACCTAAGTCAATCAATATTATGCATGCACAACTGATTTCGGGGTCGACCTCGACCTTAAGCTCGATTAAAATCTAATCGAGGTTGCATCACTGACTGATTTTAAAAGCTATTACTAGCTAGAACCTACCAACCATTTCCAGGTTAAGTTATATGATGAAAAGGGTGTTAAAGGAATTATTGCTTCTGTTGAAGTGAGTGATCGATTCTGGTGAATCTTGTATCTCATTGATATTGGATCCGGACATCCATCTCGTACAGGGTTATTCAAAAAGAATGACCCTATTTCAAACCGCTATATCCTCGCAACGAAAAGGAGTATTGCATTCAAACAAAAACTCGATTGTTCCGCAAATCATGAACTTTTACTTGTTGCATTACAAGTTTTCAATATGGCCACCATGGGTGGCACGGACAAGATCTAAACGAAAAGACAGTTCATCCCATACGCTATTCAACATTACTGCTGTCACTGAGTCGATCGCTGTCCTTATCCGTTGCTTGAGATCTTGCAAATTGGTTGGCAATGGTGGAACGTACACTCGATCCTTGATGCAACCCCATAAGAAGAAGTCGCATACAGAAAGATCTGGGGATCTGGCAGGCCAAGAGTTCAGTGCGTAGTCCCGGTCACTAATTCTCCCAATCCATCTATCCGGCAAGTTTTCATTCAGGAAAGCGCGGACTTGCAGATGCCAGTGAGGGGGCGCTCCATCCTGTTGGAAAATGTACTCATCCGAATCTGCATTCAATAATGGAAATAGCCATGTCTGCAGCATTTCTAGATAGCTTTTCCCAGTTACGGTTTTACCTTCAAAGAAGAAGGGACCGTAAACTTTTTCCTGGGACACAGCGCAGAAGACATTCACTTTTGGGGAATCTCTGATGTGTTCCAACGTCTCATGAGGAGGCTCTGTTCACCATATACGGGCATTGTGGCGGTTGACATGACCACTGAGATGAAAAGTGGCTTCATCACTGAAAATAACGCTCGAAAGGAATGACTCGTCTTCCTCTACCATTTCCATTATCCACTCACAAAATTGTTCCCTGTACCTCTTGTCATCGTCACTTAATGCTTGGACCAATCTCAGCTTGTATGGCTTGAAATTCAAGCGTCTTCTAAGCACTCTCCAGACCGTAGGTTGTGGAATTTCAAGTTCACGACTGCTTTGATTTGTTGATTGTCGCGGGTTTCTCAAATAAGCAGCATGGATTCTAGCTACTTGCTCGTCTGACACTGTTGGTCTCCCCGGACTCTTCCCTTTGCAGAGACAGCCGGTGTCTTTGAATTTCTTACACCACCGACGCACGGTCTTCGAAGATGGGGGTTTTGTCTTGAATTCCTTACGAAAGGCACGTTGGACCATAATAACTGAGTTCGATTTCGCAAACTCGATAACACCGAAGGCCTTTTGCTGTGGAGTCACCATTTCATAACAAAACAAAAGTCTGCAATTTGTCGTGTCTCTCACCGCTATTTAACATTTGCATGTTGATGACCACTCAGATCACAGTGCGACTGAGCGAAAACGTACACAATTGTACACCAATTCACGCACCTCGATGCATCAACATGAACAATTGTGACATCGCATATAAAAGTTCATGATATGCGGAACAATCGAGTCTTTGTTGGAATGCAATACTCCTTTTCGTTGCGAAGATATAGCGGTTTGAAATAGGGTCATTCTTTTTGAATAACCCTGTATATTGCTTCTTTATGACGAGCTGAGTGTTGAAGGGTAAAGGGACGAAAAGGGTACATGATAAAACTTGTAGCAGTGACTCCAACGTGATGAACCAGTTTTATATTTTTGATCTTATTTTGACGGTCTCCCAGTGCTCACATATCGCAGCATCTCCGTCGAAGAAGTTATGTATGCCAAACCTGTGCTAGATGTATGCTGCTGTATGCTCCAGATACGTGGGCTATGAGGACTAAAGATTTCAGCCGGTTGGCATCATGCAACTAAATGATGTGTTTTCGATCAACTCGTCTGCGATGCCTTGGCACCTGGAGCGTATTCCTGGCGGTGTTTCGTCAAAGAAGATACCGGGTCCAAACATTGAAGGAGGCCATAAAGGGAAGTAGATCCACAAGGAACTGCATATGATCGTGTCGCATGGAGCAGCGCTATCCATTCATAGCACTTCTATCGACAAGTCATACCTTCCAACCCTTAGATATGATGGAGTCAAGGACGCAAGACAAGTGTCCTCACCGTGCCTCCAATGGAGGTCATATAAAACACATGAAAATTATGTACTTGAAATTTGCAGGAAAATTGACATTTTTGAAAAGTGCACTGTCTCAGAAATAGGAAGGTTGAAAATAGCAAAAGAGAAACAGAAGTGGGGACGATCTAGAAAGAGAGACCGCTACCAGGATACATGAAAGAGATCGGAATGAAGGAGGGGGATGCAATGGACAGAACGAGATGGAGCTGTCGAATCCGCACCGGTAACTCTTGAAAACAAGGAGATGCCCGTAGAAGAGGAAGAAAATGAAAAAAAGTTCTGTGACTCAGAATGAAAGACCACACAGTGTCGTTTGTAACGTTATTACAAAACTCGTTATCTCTCAAGCATTTTAAAACTTAATTCCAAGGCTATGTATCAATTCAATTGATAGATATAGTCCAATGAAATCGGGTGATTCTGTTTTGAACATCCTGTAGATTAAATTGTTTCTGGAGAAATAGAAAGGTCTTTTTTATGCTAATGTCTGGAGATCCTCGATGCACTGAATAATGATCATCTTAGCAAAGAATTCTCCCTGCAGCTGACTGCGGTAGTGAGACATCATTAGTGGGGAATTCATCACAGAATGGATCTCCCTGACATAATATAATTACTATTGGCACTACTATTTAATAGAAAAAAGTAGACAGAGAGTTACGAAGCCATGTCCAAAGCGTTTATGCAAGGAGTCTCAGGCGTTTATACACCAGATATAATTTCAATCTGTACACGCACACCATAATGGTAAAAAAACAACCACTAAGCCAAATCTACAGCTGGTTGTAGCATTTTTTGCTCAATAATAAATGTAAAATAAAATCTCACAAAGAAACAAGCCCTACTTTAAACTACTCAATGTTTCAGAAAAAAATATTGTTGCTTTAAAAATTAGTCTTTGCTGTGAAATATGGCAGGCTTTCTGGTAGGAATGGCCAGTTTGCTTAGACCCATATTTGCATGAGACGCCTATGGGAAAGACATTCGACATTTTTACTCAATTTCTGTGCTGTCGTGTATCGGTGATTGGTGACGATGACTTTCGTCTGGCGAGTTCGATCATGTACATACAACAGTATTCTCAAAGCACTTAGTCAATACCCTCACTTTTTTAAGCGTCATTTTTAACGATGCAGACTTTTCTCGATTGTGCTGGACACAACTGGATGCTGCACGTACGATGCTTGAATTCGTCTCTCTGGTATATCTCTATTATTGGCCCCTTGAATAAGAGAAGAATTACGATATTCGAATTACAAAATCTTTACTCCCTTCAGCACCAGTAATTATCAGGGGCCGGTTTCACGAAAGCGTGGTAGGTAAACACAGTTTTGAAATAATTGCTGTCAAGCTAACACCCGTTTCATGAAACTTTTATCATGGTGATAATATCATCACCGAAGGTTGTTGTAGCGGCTTAACACTTGACATTTGTACTTCCTCAGGATGAGGCAAATATAAAGACAAGAGGTAAATGTGATTCGTCACCGTCCCTCGGAGATGGTGGTAACGCAGATACAGTCTACTTGCCTACTCCGTTTAGAGATATTAATTCAAAACCTCAGCAAAAGTGTAACTTACGTCATAAACATTGTCGGGTGAGAATGGGCAAGCGTTCGGAGTATCGTAAAGTAGGTTTAAATCCACAGAAATGTTGTGTTATTGCCACATATTTTTTGCTCCAATACATTGCTATTGATCGGACGGGAGTGGATATCGAATATCGATATCATGGCTCTCTTAGATGTAGAAAAGAATGATGACGAGCACTCAGTTGTGATTAATAATGATGATTTTGTTCCGGTAAATGCAGTCAGAAATCATACTGTGAGTGCTCATTTCTCGAATTAAAGATTTAGGCCTAAGTCTGAAAATGTTGATCTGATTGACATTAAATGCGAATATATTGATATCTACATGTTATTCTTTCGAAATCATCGTTGAATCTAATTCATGAAAATGATTAAATTGTATGTATAAACTTGTTCATTTCGGATATCATTTATAGAGATTGTCATTTGTTCTAATAAATTGAGATCAACATAATTTGTAGTTGATTGTTCCTTAACCCTCAAGAGAGACCTGAGGGGGGTCCAGTGTACCCCGGAGCCATATTTTTCATTTTCATTTTTTGTGCCGAGGAGATATCAACCCCTCATGCCCATGTAAAATCATCATTTTTGACAGTGAATCTGTATGTGTTACTTCATTTCAATTGAATCAGTGGAAGTGTGGTAGATACGCCAAGGGGGTCCACCACTGGACCCCCCTTCAGGTCTCAGAGGGTGTAGAAATTCCTATTACAAAATTTTTACTATCAGATGAATGATTTTGGACATGTCCACGGTGATGCACAATGAGTGAAATTCATTTATTCAATGTTTACATCATGCTCGTGCATGTGCGTTGTGTTAGAAGATCGCAAGATTCGATTATTTTGTTTTCACAAATGATCGTGCATGACTGGTTGGCCTACATATGCAAATCAGCATAAATCAATGTTCAAAATGAAACCTAGCATTATAAACATAATTCAACACTAAAAACAGACTGTTGGCAAAGTTTTCACGGCAGTAATTGATGAGTTTGAGATCTCCACAACTGTTTTGAGGGTCCATAAATGCAGAAATTATGGCTTAGTTTCGGCCTATTTCCAATTGGTATTAATAGATTTGAAAAAATGGCCAAATGTAGGGGTTATGCTGCATGGAACAAATCAATTTCATTAAAATCAACTATCTGAGGTTATATGGCTGAGAAGGCTGAAGGACACTAAAAGGATTAGTTATATCGACTTGCTACAAGCAAATATCATTGTTTACTTAAAATCAACTTTCCCAGTGATTTGAAATATATTTAAGCAGGTAAACTAAGAATTTGTAAAAGGGGCCTCAGGTCTCTGAGGGTTAATTCAATTAATCATTATCTCATTGAAATGCTATCATCAATGTGTACATTTTTTCCTTGAAACCACAATTCAAAAAGTAGAAAGCAGGCCTTACTTACAGTCTAGTATTTCATAGATATTCGTTCTTTGATTCGATAACAAGATGCATAAAAACATGATCGTGTAGTTAGCAGATTTCAATTGGAAGCCGTCTCGTCGTCCACGTTTGTCAGTGTGGTCGTGCCATGCATTCTACTGTATTTCATTTTAGCCAGTTTACTCTTCCAAATTGGCAATTCAATTGTCAATTGTCTTCATATTCGTTGCCATAAGGTTTATCAGATGAATTGATGTTATCAATCCGACATTTCCATGTAAAAAGCATTCATTATCTCTGAGACAAAATCGTACCCAGAAAACAAAATTGGGTATTCTGTTAATCAAAAGATGGTTTAAGCTATAAAAATCATTACTATCCCATCATATTTCGGTTAATACGTACTTTTGCCCCACTCTGTGTGCATCCGAAGTGGCAAAAGTGTGTTACTGACCTTTCATTTGTGCTTTATAGGCGGATGAAGATAAACAAACGATCGAAGGATTGCTGAAAGAGCGAGATTTCTATTTCAATAAATTGAGAACAGTTGAGGTCGTTTGCCAAGAAGAAGATGAAAGCGATCCCGTTGTACAGAAAATTCTTAATACACTCTATGTCACGGAGGTAAGTGTTACTGAATAGCTTCTGATTTTTTCAATGGCCTCGCAATGCATGCACCCATAATCGTTTCAACGCGATGCAGTGTATGTTTTTGAAAAGGGATTGATTTTCATAAACTTAAACACGTATTATATTTGAATTCCACCCTCGGTCGGTAAATGAGAGCAGACCTCAGTGTGTTGACTAAATCTCGGTTCCTTGCCACTGTTGTTTCTTAACTGATTATAATGATATAATATGATGATATGTTTTGTGATATTTAATAATGGATTCTAAAATTCTTGTCGATTGCTGCTCTTCCGTTGGTAACGATGGCCTCAGACCTCAGCATCTAAAATATATGATTCAAGACAGAATCTAATTGACTTAAAGAAAAAAAATATGGAGATATCAGGCTTATTGAGGTTGGGAGCACACTACGACCCCTTGTTTCTAAGATTTGCTGTACGTGAATTGGAGGAAAAGCAGCAGGTTCTTTTACTCCTGTTTAAGTTGGATTTGGAATCCAAAAGGTAGCGAAGCGGCCGCTCATGCCTATGCAGTTTGCCTTCAAGATAAACGTGACGCAATGTCTTACTAAAGATAGATGTAAAAAATGCTTCCAACTCGGTTAGCTGTGATATCATTCCTGTTAAAATGCACTAATTCCCTCCTACTATTTATGATTATTCAAAGTTCAAAGTTCTGTTATCGTCAACCATCAAACCTATATTCTTCATCAGGTGTTCTCAAGTCTTCAGAAGATGTCCGACAAAGCGATCCCCTCGGTCATCATTTGTTTTGTACAGCCATCAACTCACTATCCATCGTCTGAAAGCAGAATTGAATGTCTGGTACCTCGATGATGGCTCCTTGGCAGGAGACAGTAGTTCCATCCTGCCTGATCTCAAAGTTCTTCCGGAAGAAAATTAGGCCCACAAATCAACCCTGCGAAATGCGAACTATTGATTTTTGAAAGTGATGATATATAGTGATGAACTATAGCAGATTCTTTCCGTGATATAATTCCCGATCTTAGACTAATCGACTACTGCAACGCTGAGCTGTATTGTGTATGTATGGAGCTGATCACCTTCGTGTCTCGAATCATTTGATATGGTCATGCAAAAGAAACTGGATAATTTATCTACCTTGTGTCAGAGACTAGAGACTCGAGATAAACACGTCTTCTTTCTACTGAAGAATGTTGTATTAATCCCCAAACTACTCTATTACCTTCGAACAAGTGGATGTCAGGCCAGTCCCACTATGATAAAATTAAACAAACTGATCATGTAGCATCTTTCCAATCTTTTGAAGACATGGAATCAAATTTCTCTACCAGTTGCCTCAAGTAGACTTCGCAGCAAGGAATTCGCAGCATCCGTCAGCTCTCTATCGCAGATGGCATCCCTCTGATGGACGACCATCGATTCACTACAGCGCACTCTCTGAGACTTGGCCTTTTGTTATGCAGCCCTCAATCATAGGCATGTGGCCAGTAACTCGTCAACATGCTTCCAGCTGCAAAAGACCTCCGACAGATTCTTTCGTCATTCTTCATTCAACGATCTGATTTCTTGGACACTTGTATCAGCCGGAGTTACCAATTCCATAGAGCCTGTCGGCCTATCTGGAAGTGATAGCAAGCGCCCCAACGCTGTAACTCTCCTGAACTGGTAAATAGGCGGTTTGGGACTTCACGTACAGTCACACTTTAGCCTCGACCAACATCGATGCCGCCACAGCAAATTCTGGTGCAGATCCTTCTGAAGCCAAGAAGATAGCGCAGTACGACGAGCCGGACGAAAGGTACATTTTCACCCCAATTTTGGAGACTTCGGAAGATTTTTGGGAAGTACGCAGCTAGCTTCCTCAGTGAATTTGGTCGGAGAATTGTTCATCACAAAGGCGACCCCCCCCCGAGTAACCTCTTTCCTTTTCCAGTCTTTCGGTGTTCCAGTGAAAGTAGGAAATGCGAATTGTTTTCTTGGTTGCATTTAGCGCGGAAACAACCTGTCTGCTCTAAATACATTTTGATTTTGTTGTTATTTGTCTTAATGTCTAGTCATGTGCATATACATATGAAAAAAATGAATGAAGCTCCGGATGCCCTTCCTGCCGACTTTCAATGATACTCTCGGGGCTCGACCTCTGGACCGGAAGATCGCTAGGCCAAGCACTTAATCACTGTGCCACGGAGACCATCAAATGCATGATTTTATGATTTATCTTTCATGTTGTGCATTTTATTAATCAACAGAAAATATGACAGGCTTTTCCATTGTCAAAGCATATTTCCTACACTGTCTCTCTAAGGATGTTCCAAAATCTTCCGAAATGTTCCCTCAAAGAACGACATCAAAAGATGATTATCTTCAGAATAATCTGATTTACTACTTTCAGTTGCATCATGAAAATAGTCTTGATATTTGGAAGCATTTGCATTCAACTGCTAAGTCTCTCCTTCGACTTTGGGGAGCGTGAATATTTTGCATCGGTAAGACTTTTACGAAGGACATTTACGTAAGAGTTTACGAAGGAACCCCGTAAACTTGTAACCTATTCGTCCGGAGATAACAAGTCTATGATTGACTTTCTGTTGACACGTCAGGAGTCTGGAAAGCTCTTCACCGATGTGAAAACTATCCCGGGCGAGGAGTGCGTATTCCAACATAGACTCGTGGTGGGTGATGTTCCCGTCGAAGCAAAGAAGCAGGGAAAGAAGAAGTACATCCCGAAGTTGAGGGTTTGGAAACTGAAGGACCCGAGCTTTTCGGAACGTTTCGCCGAGGAAGTCAGAAGTAAAGCCAGGGACGTGGATTCAAGAGATGATGTAGATGAGAAATGGGAAGAAATGAGAAACGCTTGGTATGAGGCAGCAAATAATGTATGTGTGATGACGAAAGGACCACAGAGAAGGAAGGAGACCTGGTGGTGGAATAGTGAGGTATCCGATGCAGTAAAGAAGAAAAGAGTTGCTTTTAGGGTTTGGTGTCGCAACCCATCTGGAGAACAAGGCAGTATATCTGAGAGCCAAGAGGGAGTCGCGCTTCATCGTGTGGAAAGCGAAGGAGGTCGAAAGACAGGATCTAGCTAGAACCCTAGATAGCGCTGAAGGGAAGAAGAAGGTATTCCGCATAGCAAAGCAAATGGCTCAGGAGGGTCAAGACCCCTCTACCCAACACTGCATGAAAAACAGCGAGACTGGAGAGATTGTAACTGGCCGTGAGAGGGTTAGTGAAGTCTGGAAGGTCTACATGGAGCGGCTGATGAATGTTGAGAATACGTGGGATCAGGTGACTGACTGTTCTATGGTCGAGGGCCCAAGCTATTGCGTGAGCGAATCAGAAATAAGAGCTGCCATTAAGAAGATGAAGAAGAACAGAGCTCCAGGACCTTCCGAAGTATGTCTCGAGATGTTTCTGTCGAGTGAAGATGTCAGTGTGAGGTGGTTTACCGATCTTTGTAACCGCATTATCCTTGAGGGATCCATCCCGAGTGACTGGACGAAGAGCACTCTAATTCCGATTTACAAGGGAAAAGGTGATCCCCTCAGTTGCGGGTCGTACAGAGGCATGAAGCTTTTGGAACATGGGATGAAAGTTGCAGAACACGTCCTTGAACAAAGACTCCGATCGATGGTTGCTCTGGATGAGATGCAATTTGGCTTCATTCCCGGCAAGTCAACAACAGATGCTATCTTCATAGCCAGACAACTGTTGGAGAAACACGCGGCGAAGAAGAAGCAACTCTTCCTAGCATTTGTCGATCTGGAGAAGGCGTTCGACCGTGTTCCCCGTGAAGTCCTCCAATGGGCGCTTCATCAAGCGGGGGTTGAAGAGTGGCTAGTGCGGTCAGTGATGACTATGTACTAGGGAGCGAAGACCTTTGTGCGCTCTAATACCGGGGACAGCAGCGAATTCGAAGTGAAGGTTGGTGTTCACCAAGGCTCGGTGCTCAGTCAATTGCTGTTTGCCGTGGTGATGGACTCCGTCTCGAAGAATGTACGGGAAGGTCTTCCTTTTGAAATGATGTATGCTGATGACCTCGTTTTCATGGCACAGTCTGTTTCTGAGCTCAAGGGAAAGTTGCTTCGGTGGAAAGCGAGCCTAGAAGCGAAGGGATTGGCCATCAATGCTGCGAAAACTAAAGTCATGGTGACCGACGACGGGGACTACTTGAAGGTGTCTTATTCCGTCAAGTGGCCGTGTGGTATTTGTGGTAAAGGCGTTGCACACTGGTCCAGGAGGTGGACAAAATTGGAAAATACAAAAGTTAGAATTCGAATGCAACCGCAATTTTCAATCAAAGATAGTACCCATGCACAAAGATAAATGCAATTGCTTTTGATATTTATCGTCGTTGGGAGGTATTAGGGAGCTCACAAAGTTGGCCCATTTTTATTATTTTTTCATATTTTACTTGGTACGGCTTACATTATCTGCGGTGAAAGTGATTAATTCTGATTGCATGCATATATTTACAGCAATGTTTTTTTCAGTGACGGAGTAGGTTCCCTTGTCCAGATTAATGCTTGCTGGAAGACTCTAGGTACGTTTGAAAATTTGCGACAGACAATTTAATTTTACTTAAAAATGCGAAAAATTACTAAAGATGACGTGTCTTCAAGACAGTGCGAAAGTATCATGGGCAGCTATGGGCAGCAACCAATATACATTTTTGTGAACTATTTGACATGATTATTCAGAATATATAAATAACTTTTGCCCGAATTTGCCCCCTTTCCGTTGGTGAGCGAGTGAATATCGCGGTTTTGCTGAATTTTCATAGGCCTACTCACATTGACTATATCAGTAGTGCTGCCAACCAAAGCCTCAGTATTCCATCAAATCACGTATAATAGGTTGAAACATTATTCGATGTCATAAACAGTGTCTTGCACATGTATGTAAGTTCAATTGAAGACCATCATTGCGATTTAAATCTTGTAGCTGATCAAATAATGTTGCATGAAAAATAACAAAAAATAGTGAAAGTGACATAATTATCTTCATGATAGTGCGAAAGTATCATGGGCAGCTATGGGCAGCAACCATTATACATTTTTGCGATCTATTTGATATGATAATTCAGAATACAAATATAATTTTTGCCCGAATTTGCCCCCTATCCGTTCGTGAGCCAGTGAAAATCGCGGTTTTGCTGAACTTATCTACATGTAAGTCGACTCAATTTGCCTGTTGACTGTATTAGCAATGATGTCAAACTATTAATGTAAGCTTCAATATTCCAACGAATCATGCACATGACATTTTCAAGTTAACATAATCATCTTCCCTATATGTTAATTAATTGTACACACTTTTGTGATTCTACAGGGTGAACCAGAAATATCTGGACCTAAGTCTACCTTCTTGTCATAATAAATTAAAAATGGTCAGTCACAGATTCAAATTACTAAATCTACATGTCCAAATTATTTGCAATTCAATGAAGTAATATTATCACCGTATGTATTTTATGTATTCATGTTGCACCACTCATAGATAGCTAACATTTTGAATTCAAAGTGTCATAGATATCCAGCTACCCGATCAACATGCTGAGATTATCGCATTTTCTTGTAATTGATCATAGAAATTCAGAAGTAGAAACTGTCTTTCATGTCTCTAAATCTCTATTCAAATACTGCTTCAAGAAGTTTCGCGAGCGATTCTCACGAAAGTCTAAGCGCGAATACACGACCGCAGATGTTTTTCGCCGCTTGCTGTGCTCCTCAGACCCATTGATCAGCTCCCTAAGAAAACCAGCAACGCCCTGCAATTGTTGTCTGGTGCATTGATAGTGGGGAACTTGATCTTTGAGACTTGTTTATCAATTGTTTATGATTAATATTATTATGGGAAGTTCCAATATAAAGCTTTTGTGGGTGTATAACGGAAGTTTTCTCGTTGCTATGCAAAAGCGGTTCCCATAGCAACCGTTGCTAGGTGAAAATATGACCATTGAAATCCTTGATGTCGATTTAGTGGGGGTAGGCGTATGTTTTATAGCCGTAACTACTGTAGTTTTCTCGTTGCTATGCAAAAGTGGTTGCCATAGCAACCGTTGCTAGGTGAAAATATGACCATTGAAATCCTTGATATCAATTTAGTGGGGGCGGTCATCAACTTTTTGTCCATCCTTCATAATTTTCGCGCTATTAATTTTGTCCACCTAATTGCAATTCTGGATCACTGTGCGTTGGTGCCAATGCAATCAGGTGTTGCTCATGCTGCAAATGGATACACTGGAAGTGCACGCACAACAGAGGACGTACAGCAAATGCGCCGCAAAACTACTCGTGTAGTAGGTGTGAAAACGCGAGCCAAGACCGAAGCCAACAACCCAAGACCACTTCACTGGATATGGATGGTGACTCAGTTGAGAAAGTCGAGAACTTCTGCTATCTTGGAGACGTGCTCGAGTCAAGAGGAGGTGCTGACTTGGCGGTGACGACGAGAATCCGTGGCGGATGGAAGAACTTCAAGGAGCTGTCTGCCTTCCTAACATCAAAGGGCCCTTCGCTTATGACAAACGGAAAGGTGTATGCTGCGTGTGTGAGGCAATGCATGACCTACGGGTGTGAGACGTGGGCAATGCGGTCAGACCACGAGCAGTTGTTGGAGAGAGCAGAGATGAGGATGGTGAGATGGATGTGCAGGGTGAAGCTGACAGACAGGAGATCAAATGATGAACTAAGAAAAGCAATGGGGATTGAGAACATCTTGGCAGTCATCAGCAGGCAGAGGCTGCGCTGGTTTGGCCATGTGAGGAGGAGGGAAGAGAGCAGTTGGCTGAGAAGGGTGGACGAGATGGAGGTGGAAGGAAAGAGACCATCAGGCAGGCCGAAGAAAACGTGGAGACACACAGTCCGAGAAGACATGCGGAAATTTCGTTTGAAGGAGGAAGACGCTTTAGATCGTGAGTTGTGGAGAAGAACCATCAGAAGAAACCCCGTCCAACCCAGCGAGTCTGGAAAACGGACGTAAAAGGATTGATTGAAGACGCCACGTGACCGCTGTGGAGCAACTGATTCCCGCGTCACAGTTTGACCTTCCCACTCGACAGCTGCCAACACTTTTACATCGTCGATCACATCAGCGGTTCGAGGGTCAATTCAATAGCTCGCTGCTTTTTTCTAGACTGAATTATGACTGGCAGCAGGAGAGGTGCGAAAGACATAAGTACATGACCCATTGAATTCATTTGAATTTCAAAATAGATCAACGGCGAAGTTGATGATTTGATCAGTACCTCAGTCACGTCTATGAAGGAAGATCTTGATGAGGCAAACAACCGGATCATGTCAAAATGAAGTCAACGCGTTGAAGGTGCTGATAGATAGTGAATCAAGCAGATTAAAGGAAAAAGGTCTATTTCCTGCACTTTGATCATTTCCTGCATCGGTCCATTTTCTGCGCTGGAATCACAGACTGAAACGTATCTGAAAGTTACAAAAATAGTGGACGAAATTTTACCCAGTAAAAAAGATATCCAGTCTCAAAGATTTGGTGAGCCAAATGTTAGGAAGCTGCGTTCAATTAAGCTTGTTTTGGATGACGAGAGACCAGAAATGTGAATTTTCAGGAAATGTATAATCTGGGTTGATGATAAAGCTTCAATTTTTAGGCGGCTCCTCGCCGTATTTGTTGCGAGATTCTAGGAAAGTGTGTCGTTATGACAAATAAAGACAGTGAATGGTTAACACCTTATTTGACAAAAGTGAACGATAGGTAGCGAACGAGGATCAAAGTAAAGGAAGGCATAGCACATGGAACACAAATTGGGTAAATCAATGCGGTAAATCAAGCAAAGGGACATACAGACAGGAAACGCAAGCATCGATTGCACGAATCACTTTTGAAATCATTTATCAATTAAAGAGCTGGTTGAATCGATAAATGATATTGATTTAGGGCTTTGATCAAAGCTGTTAAAAGAAGCAGTTGGAAAATCATGTCATATTGCAAAGTTTCACCGTTATAAGACGGTCTCATCAAGCAAATACAGCGATGAAAAGGAAGACATCAAAATTCAAAAGTCAGTTGTTGAAATCCTGTGCATTCCTCTTATTTATAGTCATTTGATCAGCTCAGCACATATTCTCATAGGCGCAATTTGATGGCATTGATGCAGTGTTGTGCAGCAAAATTGTCTACCACTGGTAATTTTGCAAAAAATGCAGCTTTTAACAAATCTAATGTGATCTGGAAAATGGGGTTTCTATCTGCTTGATTGATTATATTTCAATCATCTGCTTAATTGTTCGTCCGTTGCGTGAATTACTACATGTCGTCAGTTACTATTTTTAGCTACTGAACAAACTCCAATTTTTATCAAAGCGCGCTGCTATTCGATCGATCAGTCACCCAACCTGTTATGGATATACCGCAGAATATTCGCGCTTTGATAATTGTTTCTGGCATGAATACTAGCCAAATTTCGAGTACATTGAAAGTTTCTAATCGAAGCTGTGGACGCATCATCAAGTGATTCAAGCAGACTGGTTCTACCATTACAAAGAGCGAATTGTGTGGCGGACACAAACACATTCGTCTGAGCAAAAGACCGAACGAGCATTGGCCGGAGAAAGTATGAAAGAGCCGAGTCTTACATCTAGACAGCTGGCTAAGAATGTTGGTGGCCATGCATTGGAAGTGAATCTTTCGGTGTTCAACGATCTTTGCTTCGTAGTGGAATACGATCATATCGGCCACTGAAATCACCATCTCTTTCATCATCACAGCACAACGTTCGTTTGAAATAGGCACTTGACCACCAAAACCGGAGTGCAAATAATTTTCTCCGACGAAACTTCGACGTGTATTCTACTCGCACGTGTTTTGTCCGTCGCAAACAAGGATATCCAGTTACAATGGAACATGCAACTCCTCACCATCAATTTCTCGGAAGGTGATTTTTTATCGAAGGCCCTGGATCACTCATTCCTGTAGATGGGACTATGAATTTTGCCAAGTATGTTGACATTTTATCTCAACATATGCGCACTTTTTGCGATGTATGGTTTCCTGACGGTGGTTATCTGCCAGCAAGACCACTGCAGTTCATCCGTGCGAAATTTCTATGAAGACCAACGCACTCATGTGCTCTGCTGGCCAGCGTGCAGTCAGGATTTAGTTGAACTGTATAGAAAATTTGTGGGGATATACTAAGTAGTATAGCCCACAAATTTTCTATACAGTTCAACTAAGTACTGTAAAACAAAAATTGCATGCGAAAGCTCACACTACTAGGGAGGTATTGATTGCATCAGCGCAAGCCATATGGGAAACGGACGGAGAAATCAGAGCAGCATGTTCAGCCACAATCCATAGTATGCCACAACGGATAATGGAGTGCATTTACTCTAGAGGTGGCTACACAGGCTTTTAGTTCTGTATATTTTTACGTTCTTATGACCATTTTTACGAAACTGAAATGTCTGTTCAATATAAATTTGCATTAATAAATGTGTAATGATATTCGTACAATAATGTAATGTACGATATTCGTACTTTTTTCAAATTTGTTGGGGTGGGCAATTTTGCTGCACAGCACTGTATATCTGTTAATCACTGTTGCATCAATATCGGATTTACACAATGGGAGGTGTTTATGAATAGAGGATTGAGGTTGAGCAAAATGTTCATTAATTCGTGTATACATAAATCTGACGTTGCTTCTGATATAAAATGTCTACATTTCATATTTTACATCCAATTTTTTTATAAATTGCTAATTCGCCAAGGTATATGTTCATATCATGATTTCTGCATTTGATGGAAGTACATTATTTCTTTTATGTTTTTGTATTATTATTTGTTAAATATTAAACCCTTTAATTCAATATTAACAAATGCTGTTTAAAATCAATTGCACATCTTGCTAGATAAATGACATATTTCACTCATCCTTTTCCGCTCGTTCAACAGAGCTTCATGAGTTGATGAACTTTTATGATAAACCTGACTTCCTTTAGTTGACCGGAAATCGATCAATGAAGAACTATATTTACAAGCTAGATATCCAAAAATCAGTTGGCGTCTGTGATGTCACTCCGCGTCCTTTTGACACATTAAATGAACTCATCCTTGTCTAGCAAAGTTTTCGCAGCCTAGCATGTAGAGTTTGCGAAACGTCGATATCGATAGCGTCTCGTCCAAACAATTGTTCTCTGTAGCTTGTTTCTTTACTGCAAATGCCAGCAAAACTGCTCGAAGAGGCAGTTTTACCTGATAATCTGGTTTCCAGTCAAAGCCATCAACAAATACAGTTATTATCAGATTACCCGATGTTATGACTGAATGCTTAGAAACTGATTAGTGGCCTACTGCTGCAGTATGAGTGTTCTCTGCCTCGACATCAGTTAGGCATCTTAATCCGCACCCACATCACATGCTGCTTCGTAAACTTGAATATAAATCTACTCTGAATGGCGAGCAAATTCCTATTAGGTTCATCAAGTGGTTATACTCGCATTTGGAAACTCGATGATGTAGACCTGCAGCAATTTTTCTGAAGTGACAAACGACGTTCCTCAGGGCTCATTGATAGGACGATTTTGTATAAATTCTTTGTTAATGCTTGAGCTTTCTGATCGCTTTACATCAATTATTGTTTGATCCTCTGACTGATCGGATGAATGATTTGGTGAACTTTGTCAACTCTTAGTGCACTGCTAATGAAATCAAGTTGAACTTGAACAAAACCAATCATTTTGTTGCTAATCACTAAATCAATATAAGTCAAATTTCCTCTCAGCTTGTTATTTCGTTTTCGCCAAAGTATCTTGGTGTGTATCTCAGCAATGTTTGTACGTGAATAATTCACTTTCAGTATTTATTTAGGCAAGCATGCAAAAGTCATCACACACTACAAGCCTGCGTTATTCTCTAAACTGGGATCAATTAAAATCTGTATACAAGACAATCATCAGAAATTCAATTGAGCATTCTTCATCTGTTTTTTGCGGCATATCGTAGTGTTGTTAAAGATAATCCGGATAGTAACCGTATAATCGATATTTTTACAGATTGTCAATTGTCTGGTTAGTTTCTATTATTTCAATCTTCTTCCATCGAGGAGGATTATTTATTTAAAATAAAGTTATTATCACAATTGTTTGCGAAATTATCACCATCAGTAGCATTTTCCACAATTCCAGCAAGCAACATCAGCAATATATTACAGGTAGCATGCTTGTTGGATCCGCGATTTAGCAAATTACCATTTCTAAAGTTAAAGGCCGTGAATGATTTTGTCAATTTTTTTAATAGATCCTGATGTTATATATCTCATGGTTGCTGCTATAAGCTGCTTTGCCACCCACTTCAAAACTAGTGGAGACTGGACATGCTCGTCTGTGATCCTTTTTTCCCTATGATTGCAATATTGCTGATAATATTCAAGAAAGTTAAAGAATGAGGCGGAATAAGCGGAGACTTAAAAAACATAGGTTTGCCATAAATAGCATGTCATCAAAGTTTCAGCGGAAGTAGATGGAAGGACGCCAGAAGATACAGAGCGTGACGCTTACCATTGTGAACTACTTTGCAACCACTGAAAATGATATTTTGATTGGAAACAGACCTGTCCTCTTATCATCTGAATGGGGAGACTGTTAAATAGAATCCTTTCAATATATAAGTGATAAACATAATTTTGAACAGAACGACTTACTCGCCAATTCATTTCACTTGAGGAGAGGAGAACCGTTGTTTGTCCTTGTAGTAAGTATTTTTAAATTTTAAGACATTTTAGGATATAAGAAGTTTCTCTTAAATCATATTTTGCATCTTTGAAAAATCAACTAGTCGCTAGCTTGACATAGTTGACCAGTTTGCGAGTCAGGCGATTCATTTTACAAGCAACGCAATTCTTAATATCATTCACTTCTTTATAAATCTTCACACCGAGTTTGCAGACCGCCATTTCACCATCGACCGGTAAGAAGGCGCTGGACGCCGAAGGCCCGTCACGCTGTGCGAAGTGTAACTTACTACCTTTTACTTTTGACCAGTAAATTATATCGAGTCAGAAACTCTCTTAACTAGTCATTAGCTCGTTTTTTTAAATTTTGTTACCTTGACTCACTTTGCTACGTTGAATTGCAATATATTGAATGTTAGGAATCAGCATCATGATTGGTTGCAGCTTTTTAAATCAGCAGTTAAACAGAATTATCGAATTTCAATGGTTTAACAAATTAATAGACAATCGTGATACTGTCCATTTTGATGATGTCTATATAGAATCGTTTTTTTGTTTTTCAGGACGGATTTAGTCAACCTCAGGGAGATGAAGACGGAAATGAACTTTACGATGATGTAGCCGAAGCAGAACCCGAAGAATATTGAGATTAACAAGCATTAAACACAAGTGCAAGGCGCTGAGATGCATGGCAGAAATGCGCTGGCATGCAAACGTTTTTTATTTCGAGTATTAATACAAGGCATTTTCGAAGTTTGTCCAATAACTCCAAGAAACTTCAGAAGATAGAACTGGAGTATCAAAAACTGAATAAAAATGCACTCGCTGATGTTATATTTTGGAGCAAAGACATTGAATTGTTTCAATAAATATGATCATTCTCCTGACTTACTGACTTTGTTGTTGATATGTTTTTCGGCAAAGCAAAATGTCAACTTTTATTGCTTATGTTCCATATTGGATTTTCTCATTGTGATTACAGTTTCCAAGCAGCACTACTTTGCCATGGATGCGTTGCTTGTAATTTTGATACTTGCATTGAAGTTTCTATTACTTATTTTTGTGTAACTTGCTAATCGAAGATAGAGAAAAACTGATACTCTTCGATTTAAATCCTGCGGCTACTATTCTTAAACTAGGCTATATTTGTCATCATCTGCTGTTATGAATGAACTGTCTCCAATTGATTCAAGTGGATCAGCTGTATTTTGAACAAGTGTGTTTTGTTTTGCCATAGTATGGATTGCCGATACCTTGATAGGCTTGTTATCTGGAGATTTTATATTCTACACGTTGTGACAAAATAAAAGCAGATTAATCAAACAAAACTTGGTCAGTAACAATGCGTAATTTTGAAATTCGATGTCTTTTGGGATTATTACGTACTTGGATTTATCTGTCATAGAGTAAGTAAAATGGGCTATTTTAGAACTATTGTAAAATATCATTACAAATTAACGAGTGGCCTAAACTAATGAATTAATCGAGACCTCTTGAATAATCATCATTGAATGAAATACATGTAGATTGTAGGCCTATATTTGAATCTAAGAAACGAAATCTGGAGCCGCGTCAATCAGTTAGGGTGCCCGCGGGTCTGGAAAATGGGGTGGTCTAGAAAAGGTATTATTTTTAAGAAAAAAGGGTGGCTAGCAAAAATGTTGGATAGATAAGTCTGGAAGTATTAATAACGCTTCACCCACATTATTCCAATCGCATTCTGTGAATTCTTTATTGCTGTGAACTACGCCAGGGTGAGCGGAGTCTCTCCTGATTTCGAAAGCCTATTAGTTTCAAAGCAAATGTATTTTTAAGTCTAATTCTTCGTCTCATAATTAAGAATGTACCAAAGTTTTATATCAAAACAAGCATTTTGATCTACTACAATCTATTCAATCGCTCAAGAGAGATGCTTTCGTACAAAATTGAGCAAATAAAATATGAAAGTATAAATGAATGAGCAACCTCTATTTCTTCTTCTATTTCTATTTCTTGGAAGCAACCAGGTGTTGTAAGCTTTTGATGATTCTAATGTGTCAATGCGATAGAGAACATAGCTGACCGGCTTCAAAGCGACCAGATTGAAATGCATGTGCCTAGACTAACGACACCAATGACGTCCAGATATCTATGCTTTTAAATGCTTCTGTGCTATGTGTAAAACCACTGTGATCAAATATCTATTGTCAAAATAAATCGAATCAGTTGGATTCATATTGTCTGCTTCTGATTAATACGATTCACTCAGATGTGTGTTAGTGCTCAATCAAGATCTCGAACAGAAGTTTATTTTCATTTCACTTCGCGATGCTATCAACCGAAGAACGCATCTCCATTGTCCTGCTAATGGCAGATTTGAAATCTGTGACATCTGTCCAGAGGAAGTGGCATTCTCTGCATGATAGCAAACCACCAGCAGAAAAGACCATTCGAGAGTGCTTCAAAAAATTCAAAGAGACTGGATCTGTTCACGACCGTGACAGAAGCGGTCGACCATCTCTAAATGATAGTGATGATATGATCGAGCAGCTCTGTTCAGTGATCATCCATCAACGTCACTTCGTTCAGCATCTAATCAATTGAGCATGCCTTACTCAACTATCCGAGATCACTTGAAGAGGGATTATAGATATAAAAATTACCGGAAAAATATAAATTACATTTTCCGGTAATTTTTCCGGAAAAATATGGAAAAATAAAAAAAATTTCCTGTCAACGAAAAGTATTCCATCTAAGTAAATTTGCAATATAGTGTTGATTAGGTAAATGATACGGTATCTCATTTTGAATGAAAGAAGTATTATGGTACAGCAGCACATGTGCAATTTTTATTTGAGAGATTGATAAATTAAGCTTAATTTAAATTGAACAAATACGGGAAGACACAACTAGGAGTATTAAACAAACACGGATATATCGTGAAATTTACTCGACAAGAAATAGAGAAGAATATATTGGGCCTATATGAGGGAGAAGGATGTCAAGGTATTCTATGATTTTGACTTTGATTTGGACATGAATAAGCCTAAATAATCTACCGATACTTGAAAACATCACCTAATTACAAAAATCTCTATTTCTTGATTAAAACAAAAAAATCAGTAGTCTAACAATTGGAGGCTAACAAAGTTGAATAACAAAATTATATACTCTTACAAATCTTCAATAAAGAAAAACAATACCATATGAAGTCTTTCACTGTGCTTGAGGTTATGTCTTTTTTGCTACCTTTTTCAATAAGGATTCACGCTCTAACTCGCAGAATACATAGATAGTTCTCCTCCTGGTAGAGCCAGAGGCCAGCTCCGGCTCTTTGACGCGTTTGCAGAATGCACGGTTTACTATGTGGATTTCCTCCACTTCCGGAAATTGATAGCTACTCACGAGAATCTGAAAGTGAAACAAATATCAAAGAACACGATATAATATGAACATTTAACAAATGTTTTGGGATTTATACGAATAATAGTTACATACTTTTTGTGAGCATTTCATTAAAATCATATTATATATTATTTATCATATTATCTATTATATTATTAGATCATATTATTTAGTGAATAAACAATCTCGTAGACCTAAAGAATTGTTTGTTGAAAATATCTTCTATTTTATTCACTGTTATTTTTCCTAAGTCTGTACGTGTACTTAATTCTACATGCGGATGCAATATGAGCTGTCGAGTTTACTACGTTCATTCACGAAAGACAGCTATTCAAAGTAGGCCAATTTAAATTAAATTATAGTAAATGAATTGATTTACCTTCAAATTATTATAATCATTTAAAGGCAAATCAATTACGATAATAATTATTCAATTTTATATGGCCAGTAGGATATTCATAATGCCAGTTTGTCCAGATTGTACTAGATAAAGCTAAGGTACTGTGTGTTAAATCTAGGCTATCATACTTATATATATTTACATGTCTCTTACCTTTTTTTAGAAATTAACAGTGATTTGGTCACCTTCAATAAATTGAACGCAGTCGTAATATAACCGTACTACTCCTCGGCGACTGCGTTGATTTTGTATCATGTACTCTACACAGACCCAATTACCAACTTCAATTGTTTCTTCCACCATTTCCACATTGTCATTGTCATCCTCTTCACTGCAGCTTCCGACATCTTGGTCAAATTCAACAACTTGCTCTTCATCATCTTCCTTATTTGTTGTATCGTCAGCATCCACAATTAGGCCTACATGTATGGTTCAGTGCCGACTTCAATAAGATCGGGAACTGTCAAGGCCTGGTGTTGGTTCTGATCAACTTTACGTTTATTAGCAAAATGCCTCACCTTGATATTGTAACTCACTTTTGTAAGTTTTGCAGAGCGATCATTTGTGAGGCGATTTCTTTTTTTCGTCTTTTGCATGCCATATTCTCTGTTGGATCTCTCTACACAAGCCACAGATGCTGGAAGACTGAGAAGTTGTTTAGCGACTGACGCTAACACTCTGTGGCCACAAAAAGTGTTCCACCATTGTAGTGGATCCGTTTCATCTTCAATCATAGACCAGTAAAGTTCATTACTATAAACTGGCCCATCTCGAGATTTGAAAGCAATAAAATCCTTCATGACTAAATCGTTAGTTACACTGAGCATCTCGCAATTTTAACGATTTCCTTGATAGCCTGCGCATGTTTAACTTCGTCCAAGTCATCCCCGCAGAATCTTGGGTCCAGAAGATTGGCTGCCATCTGAGTTGATCGCACTGAGAATTCTCTTCTTTCTCGAATAGCCGCTCTGAGTAGATCTGCCTCGTCTTTGGTCAATGGGCAGTTTGCCTCCCGCAAGCTATTTTCTACAGTGTTCGATGTAGCGCCAAAGTCGGGGGAGAACAGAAACTCGTACTAAGTTTCCTTCAACTTCCTTTATCGCATTCCGTATTGGCTCAAGAAGTTTTGCAGAAAATTCGACGAGAGGCCAGAGATAATCGGTATCGAAGCACATGTCCTTTAGATGCTGGTGGCTCCGTACTTCACGGCAACATCGTGGATCAGAAATGGCAATGCGCAATTGATTTTGCAACCTAAGATTGCGCTTCATCATCTCGTAGCAGCTGGACCATCGTGTTGGTACAGAGATGAGACATGTAACTGGAATACCCGTAGATTGACATTCCTTAAGGACAGCTCGAGGAATTTGATGCTGACGAAAGAACTTGCTGATTTCTTGCATTTGACATTTAGCTATTCCTATACTGTCTACTTTCAGAAAATCTGTTGCGAGCAGTTCGATGGCATGTGCTCCGCATCCATATGTATGTAACGTCGGATAATCTTCCTTCAATAATTGCCATGCACGTACCATGTTACTAGCATGATCACTCACCAATGCAATGGGTGGAGAATTCTGCATCATAGTTTCTATGACTTTCTTACATTCGGATGAAATAAAAGCAGCAGTGTGTCTATTAGTTTCTGGATGGATCGATGTTAGAAATATTGGACTGGGTGTCGCTGCCAAAAATTGGATGTGGCTGTCGCCTGATACACATGACCACCCGTCAGTCATTAACACCGATGCTCCGCAATTCTTTAATGCCCTGTCGTTTTCATTCGACACATTGATATCCCACAAATCCAGCAATGGTCCTCTGAGTTGATATTCCGAGGGTGGTCTCCAGCTGGGTCTCAATTCTTTAAAGAATTCAGACCAGAAAGGATTGGAAGCCATAGAAAATGGGGAAGCTGTGGCATATAATGCTTTGGCGAACAGTTTATTGATTCGCTGATTTTCAGTTTTCGACATGACGTCAAAATAGCTCACTATGCTTGAATTACCACCAGTCGTCGGTAAGGTACTCGAGCTATTTGGGTTGAAATTACTCACAGAGCTTGTTGGGGTGGTGTCCTCTGATTTTGAAGGTGGGTCTTCTGGAACTGTGAAGCCAGAATCAGAAAGGGAGTCATCAACATCGACAGTATTCACACTGGTACTTGCATCATCACTCTTGAATTTCTTCTGTGGCGCAGGACCAAAATATAACTCCTTGATCGCATTAGGGACCGCTCCGCATTTCTTGACATGCCCCTCCATACGTGATGCGTTGTTGCGATAAGATGTAGACTGACAATATTTGCATTTTCCATGTAGTTGACCTTCAACTTTCGATGCAATAAAATGATTCCAAATCTTGCTTTTTCTTTTCCCCATAACAGAATTCACAATTCACACTGTTTGACCTACCGCAGATAACAAACATCGACAAAAAGCAATGAATTTTCAATCTGAGGAAGAAAAGGACAATGATGTAATAGCTCCAATCACAGAGATAGATTGGGTAGGTGGGCATCTGTCTGCCTAGAGAAGACGTGCAGCGAATTCCATTGTTCGTGACAGCCAGCCAGTTCTCCCCTGACATGCTGACCTGACAACGCGACAATCCCGAACAATGGACCAGGTGAGGGCGCTAAGCGCAGCTATCTCGATGAAGGATTCCGCATTCATAGTGTGTCAATAGCATTGAGACGGTGATAGTGTGGTACTCAACTTCGATCGCCTGCTAAATCCTACAATTTTGTTCGAACACCCTCGCATGATCGAGATGAATTGTAGAAGATCTGAATTTTCAACTGCCACTGGAATAACAGGAATCGGACAGTCCTTCTGGAATCTACAGCCACCCGCGTCTACATCTGGTGTGATTTTCATATCTCAGCAATATATTGTGCTTCAGAGCTTGACCCGTCTTACTAGGCCGCCGTGTTGCCACTGGGATTTCGCCATGTCTCTTCTAGACAAACAGGGGAGCGAAACATGTCCATTTCTATGACTCCAATTATCTCACCTCCAATTCCATCGTGTCTCATTCATCAATAGAGACCGGGTTTCATAGTGAATTATAGTGGCTCTTCCCTGCCGACGCACGCGCATAATTAAAATGTTGTAGGGAAGAGGCGACAAGGAGATTTTGAGGCATTGAATTTTATCTATCTTACATAACTTTTCTCGTATTGAGAATTTTTAGTTAAATGAATAGACGAAATGATCCTAATTCTCTGATTCATCCGTTTTTCATAGACGAAGTCAATCGCTTCAATAGTTCGAAAGTTAGAGCTGTTAGAGCTATATGTTTCAAATACACGAAACAGCTATCAGTGTAAAACAATAAATATAGTAAGCAATTATTATTAAACATGTATTTAGGCCTATTTCATTCACTACAGTCGACCCTGATAATGCAGTACGCTCTCATTCAATATTTAGGTTTAGGGCTTGTTCTGAGAGTTTATATTTTCAGATGACATTCTCGAGAAGTACAACATTGAGGATTCATAGTAGGCTACAACATTAATGAAATAGTAGGCTACACGGCGTGACGGCTCACGCTTTTATACGGTTATAAATCTTATAATTAATAAGAATGATTCATGATAATGAAAGTTGAAATATTTAATGTACCATTACAACATTTTACAAAATTTAGGGATACTATTAAAGAAATTAAAGCAAAAACGTTTAGCTAAACTTCGCAGATAAACACATTATTATGCTCTCTATTATGATAGCAAATATTTCTCTTCCTTTGAAGCTATGGCTGTCATATGCAGTCGTATGATACAAACCGCAATGTTGTTATTCTATCTTTTTCAAATTACTAATGAAGTGATTCATCAAAATACAGAAATTGAACGGAAAAATTACAAGTGGAAAAATATTATATTTTTCCGGAAAAATGTTATATTTTTCCATTTCATATCCTTAATTGTCATATGTAAGACAAAGTATACTAACTTGGTACTATGCGCAAAATACGTCTTCGACTCGTAATAAGGAATGACTTTTCGGTTCTGTGATGAACAAATGTGCACCGCTGCAACACAGCGACCGCACACCGCTGTATGAAATGACCATGAAGCAACCATGACACGCGAGATTCGTACAAATAAAATCAGTGCTACGATTTGATGACCCATTACGTCGCGATCGCAGTGACAAACTTGCACCGATACAGGATGTATTTCAAGAATTCAACGCTGATCTGTCTCGCTTCTTCATTCCCTGTCCCTACTTGACAGTAGACGAGCAGCTTCTTGAGTTCCACGGGAGAGTCCGATTCCAGCAATATATAAGCTCTAAGCCTGGAAAGTTCGAGATAAAATTCCTGCGGCTGTGCTGTGCTGAGACATTCTATATTTTAGATGGAATTGTTTACATTGGAGTTGGAACCATCAGACCAAATGAAAATATCACAACACTCGGCGTTACTATGCATTTGATGGCACCGTAGAGGCACAGGTCGTCAGCTAGCTGCTGATAATTGGCATGCTTCCATGGAACTGGTTGATGCACTTAGAGAAAATAATACCACCAGTGGCGTCTTCTCTGTACGTGCGAGGCCTTCGGCGCATCCTCAAAAGTAATTTTCCAGCAATTATAAAAATGAAAAGTGTCATCATTCATTTAAATTCGATAGCTTGTCGTGACAGCAGTGCACAGCTTTCCGTCTCAAAGTCAGACGCTCAACCTCATTGAACAGTTTTGCAGCACGTGTTCGAATCACAGCTGTTTTCTTCCAACAATTAGACACACAAGCTGGTCGTGTTTTTAGACGGAGCATTAATTGATGTTCAGACAGAGCGAAAGAGAGTTGTGTGCGTGTGAGGCAGCAAGCGCCCGCGCCCGCGCCCGCGCCAATATTGGCTTTTTCCGATAGACATAATGCTTTGTCTTCTCCAATTTTTGCAATAAAATTCTACGCGATTCTTGATCGAGGCGCGGTATCTAAATATAGTAAAGGAAGCGCAACCCAATTGTTCCTGGAGTCGCTTTATATCAGAGAGGCCACACGTCAACATTAGCAGATGGCTGACGTTCAGACAAGACTGCGATCAGATGATGAGCGTTCTCCAATGAATGCAGAGTAATGCATCTGACTCAAACTCCCAGATTCGGTAGAATTCAATAATTTGTTTTTACGTGATTGATGTGACACTATGTTTAGTACTGCAGATGAGATCACAACCACGCCTTTCGTCCGAAGGGAATATACTGAAAAGATGACAGTCGTCAAGCAAGGTAGGCCAACACCTGATATAAAAATTGAAAGTACTCACAGAGAAAGAAATAAGACATTTTAATGCATCAAAATTTCAAACCTGTGAGCGGCTGACCGGCCATGAGAAACGCAAGAAACTGTTGACCTTGCCTCCTTTTTTCTCGAGAAAATGTGGTCTGGACAGAGAGGGGGGATATAGTAATCAGTTCCTTGAGTAAGGCGGGTAAGAGACATGAGCAATCACTTCTCATGAAAGAAAGAAAGAAAGAAAGGATTTATTCACGGCATGAGCACATTCACTTGGCCTTAAAAAATGTTCGGGAAATTGTTGTTAAAAATTCAACTTTCATGAAAATTAATGTTGTAACACAAAAAATGTCTGGTATAGAAATAGTATTCCAATGCCGAGTGAAGGCCTATGGTCTGGGCGCACGTGACGCCACTGAATACCACGTACATTTGTATCGTCCGAAATAATAATCGAGGAGTACCGGCCGTCGCCAAGTCCATCGAGGGTCGTCAAAGGAAAGATACGAAAGTTTTCTACGTAGAGCAGGGTACTGCACTTGTTTCATTCTGGGACAAAGGTCAAAAACCTGTGTTACTCGTTGATAACTTTCATAGATATACTCCTGAACCCGAAATAAATACGAAACCATGTACTGTTCTCGAGTACAACAGGACGAAATCAGTGTCGACATCGCAGACAAGCGACCTCGTGGATTCAGTTGCAATCGAGAGTGCCGACGTTGGCCGGTCTCGATATTTGCCAACATGATAGATACTGCTGGAAATAATGGCTGCTACTACAGCAGGCATCCCGATGAAACCAGAAAATCTCAGCAGCACCAGAAGTTTCTTGTGAATGCAGGATATCAGTTGGTGAACAAGCAGATTCAAAGACGTCTCCATACACCAGCAAATCATCGCGAAGCTACAAAACTTGCCATGAAACTCGTCGGCTATTGCAGTTTCTTAATCTGAGCGTGTCGAGGGACGTCGTTTGGAAAAGAGTGTTCGATGTGCTTTTTGTCTTTCACACATTGATCGAAAGACATTCGTTTGTTGTGGCAAGTGTGAAAAGCCTCGTTGTAATAGTCATCAATCAGACCTGTGCAAGGAATGCATGCAACTTTTCTACTATCATCTTTTGAAACTTGTACGAGTAACTACACGTCTTTATAGGAATTATGTATTTTATTTACAATTTTATTCATGATTCCAAACATGTCATACATGTATGTACATGTATAATACATGCATAAAATATAATTTACATTTATGGACTACCGATACATGGCGGGGTTATTGCATGTTTAACTGGCATAAATATCAGTACTAGTGATTTAACTACTTTTGAATATGCTAGACGGCGATAACCTAACAAGAAGTAGGCACTACTATAGTTGATCAATAGCCTGCATGTACCTGTAGGCCTATTTACACATATTTAATAATTATTGGGCATCATTACCGATACTCTACATGTAAATCTGTATTTCAAGCAATCTTCAAACATGTTGCCTCACTTACTAATAAAAACACTCAAAACTGAACGATGAGAAGAGGCAAAATGAACACGGGTTATTTATACCCGCTTCGTCTTTAACTGCTTATTGAAAAGCGCGTAGGACAACCGTTAATTATGAGACGAAAAATTAAACTTAAAAATATATTTGCCTTGAAACTACAGGCTTTTGAAATCAGGAGAGACTTTCCGCTCACCCGGTTTCTTAGCTCACAGAGTTTCTTGGCGCTTCTCTTTTCCTTGTCAAATGATTTTTTTCTAGTATTTGAAAATAGGTGAGTGACCATTCGAGAAAAGACCAGCACAAGGAAAGCAATAGTGCAGTTTATCTCAAAGAATACACAGAATGCGATTGGAACTATATGAGCGAAACGGGGAACGAATCTGGCGAAAAGCTGGCAGATAATCAGCTACATATTATCATGCAATAGTTCAGTAATAATTTTTAGCATATTCGCTGGCGAAGTTCGCCGGCGACAATTCGCGAATTCGCGCTCTGTATGCCACCTTTTACTTTTGAATTTCTCTCTTATTTTCTTTAGTAATCCGCCTCTACAGCCGAGGCTCTATTTTCTCCCTCACCTCCTCACCATCACCCACATACAGTTGTATGGCCAATCTATCTAAGAAATAAGGGCAGACTATCATTCTTTGATAAAAAATATAGAGAATCCGATTGTATCAATTTTCATAACATCTCTTGACATTCAATAATTTACAACAATGACAAATATTTGAATAATATAATAGTGTTTACTGCGACATTTATGGGAGATAAATACTTTTTTAGTTTAAGCCTTCGTGAATTAAAAAAGATCCCTCTTTATCAGATCAGACTGAGTTTTCATGTAAAGGTAATATACGAACATTACTACTTACCACTACAATATCCACGATTTCGCCGGTTGGCGAAAAATCAGCTCGCATTAGTAAACAAATATCTACCAGCCAATTATAGCAACTTTTTCGCCACCTGTCGTTTTTTAATTTTGCACATGCTTTTGGACAAATTATGACCATTTCCACATGCGGAGATAGTTTTTACACGAAAATGAACCTTTAAAAAATTATCCACAAAATCGCTACCTCGCCAGATAATCTGTTGATATTAGCAAGATGCGTTCCCACAGGGCATGAGGGGATGAGTGACTAATTGAAGTTCGTCAATGCCTGACATGCGTCCAAGTTGGGTGATTAGAGGCCTACGCAAACTGCATGAGGATTTCAGCAAATGTGATTATACCTATGAGGATAGCGTATTAAGCTGCAATATCTAATCACAGATATAGGGCATAGTTTTCATCGTGAATCAAGAGAAATACACTTCAAAAGCGACAAGTCAAATTTACTCATTCGGTCGTTGTTGGGACATGCACCAAATTATTCGATGTCATCCAAACCTTTTACAGGCGATAAACAATTAATGAATCATCAACTGGCAAATAAATTGTATTTTAAATTATAAATTGGCATTTTCTTAGTGACCCCATTCACCCCATGCCTTGGGGTGAATTAATAGGGTCACTCCATTAAATTGCATTTTTGATTCCATGCAGCATTTCTATATATTGAATAGGATCAATATCATTGATAAATTATGTTAAAATAAATCCGTTCAAATGCTTCTAGCCCATTAAACTGAAATCCCTATTCAAGCATGGCAAAACACAGCGCTGTTTTGGAAATCTATGAAATATCCAAGCGCTTTGATTTGAAAAATCTTTTTTTCAATGGCATTATAATTTCTTAGAAACAAATTTTTGAGGTTCATCATTGCTACCATAATTGGAAAGGCAAAATTTGAAAAAGTTCATGATTCGATTATAAAAAATATATTTTGCCCATGTCAAAATAAACAATCAACTTAATCTCCACATGTTAGGCAAAACTGCCAAAACATTTAGAGGAAGAAAATGTTTCGAAAAGCAATCAGAAAGCTTTCAGCAACTATAAGCGTTATCATTCATTACTACTAACTTTGATTTTCTTTACTCCCATTCAGTAACTCCTAATTTCAATTTTCCTGTACCTACTTCCTGCAAGCTGATGGCGAAGTAGGTCTAAAGCTCGGGGCATCGCAGCGGTAACTGAAACGTCTTGCTATGTTAAGCTTCTTGTCAGTATATTGATCGTGTATCGGTTGCACAGCGCACTCCGAACAGCTTTCAATTCGACACTACTATCAGGCAATACGAATCAATCAATTCCAGTGGCTGATATAATGAAGCATGTGTGACCTAGATTCACTCTAGCTGAAAGACAAAGACAAGTCTAAATGACCAAGTGAATCCTATTGGCATAGCATGAATGCCGTCGTCTTCAGAAGCTGCATGCATAATTACTTGCATAGCGTTTCTTGAGGTCATCATATAATCAAATATGAAAGTGAAGTCCTCTCCATCAATGACTGCTTAAAATATCTTAGAATTGCGACATAAGAAAAATTTCTTTTTCTGCACTTAAGATATTAAGTATGTGCTCTTCTTTCTGTCATGATAAACTTACCTATGGGCAACTGTCTGAACAAAAAAGATTTTCAAAAAGCGATCTCATCACAAGTCGGGCGACCCGGCCCCATGACATTCACTCCAACTTACGGCATGGATTCAGGAGTCATAATTTGACTCATTTCGGCCGTTCTTTTGGGATATGCGCCAATTAAACTCAATGTCAAACCTTTTACAGCAAAATCGACAAGCAACTTTAGTAAAAGTCATGTTACGGTGGGCTACCGGTATTTGGGTTATAGGATTCATAATCAGAGGAGTCAAAATTGACTCATCGGCGCTTTCTAAACCTGTCGACTCTTTGTGATTGTCTCATTTGATGGACGTCTCTGTGCAAATTTGCAGGCATCTTGAACTCGTCAATTTGCATCTAGCAATGAGCACAAACCTACGTCTATGATACCGCTGACATGCGGAACTAAGTTTAATGACATGTTCAAAATATGAGTTATTTGCTAAGTCAAAATCGTGGATGATGCACCCATGACGATGGGCAACGACCATGAAACGCGCTTAGGCAGTTCCTTCATTTTCAAATCACTTGCTTTCCTTTATATGCATTCTATTTTCAAAATTTAGATGACCTCGATCATATTAAAAAAAAGTCGAAGCCGAAGCTTTTATTAAATCAAAAGTTTCTTCAAGAAAATTAGTTTCCAATATCCGGGATTTCCCGTAGAACAGTAGACCCTACTGCAGAAGAATCAGTCAAAGTTTATTAATTACACACGCGCAGATTGTATCACTTTCTTAGATATACCTACATCCTAAATTTTCAAGGCAATCATGAATGAGTTCCATTACAATGTCACATCAGCGAACAAAACAAATTTTTACTGTATTGCACTTTATTTGTCATAAGTATACACAAATGTCAATCGCCAAATAGTCAAAGATGTTTCAAATCATATCGATAAATGCCCCTACCGATATGCATCAGATAGGTCTCGTTCACAATCGGTGAATTAAGAAACCTATCGTCATTCAATTTTCAGTCCATCTTCATTCGACGAAGGATTTTACAGTAATCTACAAAAGCTTCTGAATGTCTGGTTCGATGTCCTGAAAATGCAAAGAGAAGCAAATATAATGTACATGAACACATGGACAGTTTTCATGAACATAGCAGAACTTTGTTGCTGATAAAGTTGTCCACATGAAATTGCTTCCATTATCAGAAATGTTACTATATACCTGCATGTAGATGAAACGATTGGGTATTTCATCAAATACATACTTGAGAGATAAAACAAGCGAAGTTTCTAAAAAAACAATAGTGAGAGATCTGATTGAAAAGCAAGGAGGAATTCGGCAAAAAATAGATAAAACTATCATGAATTCTAAAATGTAGGCGAAGGTAGGAACAGTAGGATCACTAGAATGCCTGCTATTTTTAAGTAGCTGCTTGATTTTGAAATTCATAAAACTATGATTCTTACGGAAATTGAAGGGAAAATTGCCCATTCAGGGAATTCAAGGAAGTGACCTCTGGACTCGCCTGAAAATATTAATTAATAATAGCATAGTATGAAAAGCTAACGATAATCAAATGAACAAATATAAATAAGGTAATAAAACTTCACAAATGCAACCGTTTACTAAATTCCAAGTGTTCGGAATGTAAAGGACTTCAAGTGCCTTTCGCTATGGCATAAATATTTTCTATTGTGATGCTGATTTTGAATTATTATCGCGAAATTCAAGGATGTCTTGATAAAATGCATGCGCAAACACAACTTGACCTCCAACAGGTTGGGAAGCTTCTCAAGAATCTTATGGGTGAAAAACTCGCTTACGAGTCGCAGTCGTTCTCCGTCAGACGGGATGTTGCTTCATTAAGTCTCTTCTACAGATACTATTTCGATTGAAGCAGCTCTGCAATAAATGAGTGCATACCAAAGTCATCATGATTTTCTCCAGAGGCACACACAGAACTAAAGAATTCACATGCTATCACGTGAGCTTAGAACGCGCACGTACTGTAAGTCGCTCGAAAAGCTATTTTGTTCGCAAGACACAGCTTTGGAATCAGCTTCCCCAGACCACCTTCCCTGACTTGATACTTTAGGTGATACTCTTTTGATACTTAGTGTTCAAAACAGACTTCAGTTAGAGATATGAAACAGAATATTCAGGATAGCGATTTCGGATCACGGCAGTTATCCGGGTGAAGCATAGTTGCGTCTTCCAGCATCATGAATCAAAGGAAAGTATATTGCAGAAAATTACCACGAAGATATCAACACAGATATTTTTGAATATCTCCACGTCATTATCACAAACTTCATTTCAATAAATGTGACATGGCCTTCGTTCCAACATAGTGTTCGTGGTAGACTTTCTATTTTTAGGCTTTGTTGTATCAATTTTTGAGTAGGCATATTTCAATTTTTGCTACGAACTGCTAGACGTCCAATTCATCAAGTGTTTTCACAATTTTCTCGAAACAGATGTGAAGTTTGTGCAATGGACATGATTCCAGTTTGAGGATCGTGAGTCCAAGCCTAAATTTAAATTGGTTTCTCAATCCTGATTCAAAGGACGTTTTACCGTTTGACCAGCACATCCCCAATTCACTTGATAAATCATTTCATGAATTTCCTACCATTTTCCGTGAAACCACATTTCATGATCTTCATGACAATGGGAGGCCTGACTTCGTGACATTTAGAATAATGAAAGCAAATCATCTGCAGAAATTTAACTTCGCTAGTCCAAAATTCACAAACTTTTCTGAAAATCGTGAAATTCAGAAACTTTCAAGGGCCTTGAACTTTGTTTTCAAAATTCACAAACTTTTACAAACTCTCACAAACCGTGCGAACACTGTTCTACATATCGCATTGGTGTTCGAGACTACAATATGCATTATATACTTGGTGCATCCAAAATAATGAACATGCGTAATATATCCAGATGATGAATAAATACGTACTATATAATCAATTCATCATTAATTTCATAATGCATCGATATGATGAGCAAAAACAACCTAATTCTGTGCAAAGAAAAAATGCTTCGTCAGTGAGGATGATGACTGACCACCTAAAAGAATGAGTGTGCGGATCGAACTTGTAGATTGTAGATTCTATCACAGTAGAATTCTATCTAGTGTAGATTCAATCCACCCACTGACAGTCATCGACGCCCATCACCTACAAGTGAATGCACTGAAATACATGTGCTGTGAAACTAAGTATCGATATGGAATAGTTTTCCATGACCATCACAGAGGAAAAAGAATCTGAGCACGCTGTTCCATTCTCATGGCAATTAAAGATCAACGCTACAAGTTCGGTCTTTTTTCCAAGGAGCAATTGTAATCAACTTTATAATATCCGCCCAGAAAAATTGATGGGAAACGCATGATGCAACACCGGCATTGTTGGTGATCTCTGTATGATCGCCGTGCCATTATCTTCTCGATTTTGACTTCAATGTATAATTGAAGTCATTAGTTGCTTCGAAAGTAAGCGACTTCTCTCATTATGCAATCATAGATGGGTGGTAGGTTGAGTGTCTACTCAAAAAATACCAGCATAAAGTGAAATTTTGATATCAAAAGATTCACTTTTTGCGGAGATTACGTTCCTGCGGTCTAAAAAAATATTTATCAATTTCTAAAAAGCTAAATTTCTGGGAATTGTTGCTGTACTTATATACTAGCCAATAGAAACTTCATACTTTAATATATAAACAGCATGAAATATATGCAGTATTTAGTATGAGTAGTAAGCAGTAGATATCAAAAAAATGAAAATTTACTAACAAGTATCTCAATTAAACGGAAATTAAGCTGATTATCGAGGAAATTTGATGAACCGTATTATAATACAAGTCTTCAAAGAAAAGTTGAGATGTTATTCTGCTTCATGGCATAAATCAAGGAAATAGTGGGCTTGATCATAGTCATATTAAAAGCAGTTGAAATCAAGAAATTATGCTCTTTGAACTTAGTGATAAAAAATCACAAAATGACATTACCGGGCCCCAACAAAATTCCCGGGCAGTCCATGGAATTTCTGAATCTAAACATTCCTTAACATCTTTTTAGGAAGGAGAAGGAGATACTCGCCATCGGAGAAAAAACCGGTAGACTCCGAGACACAGATTGACCTGTTGAGCTGACAGTCCTGGGCTTCACTGCGGTATCTGGATAAGATTGCATAAGCAAACAGGGAATGGTCAGGGCTGATATCAGCATTTAAGGTTTTATCACAAGAAGGAAAACTCTAAAGAAGAGAAATAAGCTCTGGAAGCTGAAAGATGAGAATAAATGCAAATAATATGTAGAGAAAATTGCTTAATGTGTAGCCAAACGAGATCGCACCTGGGAAGCACTTGTTGACAGTGCAATGAAAGCTGGAATTATGTGTGGCATACAGATCGTGCTAGGATCGCGTCAGCCTTGCGCAATTGGAAGGAAATTGCAAGTCTGCTTAGAAATCGCCACACTCCACTCAGGTGACGAGGTAATGTCTACATTTCTTGCATCAGGCCTGTATTTCTTTCCGGTGGTTAATCTTGGAACATCACTAAACATATGGTTCAACAACAGAGCGATGGCCGCGCTGGTTCAGCCATGCAAAGCATAGAAATGTGGATAAACCAGTAAGACAAGTGCTAGACGTAGAAGGTTACCGTCCTCGAGGAAGGCCAAAGCGGTCGGGACACCATTCCGTGACATATTTCGTTCACTAACTAATTCTCGAGGTCTAATTCAGGAGAATAATTGAGATCCGATACGAAAATTGATCACATGTCAACAGTCACTGTTTTTCTCTGAAAACATGAAATTATTTTAAAATATTGTGTCCATTACAGCCACTAGAAAATCGCACTTGAGAATAAAACATAAGAAAATTTGAAAGAATATCAATATTGAAAAACCGAATACTCTTAATACATTTATTCAAATTTCAATGTCCATGCAAGTAGTTCAAATATTATTTGACACACTGATGAGAGCATATTGAAAACTGTTTCAACGTTCGACTTTGCATGCATTGCCACATACTGTCTCACTGCTATGTTGTCTCCATCCCTCTACTCACTTAACAAGTATGATCAAAATTGACACTAATTCTATGAGTGATCAGTTTAAAAATATCTATTCACAGCAAATCCAAAATATCTTACATTAGGTGCAGTTGTCGGACTGTATCGCTTCACAGGCTGCCCATTGCGATCGATTAGAAATTTGGTGAAATTCCATTTGACTCGACTGAAAAATGGGAGGTCTTCATTAAAAATATATTACTAAGTAAACACATCGGTAGATTCAATAATTTATGAACATTTTCCTGAGTTACAGCTTAGGCCGTTTTGTGACTAACAACTACGACATTCGTACAACAAATATTACGTAATTTTTTTCATTTCGGAAGTCTAGGATGGGATTTCAATTTCTGCTACTTAAATAAAGAAAAATCTTTATATATAAAAGAACAACGCTTTTTGCCAGAAAAAACAGCGGACACTGTAGTGTCAGTGATTGGAATGGTAATCCATGGATTTGTGATAGATGTTTCCAGTTACTGATATAAGATCACTCCAGACTTGGACACATAAAATGAAAGAGAGAGAGAGAGAGTCACTGATGAGAGTATGCGTCGAACAGCAGTTGCTTCTTCAAGTTTCTCTTATAGATGATAAGTAATGATGCCGATTTCACTTCTGCTGGGGGACCGTTCCAGACACAAGCCGTACCAAATGGTCTTCAGACGCGATGTCGGGACATTTAGGGTGTTGTTGTTAGCGGACCGCAGACTTTTGCGCGAGGGAGCAGAGGACAACCGCTTCAGAAGGGTGGACACCCAGCCGATAAGTGATCCGCTGTCGCATAGGTAGCCATTGCAGTGAACGTAGGAGGGGGTCACATGGTCGAGTCCTGAATATAATCCGAGCTCCTGCATTGATTAATGCTTGAAGCTTGCTCAAGGTAGAGTCAGGGAGACCGTAGAGGAGGCTGGAGCAGTAGTCTAGGCGGGAATGGACGAGGGAAATCAAGAGAGTGGACATCACGGACTCGGAAAGGAAACGACGGATGGAGCGAAGTTTGTGAAGGGCACCAAAGCACTTTGAGATACTGTTCATAGTATGAGGCTTCTTAGTAAGGCAGGGGCCGAGGAGAATACCGAAGTTGCGGATTTTGCAGGACGGGGTAATGGGGAACTGTGGGAAATTGTAGGACGATTACTATGGGAAATTGTGGAGCAAGGTGGCGGCATCTGTTGGAGAGCTACATCATTTCCGTGAAGATGCAGTGCGCGGTTCCTTTCATATTCTTCAAGCAACAGGACGAAAAATTCGTCCTGTTCACGCAAACAGGACCGAAGCACCGGTCGAAACTTGTCGCTGGAATAAAGACGACTACACCGGTCAATCGTGGTTTCCCTCCGTTGCTTGAAGAATCATTTCCGTCTTACTTGCGTTCAGTAAGAGGCAGTTTCTAGGTATCCACTCTTCGATGTCAGAGAGACAGTTGGCCATCTTGCTTGTAAGGACATGTGACTGAGAAGGATGACAGGTACCGCAAATTTGTATGTCGTCTGCATAAAGGTGGAACAGAATGGGACCCAACACAGAACCTTGAGGAACACCAGACGGCGAAGAGGATGTGGTGGAAGTACATGATGCACTGACAACGTAACTACTTCGGTCAGATAGAAACGTGGCAAACCAGGACAGGAAAGATCCGTTTAGGCCGAACGACAGTTTCAAACGCTGAATTAATGTTTCATGGTGAACAGAGTCAAACGTGGAGGATAGATCCAGGAGGGCAATGAGGGATAAGTCACCTTTGTCCACAGCTGCGAGATAACCTTCAATAGGGCAGTTTCAGTGGAGTGATGGGGGCGGTAAGCAGATTGAAAATGAGGGAGAAGACCATGATCGTTGAGATGATGAAGCAGTTGGCGGGCAACGAAACGCTCCAATATTTTGGAGAGATCCCAGAGCTTGGAGATGAGACGGTAGGATGACGTTTCAGTGGGGTCTGGATTACCTTTCTTCAAAACAGGATTGATGACTGCTTCTTTCCATGGACGTGGCACAATACCGGAGTATTTTTTCCTTTTTTTCTTTTGTACGTGACCAAGACTTCCGAAACGTCGTGCAAGTAAAAAAAATTATACCTATTTTGAGGCGTTTTTCGCAAAAAAAGGAAAAAAATAGTAGAATAAAAGGTATGGCCAAGCTTCTAAAACAGATACAATACCAGAGGACAGAGACATTGAAAAGGTGAGTTATGGAGGGTGCTAGGATGTCAATATTCAGTTTGCGTAAATCAGACGGGAGACAGTCACGCGAGCTGTGATTGTTGGGAAGGTTAGATATGGCAAGGATGAAGTCAGGCACAGAGTGGGGTTGGAATTCACTAAAGGAGCAGCCGTGCGGAGCAGTGCTAAAATCCGGAGGAGGGAAATGAGTCGCCCTGTCATGAATAGAGGCAATCTTGTCAGTCATGTGCTGGTGAAAAAGCTCAGCAGAAATCTCAATGTTCAAATTAGAATGACGGCGTCCCATGAGGGCATTGATCGAATTCCATAACAGGCTTGGATTTCTTTGCTCAAACTCCGTTTTGCAATTCCAGAAAGACTCACGTCTTTGAATGGTCAAAGCTTTGTAAGAACGCCTGACAGCTTTCAATTCAACAGTGACGAGACAGGCAGCGGCTGGGTCAGTCTTGGTGAGGCGCTTGACTCTCTTACAGTCATCATCAAACCAGGTGTCTGACGAGCGTGGTTGACAGCGGACCATGTACATTTTCTTGTTCGACAGGTTTCAACACGATGCTCTGCAATCTTTTTGCAAGCTCTAATCTTCTAATCTTTCTCATGCTAATATCTCCTGAGGAAACGTTGCAGATTGCAAAAGATTGCAAGAGTTTCCAATCTAAAGCTTCATCTGATTTCGGTTGAATAAGATAACCTCGATGTACTTAGTAATCAGTGCTACCATAGCGACCCTCTCAAAAAAATTCCGCTCATTTACATAGGCTTTCATACAGCATAAGGGGAATAGGTTCATATAGTCTACGCGTTATTGCTAGCGAGTTATCACAACACACACACATCTACTCTTTCTATAATGCTGAATCCTGGTAGAATTCAACTAAAGTAACTAAAAATCATCTGCAACAGCACGTCATGTAATTTATCAGAAGAATTATGTAAAAAATTGAGTAGCAGGTTCTTGATTTCATCTTTGATGTCTTGATATTACCGATATTGTCATTAATTAGGAAATGGATCACGAAACATCGATTATGCACTCATTTCTTGTTCGAATCACATAAAGATGCATCTCGTGAATTCGAAATTACTTAGACTTCATGATGATCCAATGCCATCATCATGATAAAATGCGTCGTCATGCCAGATCGTTAGCAAATTTCCTACTTTGAAAATCGTTGCATTTCGAATCGACGCTATTATGATGAGAATCTGAAAATCAAACGTTTTTATCGGACTATGCAGTACACTGACGGAATAAAGGAGTTCGAAATCAGCACAATCTAATCGAATCCTTTTTCATTTTAGGCTATGCTTCATAGTTACAACGCAAAATGGCTAGTAGCAAAGGAAGAAAATCGGCGGGACAATCTAATTGTCAAGATTCCGCCGAGGTGGAAAATTCCACTGATGTCGAAACACTGGCAACAAGATGCATTAAAATATGACGGTCAATGATTATTTTGAAAATGTAACAAAACATTTCCAGAATCAATTGCAGCGCTAGTTTTTTCATGAGAACATAAAATTATCTTCTAAATTAGCATGTCAAGTTCAAATGTGGTCCGGTTGCTTTCATCACTTGAAACTTCCTACAATTTCAAACAAAATTTCACAATTAATATGCACAATTAAAAACAAGTGTATTTAGACGGCATGTTGCACTGACTTACTCAAGAAGTGTTCCCTTAAGCTTTAACTTTAAGTAGCTGTAGAGCGGTAAAGCGTTATCACCATTGACGTCGATTTTGGAGAACATATCGAACTGAACATGATACTTGTTGGTTGCGAATTCTTTGATCTCCTCATTCGACCCGGGTTCCTGTGAATTGAAGATACAAAATAGAATCGCATTGAGGAAAACAAATAAATTTCTCGACGATATCATGGCACTTTTCTGTTAGTTCTCCACCATTCACTCATCATCACTCTATGCATTACTCAGTTAAACATAGACTTCATTTCGTTGACCCTGATTCACAAGCCCATACTCAGCACGTTGAGAGAATGTGGCACTCTGCAAAGCGCCAAATTGGCATTCATCGCCACATGTTGGATTCCTACCTTAGAGAAGTCATGTGGCGAATTACTTTTATGATCCTTATTTATTCGAAACTGTACTTTGTCGCATATAGTGGAGTTCTTGTCTACATCGCAATCATTCTTTAAAAACGTTTTCCGTGGAATACTATCGTTCTTTCCAAATGACGCGGAATTAACAGAAAAGTACTGATATCAGTCGATACTACCTGGGAGCCAAATTGATTGCAGGGAAAGCCGAGAATACGAAGTCCGCGCTCGGACAAGCGGGCATGCATGTCTTGGAGCTGAGTATAGTTTTTGTCAGTAGCGCCTCATTTGGACGCTACGTTCACAATGAGAACAACTTCACCTCTGTAAAGAATGTGAATAAAGAAAAATACGCATTTTGGTCCTGAGAAATTATGGAATATCTTACTTGTATTTCTCTAAAGAAACATCGTTCCCATCTATGTCTTTAGCAGAAAAGTCATATATAGAAGATGCACTCTTCCAACTATCCTTCTCCGCCTGCAAATAAGAACGACAGCGGACGTTAAGTGATCATGTGATATCAAATCTATCACAAAATCATATCAATGTAATGGAAAATCATAATCACATCCATGAAAAACAATACAAAAGCTGAAGTTGGTAAGATGAACAACAGCAGAAAAAGTGACGTAGTATATAAGTCAGGAATAAATCATGATATACATGTACGACAATTTTTTTGAGACAAGAGCATTTCTGAATTATTCGCTCGCTCAGTGTTAGGGAAAATATCCACTCTTAAATTCCAGGCAACAGTAATTACTACAAGGAACACCCAGATGGGACTCATAGATGCATGTCAGATTGTTATCACTAGCCGGTATAGCTACAACATAGTTACATTGTAGTCATAATACATGTATAGTTAAAATTGCAAGATTTGTTAGATGGAATAACATTAACAGAACATTAACGTCTTAGTATTAACAGAAATGAAATGAAGTGGTGAGTTCGAAAATGGTCTCCAAATTGCAGCAATAAATAAAGTGCCACACTGAATCACATATGTTGTAATGAAAACGGAATACAGCAAAAAGTCAAGATACACTACAATGTATCTGATTCAGCGTGATATTATATTTACCCGTATTAATGAAATGAAGGTAGCACGACAAGCAAGCGATTTGAAAATGAGTGTTTCATGATTGTTGCTAATCGTCGAAGGTACCTGTCCATGATTTATAGTACAAAAAATTTCAGTTTGTCATCATACTTCATTTCGTATCTCAGCAGTGCATGATATTGAAATTAGCGTGTTTTTAGGTTGCAGCTATGCTAATACACGCAGCACGATGAAAAAATGATGTCAACAGATGCTTTAGACGCCGGAAAGTCTAGTAATTGATAACAATAAATCCTCTAGAATGGAAGTAAAGCTTCATGCAATAGACAATATTGGCACAAAAGTCGCACGCATTTTCACTTAGATACACTTGTCAATGAATGCATCATTGGGTTAGAATCAGTCACACGTGCAATTCTAAGTTTTTCATTGATGTAATCCATGCTTCAACTTAGTTCTACCGGATGCGCCGCGACCTTGAGTCAATTTCCATTCTAGTCAACTTCAGATAAACAATTTATTTCTATGCCAGAAAGAGGCCAGCAACTACCCTATCCCCAAACATTCGACTTTGATGGACTGCTCTGCAAGGATGACAAGTATGAGGCAGTAGCAAATTGTCATGCTGGTGATTTTGGCTTCTCGGTTAGTAGGAGAGAGAGAAGAGACAAACTGACTTTGCACTATACGCAGTGGTCCTAGCGCAAGTCTTAAAATAAAATTCGGACTGGGCAAAAATTATCGAGTCTCTTGAGATATGAATTTATAGGTGCTGGCAATACTTCATGCCGGAAATAGATGGAATGCGGTAATAATCCTGTTGTTTCAACAACCATCGCAAAAGAAATATTCGTAGTATACAAAAATCAATTTTATTATATCAAAATATTTATCAAGCATGTGTCCGGGCACGTTTTCGGGCCCTTTCCCAGGTACGGTTTCAGTCACTTTCCTGTACGTCTGCAAAAGTGTGTGCAAATTCTTTTCTACAATCAAGTAAGTATGCAGGCAGAGTATTTGTGTGATTGCCTTTTCGTTCTAGTCTCTGCACGCCACTGTGCTTTTCTCATGCATTACAGTTCGAAGTTGCACATTTTCGATCATGTCCACTCAAAGAGCGATAAACTTACTACCACAAAATAAATGTCAATGACACAAGCCTTCGAGTTATATTGATGCGATAAGAGCGAGTAGATAGCTGCTCTTCATTAAAGCTTATTTGTACGTACTTCTATTTGAAATGCAGTTTGTTGACACTCAGGTTACAATACAATGTGTGCGTGTGTGTGTTTCATAGACTTTACATATGAAAGTTGATAGTTGCATTCAACATTACAACATTCTGACAAGACCAGGAGGCGTCTGACAAAACTGTTAAAATTTGATTCAGCATTTCAAGAATGCAAAAGCTTTCATGAAACATTATTTACATTTGACAGAAAGTTAACGCCCAAAAAAATTGTCCATGTACTCAAATATTAGTGACACCACACTCCAATGTTATCTACTACATATTCTTGCATCCTATATATGATTTCCGCGGACATTTTCGGTCATCTGATAGCGATGAAATGGCAGCAATTTCATGCCATAAAAACAATCATTCTGGCACAATTCTGTGGGTGGAATGCGTATCGTCATGTTAAATAGCCAACGATTAGAAAATGTTGATTAATTAACTGTTCGGAAATAGACCGAAGACTCTCAATGATCATAAACGCCAGGAATAATATTATTTCAGAAATGTGCAAAGAAAGTAACTGACTCGATCATTGACCAATGTCGTGACTGTATTACAAATATCGGTTTACATTTTCAACAATTGCTGCAATTATCTGTAACACAATTATTCCATTTCATTGCAAGTTTTTCATTGTAGTCATCCGGGTTCGATAACTTCTGGGCCAATCTGCATAGTTTAGCAAGACTTAGAAACATCCTCGCAAAGTAATTTCGATCTCCATGGACATTGACAAGAAATATAGTAACAATTTCCAAGGCAACCCTGATGTCAATGTCAATTTAAAGATTCTCACTCGGTCAAAGTAACAAAGGTGAAAATGACATCTAAACAAATCTGAATGACTTGCTAAAGGTGAACTGAAAAGAGACTTACTGAAACACGACTGCATCATCATGGTTGAATTCAAAGTTTTGATTTACATTTCATAAATAGTTAGCAAGAAAGTTGACTGTCTGCATACGAATCAGAGGGGATGAACATTTAATAAAACAGAGTATTCAGTACTGCTTTTGCGAAGTTGATAGGTTTTACAATTTTAGTCCCATAACCGGTATCGAAGCATAATTAAAAACAACTTTTTTCATAATAAATAATAACAAAATCATCCTGATTTGATTGATTGCCAAATGCGAAGGATTTTTTGCTCCATCAACAATCTTGGGAATAAATGAATCACTACAATATATAGTAGAAAGGTAAGGATTATCTAATTTTTAATCCTTAACTTTCATAATTAGGAAAAGAATTATCAATTTTCTAATGAATCATTGTGAAGTATTTAATGACTACAAAGTTACAATGAAATAAACGCAACTATACATACAGCCTACCACTACAGCCCACATACGTACATGTTACCATCACAGTTTTTATACGGACTATTAAAACTAACCATGATATTTTATTTATGATCATTATAATCGGGCTACTAGAATAAATAGATAAAATGAACAGCGACTCTTGAAGTCAATCCAGAATGGCATGACTTTTGATACTTTTCGAATTTTCGGAGCTACATCCGTACAGTCTCGTAACTATTAGCCCTACTTGTACATTTGAAATCAACTCAGCAATTTTGAATACCCGACCTCTATAACCTATCGTACCAATAGAATCAAAGCCCGAAGTGTGGTGGGGACGAGCTCGTACCCTCTTCACGAGAACAAATTTCCGACCCACCTGCCCCCTGATCCACGACCCACATGCTGCGAGTGTGAATGACCTGACTACAATTTCCTTTTCTGGTATCATCTTTAGTTTCAGTTTCATTCAAGGTTCTAGGTAGAGGCCTTATAGTATCAAAATTGTTGTTAAGTCTTGCTATGAAGATTCAAGTGTGCATCAGATCACCTGCACACATGATAAACAGATATATAACCGTGTCAAAATTATCTTAATCAAAGTGCATGCATCACAAATGTTTTAGGTTCTAAAAAATTTCTATGATTCTGTTTCTTGCTGTAATTCGAGAATCCTTTTTAGTGCAACCTGTTTAACTCGTAGAAAGATGATTGGTTAAGTTAACTTGAGTGTCCTACAGACTAAGATTACTGCATTTACACTAGATGAGCATACAAACAATTTTATTTTGTCCATAGGGATAATCTGTTTAATAATCTGCTCATTATATGGCAGCATATCTACAGTAGGAGACAAATTATTAGTCACCCCCTCGATTTTTCGTCATTTTTATTGAAAACTATTAAATCAATGCCTGAGATGCATTCAATGCACACTATTTCGTGTATTAACTCTCTTTTTAGCTTATTGAAAGAGACATCCATCAAAAGAACGTAAAATTTATCCACAATGCTACGAATCTATTCATTTGAACATCAGACAGAAAATCATGAAAATGCACAAAAATCAGTATTTCGTGTGACCACCTTTTGCTTTGATCACTGCCTCGACACGATCAGGCATGGAGGCTATGAGTTTCCTGCAGGTCTCCTGCATCGATTCATCCCTTATCCAGGCTTTGATGATCGCTGAGATGAGGTCCTGCTTCGTCGTCAGAGTGTGTGTCCGGATGCGTCGTTTCATTATGGCCCAAAGAGTCTCAATCGGGTTACAGTCCGGACTGTTACCTGGCCAATCCAAAACTTGGATGCTGTTGCGTCGTAAGCAGTCCATTGACTTTCTAGCCTTATGACAAGGTGCCCCGTCTTGCATAAACACGAAATCTCCTTCGGGAAGCCAGTCTTGAAGAGAAGGCAACAAGCGAGATGTCAAGACATGGACGTATTGGTCGGCGTTCATGTTCCCTTCGACGATGTGCAGTCGTCCAGGTCCTTTCATGGAAATCACTGACCACACCATAACCTTCGTGGGATGCTTCACAGTACCCCAAGTTGGAGTTGGTCCTTCGCACAAAGCCCAGACGCGCGGTGTTGTTGACGATTGGCATTGGAATGTTGACTCATCCGAAAAGCAGACCTTTGCCCAGTCATCTGCGGTCCAGTTTCGGTATTTCCTCGCCCACTGGAGTCTCTTCACTCTCATTTTGTGAGTGAGGGCTGGCTTCGGAACGGGCCTCGAGCTCGCTATTCCACCTTCCTTCAGTCTTCGGATGACGGTCTTGTAGGAGACAGTTGACAATCCAGATTCTGCAAGGCCCTGGGACAGTCTGTAGGAGGAGGACTGCGGACTTGCTAGGGCGTGGCGGCAGATGAGGCGGTCTGTGTGAGGTGTCGTGATTCTTTTCCTTCCACAGTGACCGCTACGAGAACTTGTTGTCCTTCCCGCTTTCTTCACTCGCTGCACACTCCGTCGTGAGACCTCAACTTGCTCAGCAATTTCGGATACCGTGTGGCGACCTCCCTTCACGAGAGCCAAAATCGCAGCTTTCTTTGAGGCGGAAATGTCTGTCGTCTTGCCCATAAGTCACAATGTCGAAGAAGCACTGAACGAGAAATGACTGGTTTTTCAATTCAACGCTAAAGCTATGCCGATGACCTTTATTACAAATTTTGAATCTGGTTAAATCCAGTTACAGGAATTGAATTTCAAATTTTGGTCGTTGATTCACTCTGCCATAGATATTGATAAAAAATGTCACAACTCAACGATTTCGTTCAGAAATGAAATATTTTACAATAGCATGTGCATTTCTTAAACAGACTGTACATAGAAATCGTTGAAAGTTCATGATTATTCATGAGGACTCATTGCAATCAATCAATTGGCATAGAACATTTCAATCTGCAAATGTAATGAGTTAGGCCTATATTTAGAAACGTTTCTATTTATAAACATTTCTATCCAGCATTAGATGAGTTACTAGAAACTAGAAATGCCTAAAAGATATTCGAAATAATATAAAAAGCAATTTTGTCGATCATACATTCATATCCAGAATCAAAAGACGGGGTTGGGTCGAACAATCCAATTATTGTTGGGGGGTGACTAATAATTTGTCTCCTACTGTATATTTTACATGATATTTGTATGTTAGCATATCTAACTATCATTAATGGCAATTTTTGTTAGAAATTTTAGTTCTTACCCCGCTTCAGGAGTCTATTTCCATCGGGACATCAACAAAATCAAGAACAAAACATTTCCAGAACACCCAGCCGATTAGAATTTAAAAAAAGCGAAAAAAACGAATCCTTAACTTAGAAAAGCGAACCGATAATTTTTACATCAAGCAATGTAGAATGGCGTTATAACGACATAATATGCCATCAAGCCATACACTACCACGAATACTACGAACCTGTGTAGATTGCGATTATTACTTTCTGGTACAAAAATGATAACTTGTTAGAGTACATCTTAGGAGGTATTTTCCTTGCATCTTGTTAAACGATTCGCAAATGCACCAGATCATATTTATATATAAAACTGGCTTTTGTATTCTATTAATGATCAAACATACAACCACCGATCTATTTAGATTGCTTCAATTTTAGACAAATAATGTAAATTCCAAGATTGTTTCACGGACTTGTTGAAACATAGTGTTGAAAAAATCAAAAAATACTGTGTAGAAAATTCAGCAGAATGAAGATGATTTTATAATTTCTAATGTTGTAAAGGAAATTTCTCTAACTGTCATGCTTCCAACTGCTAAATTAGCCTTAAACTTTGTACATCTCCTTCATCTGAATATTCCAAAAGAATATTGATATTTTCAAGTATATTTATTAGGTAGGGGTATGTCAGCTAAAGTCATGCGAAATGGATCATATGACGAATAAAGGATCCTTATTAGGGATTTACATTAGTATGGCAATTATTTTATACAGTGATAGAATGCACACAAAAGGTTTCATCCAATAGTCATTGTAGTTTTTTTCAGAACTCGTAAGCCTAATATTATGCTAATAATATTGCTTACTAGGATGCATTTTTGTAAAGGAAGATAATGCTCATGATAAAGCTATATAATTGAAGCAAAGCTGATATTTTATTAGATGGGTGGTCTCCGTGGCACAGTAGTTAAGTGCTTGGCCCAGCGATCTTTTGGTCCTGAGGTCGAGCCCCGAAGGTGTCATTGGAAGTCGGCAGGAAGGGCATCCGGACTAAAAGTACTACAACGCTCCATAAGTCTGACTATGTTCGCACCGTCCAAGCCCCAAGTATGGGGAGTAGTGACGTAAAAGCTTCATTAGTTGGTCGATACCGCATAGCTCTGCACACACAAGCTATGAAAATACATGTAGGCTATATAGCGGGTGAAGTATGACGTAATCAGTATGACTGCAGTAATGTAAACGGTTAGGCCTACTGGTACATGTATTCTTCAATCTGTAACTCAGAAAGTTTCAGGTCATGAGAAAATAGGCTACACATATCTGTATCATATTAATGTCATTATCAGTAGATTCAAAATGATTATTATACACATCAACTTTTTGCCCAGTTACACGTTCTTCACGTAAATCACAGTGAAAGTGACATAAATAAATAGCTTAGTATAATACCTGGCAAAATTCAACAGAAAATATTACATAGTGTATATTATCATCTCAATTTCTTAGACCTACTTATCAACATTATGCAATGCATCTCACTCATTCGCATAAACTGATCCGCTTTTTTTCACTAATCCAACATCAATCTTCTATGAAAACTCGAATGTCTCTGGCAAGCCAGCATGGATTGATGTCTCGAATTCTTTGACTGATAAATTCGATGACATTCATTTGTATCATGTAACCCGGATGTACTTTCAACATGCATCAATTCAGACTCGTGTAAAAGCCATAGCACCATGGCCTCAAAGTTACTGTAAAAAATTGTGCATTTACCGGAACGCAGTAGGCTACGACAAGGCTTTGATTTCAAGAATTGCTACAACATGACTTTTTTCTAATTAGGGCATATTCTCCAATTCCTATTCAAAATTTAAATTCAAAAAGCTTTATTTAGACTCACAATAGCGGTGAGAATTCGACAAGGTAGTAGATGCATAAAAACATAAAAAAAGGACACATAAACCTAAAATCATGGACAATACTTAATAAAAGAGCTTTGAAATCTCTTTGTTCTTGCCAAAGGCTTCCTCAGACAACAGTTATTCCTTAACGACAACTGCCTTGGTTCAAAAAAGGGACGAAGCGGATGATGAGGTTCTCTTAAAACTTTCTCAAAAAGATTACGACACATCTTGTCACCTGCAGCAAACAAGGACTCTTTAATACATGATTTATCATCAATTAAACGAAATGCTCTTTTCTCGACCCGTGACAAACGAATTCTTGAATAATCTGTCATGTTACATGTTACAGGAAAAGCATACAAAAGTAAGGGTCTGATGTAAACACAATAAGCTCTAAATAACAAAGGAGAAGGGCAATTGGCTCGCTTCAAACACAACAAAAGATACATGTGTCTGGACGCTTTCTTAATTACCGAATCAATAAAAACATTCCACTTTAGATCTGATGAGAGATTACAACCTAAAACTTTCACAGTACTAACCCTATCAAGGGTCAGGCTGGATAAATAAACAGGCTCACAAATCATATTCTTTTTCGAGATTACGTCCATTACACAACTTTTATTCAGATTGATGTTCAAACTGTGTGAAGTAGTCCATTCAAATATTGCATCAATCTCAACCTGGAGCTGATCCTCGCTTTCATTTCTCAGAAAATGTAACATAGTCAGATCATCTGCATATTTTATAAAGCACGAGTTGTTACAAGTTGGAGACAATGAGTTCATGACAAGCGAAAAAAGTAACATGCCGATCACACTGCCCTGAGGAACCCCACAGTTAGTCCTCACTAAAGTAGACAAATTCCCATCCAGCAAAACACGCTGACCTCGGTCAGACAGATAACTGAAAATCCATTGAATGCAGAATTTAGGAAGACTAGATAAAAGACAGGCTTCAATAATAGATTCATGTGTCAGACTTTCAAAAGCCTTAGTGAGGTCAATAGTTGCCATACGAACAGCGCCAGAACTTTTATCCAAATAACTTAGCATTTTGAGGTAAATAGCATTTAAAGCAACAACGGTCCCTTTACCTGGACCAGGGACATACGCAAATTGATCATCAGTAATGTTTATTGACATAAGGAATAAGGTAATTTTTGCAGAAAATCCTCTCAAAAACACGTGACAAAATAGACAGAATTGAAATCGGACGAAAATCGTTAACACTTGAGACGCTATTACCTTTGGGGATAGGAACAATGTTAGCAACTTTCAAGCATTCAGGAATATAGCCCTCTTTCAAACTACGATTAAATAAAACAGTAATCACAGGAGCAAAAACAAGATGACAATCCCGGAACACCCAGGGTGGGATGTCATCAGGACCACTGGAAGAGTTCTTTAACTTCCTAAGGCAATTATCAACTTCGAAATATGATATTTCATTCATAACAGAATCAGATAGATGATCAAAAATAGATGTAGAAGGAACACCATCATTACAACAAGAATTAGAGGCAAAGAAATCACTAAAATCCTGCAAAGAAACGTTGTGCTTGGTTATTCTCTGCTGACGTTTGCTAAGAGAGCCAATAGCACTCCAGACTTTCTTAGAGTCGCCGGAAGTAATCGCCTTGTTCAAAAATTCCTCCTTAAGAAATCTAGCTTGCTTGATGACAGCCTCACGTAATCGAACATACTTGGCTCTGTTATTGCCACAAAAAGCTTTGTCACGTTCGTTGATCAAAATCTTTAAACTATACTTCATCCAGGGAGGCTCAAGTTTCCGGATCCGAACAGTTTTCACCTTGAAATACAAATTGTACAAATAATTAATACCCATGAGTATGTCTCCAACAATAACATCGAGTGCTAGATTATAATTACAAAAACTCATCCAGTCAATGCCATTGACAGTTTCGATAAAGGAAAGCTGAGCAGATTTGGTCATTTGTCGAACTTGTATTTTCTTAAATGCACTAACACCAAATCCATTAATCGGGTTCCACAAGATGGCACAATGGTCAGATCGACCAAAAGGAGGTAGCTGAATAGGAGGTAAATACTGAGAATCAAAGTTGGTAAAAAGTTGATCAATGATATTCTCGCCTCTTGTAGGAAACGTTACAACCGATTCCAAGTTGGTCACACTCCTGATCTCCGAATAATATCTGCTCAGATCATTGAAGTCGCCAACACAAAGGATACGGAGGACAGATTCAAGGGATTCATTGACCGCAACATAATCCATGATATCGGTCACACACTGAATAGCTGCTTCATGCTGCAGGGGATTATTCCATAAGGGATGATAACAAACAATAATAAGCAGAGAAATATCCCGAAACAGCAAGGGTAGAAACTCCGTATCACAACTGTCCAACGATGCAATTTGAGTTGAAGAAAGCACAATCGGTGTAAGGCGAGGCTTGAGATAGCAGATAATACCTCCCCCAGCAGCTCCCAATCGATCCTTCCTAATAATATTGTAGTCATCAATGCCAATCGAGGCATCGGGATGATCTTTGCCAAGCCATGTTTCAACAAATAAGCCAATATCAACACACTTTTGATTCAAAGCCAAAGAAATTTCATCTGTCTTGTTAAATAAGCTCCGAACATTAGAATAAAGAATAGAAGGACACATCAGTTTAGGACGGCGAGGAGTATTTTGAAATATAATCCGTTTAAGAAATGAATTTCCCTTGGCACATGTATATCGTTGATCAGCTGACATTCTCCTCCTCGTGATAGGCACCAAGATGCGAGGTCTGATGAGCGGATAGGCGTTCGGCACAGCGCTGTTTGAGTGAGAATTCCCGCGTGATCGGGAAATCCCGTTTCTAGGGCGACGCGATAGCACAGGAATGGGGAAACCCGCAGAGCTGGCTGAATGAGGGTGAGGTTCACAACGACGCGGCACTCCGTGCAGCCACACCGCTCGCTTGACAGCTCTTCTTGGCGTAGGGGCACACGCGCGCAGCTGCATCAGTGCGCTACGCGAGTATGTAATGCGAGGGGACTGGGAGGCCATCAATGTGTGAGAGGCATCGATGTAGGAGTCAAAATGAAGGAAACTGGAGAACGGTGAGCGCAGCAGTGATGGACGCAAGCCGAAAGTAGCACCACAGGGAAGCTTGTAAAACAGAGAACATGATGATTACAAGATGATTGCAATGATGATGGGGAGGATGACGTAGGATATCGAAAGTCACTGAACGACATGAGACCGGGAGGAGGACAACCTCCCTGTCCACGCGCTAACCAGCGAATGAATTCCTATATAATATAGTTATTACATAAGATTATGCTATTGTCAAGATATGCATTCAATTGTTAACACATGAATGATAGCATGACTAGAGTAAAGGGCAACATGACAAAAGTCACATTGCGTTGTCAACATGTAAAAAAGGCCTGTACTACGAAACACTTTTTTCCTGCTCTACCAAAAAAAGCGAAAATTCAGGAATATATTCGAAAAAGCGAATGTCTGGGTGGTCTGCATTTGCAAAATTATTGAAGTATTGTTCTACTCACTGAGGCCCACACATTCGTCAAATAAATAAATTGTTCATCGTTTCGTTACACACAGTTAGTGCATCTACAGTTGCAGGTGACAGCAGTGCACGATCATGTCGAATAGTCTTATTTATTTGGAAGATGCCATGACTAGTCATTGCAGTTTTTGAGTTGGAAAGAGTCAGTTTTTGAAGATATAAATAATTATTTTTCTTTTCAAAATGCACAACATTTTTCGATTACCATCCACCAATCATCTTCAGGTACGAAAGACTTTTGTACCTGAAGATGATTGCTGGATGGTAATCGAAAAATGTTGTACATTTTGAAAAGAAAAAATGATCAATATCTTTAAAAACCTGACCCTTTCCAACTCAAAAACTCGAATAGTATTATTTGTCACCAAGTGCCGTTCAGACTCTGCAAAATAAACGAACTGCACTCTTCGGAAAAATAGGCCAACGCATTTCTAAATCTGGTTAACTGTGTTTAAAATTTACATTTCTTAATCAAATGAAACTAGAAATGAAATTGCAGTAGGCCTACATTATTTATTCATGCATTTACTATATTGTGCACAACATATAAACTACATGTGTGAAAATTGACTCAGGTAATCGTCAAACTAATATTTTGTCTAATATCTGACATGGATGCTCATAAGTATCAAAAACTCCAAGTATACTCGGAGTAGTGTGCTGTATGTGATGACATACTGGTAACTGAACTTAACTAATGATGGGATCATGCAGCAATGTAAAGGCAGATAGTAAGTAAAAGCAAAATCTTAATCGTTCCTAGAAAATTATCTGCATTGCGTCATAACAGTGGCGGGCAAGCGAATTCCGATGGTGGGACACCGTGAGTGACCAACGAGAAGGCTTTCAGGACACCGTCAGTTAACTAAATGTATAAAGGAATAAACCGTAGACTAACTGTAAACTAACTATTTTCTACTTTAACTTTCATAAGTGCATAAACAGAACTGCTTACATATGTATGGTAGCAGTTACATGTGCCTCCGTAATCAAATTGGACCTGAACGTAGACTAATTGTACGCAGCAGCATTGTGTGCACCATATCTATGCGCAGCAGTTCATCCTTTTTCTAGGAGGACTTTGTCAAATATAGATGTCTAGTGTAACATGATATTTCTGTAGCAGCCTACATTTGAATTCAAATGTTAAAGTCGGTAACGGACCAATTTCACAACACCAATTCAAAAAGAAGCGCGGGCCACTTTAAATGGAATAAACATGTCGCGCACCGCCCAATATGGGCTGACCCACGATTTACGTGTTGCCCACCACTGTTACGTCATAACATGTATTTAGTGCATGATTGAAAGAAAACGCTTGAAGGCCAACTTGCTTGAATTCTTTTTTATTGCATACTCCCCATATCCGAGCTTCCTTCTCACCCTTGTCTCTTCTTCAGTTGGCATTGCAAGTAAATTTTCAAGATGAATAAAACCTCTGAATGCCGGACTTCTTCACTAACAGCATCTTCGAAATCAATATCACATCGAATGGGCATCGTCAAACATAGCGACGAGCATAATCCCTTTCCCTTTCTCACTCAACCTGCGGCTTCAAAGCGGTGAAAGGGTGAAAACGGAGCCGCAATAAGGCTTTGTCGTCTGAAGCTCATGCTTCTTTGGGTTCTACCTTGTCGGCGGTTTGTGACCGTGCTCCGGCTAACTAGCAGGCTCTGGAATACTATTTTTATTTTACTGGTCATTGAATTTATTTATGTTTGATTGATTTTTCATTCTTTTTCTCCACGTTTGTTTATTTTAGATGTGTGGTAGGCTTCGGCCGTCCCAATTAACACTACCCCCTGGTTTGCGAGATATGAACAGTCATCAGATGTTTCATGTTGTTGAATCAGGTTTTTGGGCATGGCACTTATTTGGCTCATTTGTGATCGAACTTCCTTCCACTGCTCTCTTTTGCACTTCCCCATTTGTTGCAGGTTAAGGTGTAACAGATCCAACGTATTCACGGCATACGGGCGTCAGGTAGTTCGAGGGTCCCGAACCCACTGGTAATGCTTTGGGAGGCTGGCCCGGTCAACTGCTCGAAAAAAGGCGGTACAGTTCCACTGCCACGGACATGCGTGGGTAGCTTTACTGAGGGGTTTTTAACCCGTGTAGCTGTATCCGGTTCCTCTGTGGCCTACCTGACTTGTACCCATTGTTACGGCAAAGGGGTTCTCATTTGGGTTTCTTCAAGCTTTTGCGACATTAACTGTGCCTATAAGTGTCTTTTTTGCGTATTATTTATTGCAGCTTTGTTGCTATTATTTACGTTTTTCTGATGCCTTCCAAAGTTTCTTGTATCACTTTGTTGTACAGTATAATTTTCGTTTATTTGATTGATATTCTATGAGAAATTATGAAAATGAGAAAGACACACAAGAAACGTAGTCAAGCCGTCAAGCTCGAAACCCCTCTCAGGATCAGCTTCAGCAACGTAAGAGGACTGAGGTCCAATTACGACGACATCAACATCTTCCTGCAAGGTAAGTCACCAGATCTTCTAGCCCTGTCGGAAACCAGGTTAGATCCCAGTGTGTCATCAAGCGACGTTACTCCTGATGGATACATATTTCACCGGATGGATAAAGCACCTTGTCATGGTCTTGGAGTCTATGCCAAGACAAGCCTTCCCTTGAGAAGGGTTCGTAGCTCAGAGGATACAAGGCATGAGTATCTTGCCTTCATTGCGCCGCTGCAGAAGACTACTCTTCTTCTATTTTTCCTATACCGCTCTCCATCAACTAATGCGGATATTTTCAATGTTCTTTCTGACAAGGTCGATTCTCTTCTACAAGAGTATCCCAGCGCTGAAGTTGCCGTTTTTGGTGACTTCAACGTGCACAATGTTGACTGGCTTGTGCACTCACGCACCACCGATCTCTCCGGTCAGGCAGCCCAGGATTTCGCTGTCTCTCACAACCTTAGTCAAATTGTCACTTGTCCTACCAGAGTGCCTGACCGAGCTGGGGATACTGGATATCTCCTTGACCTGTTTCTCACCTCAAATCCAACTTGTTTTTCACACAAGGTTACTTCTCCCCTCGGCACGTCTGATCACTGTGTTATCACAGTTTCTGGCAAACAAATTTGCTCCACACCGTCTGCACCCTTCCATAGAACAGTTTATCAATTCTCCAAAGCAGACTGGTGTGGCTTCCGCACTTTTCTAAGTCAAGTTCAAGCTGAGAATTTGATTCTGAGCGAGAACGTCCACAAGTCGGCGCAAGAACTGACAGAGTGGCTTCAGATAGGGATGTTGGCCTACATTCCTCACCTTACTTTCCAAATGAAGCCCCACTCACAACCTTGGTTTACACCAGAATGTGCAGCTGCAAGTTGCCAGCGTGACCACTTTTTCCATAAGTATAAGCGTGACAGTAGCGCTGGCAATCTTGAATTCTATAAAACCGCACGTAGACATTGCAAGGAAACCATACATCAGGCCAAAAGCCGTTACGCTTTGTATGTACGGAAATCCATTGATACCCAAAAGCTTGGCTCTAAGGACTTCTGGAGGATTTACAACAGTGTCACCAATAGGAACAAATCCTCCATCCCAGCACTCCGTCATGCCGAAGTCAGTACTTCTATGGCGACAACCTCAGCAGACAAAGCCGAGCTTCTTTGCAAGGAGTTTGCGAAGAATTCGTCATTAGACGATGGAGGTAGAATTCCATCTCCAATTCCCACGCGCACTGATGAGACAGTTAGTCCTCCTTCAGTCACAGTCCGAAACGTCAAAAAGATCATCGCCGGTCTCGATAGCTCTAAGTCTAGTGGACCAGATGGCATCCCGGTTTCGGTCTTCAGGCATCTCTCACCTGAGCTTTCTCCACTTTTATCTAAACTGTTCAGTAGATGTGTATCCACCGGTGAGTTTCCCTCTTGTTGGAAAGTAGCTTCCGTGGTTCCAGTTCCAAAGAAAGGTTCTGACTCATCTCTTCCATATCTAGTTACCGTCCTATCAGCCTGCTTCCAATTGCTGGCAAGATTTTTGAAGCAGTGATTAACCAACACATTGTTAGCTTCCTTGAAACTCAGAACCTTCTATCAGAAGAACAGTATGACTTCAGGCACTCTCGATCAACTGCAGATCTTCTTTCATATGTCACTGAACATGTGAGTCGTGTCCTTGACAGACAAGGTGAGACGAGATCAGTTGCCTTGGATATTTCCAAGGCATTCGATAAAGTCTGGCATCAGGGACTCCTTATGAAGCTAAAGTCCTATGGAGTGACCGGCAGATATGTCGTCTTAGATGGCCAAAAGTCTTCCACCAAGTTTGTCAATGCAGGAGTTCCTCAAGGGTCAATTTTGGGACCCACTCTTTTTCTGCTGTACATCAACGACCTCCCAGACCGCCTAGTGAGTAAATTGGTGATGTATGCAGATGACACAACACTCTTCAATTCCAATGAGCGACTCGCTGAAAACACTCAGCAACGTCAGCAGTTATGCGACGTTCTTAATGAAGACTTACGCAGGGTCTCAGAATGGGGCGCCAATTGGCTTGTTTCCTTCAATCCTTCAAAAACTCAGAGTATTCTGCACTCACGACTTAAAGGAGATGATGATCATAGCATTAAGATGTCAGATAATAGGATCAGAGAACAAGATTCCATCTCCTTCCTTGGATTGGCGGTTACGAAAGACTTGTCATGGAAACCGTACATCCAATCCATTAGCAAGCAGGCAGCTCAACGCATTGGTAGTCTCTATCGTGCCAGCAGCTATCTTCCACCACAGACTGTCTGCTATCTTTACAAGTCCACTATTCGTCCTCTGATGGAGTATTGTTGTCATTGAGGCGCCCCACAAACGCATCTTAACCTCCTTGAACGGGTTGAGAAACGTGTCAAGAATCTCATGGGTGAAAAACTTGCTAGCAAGTTGCAGCCGCTCTCCGTCAGACGGGATGTTGCTTCACTCAGTCTCTTCTACAGGTACAGTATAATCCCGTTATAACGTACACCGGATATAACGTACACTCGGTTATGACGGACACATAAAATATTCCCGGCAAAATTTCCTATCTGACCCATATTAAAACAACCTGGTTATAGCGTACATGGCTATAACGTACAATTGGATATAACGGACACAAATTTCACTCCGATGGAAATTTAACGTACAAGTCCGCTTGTACTTATCTCATAGTTCCTGACAGTAGTAGATTTTCTCAGCAATATTTCTTTGTAAAAGTGTTAGAAGTACAACCAACCAATGAAATTCTCGCCAGAAAATTTGAAATTATCGAGAGATTCGCCATGTTGATATCAGAGCAAACTTTTATATCTTAGCGTTCAAGCATGTCTCGCAAGCGTCAATCACTCTCTTTTGAAATGAAAAGGTCCATCTGTGAGCAGATAGAAAAAAAGTCGAAGACTCAAGCGGAGCTAGCCCGATGCTACGGCTTGTCGAGAGCAACAATAAACACGATATGGTCGCAACGGGAAAAGTACAAAACGAGCTGTTTCAGTGATAAAACGAAGAAAATGCGGAAAGGAATCTATGAAGATGTTGAACAGGCGCTAATGACATGGCTTATACAAGCACGATCTTTGGGTGCACCGGTAACGGGAGCGCTGCTCAAGGAGAAGGCCAATCAATTAGCTGCACAACTCGGACAAACTGACTTCAAATGCAGTGACGGGTGGTTTGACAGATTCAAGGCCCGACATGATGTGACTTTTCGAATCGTCAGTGCAGAATCAAACGATGCACCACAAGCTGCTATTGATGACCGGCAGAAGAAATTGCCTGCGATCCTGGCTGGCTTTGATCCATGCGATGTTTTCAACGCAGACGAAACGGCCCTTTTCTTTCAACTGCTTCCAAGTAAAACTTTTACCTACAAAGGTGATCCATGCCATGGAGGGAAAAATAGCAAGCAACGTTTGACTCTGATGATTGGCACAAACATGGATGGATCTGAGAAACTCCCCATTTTGGCTATAGGAAAGTCAACCAAGCCTCGTTGTTTTCAAAACGTCAAAAAGCTGCCAGTGACTTACCGAAACAATAAGAAGGCATGGATGACGAGCACGTTATTCCGAGAATGGATTGAGAATCTTGACAATTACTTCGGCAAGAAAAAGCGGCGCATTCTACTCATCGTTGACAATTGTTCCTCGCATGATCCTGCTCTTTCTACTTCCTGAAGAACATTGATCTCAAATTTCTACCCCCAAATTGCACAAGTCACCTCCAGCCATTTGACCTTAGCATCATAAAAAATCAAAAAGTTCATTACCGACGTCGTCTTTCACGGAAACTATTGGAGGCCATCGAAAACAATGAAGCGGACAATTTCCATGTGGACATTCTTCAGTGTTTGCGGTGGATCCGAACTGTGTGGGAAAATGAAGTAAGTCAGACACAGTGCTTCCACAAAGCTGGATTCACTAGGGAGAAGGAAGTTGAAGAAATCAATGTAGACCCTCTTGAAGCTGAGGATGCTTTAAGAGATCTTGGAAACATTTTCGAACGCATGCGTAGCTTTGACTTTGTGGTTTCTGGCTCCGCCGAAGACTTCGCCAGTGCTGATGACATTGTCTACACGACTCAAGCGCTGTCTGACAGAGAGATAGCGCGAAGTATAAGAAACGATCAGGATATGTGTGAGTCCAGCAGTGATGAAGACGAAGTAAGTGCATCTTTGCCACCACCGACTTCGACTGAAGCGAAGGAAGCAATTTCTACTCTTCAGCGCTACCTTGAGTTCGCTGGAGCTAGTGACGAATTATTCCTATCATTAAGCAAAGTAGACAGCTACGTACATCATTTGCCACACAAAAAGCAGACTCTTGTAACTTCCTTCTTTAAACCACTGTGAATATTTAGCTATAAGAGGCTAAAGCCTAGCCAAAGTTTGCATATGAAGTTGATTATGACACCTGTAATTTGTAGACCTATTTGCAATTTGTGCTGCCAGTGATTTGCAATGACTTATGCTTTAAGATTATGATTTATATGAATGTCTCTAATCATGATTATTTAAGTGTTTTTGTGTCAAATTACTTGTTCTGATCATGCCACATCAAAAAAGTAAGTGTATAGAGGCAGTCTAGATAACAAAATATGGGAAAATGCCTTACCCTGGATATAACGTACATCGGATATAACGGACATTTTTTTTATTCCCGTGAGTGTACGTTATAGCGGGATTATACTGTACTATTTCGGTAGAAGCAGCTCTGCAGTAAATGAGTACGTACCCAAACCTAAGATCTTCTCCAGAAGCACACGCATAGCTAATGCACTCACATGTTATAATGTGAGCTTAGAACGCGCACGTACTGTGAGTCGCTCGAAAAGCTTTTTTGTTCGCACGGCACAGCTTTGGAATCAGCCTCCTTAGACCACTTTCCCTGACCAATACAATCTTGATACTTTCAAGAGGCGTGCGAGTAGGTTTCTGATGGGGACATCTTAATCAGATTAGAAGATCTGTTTTTTTAAATTTAAAATAATACAATTTGTTACTTTTCATTGAGTAACCCCTAGCTTCGTTCATGGCTCATAGCTGTGCTAGGGGTGAAAATTCAGTAAAAAAAAATAATCCACTATTGTACTCAAACAACTCATCAGCAATTGCTTTCGACCCTTTAATTTATGCAAATTCAGCTCCCTTTCGAAACTGTATAAGGCGTGAGAAAGTCAATATAGTGCTGCATATTTAGGCTGCGTGCATCCATCACCCCTTCAGTGACACTGACTCAATCATTTTTCATGAATGATAAGAATACGAATAAATGAAGTTTACTGTTTTTGAGATTTATCATGGGTCAAACTGGCTGGAAGTGGGTCTGACCCATGACCCACGCGATTTTGTGACCCACTTCCAACTCTGGGAAAACTTTCTCAAAATCATTAAGGAAAGTCAGCTGAAAACACAATAAACCATAAGTACGAGTGTTTGCATTCGCATTTATCATCACATTCATGACGTCATTTATCATCACATTCAAAATTACAGAAGGGCTTGACCACGCGATAGTTAACAGGTCGAGTGAAAAATGAAATTCAAGCTATGCTTTTTTCCTTCATATTTCTGAAAAGCTCTGGCTCTCTAGTTCCTAAAACATGTCTCATTTTTGTCCTATCTTCAGTGGTTTAATAGTAGTCAGAGTTTGAAGATGTGCGAAAAAATAAGATTTTGACGTCGCGTTTGTTAGTTATTACTCAAGCTCTTGATTTTCAACAATGTTGATGTGTGGGAATTTAATTTGTCTGTACATATATAATCAATTGGCAATGCTTAGTAATTATAAGACAGGTGATATAGCCATAAAATCTTTGAACCCCATTTTTCTAGGTGAATTAGACATATGCTGTTGAAATTCCGTTACCAAATTTGCCATGTTTTTGTTATCACTCAAAATCATTTTTGCATGAGAAACCTAATTTCATCAGAAAGAAAGCATTTTGATGCATGTAAACACATTGTATATTCGACTATCGAAATTTTGATATTTTTCTTTGTTAAATGAGGCAACATTTTTCTGAAATTCTGTTACCGGCAACGGAATTCCAAATGTTCATAAAGTCATACAATCACATAAAAACTTCTCTTACGCTGGTTTCTACCTCGATTACAATACCCATTTGCCATGGTATCCTTCTACGAGTATTTTCGTTTATTATCAGAACTTATACTTTCATTCTTGGTTGAGATTACAAAGCAATAGCTATCACCTAGATATAGGCCTACTGGATATAGATATAGGTCAACACTTTTATTGATTTAAGAAAGCAAAATGATGAAATCATTTAAAGCAAAAATAAAATAAATAAATATGAATAATGTGACCTTATGATTTAGGATGCATTGCTGTCTGTGTAACTACACATAACGAAGGTACACAGCCTACTACTGAATGATGTCTGACGCTAGTCATCAGTGGAAGTACATGATTTGCAGATTGTCAAGATTAAAATAATTGTGCAGGTTGTAGGTAAGACTCTTTTCAGGTCTCCCTTACATTTGTCATGAATATTAATTGATCCCATCAAATTAACTACTAGCTCATTGTTACACTTAACTTGACAAATATTGATGGGTGTGTAGGCCTATCTGCACCTTAGTTCAACATTAAATGAACAAAACGGTGAATATCTAGGGAGGATTTGTCTTGAAGTCAAGTTCAAATTTTCAGCTGCTGCCTACAGTACATTCGCTCCGCATCTGCACCCTCCCTGTCACTTAATATGAGGACCAATGGCCACTTTCACAGAAACGTCTACTGTGAAGAAGACCACGTTTTAGCATAAATCTAACACTGTGTCCTGTAGTCATGTTGAATGCTATCGAGATTCATGTTAGCAAATAAAATTGCGATTGCAATTCATCCATCACGCCGTTTAATTCTCATATGTTTCAAACATACACTGCCACATCAAAGTGCTTGCTCCCTTCAATGTCATCATATCTGTAAGGAATAACGCTCTAAAATGAACAGAGATGGTTGCTTTTCAATCATGAAAAGAATATGAAGGGGTTACCCAAGAAGAGTTGTGAGTGAGGGCGGGGGAACTAATAGAGATGCATATTTACCACCCACTAAGTCAGTTTGTGTAAATGTCCAATGTATAAGCCTAGGCATATATCACAAGTGTACTCATATGCAATAGATTATTTTCTCAAGTTGAATGTCTATTTGACTGTTTAATGCATCCATACCTTGATCTGTACGCCTAATGTACTACCTATAGAAGAGTGGAAAGTTGATTATACTGACAAATACGATGATCATAATTTCATAGGTTGCAGTGAAATGAGTGAATTCACTTTCTATGATCCACCATTCGGCAACATGAAATTAAAAAAATGATATCGTCAACGTCTTCGATTGATTCCGAAGAATTCTCGAGTGCTGGGAATCCCTGCAACATTTCTATTTATGCATGCAGCTATGATGCAATTATGCGCTGCGATGTGGTTTAAAAGTCAAATGGGTGTGGAAATAAGGAGTAGGGATAGAAATTAGCAAAAGGGAAATTGTGTCTGGTTATAGGACTTAATGTACATTTGAAATTCCGTTGCGATGTAGCACCAAATATTTTCTTATTTTATTAATGGAATAATTTTCACAACTAGGACAATATTTGGTGATAACATTGTCTACAAACCCTAAAACAATATAGCATTCACCACATACGCATTTTATAATGGAACAGCATGTTATGAGACAAATGCTGTATACCTGTAAAAGTGATGTTACTGTAACTTTTTGATATTCCGCTACCGAGCAGTTTTATAGACACAGATTGAAGAAAATGAATTTCTCAAAAATTATTTTGTGTCATTGAAGAGCCCACCGAAGTGTCACACATGACACATTTCAAAAGGAAAACAGATCTTCATTGACTGAATAGCAGTCATGTCAACAGTGAAAATGAAACTCCACATTTTTGTTCGGAAAAGAAGCCTGATAATCCTAACGTCAAATCAGCACTGAAGAATATGCCAAGGATTTTTATATTGGCAACCTCTTCCATCACTTCACCATTTATTATAATTTGGGCACATCTGTTAGGGTTAACTCGCCTAGAAATGGTCTTATTTACATTGATGATCATATTCTTATGAGTTACTCAACTACAAAAAGCGTCAATCTTAATAAAACTAAACGACAATCGATTCAATTTTATGAACAATACATTGTTAAAGGGCATTATTTTAATAACTGCACGAATTGGCAGTGCAACAGTCACGTAATCGCCTAAGGGAGAGCGGAGGGTCTCATAAAGCGATTACGGGACCGATTATGGGGAGTGAGATGTTACCGAAAACGATCACACAATCACCGCAAGCTAAATCTTTCTAAAGCATCATTTTGATTGTGGTACATGTATTCATTCTTGAAAGTGTTGAATACATTAACATCAACAAAAGTGCTTGCCATTAGAACAAGAGCATATTTGCAAGCATTTACAAGAAATCGTGGTGAAAATGGAAAGTCATCAATTCAGGGTTGCCACTCTTATCAAAAATAAAAACCGGAAAGTCAAATCGGAATGGGCCCCCTAAATTACGTAGTCGTGGGCCCCTCAAAGAATGAAACCAAGATCATTCGATATCACAAAACCCGGTAAGCTTTGAAAGCGTTCAAGCAGCAGTTGGGTCTGTTCTAATAAAGATGCTTCTGAATCCTCACAGTAATGCAAGTAAATGTATAAAATTATTACTGATGCTTATTCTGTCATCAGTTTCAACAAGGTGCACTAGAATACATGACTCGAACAGCTACTATTTTCAGGAGAACCGTTTTAGAAGGTTAGACAGTGTACTACAAAGACCCCTCTAGCTGCTCACATTGCAAAATCAGCATGAAGTTATTTAACGATTGACGATTTCAGCTGGATACAAAGATTGAATATTATCAAATAATCTACATGTAGGCCTATGGATGATTTTACTTAACTGTTTCAAAGACAACTTTCTTCATTTCGTTCAAACATTTTACATTCAAATTTATGATGCACTTTTCTCGTGCAGCTTTGTCATTTTCTATTAATCGTGTCATGACGTCACACGGTGCTAGATCCCGTCTTTATTGTGAAGAATTTTCATGAAACCGCTAGGAAATTGCTGTTCAGCTGTTCGACGTTTGGAAAACTGCCTCAGCGGAGCGGTATGGTCACAGCAAATATCTTCATACAAAATCCATGGTCAGCGCAGTCTAAATGCTTGGGCAGGCATTTCTGCAAGCCATTTTCTTCGGGAGAGCCATTATTCTTTTGAGAAATCGAGAATGTGTGGCAAAATCTTCCTTTCTATGCTGCATGATATATACAGTACAGAATGTCATGAAGGATAGGGATATCTTCATACAGGATGGAATGCCAGCGCACTGTTACAGACCCATCGTAAATTATTTAAACAGCAATTTTCCCAAATCTTGGATTGACCGTCATGGGCACCTTTGGAATGGCTTCCGATACCACCAGATTCAATGCTCTGTGACTTTTTTGGGTACGTTTAAGAAATGGTGCATCAGAGTCATCCTATGCATTTGGATGAACTGGAAAACATAGCTTTGCGCCGTTTTCTGCAGATCGACGAGCGATTGTGTAGAGATATGCTCTTGCGCTGTTGACCGAAGAATTTTTAATTGTGTTCGGGCAAATAGTGAGCAAGAAGAAAATAAATGTTATAGTTGTACTCGTGTTAGCAACTATTTTCCCTTGAATCATAATTAAATTACAGAAATTAAATTAATCATTGAGCCGCTAATTGCTATTGCATCAACAACTTTGAAATGATCACTGAGAACTCGCCACGTTACATGAACAAAATAATTTCGAATCAATGTCACACAGAATACATTGACGACTAAAAACTATCACATTTGCTCAATATGAGAAAACGGAGTTCTATATTGTGCCCAAATATTACACATTACCGAAGCCATGCAACTTAATATACTATTTAATCTGAAATGAGATGAGAGCAACATTTGATACAATCCATTACGGGAGATGCTAAAGTTTCTAGATTTTAGCCGTCATCAGTGCAATATACCTGCAAAGAATCAGTAACTCACAAGCAAACAAATCATCATCCGAAATACAGACATCTAAAATTAATGAAATACATGCAGTTAAAATTTCATTCTGTAGACTTCGTTTCCAAAATTTGAAATTTGCAAACACCAATGCAAATTGCTAATTCGTGTTTGCACTTCATGCACGAAGGTGAGCTGCCGGATTTCCAAGCACATCCACCTACCGATGGTCTGTGGAGTGAGTTGCTGATCTACTGCACTGATGGCGGCTAAAAAGTCAAAAACGCTTGCAGTTCAGCCTGAAGAGACTTCATCAGTACTTGTAGCTCAGGCAATGATTCAAATCTAACCTTGTTTTCATCTCTTGTATTTCAAACATAATAAAAACAATTACATCTAAGAACAACTTTTGGATTTCAAACAAGATTATGACAGCTATTTGATAAAGGTTGAGCCGCCATGGCATAAGAAAACGCAAAAGCAACACGAGAAGAAATCCTTGTCACTTCTGCGGTTGCTTGCGAGATTTCAATTTTCGTTGGTGTCTTCACCGAAATTTAGCCGCTTTTGCAACAAGTGATCGTACAAAATATTCTTTCGTCACTCCCTGTGTTCCCGAAACTTTTTGGTAGATTTTTCTTGCATATTATTCTGACAGACGCTTCTTGAAAGATACGTTTTGGAGAGCATCAAAGCAATCAGAACTCAATTCATAATAGACTCCATAATTGCGCATTACAATTTTTTCGTCAAGCATTACCACCTAAATTTGTTTCTTATTTCAAAACCTTAATTACTTGCGTTTCGTCCAGTTTCTTGGGATTGACGAAAGGATCACTGACTTCCTTGTAGAAGAATCTTCTGCTCAAGAGTCAAGCGGATTTTTAGAAAGCATCTGCTTTGAATTTGATCATCCTTAAAAATTGCAGGGTCTTCAAGGTCCCCTAACAATTTGCATAGACCCGTTCACAATTTTAAAGACCCCTACATCATCCAAAAAGGTCCCACATGCTCTTATCTTTTAAGGTGCCGGTCTCAATCCTATATGCCCTTTACAATCTCAAGAGGTCTATTCATATCTAAAAAGAGCTCTTCAAAAACTAAAACAGTTGCCGTTCACAATCTCAAAGGGCTGTTTCACAAAATCTTATGGGTCCTTTCAAAATCTAAATATGGCCCCCTCACGATCTTAAAAGGGCCCCTTCGCAGTCTCAAAAGGGCCCCTCACGATCTTAAAGGGCCCCTTCACAATTTCAAAAGGGCCCCTTCGCAGTCTTAAAAGGGTCCCTTCACAATCTCAAAAGGGTCCCTCATGATCTTAAAGGCCCCCCTCATGATCCTAAAGGCCCCTTTCACAATCTCAAAAGGGCCCCCTCACGATCTTAAAGTGCCATTGCACAATCTCAAAAGGTCCTTTCACAATCTTAAAGGGCCTCCTCGCAATCTCAAAAGGGCCCCTTCAAAATCTAAAATAGTTCAAAACCCGAATTATTTGTTGCTCGGCCAAACATTTTCTCACTACTTAGGTCAATCTAAAAAAAACCCCCGGAAATCCGGTTAAAACCGGAAGAGTGGCAGCCCTGTCAATTTCACTCTCATTACAAACTCAGTTGATAGGGCTGTGAATGGATGTCAGAAAAATGCATTATACCGATCCCGAACGCATTGACTTTCTTGTCCTTCGACTTTTGCTTTTTCACTGTATCAGAAACAACGCAGTGGGAAAATGATCTGCAAATATTGTAAAATCCATTCCTCCAGGCAGCTGAGCAATTAGCAGCTAAGTGCAACTTTTGCCTCCAAACGGTTGTTTTTAATCCATTTCCGTCGAATCTCCACACCCAAAGAAATCTTCCTAAAACCCCCGAAATTCTGGAGAATAGTCCACCCAGTAATACAGTGGATGCACAAATCGGGTAAACATGACAGATCCTCTTCAACGACGATCAAATAGATTTGTAAAACATAGTCGCTCAAAAAATGATCAGTATAGCGAAAAATATGAATATGCAGGGGAAATTTTGCTTTGAAGGGAGGTTGTCTCCAAGAGGACTTCCATTGTAGTTGAAAATGCAAACAGTTTCAAAATTAAGCAATTTCTATTGAACATTTTGCTTAATCAACATCAAAAATACTGTTTAGAAATCATTGACGCAAATTCAAGCCATTTCGCAATCTCGCTTTTGCGGTTTAGGTGTTATTAGGTTTAGCAGTGTTGAAATATATAAAATTTAAACTTCTATCCTTTCAGATCGTCTATCAAAAGTGCGAAATTATTGTGAGAAGAGGATATTTCAAAGTAAATCACAACAAAAATGAGGTCAAATATCAACTCATCAAACTTACCCCTGTTATAGTTTGACTAACACTGGATCCCTTGCAAAGACAGTTTATTGTTATATTACAATTATTACAAAATGTAACTCAAATTTGACAGAAAACACCTACGAAAATGTAAAGAACATAGAAATCGCATCAATTCAAATGAGGCACTATTTAGAGCTCAATGTATTATTTGAATTACTTTAATGTTGTATATTTCTCTTTCATAATAATACATGCATTTGACAACACTTGAGAAAAAACAAAAGCAGCTGACATTACATCAGCAAAATATAAACGAACACATACGAGGTAACTCAACGGTAAGTAGCCATACAGTTGAGTTCCGAGCACAGGGTGCAACGAATCTGAAACTCGCATAAAACTCGGACTGTTAAAAGCATACTATTGTTTCCTAATTTAGTTAAGGTTATATATTATATAAACTTAGTTTAAATATCATTACTGCACATGAAGCTAAGAAAAACTGGGAATATTTCCAACCAAAGAAGATATATTATAACAAATGCAGTCACAACGGAAAAATCTTCAATTGTCAGTGGGTTGAAACACATGAATTAGATTTTACAATTACAATTAGAAATACAATGAATCCCAAATTATGATTGCTTGGTTGATAGTATAATCCAAAATGCATACGTTACGGACATGTATCAGAAAAAGTATAGAAAAGAGATATTTGATTCGCGCGACAGAGTTAACAGCATGTGTCGCGTGAATTGGGTCTAAAACATTATGCGAATGAAACCGGAGCAAAGGGAGTCTCTGCTCAATTACTGACAAAAGGAGCAAATACAGTCAACTTTCAATCATAATAAACCAAATGAACAAAATTATCTAAAGTAGACAGCAAAGATTATTTCTTCCAGGTAATAAAATTGCAGAATAGAACAATTTATTTCAAAAATAAACATCTCTGGATGATGGAATCGTAAAGCAATGATTTGTAATACATAATTTACATTATTTCAGCTGAAGTAAACAAATTTAAATATTCAACGAAACTCTTCAAATACGTCAAACATAGTACATGACAACTCCTTTTCATCTGTTTCATGAGATCAGCCTCTATGAGCTAGGTACATCGGAAAGTTTTGACTATAATTAAATATGCGGTCAACAATTCGAATTCACGGCAGCAATGAAAGTAAATATTAAGCGATTGATCAGCTACATTATAGCATAAAACATTTCAAAATCTTTTAAGTACACCAAACCCTTGAATATATTAACCTTAAGAATCAGAAACAGACAAATTTATGTTTAATAACCGGAATATCAAAAAATCCTCAGTTATTTGATTAGCTTATATAATTAATGATAGTAAAAGAGCAGTTTAGAATTTCACCATGAACCGCTTCGCGACATGACTAATTGTAGGAGACTTATGAATGTCATGAACGCCTTCATGATCAATGTGTCTCTAAGAGAACTTAGAATCTTTAAATGCGATTCATGTGCGAAGTAAGTAGACTAATGATGAACTTTTCATGCTTTAGTTATAAAGAAATTGCTTGCTATAAAAATTGTTGAGGCATAAATGCTGCTGTGTTTGTCTATTGAAAATAACACCTAATGTGATGTTAATACACCAAATGCAACACACATGCTGAAAGATAATGATACAATAATTTCCATTCTATTTGCTACGCAAAAAAAATCGATTTCTCATCTTATTTTGACGAATTTGATTGCTGCAAAAGTTTTGCTACATAATAGCTGAACTCATGATTTTCTAAAGCCATAATTATTGAGTTGAAACATATTAAGTTATCATTAAACTGAATTATATGATACAAGCTTCTCCATCATACATATGGTAGCCTGATCATACCATACTTAATATAGACTAATGCAATTGATGAACTCCCTAGAAGTCACAGTTCAGATCATACTGAGTATAGTCAAGGCAGGACTGCTGCCAAATAATCAAAATCAATAATTCTTTTCTAACTGAGAGATCTGTAACTGTATATAATCACAAACAATACTTCAAGATAAAATGAATAATGATGAAACAGAAATATTGAACAATGTTGAATTATGAAAGATGCAGGATGGAGGCGGTGCATATCTTGTTTTGCTAATCTTGTGGGTTGCGAAAGTTAGGTGACTACCTTGATTGACCAATCTATAAGATTCTAAAAAGGATAAAGGGTAAACATACAATTCACGTGGTAGCTCATAACAGACATATCCAACACTAAGCAGATTCACATTGCATTTTGAATTGCTGAAATATTCTTCTTTAAGATCTACATACATTATATTGAATTGTTATGCACTTACATCTTAAGTTATAATTCTACACTAGTGAAAAATGTCTATCGATAACTTTTATAAAGTATTATGCAACGCACACCAGCATTCAATATAGACAACTGCAAGAATCAAAAAATGATATAGCTCTTGCTTATTTACGACCGACTTTAAAACAAGAACATAATTCCGAGAATGAAGTGGAAAACAAACCTTACGATGACCTAGCACTTTTCACAATGATGTTCATGTAAAAGGAATAAGCGATCTACAATTTCTACTTCAATTTCCTTGTTGGTATTATCAATAACGATGTGTTCGATACCACCCGAACGTTGAACCAACCAAACTTCTCGCTTCCGACTTTCAAGGAGATTAGCGATCACAATATGATGATCATATTTTTTAAGTGATTGAAAGGCTTTGTCTATCAGCAAGTTTGGATCAGTTTCCAGCTTGAATGATACAATGAGCGCGTTTGGACACCATCGTCTTGTTAATGGGGCAAGCATTTTCGGCACCATTTGCAAGCGAAGATCAAGAGGGCCATTAGAAGACTGAATTTTATGCTCGGGCATTTCTTTGGTAGGTACGTAAAAGTCAGAAACTGCAGCTGCTAGATAAAGCATGGCTTTATTACCGACCTTAGTATTAAGAAGAGCTGAAAGTTTCATTAGAAGAGACAGGTAGTCATGCACCGAAACATATTCCAACACAAGCAATCGCTTTTCTTCTTTCACAATTTTTGTATATTCTTTGAGAATTGGAGCTAATACTGCATGTTTGTCATTGCGCAAGGTGATATTACCAGATGATTGAAATTCAAGGAATTCGAGAAGACATTCTCTTGGAATGTGCCTTGAAAATGGCTGCAAAGAACCACGTCGATGTAAGAAGATAACTGCATATCCACGACGTAAAAAAGCTTCAGCAGATGCGGATCCTCGTGTTCCTATGCTGAAGTTATCAACGTATCGCACCGTGCGCGATTCCAATGGTACAATGGTGCCTCCTGATGTGACCAAAACGATAGATGGTGATTGATTACCTAACGATCGAATATCATTCAGAAAACCATCAAGTTGCTTTTCAATGTTAGGATAGTTCTGTTGCAGATGAACAACCAACTCTTCCTCAAATGACTCCGCTTTCTTATCATTGCTTGTGTCTGCTGCTGAGGCCATGACGCTGCAATTAAGAAAACTATCATACTCGACAGTCTTTTAATAATGAAACATGTTAATTTGAATGACTACTCCAAGGTTGTCAACAAAAAATGAATCGATTTTCATCGTTAGTTGTATGCAGTTACAAGTAAGCAATAATTATTCTCAATGCTCCTAAATGTGACGCTAGTGGATGGGAATGAATTCCAATGACGGTAAATCATAATTTCACATTCAAATGTCCGTAAATAGTATTATTTAAATTATAATTAAATTGCACACGTATTTAGAGAAAAATATGTATTTACAAATTATGCGAAGCTGTACCATTGGCTGTCCCATTTATCAATGGTAAAAACAATTGTGTTTATTTTCGAACTCTCATGTCGTGCCCCGGTTCCCTCTTGTGCAAGTAGACTTCTGGTGAAATTTGAACAAAAAGAGTAATATTTATAGGTCCCCAAAAAGTGTCATTTTTTGAGCAAAATATGGAAAAATCGGTAATTCAATAGAACTTCTAAATCCTTCAATAAAATCAGCGAAATAGATGTACCTTACCAAGATTTTCTAATACAGGTTTATCAAAAGACAAATAATTACTCGGAATTTTTTCAAGCAAAAATTACAACAGCAACATCTGTAGTTAATAGCCCAGTACCCTATTAGCCTAGTAGCTATATACCTACCACGATGCTATGTGACATCCTGACATTCTAAAACGTCTTATTTGCTAAACCGACCTTCGTTTTTCGACCTTTGATTTTCCGATCGTGATGAACGAGCTCCATGTATTGCTTTTGCTCATTGAACTTTGAAGAACGGAGGTAGCGTTGAAACAGAGAAATGCCTCGCTATGCACAGTCGTTCAATACTTTCTAATCCTGGGGCTGACATCTTCGTTCGATGTACCGAGGGTCTTCCTCCCAAGCAGTTGCATCCATCTCCAAGAAGCCCTGATCGATGCCCAGCTTCTGGAATGCATCTCTCGTCTTTTCAATATCAGCGACAAATGAAGGGAAGAAGCGAGAAATGGATGCAGTCTTCCCATTTAGTCTCTTGACCATTTTTCCTGTCGCCGCATTCTGAAGAACTCAGACCACTTACCGCTTTTCCTCCACAGGAATTCTCTCATCGAAGAATCCGATTGCCACGTTTTCTTCATCGCCATACCAAAGGTGGCGTCTGAGTGCAAGGTCAGCAACTTTGGCTACTTGAGAGTCAGGGTAGGTAAGTAGGATATAGAGAAACCTGACACCGTTGAGAGGAGCCTTGGCTGATAACATGGATTCATGCCATTTTCGTGCATAGATTAGAAAAAAATAGCCATCCTGTTCACTCCTAAAGACTCTCTGGCTGCAAGCTGCAACTGAGAATTAAATATCTGAAGCTTCAAACAATGAAATGCTTTCGCCATCCAGCGTGCCTGTTGAAGATCCCCTGTTCGGCGTATTGGTTTTGAATCCTCTCCACCAGTGAAAGCGTAGCATAGACAGTACCTCGTAGTCCTCTCTTTGATGACTTTTGGATAATTAAGATTCCTTCAAGAAACTAAGCACGTCATCCTCCAATTGGCGGGCTGATACATTTGTTGCGGAGAATTGAATCAGCTCGTCGCACGTCTCCATCGTTTCTTGGAAGGATTTAGAAGCTGCCATTGAGATCTCCATTTTTGAAACGCCTTCACAGTTAATAGGCCTATATTAAGACAATATTTTGAACTACGTTGTAAGGACTTTCCAGAACGAATTTTTAAGAATTGGAACTTATTTACAATAGAGGTTCGTGTGAAGTGCTATGAAAAAATTATAAGCAAACTGCATTTTTTGCAATCAAGGCAAACAAAATGTCAGAATAAATCCAATAAATCCACACAAGCTAAAAATGTGATTTTCTATGGGATCTCTAAATCTTCATAGATCAGGCTCAAATTTCACCGCAGCAATTCATTTAGCATAGGAGAACGAAGACTACACACGAGTGAGTGAAACTTATCCGCTGTAATTTTTTGGGGCACCCTATGTACCAGCATAATGACATTAATGTATACAGTATTTTGATAAAATCTTTAATTACCATATGGCACCGATAAAATCATCAGTATAATGATTGTGTTACGTCTTGATTTCGGCAGAGCAGGTGAAAATTACTTAAAATTTTCACCCATCAAAAATCTCAGAAATCAAAATATCTCAGAAAATCCGAAAATATCTCAGCTGAGATGAATGCCTCAAGAGTAGCAATACTGGAATTCTAAGCTACTCCAGTAGATGCACTAACGAATAATGGATCGTGCATTTCAAAATCAGATAGGAATATTTTTTCTTTGTTACATTTGTCAAAAAACAGTTTTGCAATTTTGATGAAAGTAACTCAGAGGCTGCCACGTAGTGAGTGTCATTTGAAAGTGCTCAATCTTGAGCACATATTTCCATTACATCATTGCTATAATCAGTATTATTATCTAGGAATTCACTTTGCTATTGATTTTTTATGATAGTTTCACTCATGTATTATCACCTTATTTGCAGCTGCAGCACTACATATGCGACCTACATACACATGGTGCAGTGCATGTATATTACTCAGGCAAAATAAGAGATAGAGTTTGTTGCTTGTAGATGCAATTGATTAAGCTTCCTTCGTTGATAGATTGTGACTTTTAATCATTAAATTGTGAAAAGTCCCATCCGTAGAAACATTGCAAGTTTTAGAGCATGAAAAACGCAAAATTTGACATCAATTTGAAAACGACCTCGTGCATGCTCCTATCTCAATATCATTCGTGAGATAATGGAACGTTGTCATAATCCTTCTTTAATATCGCATCATGTGATTCATTTGAAGAAATCAAATAGGACTATATCGTAGATCTCGTAATTGTCAATATCTTAATTCATTGAAAAGTTGTGATGATTTTGATACATAAACATGACTGAAAGCTCAATTAAACTAGCTGGTAGGCCTGACCACAATTGTATCTCACACAAGTTTTCTATTTAAGGACATTTGGTATAGAGCGCTTATCCTCTAAATGATGAAATACTAGTACCTTTCTCTAAATGACGAGTTTCATTGACATGATTTCATTTCATGACATGACTAGCATATCAACATGGCATGACAGTAAACATGCGTAAAACAGGTCAGTAAAGCATCCTTACATTCATTGAAGTAACTTAAAATTCATTTTAGGTGCCCTTAAGCATGAAAAACATCAATTAATAAAATGTTTGAAACTTGAATGCGAAAGTTCGAAACGTGAATGCAAAAGATCGAAACACGAATGCAAAGGATCGAATTTGAAAAAGACTATCACATGACACTGTGCACTCCATGAAAACTTATCACAAGTAGCCTACACATATAATCAAATCCCAATGAACCCATTCTACACGAAAACTCTCTCTCCCTCTCTTGTCCCACACATTACTGTCCGTTGACTGCCGTTGCTGCAGTCATTTCGTTCCTTATCAATCGATCGTTGCAAAATTGTAACATATCAATTGGGTTTTCCGGGTGTATTCTTCTACCGCCTTCAGGAACGTCAGCATTCAAGAGCACGAACACCATGCAGCTCGATTTCTATTTTGTTACCCCACATCCAGTAGGTATTCTGACATAACGTAAGCAGGCTACTTCCTTTCTGAAAACTTTGAGATTGCCATTTGAGATTATACGCTGTATTTCGGTATCAAAACATAGAAAATTAAAACTGGAGTTCGGACAGATCTTCGTATGTGTTCCTGAACATAAGGTATGTATATTAGGTAGAGCAGCAACTCATTATTAATAAAATACCCTATGTATATATGCAGTTTCGATTTTATTAAATGAACTCGAGTTTAGAACCGGCTACAAATGTGAGATAAATAAGAGAAATTTTGAGAAATTACCATGGAATTGAGTGATCATGATAGCAATACAGACGGAAAAACAGTATTTTAAGGTCCTTCATGTCATAAAAACCTTCGAGAGGTAGTATTTGTTGAATTAGCAAATTCGATGGGTTACTATTAATCTAATGCTTAGCCATATCAGTAATAGCGCTTACTTAAGCGTGATCATGTCACAAACTACCTGTCGCTGATGAAGGAGCAATAAAAGAGCTATGATATCGCATGAATAGCAGAATATCGCAATCAAAGACAAAGAACATAATTAATTTTAAAAGATGTAAATGGCTCCACATTACTATTCAGATTCAAGAAATGAAACATGAATTAATCGAATAATAGAATCATGCCAATGACAATTGAGCTGAAAACTGAAATTTCAGCCAAGAAGCACAATAATATCTCACCTTTGCACCAAGACTAGCATTATTGCGGTTCATGAAATTTCATTGATAATCAACTTTATTTCCGCTTAATCAAGGTTAGCAATTTTTCATTCATTTTGATATCCAACAAGTTTCATGCTACTTCTATAGAGGTGCCAAATCGCTAGCATGTAGGCCTAAAACAGGAATAATTTGAAAAAATTTAGCTTTTTAAAAATTGGTCAAACATTTTTTGACTGCAGGAACGTTATCTCCGCAAAACCTGAATCCTCTGATATAAAAATGTTCACTGTATGCTGATTTTTTTCTGAGTCGACATTCTACCTACTGTAGGCCTACACTTACTCTATGTTCTTGAAAATACTTGGGCTACACATCTGAAACCTGAAAACAAAGCAAACGTAGAATCGAGGACGTCTTGTTTTTAATGAAGAGTAAACAATGACAGGTTAATATCAAATTAAGACACGACACGGTCAAAAAAATTCGAAGGATCCAGGAAACGGAAGACGCCAAAGTTAAACAATTAACCTAGTGGAGAATCTTGTAAATAATTAGGTAATTAAAAGTCGTGAACGAATGAATATAAATTAATACTGACAACATAGAGTAACCTACCCTAGTATAGAGCAGGTACTGAAATACGTATAAAGGCAAGTCTACTCAACTGAAGACGGTAAGGGAAAAAATTTATACTTATAAACGATTTAATTTTTATCAAATAAGAACTGTAACAAGAGTTCGTCATGGACCTGACGATAAACTAACTAAAATTAACAGAAGGTGAAAATTAGAAACCTAAAAAACCAAAATTAAGTTTGCTATGTATGGAGTCATCAGGGAGGAACCATGTGGCTGCATGAAGCAAGGTTTCGGCCCCTAACCTCCAACCTATACCACATGGCAGGGCCAGGCCAACCATATCGAATGTACGATATGGAAGGTCTCTCCAAGCCTGAGGAAACATAGCAGAACCTAAGCGAAAATAAATTTTTAGTATATTAGGACAAAAGGACGCACTTGAAACTAGAAGAGGTTATCTTAGCCCAACATGCCAATGATGGATGGCATCTGGCGGGGCGAAAAACAACCAAACTTAAAAACGAGGAACCTATTCTTGGAGAAGGACTTAATGCAAGAATTAACCAGCAAATTATTCTTATAACCCCGTCCTTTAAAGATATCAAAAAATGCCCTTAGCTCTTGATATGAAGGCGGAAGCATCAGATGAAATGCTAGCGAATCTGATGAGTTGGGCAGCAAAGATGTTTAAGCCAGTGTTCAAAGGCATGTTACTCTCGGGGAAAGTATACAGCACCACTGGGAAGCTGAACTTATCAACCTTATGGTAAACCTCTGTGATGTAATGGCCACCATCTTCGATCCTGATTTTTTACATCCAAATAATTAACACATTTGTTGTTGTCCCCGCTTCTGCTAGCCAAGAGATCTACCGGGTAGATTTCAGGAAGGATCTTATCAAAATGTTTGAAGTTAAACACACAAATGTCATCGACATACCTAGTGGTACGAGAGAGAAGTTTGGCTAAGCCAAATCTCTTACTCGATAGGAGCCCCTCACAAAATTAAACTCCCTGTAAGCCAAAAACAGGTCAGCTAAGAGCGAGCTGGAATTCCCACCCATAGGTATGCCTCGAATTTGCTTGAAGACAAGTCCCCCGAAAGTGACAAAAGTGCTATTCAGGATAAAACTTATTGCATTAAGGAATTGGGTTTTGGACCAGCAGTGATACCCTCTGTATTTTTTATTCGAGAAGAAGGTTCTATAATAGCCAATGCAAATAAAGCTCTTGGAACTGCTAAAAATTAACTCACATAAGTCTTTCAAGGACTCCATAACCTGGTCTAAATTAAGATTCGTATAGAGTGTAGAGAAATCATATACTTGTAAGGAGTGGCAATTCAAACCCGACATCCTGTCAAGGAATTCCCCAGAAGAGTTAATGCTCCAGAAGGCGTTCACACCTGAATTATGCTTGATGGAAAGGCAATAACTACTAAACTTGTCCCGGACCAATTGCAAACCTTTGTTCACCAGTATGGCCAAATCTTTGGAAGTGCTGTTCCTGGCACCAGCTATGAATCTACTTTTATACGGATTTTTGTGCAATTTAGGTATCCAGAAAAGTTTAGGTAAAACCATAAACTTATCTTTAACCGTTATGCCAAAGGAATCCTTGAGGGTGGTGCAATGTTCGGCAATTATGTCATTAATGGAAGAAATTACTGGTGCGTAAGTCTGATTACCAACAGCATTGAAACTTCTAAGGTCAAAGCCTAGTTCGTTCAAGAGGACAATGAGGTAATACTTCCTACACACAATGACAAAATTGTTGGCGGCCTTATCCGCCGGAGTAATGACGTAATTCTTCTGAAAGTTTGAGATGAAGTTTTTACACTCCTTAGATCTTAGTACTCGTGCGAATGCAAGATGGAAAGCTAGAACTTAGGAAGGAAATGCGATTTCTAATTATCTTAAGGACAGCCTCCGACCAATTCTGGAAGTCAGAATTCTTAAGGGCGTATTTTCTGCAGGACTTTTCAATAAATGCAACTAATGCATTTTTAACACTGACCCTAACAAAATCCCAAGACTTGTGAATAGGCTCTCTATAATTAGTGCCCTTAGCCATCAAATCCCTAAGTTTAGGGTTGGATATAATACTTAAGTCACCAGTAACCACGTGTGAAGCGGGCTTGTAGCAGAAGATAGAAGCAGAACAAAGACAAGGCTTGCTAATAAATTCTCTGATTTCATCAATAGAAGCATTCTTCAAGATCTGGTTGTAATTGAAGAGCTTCCGACCAATAGGGGTGGTGTATTTAAAGAAAACCTGTAGTGGACATTTACTACGAATTGGATTAGGCAATATACTGTTAACATGTGAATCAGCGAAAATGGAAGAAACTTTTAAGAGATCTACTTTTTTGCACTCAAAAGGGATAATAATAACTTCCCTGTCGATCTTATCAACGGAATCTTCGACTTTTAAGAATCTCGAACAGAAGGATTCGACTAGATACGAGCAGGTACCCGGCTTGCTAAGAGTAAAAGCAAGAAGTTGCTTAAGTGTGGTACGACTAAGAGACTTCAAAGTGATGTAAAATTCGTAAAACATGTTGGAAAAACAAAGGTTATTAATTTTATCGTAGAGAGACTCCAAGCATTTAGCCAAGACATTTCTCTTATTACTGTGAATCCCATGCCCCCTATGTCTTCTAAGGACCGGAGAAGAGAAGTACTGCTTATGTAAGGAACCTTTGGAGACACAACCAAAACCTTGAATTCTATCGTTCAAGCCAAGTGGGAAGATTGTACATGGCGTTTTAATCCAAAAATCCTCCTTCTTCAGAAGCTCCCTATCCCTAAGGTCAGAATTATCAGAGAAGTTGGAATCTACATTGTCTATAATTTGCAATTTAATGTTGCAAAATTATGACCATCTTGCCTAAAGTGCTCATAAAGGAAAGTAGTCGGTTTTGAGGATGCATGGTGACGGTGACCATTCAACCTAGCATTTAAAGATTGGGTGGTTTTGCCAACATATTGGAACCCGCATTCGCTGCAAGAAATGAGATAGATTACAAAGCTGGATTTGCAATCGAAAGAACCACTCAAATCTATGAGAAAAGCCTTTCTAGTGGTGTTTGAAACGAAAAAGGAAGATTTATGTATGGACCCACAACACAAGCACCCTTTTCTATTACAACTGTCAATAGAAAAGGAACCCGTGCTATCGGCTACATAAGCCTTTTTTTTAATACTGTAAGGGTAATGCTATCTAACTCTAGAAGCCGCAAGCAAAGTTTTTTTCTATCAAAATATCCAATGGCTAAGTACAAAAAGCCTCGGTCAAAATCTCTGCAACCGCGAGGATCAGCGGAAAACAAAAATAGAACGATACTCGCTGCAAAATTGTCCCGCAAATTGAATATAATAGTAATCCGAGAACAAAACGAGGGAGCGATTTAGACTCTTGTACATGACTCTGCTTATAGAGAGTGAGAAAGGACTTGGAAGGATTGTCTGTCTAGGAAAAGCTTAAAGGTAAAGCAAAAGAAAGCGAAGGTCACATTGTCCATACAAAGATCTACCGACCCTTCAGCTCGACCTCAGTTTCCTTGAAGCACTTGTCGGAAAGGTGTCGGTTCAGAATTCTATCCGGTGTACAGTTTGTCACTCATGGACAACAGATGAAGCGGATTTAGAACGAGCCTAGCCTCAGTTGTGTCGTCCTTCATGAGTATACCCTGTCAGGGCCACATACATTTTTTACGTGCATGCCTCTCTACATATACCTCAAATGAAGAACAATTTGAACCAATTTCATCCATCAAGCTATTAGCAGATTTTACATTGGTTACTTTCTGGACTCCAGAGATGGTCCAGGGGCTGCATTATCTGCACGAGTTCAGTCTGGTTGGCGAAAGCTTCGAGAGTTGTCACCATGTCTGAAATTGAGGTAGACTACTTTGAGGATCAAAGGCCAATTGCATGATGTGCGTGTGAGAATGTGCATAATATGCGGTAGAGAGGACGAAGAAATTATGGTGATAGCAGAGAGCAAGATGATCTGTTGCATGTGTCAATTTGAAGAACAGGTTCGTCTCCTCCATGGTTCTCCAGTTCCTATGAGAAATCAAAACTCTCTCGTGGATGTTTTGGGCATGTTCTAGTTAAGATGGTGGATGGCATGAACCTACATGGCTTTTCCAGACAACTCCATTGTCCTGAGCAGTGGTCAGCCTGCAATACATTTTGCATACAATTTGCGTAATAGAATTCCGGTGCAAGCGAATGTCGACCAACCATGCCACAGCGGAACCACAAAATCTGCTTGGCACGATCGACATTAACTGACGGAGCTCTAGAGGCCTGTACATCTAAATTCCAAAAGCCAACACAAATTCCAGTTGTACCACGCACCATAGTGTGAAGATCGCAACCAGGTTAGAAAAGTCTTCTGTTTGAGGGTCAAGAATATGCGCTTCCATAAGTGCAATGATGCTGAGCGACCATTTTTACCGAGCAGGTGAAACTAACTGATGATGGTGTTGAGGCATTTTGCAAAACTGAGCTTCAAACATTTCCAAATCTGCAACTGAATCGCTACAACGCAATGGCAACCTCAAATGTGAATGAATTCAATAGTGAAGATCAAAATATCCAATGGCTAAGTACAAAAAGCCTCGGTCAAAATCTCTGCAACCGCGAGGATCAACGGAAAACAAAAATAGAGCGATACTCGCTGCAAAATTGTCCCGCAAATAGAATTATACTTGTAAATAATGACGATCCATTCAAACTTTGAGTACATGATAGCTTACCATTTTAGAATTGTTTCTTGAGAAAACGCGAAACAAGCCAATTGACCTGCTGCCAAATTCTTTGATTGTTAGTGACATACAATTAATATGTTGAATAAGTTTACAAAATGATTTCAATTGGATATGAATACGTTCAAATCATGTCCAATAGAAACACTGAAATATCACGCTTTATCAAATCCTTCTGACGAGATGATTCTGTAGAATAATTTCTAGCTGCTGCATCTATAGAAGTAAAGAAGGTTAAAGCAGCTATGGACGTCTCTTTCTTTCTCTATCGTAAATTCCCGAAGAATTGTCGATCACGTAGCACCATATAGACATGCAAGTTCAACATATTGACGTTGGCTAAATATGAAAATAATTTGACATAAATAAATTAGTTGTTGCTACTATTGCTGACATTCATAGCGAACAATTATGAAAAATTGCCATCCTAACTTTGACCAATGACAGTTCGTTGCTCAACGCGTTTATCTTCACATGTCGGAGATAGTAGCAATACGCATATCATGTAATGTACGGATCCTTTGATTGGTAGCGTGAGGATCTAATGGCTTAAAGGAATGCATTCTAACAAAGGGTTAATACATAATAGGCTAAATGTTAATAGCTTATTTACATTGATTGAGCCCGGCAGCTCTGATAACTCACCACAAGGCATTATCCACAACGTGACATCAGTACAACATTAGGGAAGACATCCCTAATTCACTCTGGGAATATTCACAAGAAGGGAAGAACCACTAATATAAGTTGGGAAGATGACTCGAGTCTATGTACAAAGGGAAGAACAAAGGGAAAAGCTCTCAACAGAGCATACTCAGATTAACCATCTGAGACCTAGTTCTGCGTGCAACCCGCACGCAGACCTAAACGAAAGTGAGCTCTTTGTTCAAATTGGCTCCAGATTAGTCACCTTTGTCCAGATAAACACTCGTTATATCTCGTTATATTACACTACCTCCCCCTCTTTCACAGTGATCGTCCCGATCACAATAAGGGGACCAAGGCCAGTACTCAGAGGTTTCAACCGTAATTCACACCATTGAAGGGTATTCATCTGATTGTCGGATCCGTACCTGACTTGAATTCTATAGCAAACTCTTATAACCGGAGGTGCAGGAGCCCAATCTGGCATCGCCAACGATGGGTCTGCAAGCTTAAAATCTCGGCGGTCTCAAGAATGTAGCCGGTTGGAAAAACTTCGATCAACATTGAGCAGATTTGACATTTACTTTTGGCTGATTTCCGGGACGTTGTCGGATCACATACCGCAACACAATACTCACACGCCTCAGCGCAAGGGAAAACCGCAGTTAACTCGACATAATTTTGCCATTCCAGGCTTTGTTGGGATCCCTGTCCTCAACATGGGTCGCAGCTTAACTCGGTAGTGCCAACTCTCTTGACACACATTCAGTTAGCCTCAAAATTCTCCTCTGACTCAAAATCTGAACAAGCGACTTAAGAAATACCTCAACTGGAAAGAAAACGAGTACTAAGTGGCCTATATACCGTCTCCGGCTCCGCCAGAGAAAAACCGTGATAATAGCCTTTCTATTAATGCTGCCGGGCTTTAGTAAGTAGCCTATTTCTAACAAAGCGTGAATTTTCTAAGAAGCGTGAATTCTATCAATAAGAGCACCAATATAGCGCTCCTAACAGCGCTGCCACCAGTTGTAATGTACGGATCCTTTGATTGGTAGCGTGAGGATCTAATGGCTTAAAGGAATGCATTCTAACAAAGGGTTGTATATATATATTATATAATATATATATATATATATATATATATATATATATATATATATATATAATATATATATATATATATATATATAAATATACTTATCTCCTGTCTCAGCTCCACTAAAAAAGTCGAATTTTTCAAATGCGGAGTTGAGTATGAAGATCAACTCGAGAGGTGCCAAAACTTCGGCTCAATCTTGGAAATGCACTAAAATACATCCGGATGATGATTGGAGCTCATGAAACATCCCTTGTTCTGAATATTTGACATTTTTCCTACAGGCAAAAATCGCGGATTGCCACTTTATTTGGCAAAATTGGACGATGAAATTTTGTGGAACATCGCATTTTCTACCAATGTTCATGCTCCTATAACATTTTTTCACCGAAAGTGTCATCAGAAGAAATTCATAAAATAATATATATCGAAGATTATATATATCTCCGATTTTCAACCAAGAAAATAGGGTTGTCGGGCATACTAGAATAAGCGAGAAATATGGATGAGGGTCGACAAGATCGTCCAAATTTTTTTTGAGTTTATGACGTAATATTATGTATCATTAGGCGCAGAAACCGAACATGTAGCTCGTTTTGCAATCTGAGCATGATAAATGGTCCTAATCATGACTTGAAATCGAAAATTTTGTATATAAATCCTGTCTCTGCACCATCAAGATGTAATATTTTTGCATATTTCTCCAAAACAATGGTTCTGTTGTTGAGTTCGGAAGTGCACATCAATAATAGCATAGTTTGGGCAGATATAGCCAGATTTTTTAGCTAGTATGGTGAACTATTCTCCTCTGTACATTGAAAAAACACTAAAAGGAAGGGATACATTAGTTTTTTAAAAAAATGGGAGTACGGATGTACTGAAGGGTTGCATTCACCGCGAATCAGTCAAAACATCTGCAACATTGTCTGAAGGATCAATCTTATACAAAAAAGAGTCTTCATCAGCCGACTGATCTCATTTAGTGGATATTATGTAAAAGTTATATATATTTAACGTGGTCTCTGCACCACTTTGCATCAAAATGGTAAAAATTTATTTCTGGAAAGTTTGTTTCCACATCAGCTTGATCCATGGATTACCACAATTATATTTTTAAGTAATCATGTCAATTATTTTGCTCTTAATTTGACAAACAGAAAGATAAACAAAATATCCGAGTTTAGTGTGTTGGACAATAAAATCGAGAACATCAATACATGGAGCCCAAAGGCAATATGAAGATAAACTACATTGATTTGGGAGTAAATGTGCATATCTAGGAAAGCCAATTGTTGCTTCACTTTCTTTCCAACGTAAAAAACGCTCTTTGGAAGCATTGTCAGATTTAGACTGTGTTTGTTTAACTTTTATACAAATTTATTACAAAGCCGTTTTGCTTATTTAAATTTTCGCAAATATTTAGCACCATGTGTGCTAAGTGACAGATCTCTTATATGATACCTTTCCCTTGCTGTTGCTCATTCTCTAATCTATCAATGTAAATAGTTGCTGTGTCAAGTTGACAAAGAACTCATGCTTTATCTAAAATAATACTGAAATACAGCGTGACTGGTGAGTCAAATCCGATTGTACGCAATTAGGAAAATATGCAAAAAGTCATAACTCAGTATTTCCTTTTACGTTCAGAACATGTCATCACGTCATGTTGGATGCCTTTTCCAATGGCAATGTAAAATTCAACTCATTCTGTCATGTAGTCGACCTATTTACTGCTGCAGTATCAAATGAAAGAATAGAATTAGAAGACACTAAAATACAATCAGTCACAACCACTTCATGAGATAATGGTGAACAGTCTTGCAAAGTTGGAGGTGAAATGTTCAGTCTCAATGGTTGTGATAGCAATGAAAGGGTCCAAACATGAATTCCCATGAAGTGTGCCATTATATTCTTTCACAACTATTTGATCGAGAGGCTGAATCAGCAGGGTTGTCGGTGGACATGGTAGTCCAGCACAATCCCAAGAGGAATTTCCACTGGGATCTTAACCCAACTCCAAGCAAGAATCCTAGCATCAAAAATGTTGTCAATGATGCTTCTACAGTGATTGTATTGGTTGTCTAAAAACATGGGCCTATAACCCAGCCTACATGCAGGCCTCGGTGTAGACCTACATTCCTACTTCTAGACCTACATTTCAGAGAATTGAGAGGTTCCTTTAATTTTGTTCTAAATTTAACTAAGGATATGTGTCGCAGCCCATCATATGGAATAGGAGATACAGTAATATCAATTTATACATCAATTATATATGCATGTTCAATTGTTGAATCACACGTGTACACCTGTGCGGTGTTTATTTACCTAACCGTCGAAAGTCCTCTGACACGTCCTCACAAGCCATGCATCGTAGCTTTTGTACTCTATCTTATTTTGTAAATGCAAATAGATTAGATTTTTTCTGTTTTGAGATTTGTATGTAAAACAATATTTGATACATACGCTCGTACAATGTTGGACCTTCATGGTAGTGTTGACATCTTCTTTCTGCTTTTCACTTTTGGCTACCCATTAAACGGACCAGACACGCAAAAGTGCTTACGACTGTGAAACCTTGTCGTTAGATAATTCGTGAGAGAGAACATATTTCCTAAGAACTCTCATGAAAGCAGTTGAATTGAAAACAATTGACTTTTTCACCCATAGGCCTATACTTCGAAGACTTGTATTTCTTAAGTTATTTCATAATTCGCTTTTACATTTTTCCTTAAATTCACTGTTCACTTCGTGTGAGTTTGGTTTGTCTGCTGTTGCATGTAATTGGCATTGCTGCATGCCACGTGTCTAATAAAATGTAATTACGAGTAAATGTAACTTTGGGTGATAACGGAAAATAGAAGAAAATACATGCTTTTAAAGGGAATGTACTCGTACTTGAAAGGAATAAGATGAGCCTTCTAAAATTGCTCATTTGATGATAGGTCTGCATGTTATACTCCCAGATTACATTGTAGTGATAATCTTCTCAGCCTGCTGTATCAGCGCATTTCGATTTATGAAAAGCTCAAGCAAGTGGACGTATATCATCAGCAGGCGTTTGTAGAATTTGTTCTGTAACCAGAGAAGCGTTTCCTAGTTGCACTCCAGTTCTTTCATATGTTACCAAACGTATAGGTTACCTGTTCGTTCTCTCAAAGTACACGAATGTTAGCACTATCTCAAATTTGGCCTACTCGAAAGTAATGGAAACACCACTCGTGACTCTGTTGACATGTGTATGATTGCAAAAGCCTTTGTCTTTACCGATGCCTACAGACGAGGTTTCACATTACAGAAAATTAAGATTATCACCACTGAATCGAGCCTTTGATCAGCTCTCATTTTTTCGACAACATTTGGCACAATTTCATTCAGCTTACACTTCTACCTGATATTGCGCTATTTGTTGGATGAAGCAATGTTTTCTGCGGTCAACAACAGACAACTTTTAAAAATATATTTTGTTGCATTAATGCTGGGCGAGTTTTCAAGTTTGGATTTAAAAGAATGCTTGTCTAATCAGCTCCGAGAATATGTACCGTAATTTCCGGCCTATAAGGCGCACAAGCCGAGTTTTAGGTAATTTCGTATTTTGACAACAGATAAGGCGCGCTTCGTGGATAAGGGGCACATATGTAGTTTACAGATATTATCGTAACCAGTAGGAAATAATGTTTGTTAGAAATACTGGTACTACCGGCAGTTAAGAAAAAGCAACAACTTCTTTTAAGTAGACAATTTGATTTAATAGGTCTATCTGAAAAATTACATAAGATTGTGATCGTTATGATAGCTTGGTCTGAAAAATATTCCAACATTAAATGTTCAGTTAAACAACTGGGCATATAAACAACTAACAAAATCAGTCATGCCAGTATTCTTGACTCACTCAACACAACACTCGGAAAATCCTGAGAAGTCGGAGTCTTATGTGTCGGAGATAAACAATTGCTGTAGGTGGGAACGTCATTGTTCGCTTCAGTGTCTGAACCTTAAAAATCTATTTTGACCATAGACAAGGCGCACTCCGTAGATAAGGCGCACTAGCTGTTTTCGAGTAAAAAAAGTCGCGCCTTATAGGCCGGAAATTACAGTACCCATCTTTTCAATGGCAGGCTTCAAATTTGTAACATTCCCATGCTCAGGTATTGGTTGAGTCATCATTTCCCTCACTTGAGATCAGAAGATTTTAATATCAGATCAGAGGAGGACTTCTCTCGTCCGCACCAGTTGACAATAAACAAAAACATTTTCTTTGCGCCGTAGGAATGCTGACGCCTGCGTCCGACAAATGGATCAACAGGAGCAGCTCATCAATGATGACACGACAGTGAGTGATAAGAGGGTCAACAACATGATATCTTAAAATAACAAAACAGACCATCACTCATTACTTCATTTATTTAAGCAAACCACACTGTTTTCTAAACCAAGTGTCTCGGCTGACCAAGTAAATCAATTTAGAAATTAGTTTATCAGTTTGCGATTAAATTTGATGAGAATAGTCTATACAAAACACGCAGGAATTTTTGTGCTGTGCAACGATTTAGGAAACGGTCTGTATAAAAAAACCTTAAAGCATCCTTAATAACAATAAATTCTTCATTTACTGAGGATGACATTGGTGGCATGAATCAATCAATAAATCCGCAAAACAAATCATTGATTACAAAAATCTCTGCAGAACTTGTTCGAAGTAGGTACTTGCACATATGCATAGTTGGCCTACTCGTTCTCGTAATCGAGAACCCTTTTCACTGCCTCCCCAGATATTGTACGGTCTGCATTTACCGAAATCAACAGAGATTTCAACGGATGTTGTACTCGTTACTGATATTAGAGATACACCAGGGCTCATGCTGGGTGTATGTATATGCTCAGTCTGGGCATATGTGCGTCGACGCTAAGGGAAAATTGTTAATTCCAGTTTCACTAAAGATTGTCTAAATCCGCGCTGGATCCAGGGATTGATAGAATTCTGTTTGCTACCTCTTTCAGTTGAAGAATTTTGCTAGTTGCTTAGTTTCTTCAGAATAATGTGGGGTGCGGTCTCTGCTGGGCTTGTCCAAGAAAGTAAAGGTCCGGACGCCGAAGTTTTTTACCAAACAATTCTGATGCGCAAAATCAAATTTCACAGCTCTACTGGCGACTTCAATTAAAATTAGGTTTACGTTCACTCTCACTTAATCTTTATCTAAGAAAAATTTCCAGGAATTTTCGATTCAATCTCAGGCTTCCATGCCTATTTCTAAATCCGAACGCGATACCAAGAGTTTCTTTATTTTCATTATTCTCCGCTTTTCCGAAAATCATTCTCCATTTCTCATTTTTCCACCTTATCTTTTATTTCCTCTTTATTTTTAAATTATCATTCCTTTTGCAAATTTTGCTGAATTTTTTTCATTGTCCCGGTAATTTCACAATTGCATGCATTCAGGTCAATAGATCAGAAAGAAATAACGATGTGCGATAATCTGAATCACAAGTTTCAAATGAATGTAAACTTGATTTCGAGGATGGAATGAAAGAGGGAAACAAAACCACAAATTCATTTAGGCTTATTCATAATAAGGTGTAGACCTGAAGAAAAAATTGGGCCTATAGTGTTCTATAGATGTCATTGCATTATTTTAGCATCATGCTTCCAAAACATACCTATTAATTATCAATTGAAGCACCTTTCAGTAATAAAGAATAAATTCCTTCCATAATGGGCTAATATGAAAAATATGCTCAGATTTTTCTTAATTTTTGCATGTCATTTTTTTCGTGGACAAGACCTGGTAGTGCTAGCTTATTTAATTTTTGGTGGCCCAATCCCAATGGGAATCCCAGTACCCAACGGGAAGCCTGTGAATCAGTAATGCTTTATGAAATAAATGTAATGAGTGTGATAGTTAAGTTAGAGCTGAATTGCTAAAGAAAGTTTTTAATTTTTAGTTTGCAAAAAGGCCGAATAAATAATGCAACTATGGCCTTTATTTAAAATTCAAATGTGTTTTACTCAACTTAGAGGGATGTTTTGTAATTGCAAGTTAATCAGCGGATTTACAATTCCAGAAAGGTTTCAAATTCATCATTCATCGGCAATCAGTGTATTTGTATCGGAGTATAAAGCTCCACTCCAGTGCTTCGGGAGTAAGCATACAAGCATTGACTACCTGAGCCCTGCCACACTGCATCTGTACGTATAGGAACAGCAAAGAGGGTTTTAATATTCACGGAGGCATTGTCTGTAATAAATGGTGGTATTTTTGTTGTAAATGCAACGGGAGATGCTACCACAAGAGGTGGTGCCGGAACAGGTGCTACCGACGGTTTGCATCAGGCATCTGCTTATAACTTCGCAGTGAACACTCCTCCTCGAAAGCGCAGAAAATGTTTCAACGCGGCTATCTGCCGAATGGACGACATTTAAAGATTAACTTTGTTATTTGTTAAACTCAATATAAAATGTAGATTCCCAAATCATACTTTTGTAAATCAACCGACCTATTTTCTTAGTGAAGACAAACTTTCAGAAGACAGTATTTAAACGTACATTTTTAACAATTCCAATATCATATCTCATTCGAAATGATGTCAGTTTAGAGGTATTTATGTACAACAACATTGAAATCGAAGGGAAAGCATCACATAATTAAAATTATAATACTGTGCTATTGTGATTAGAATGTTAGAAAAAGTGTCAAGTATTAAAATCCAAAAGTTCCATGCAGATCTTCTTTGATTCGGCCTTACAGCAAACTTGTTTTCTTTAGTTTGTAGATAGTTATCATTCCATCGCTCATTTTATAGTTGCTTACAAAAAAGAAGATTTGATTTAATTTGATAATATTGCCATGGTAAATGCTTTCCTGTAGGTAACGTTATCGGAATGCTAAGTAGTTGCGTGGGTCTGAACAGAATTCGTTTACATGTGGTGCAGAGACAGGACAAAAAGGTGCAGAGACATGGAATACTGGAGCAGAGACAGGTGTTGTTTCAAAAAGAATCCGTTTTGGTGGTGCAGAGACATGATATATGGTGCAGAGACATGGGGTTTTGGAGCACAGACAGTATGTTGTGGAGCAGAGACATGGGTGAATGGTGCAGAGACAGGACTTAGATATATGAATTTTTTGAAAATTGGAGCAGAGACAGGGGATGTGGTGCAGAGACAGGACATGTGAGTGGTGCTGAGACAGGAGATAAATATATATATATATATATATATATATATATATATATATATATATATATATGTAAGTGTATTGCAGACTACTGCTATTTTGTCCTCAACGAGTAGTAGAATTTTGAGGAGTAATTTCTATCTTTTCGCGGAGTTTGCAGTCTTTATATTATCCACTGTGTTTGGGTAGAAGAGACATGCAGCCCTCAATTTATCAATACAACCTGACACGGAGAATCCATGAACACCGGCATTAGAATTGACTCGATCAGTGGACCATGGTGCTTTCTAACAACAGATAAGAAGCAGGCTGCACCATTTAAGGGACAGTGTCTGGTTTCCTTGATGGGACGCAATAATATTCTTGTAGGAGGCTGAGATGCAAAATAAGTCAGTGGTCATACGTTGTCAGAGAGTCTATGTTGATCTCTGAGCTTCGGAAGCTTTATTTTTTCTCTAAGCTTCATGTGAGCTATATATGCAATCCATCCTCTCCATACATTCCTGCCTCCTCGCATGCCTCATTTCTTGCTAATGGTATTCTATGTTCAAATACACATTTCCTTCACGTCATCGACAAGAAATGACTTGATTGAGATAACTCGTGGTAACGGTGAATCCCAATGGTGAATCCAGTAACTGAAAATATGATTTCATAATGAATTAGATATTATTCTGGATACATCTGAGTTTGAGTTTACACAAGAAGAAATTGAAGTTGTATTTCAATCATATTGCGTACGTGCAGGCCTTGATCATGTCAATCTAACTTCACGCAGAGGCTTGACGTCCATCGTTTACCAATTGGTGTACAATCTGCTGAACATTGCAGAACAGCGCTTGCATCATCTGGAAAAGTCACAATTTTGTACTCAATCTCTAATATTGTAGATGTGATTCATATCATCCTGCAATGTCATGTGTACAGCTTTGATGCCCAATGTGATTGGAAAAGATTTGCATAAAAAAAATCGTTTTGGGAAAGAAACTTTTTGGTTGAGCAACAAGAAAAGAACAAAAAGAAGCGATAAGATGTGTGTGGAAAGACTTCCCTGTGTGATTCATGTTTTAGTTGTGGAATTTGCCCTCAGCATCACATCCAAGTGAAGCGAGTTCATTGGCAAATCTGTAAATGACAGATGCTTATTAGGCCCACTAATGTCATATTATTATAAGCAACGGTGAAAGTATTATATATATATACCTTCTCCAAAAATTATTGTCATCACAATTTCTTATAATATTTTTCAATTGAAGCTATGAAGATGATCGATCGTTATTGGAATAGCACAGTTGTTACGCATTGCGACACCGTCTTCTTACTATTAGAATCCAGTCGACAAAGCAGGAAGCGAAAATCTGGGTAAATTATTTGTGCTTTACTCTTACTTGTAGACGAAAGGGCTCCTATGCCAACTATTAATTTTTGAAAGTTTTTCTTGCCTAATCTGCAAACTGGGATCCTCGGCAATAAATGTATGTTGCTACAAAGCGTTTCATTTTTCCAAAACTTGCAATGGGACTCTCATAATTTTACCCGTAGGGTAGGTGGGACTAACATGGGCACCCTAGGGGTTTTTCAGACCTATTTTATACGAAAGCAATTCTTTTTGTCCCGGAACAACTCACAGGGCAAGAAGAGCGTGTCAGCCAACTTTCCAAAGAAATAGAAGTTCTAGGATTCATTGGAAAAACTAGAGTCGATTTTGTAAAAAGTGTGAAAATACCGATTTATCCCCATACCATAATATGAGCTATGTGGGTCTTGTATATTTTGACTTATAAAATGATGTTTACCAACGGCTTTATCGCTTCCCATACATGATTGGTTCATCAAGACAGAGAATTAGAATGGACCATGACGGCTGCATTGATTGCAGTAAACAAGGCTTCATTTATATAACCTGAAAACTCATGAATCATCATATTATTCGATTTTTCACTTATACTAACATAACAAACGCTGCATTGAGACGCCATTCCATTCGTGCCACATGACTCATGCGTCCAATTCTCACACGGTATTTAGTGCAAAAGTCAATCATCATTGATTTATTGTCAACCACCACCGATCACATACATTGCAAGCAATCATAAGCAACCCATGGTAGACTCATTCTTGAAGCTGAGTAATAATAATCAATAGCTATCAGAATCGGATTCGATCAGATAGGCAACTGACACGTTTCGAGCGTTGTAAGGGCGGACTAAAATGATGCCAATCTCAGGAGCAAGTTCAGTGTTTGTGGTGAGAACGTATAAAGAAGAATCTATGTCATTTAGTTTGCTATCTGACTTTCTATACTAAATTTGATAACAATAGGCCATTTTATTTCATTTCAATATTTCACAGATGTTTTGTTTGAATATATTCTCTTTCCTCTAAGTTCTGTAAAAACCTTTTGCATTGATTCATAATTCCATTTATGTCTATGATTGTGGGCGTTTCACTGGAAAACAAGCATGTCAGAGTGATGATAAAATGCATTGCCCATTTTATTCCATATTTTAGGAAAAAAAGTTAGGAGGCGGGCTATATGAGCAATTCACTTAAACTCACATTACACGGAAGCTATCAATCGTAGGTCTAAATGGAAGTTAGATTGCTAGTCTGCATGTAATTGTGATGAGGGGAGAGTTTTCGTTACTTACTTTTCGGTTACTTTTCGGATGGAGTATTGCTTTCAATGCGGCACTCCAGCATCAATTCTCTTCTTTACTTAATCTTCCCTTGTGTCCCTCACCAGCCTCTGTTGTAAACAATTCCGAACTCTATCTAAAAGATTCACAAATTTCTCGCCATCACTTCCGAAAATGACTTCTTCAACATCCTTGCCTTCCATGTTGCATCCTCTCCCTAATTCTTCATGCTTTTTACATTCCTTTATTATGTGTTCCAAATCCTCCTCAACTCCGCATATTTCACATTTCCTCTCTTCTACTGTTCTGCCTGTTTCACTTCTGGTCATCACCGCGCCGCTTTCATATATTCTCATAGTTCATCGAACAATAGTAGTAGTCCCGTGCCAAAATGAAGACCAAAATGTGCAACGATGAGTCATCATGCTGACTCAGCCCCCCGTCTGGAAGGCAGAAAGGAGATCGGCAAGGATGTGCTGGGAGGAATGGGTCTGTGAGGAGGAAAGCGTTTCTCTACCCCCCCCCTCTTGAAGGAAAGAAGGAAGGAAGGTCGTTTCCACAGGAACTTTCCAGTGAGGCAAGGGTAGGAATCTAGGAATGCCAGAGTTAGAAAAGGTGGGTTTTGGGATGAGAAAGGCCGTTTCTCGGCATGAAGGAGGCCTCGGATGGGAAAACGGAGGGCAGATTCGGAGTCTACGTGAAATTTTGGGTTAGGAAGGTTGTTTCCAGCGAAATTGGAGAGAAAAAATTTTTAGGACGTCCCCCCCTCGGCAGCGATCTTCCAACTTTGGTTCTAGAGATCGTAGAAAGCTAAGAGTGAGAAAAATGCAGTGGAAGAAACGGCTTGTTCATATCTGCCTTCGTTTAGATGTGAGACGCCATTGAAAATTTTGGAAATTGGCGAAAAACGACAGAGTTAGATTTTTTACGAAAATAACTCTAGCGGGTGAACGAAGCCTCGGACGGGAAATCAGAGACCAGATTTGGAATCAGTGTGACATTTTACACCTGAAAGTCATTCATGCTATGTCTCCGAAGTGATAGGAAGAAAGATGACAGATGCAGTAGAGTTTACGAATGAATTTTGTTCACTACGTTTTTATCGACAAAGTCTTCGTGGTGTGATTAGGTAGGGACTACATCATCTCATTTCATCAGGAAAAGGCAGACTTAGAATTTGCTATTGCTAAAGGTTACTTCGTTTTCCAACAGCTCATGGACAGTTTGATGAATAAAGATGTGAAAGGACGATTAGTTGCAGAGATTGAATTTGAGAAAGTGACTGATGAACATGCAGGTGAGCGTGTAGTGCTTCATTTTGCATCCTATTCTGCAGAGACGATACATGATCCAAAAGATTTCTATCAGCGACACATTGCGAAAATTGCATCTCGACTAGATTCATTTCAAGAGCATGGATCCAACTTGCTCTTATGTCGCATAAAACACATTCATATTCAACTCAATGTGCTAAACTAGATTTGACTACAAGATTTGGGAAAAGCAATCATGAGTCAGTCGTCCGCGTGCCTCCTTTTCCTTCCGCAACGAAGTCAGGGGAGAAACGGGGGTCTCTGATTGGCTCTCATAGTGTCAAATGTGGATTCGCAGGAGACTATGAAAGCAGACGTCTCCCATTTTCTCTTCATTTCATTCTCTTGACTTGGAAAGCGTGTGTGACTTACTCAAGCCATTCTCCGTCTCAATTTTGTCTGATTCAATCTTGTTTCCAAATTTACAAGTGAGTGCCATGACTGTGTGGCCTAAACCTTACCAACATTTTAGAAGAGAGACGCAGGAGAGTGTGTGGCCGATGATTGTACAAGCCTATTTTGTTGAACCAACACTCACCGGCGCCTCCACCACCTAGACGCTTTACTTTTGAGTCTTTTAGGGAATTGAAACTTAATTCGGGTCCTAAGCCCAAGACATTTAATTTACTGGACGATGACGAAGACGTAGACTTTGGTGATAAGCTTTAAATCATGTGAATGCCCCAAAAGGTCCTCTTAAGGGCCACCTCATATGTCACTGCTAAGCTAGCAATTTTCTTTTCTCTGATGATCATGAATGTACTTAGTGGTATTCTTTCGTTACAGACTGTCATGAATCCTACTCCTACTGCTGCATCACTCAATCCTCAACATCTCGAGCTGTGGAATCCGAAAATTGAAAAGGTAATTCACGGCTATCCTACCTACAAACAACAAGTGCGCTACAACGGTGTTCGACTCTATCTTCAAACGCCAGCGGTATACTTACCAAAAGTGGATACGCAAGTAAATCGTTGCTGTCAAAACCTGAGTATACCTATTGATAATCGGTTGCGTCAGCAGCTTGACATTTTAGAAGACGTTGTGAGGCAAAAGGCTCTTATTCCCACTGGACTATTACAGTTGTGGCCAGAAAAGAAAACTTCTTATTATAAACCTTCGTATCGCGGCGCTCGCTGCTATATTTTGCAAAGCAAGTATTGTAAAGTCACTTCAGGAGTGACAGTTGAACAGTCAGTTGAAACAGAATTGTCATCGCTAGGTGCAGGCTTTTATTCCTTCCATATTGAGGTGCCTGCTGTTTATGTGGGACCTCATCAATTTGACGGTAATTTGATTTCTCTCAATTTGCGCATTGCTCAAATTCATCATCAGCCTGAGTTAACAGGTCTTGATCACATTGAGAAAGTCATTGATTCTTGTGTCAGAGAGTGTCAAGAACCTGTCACCAAACCTGTCGCGCATCAAAGAAAGATGGTGTTACCACTAAGGAGAACTCTTAAGTATTGTAATCAGTTAGTATGTAGTGAATGTGGAAAACGCGGTCTTGTGCGTTATGTTCAATTAAAACATTGTAATCATGTTGTATGTATCTTTTGTTATGTAAAAGACAGACATCCTTGTAAAGTTCCTGCTCAATGTATTATCTTGTAATGAAGTCTTTTTGATATTGTAGGTTGTCATCTTCATAGACAGTGAGGGGACACCCATGCAGGAGTTGAGTGCTATTGCAATGAGGGAAAGCGATCAAACTATTGTTAGTGTATATCATAGATTTGCCTATTGTCTTCCACACAAAGACGAATGGTCACGGCGTCATGTGCATGGACTTGATCCTTCTATTTTGAATCATATTGGATTTGTAAATGAAACGTATTTGATAAGTGATTTCAAACGGTGGCTGTCAGATTTTCATATTGCTAAAATATTAGGAAATGATTCCGAACGAGAAGCAGCAACACTTCAGTTGCACATTGATAATTTATATTTACCATGTTGGGTAGATCGTGTAAGACAAGACTATCATATGCATTGTGATCAAAAGAAGTTCAGAGATGAAATGATTTTTGATATGGCTGTATGTTTCGGTGAAAGACATCACCTTTACAGACCACCATCCCATTGTAATACTAGAAATAAAGCCACCTACATTGCAAAACTCTCTTCACGGTGGCATTGTAGTCTCTATGACGTTTATGAACTGTATCTATATTATTGTCAACAGCATGGGTCTATGTAAAACATGTTTTTACTCCTTGTGAATGAATGATGATCATTTTATGAAGTGTTTTCTGTACTTGTAAATTTTGTCTGGTGTTGAATAAACTTACAGTGGAACGTGATTGTTATTTCTGTTTTATTCATAGTGGAAGTCATTGAAGCAATGTGAAATCTATAGTCACAATGTTTATGATGGTGCATCGTACACTAAGTAACCACATGTGTCATTTGACACTTGATCAACAAGGATTCGATGGATTTTTACAAGATGGAAAACTTACATTTAAAATGAAGATGAATGATATGAAAGTAGCGGTAACTGAAAGCCTTCCTCTCTTCAAAAGATTGATAGAGAGTTTACAACCTCAAGATGTAGAGGGTAGACTCGTTGCTTATATACAGTTGAAAGATTTGCAAAAACCACTTCGTTTTGGATCTTATTGCACAGAATGGATTACTCTTAGTGATCAATTTTATGTACGTCATATGGAGAAAATTATGGAGAGAATAGAAGAGACGATGGAAGGAAATTCATACGTTGTTTAACATATCATGATTCAACTGAGTGTGTTTACATCCACCACTTTGTTTGATGGTCGACATGTTGTGTAGATGCAATAAAGATTTCTTTTCACTGAGTATTTTGTAATGGTGTATAGAGCAACATGAGTCATTACCCTTTGTGCATTACTATCAGGCTCTTTGTTAGATCTATGAATGCGTCTTTACTCGAGAAAAGGGGGTATCACAAAATGAGTCATTGTACTTTGTGCATTACTATCGGGCTCCTTGTTAGATAAATGAATGCGTCTTTGTTCGCTAGAAGGGGTGTATCACAAAATGAGTCATTGCGCTTTGTGCATTACTATCAGGCTCTTTGTTGGATAAATGAATGCGTCTTTGTTCGCTGGAAGGGGTGTGTCACTAAAGTCTTTGTAAGGACTTGAATGACTTTGTAAGAGGGAAGTCAGTCATGGGGAATGTTTCCATCCACGAAGTCAAAAGTTCACGTGTGATAACTCTTTGTCACGTAACAAAGACAGGCAAAACATGAAAAGGGAAACGCATGTGATTGGAGCTAGGTCTGGTTATAAAACGGAGGACTGAGCTCATGGCAATCATTTCCGTCCTTGCGCTAAGCATGCAGTTGCTCGAAACCATCAACTCCTGTGCTCTGGCACTGGGTTCACTGAACTCCCTTACTTTAACATCGGGTAAAAATGCTTTCAATCAAAAGATAACTCATCATGGAGAAGTCCTGACCATAAAAACTCCAAGTCATCGGATGGATTATCTAAAGGTTATGTCAACAAAGTATGAACTCGCCGTGTGTGTACCGTTAGACTATTGGACACGGTTACAATTCAATACTCTTGAAACATTCCTGAAAGAAAATCTCACCATTCCCAAAGAAATTGTTCGACACAATGGGAAGCGGCCACAAGTTCCCATCATGGAAAGAAGATACATGTATGTTCATATGGATAGACACTGTCTCATCATCCATGAAAAGGAGGGCAGCGAATTCGACTTACTCAATTGCAAACCTCTCCCCATTTTGGGAAAGGATTCTACTCCTTCGAAATTAAAATTCAAACCATCTACATGGGTCCGCGCAGGGACGGAAGGTTGTTTACATTGAATCCCTATCTTGTCTCCATAACCTTTGAAAATGATGTCCATGTTGATGATGATCAACTACAGTGACACTCTCCACACACTGGGAACGCACCATCGGTCTTTATGAGACCACGGCCTTAACGGCCACCTTATCAAGAAAGAAAATGTACACTCACCATGAACATGACTCTCTCCTTCTTTCTTAGGCATTACATTCTTCACTCAGGTTTGAATCATGATCATGTTGAAATTATCAGCATGCCTCTATGTATCATGGAAAAGTCTGTGTGTTACATTTCATGATACGAAACGTCAACTTCAGATAACTCTAGAACGCTTTCAACTACGAAGGTTACATCGCGCAATCCTATCCAACTCTTGCCGTGTCATTAACGTAGGAGACGGCATTGTATTTATTCGTATTCAACAGATGATTCTACATAATGATCACTGCTACATCGTGATTCCAAAACCCTCATGAAAAAAGTATAAAAGGGAAGTTCACTCAACCCTCATGTCATTTGTGAATCATGCTCCTCATCCGCATCATCAACGCCATGTGCGAAATGAATCTCAGAAGAGACATCGATTTAGAACAGTTGCATACCCATCTTCCCGATTCAGTGTATCATCGCGGTCGTCCACAAATGTTGGTCATTTGCATGAGCAACGGTCGAAATCTCCAAATCTTTCGCTGCGGCAAAATCCAAGTCCTAGGAAACCTTTCTCACTTCGTGATGCAGTCCATGTGTTACGAAGTCGTCAAGAAAATGCGAACACTCATGCCTCATCTACGCCTCAGTCCCCTGACATTGAAGAATATAGTAGTGTCTGTTCAATTGAAGATGTTAGTGAATCTAGCAAACCTTAAAACCAGTAATCATTGTATATTTTATGAAACTGAACTCTTTCCTGCTGCTCTGATTCGGAAGTGGCATCCTGTACATATTGCAGTGTTTCACAACGGACATTGTATCATGACTGGTTTACGTGATATCAGTAAAGTAGCTGACATTGTTAAATCTTTAATGCGCTATCTGTATGAGTCACAGTTAATAGAATCGTGTTAATCACATGATGTGTTTTGAATGAGTCATCGCAATGAACTATCGCCCACACACATGTCGGTGAAAAGGTCATCAACAAGGTTCATCGCTTTATGATGAGTCAGCGCTATTTATAGACATGAAATGATACCCACACACTTGTCGGTGAAAAGGTTACGCTGTCTGAGGTGAGGCGCCATCGATGTTGAATGACATGCCCACACACGTGTCGGTGAAAAGGTTGAACAAGACTGATTAGATTCTTTTCTGACTGACTGGTGCTTTACCACTTCATGAGTCAGAGCTATTTATAGACATGAGTCAGCAAAGTGGTTGATGTTTCCTAAGCCGAAGAAATTTTCATGATGCTACATTCGTTGGTGAGTATGTTAACTTACAAAGTCTGACATGGTTTTGACTTTATTTTATACTATACCTATCTTGCAAACAGTGAAATGCTTGTCACTTTATTTTATACTTTACCTATAAATTGCTTAAGTCCATCATCTATGGGGATAGGGTTACCTACGGTTGGATTTAGGGATTTAGGGTTTTATATAGCACAAGTGAATGTTAACCGTTAGTGTATAGTACATTTATTAACTTAACCATTTGTGAATGACATTATTCCTAACATTACAAACAACAACTTTATCTCTAACTTTACAAGCAGTGACATGGTTATAACTTTATTTCTAACTTTACAAACGTCAACTTTATTTCTAACTTTACAAAGAGTGAAATTATTCTGACTTCATTTTATATTTCACCCATCTTACAAACAGTGACATGCTTAAGACATTATTACCAAGTCAGTCCCACCTATTTGAACCGCAACTTTATGTGAAAGGAAAACGACACAGTATGTACATGATATGTTATTTATCATCACAGCAGATTTTCATAGCACCGCACATAGGTGATGCTGATGGTAGCAGAAAACAAAATTTTTATGGCTCACATCACCGGAGAAAACAAAGTCATTGAAGGAAACTGTACAGGGAGAAAACAAAGTCAGGAAAACCAGTTGATATGCAAGTCATGATATGAAGTAATCAGAATATGGACGCATGTAGCAAGAGACTCACTCTCAACACCCCATAGAAAACGACATGGAGTAGAAAACAAAACATCAACCACAACAGAGAGGAAGCATTCATTATCATACATCGCCGGACGGAGGAGGAGAAAGTTTCTGTCTCTTGGGTGGAGGTAGATGAGTGTCTGGATGGCCGTACGGTAATGAGTGGTTAGGACTCATCCAGCATCGCTTGTCTTCCCAAGCTGAGAGACCTCGTTTCCTAAACGTCGTTGTTCTGACTTGATGTGACTGTGATTTTAAAATGGTCATTTCTACTTTTTTAATTTTAAGAGAATCTAAGGCATCTTCATAGTCCCTATGTGTCATTTTTGTAACGATTGACTTCGAGATGCCTTTCGCCCGTTTAATAGAAAGCTCTGAGGATTTTAGCTTCATGGAGTACATCTTGGGACGAAGCAAGATCACTCCTCTATCTGCTTGCCGGCACACTCATCCTTGAAGCAGCCAAGCTTCGCTTTATTTGTGGTAGAGTAAAGCGGATGGTCAGTGGGATAGTTGGAACTATCAAACTTGGGTGCTAAATATTTCAAAATGTCATCTTGCTTGACTTGGCTAGTGGTTGTCAAAGCTAGGAGAAAGCTGTCTGTATCGCCTCCTACTAATTCCACATGTTGGATCAATGGACACGTTTTAAAGGTGTGGTAAAATAACTTGTACATTTCTAACTTGGAGTGATCCAAGACAGCTTGACCGACATAAATGGGCTTGCAAAGTTCTACTTTGGATTTTAACATTTTAAAACCAGTGATGCCTTCGGAAATGACATCATGGTGACAAAACAACGGTGAGCGGCATGACTTGATACTCGTTTCCAGATCAATCACGATACGATAGTCCATGCGCTTTCTTACATCCTCCATGGTTTTACCAAAGAGGGCATTATTCTTAAATGTTATGTTGTAGAGATATCTAACAAGTTGTGTGTTGATATCTTGCCTGATTGACAGTCTATGACCTAGTGTTCCTCTTGACATAGCACTTCTTATATCTTAGATGTTGCTATACTACTAACTATATTTGAATTTAAAAGACAGTGCATTACTTGTGATATGTCACTGCTTATGATAATATATTGACGTTTGGTTGAATCTACCATGCCTTCTCGGGATGCAACACTTGGCGTTAGCAAGCAGTGTCAGCTATTGGAAAACTTACTCCAAAAAGTTACTCCACAAAGACTCGATTACTGTTCCTCACCAATGTGACAAAAATGATGACATAAAATCACATTTGGAAAAATTAAACAATATTTCAAGATATCTGGAATTACGAAGAACGAGACTAAAATCATTGTTCTCTTCAATACATTGTCGGATGAAATGCGCTTCGAATTATGTGGGCAACTCGAATTCAAGGACAATGAGAACAATCTCGAGTGGATCGAAACCAAATTTATGGAACTATTCCTACCCAAGGAATCTGAGTTAACTCCGCTGGTGAAATTATTTGCATGTAAACAAGAGTGATCAGCAGTTACGAGAATTCTTGTCGGAAATCAGAATCGAAGGGTTTAAACTTTTAAAAAGTATGAGCTCAGAGCAAAGATGGAAACACCTTATTGATGCGTTCACCAAAGGATTAAGAAATGAAGAAGTGAAACTGGTCCTAAACAGAGTGAAAGTTGATACTCTTGACCAGGCATACAATCTCGTAAAGAAAGAAAAGAAAACAAATGCATCGACGTATGTGAAAAAAGCTGAATTGGAGGAAAGTGTGCAAAATGCTGCGATTGAAAAATTGCAAAACCAATTGACTATGGTACAGAAGCAGCTCAGTTACATCGTGAAAATTTTACAAAATACAAGTGTTACTCCAAGACGGTCTTATGCCGATATTACGCGGCAAAATAATGACGCTTGGCAAAGAGATGATGCCAACAAGGTGATGCAAAGTAAACACAAGGACATACAATTCAATAGGTCCAGAACAAGACCTCAACGACAAGAAATAATTTGTTGGATGTGCGGAAATCAAGGGCATGTGGCTCGATTGTGTGAAAACAATAAGTGTAAACATTGTGGACGATTCGGACATAACTCATCGAATTGCAGGTTACAAAATTCAACCAGACCGGGACGTTTTCGGAAGATACAAGTGCAGGAAAATACCGAATGGGACTCAGCTGATGTATCAGATGACACTTCCGAATCACAAACGGAAAGTGAATGCAGTATTAAGGAAATGGATGTAATCGCGGAGATCCATGCAATGACTTTGTATGACGACAATATCTCAAAAGGTGAAGCTGAAGTCAAGACGAGAAGAAATCAAAGGGAAGAGGTCTATCCAGATGACATTAATGATTTGTACTAATACATTCAAAGGAATAAAAAGTGGAAAACGGTTCGAGCACTTCATCCAGATGTAATCAAGACAATTAAGAAAAAATCAAAGAAGTCGAAAAATAAGCCATTGATCGAGGGTGAATGCGAGGGGCGCGATTCAATATTGTTTTTGGGCACTGGAGCAGACATCAATGTTATTGATAGAGAGTTCGTCACGTGAATAGGAATTTCTGGAAGCAGAATAATAAAAGCAAATAAATTTATCAAATGTGCGAATGATTCACGAATGCATACCGACGGTTGGGTTACGCTGAACGTTGAAATACGTGATCAAGAGAGGTACTGTAAGTTCTGGATTGTTGACAAAATATATCCAAATCTGATTTTGGGATTTCAAGCCATGAAAAAGCTGAAAATAGCAGTAGATCCTCCTGAGAATTGTGCTTGGGTAAACAATGTCGAGGTACCGTTGATACGACAACTGAAAAGTCGGAGTGTGAGTCGCAGTGGTTTGAAGGCGGAAAAATAAGCGTCGTCTCTTCTGAGAGTCGAGATCAGGCAGAAGATTTGATTTTACAAAAGACTCGTGACATAAGTGATGATGTTCAAAATTTAGGCTTTGATGTTAAATGTTTCGATACAGTGACACTACATGAAGCTGGAGAATATGTGATACGTGGTTATGTTGATCTAAATGAGGGACTAGAGGGTCTCTATGGACCAAATGTGGCTGATTTGGGTGAGAGAAATTGGATAACAGCTACAGGAATGGTTAAAATTGACAACAGGAAACATGTCCCTGTGCGAATATGGACTTTTGAGGATGGTGTAAAATTGCATAAGGGTATGAAGTTAGGAAGTTTCATTGGAGTTACATCGAGTCAGAAAAACAACTCACGTGGTGGAAAGTGTGTTAACCAATTGAGTGAGATGAATGCAGATAAACGTTGGAAAATTTTAGATTTGAAATTTAAAAAACAAATAGACGAAATTGGTGAAAAAGAAAAAGAACTGCTAATTCCTCTTTTAAAAGAATTTGTGGATATTTTCAGTGTGAGCAAGCATGATATTGGATTAACTGATATGGTGAAACATGAAATTGATACCGGACATGAAAAACCTATTGCATGTGCTTACAGGCGTGTTCCTATTCCGTTAGAAGACAAAGTTGAATAAATGATACATGACTTACAGAATAAAGGCATAATACGGGAAAGCAAATCTCCATGGAATGCACCCTTGGTAGTTGTCCCGAAAAAGAATGGCGATATCAGACTTACGGTAGATTACCGGAAATTAAACGCAATAACTATAAGACCAATTTTTCCTATACCAGAGACAAGACACTTATTAGATACGCTTCATGGATCAGCATATTTCACTACTCTTGACCTCTCCTCTGGATATCATAACGTGCCAATGCTCGAAAGTGATATTCAGAAGACGGCTTTCAGCACGAAAACAAATCATTGGGAATTTGTTCGAATGCCGATGGGACTTTCCACTTCCCCAAGTATATTTCAAAAATTAATGCACGAAGTATTCGATAAGGAGAATTGGCATCAGTGTCTAATATATCTGGATGACATTTTAGTATTCTCGAAAACTTTAGAAGAACAAGTGCAACGATTCCGAACAATTTTTCAAAGGGTGCGTTCAGTAGGGTTGAAATCATCTCTAGAAAAATGCGAATTTCTTAAGACAAAGGTCTCATATTTGGGTTACACTATAGGAAAGAATGTTACAAAGACAGATGAAAAGAAAATTGAGAAAATTTTGAATTTCAAAAAACCTTCGACAGCAGAAGAATTGTGATGTTGGTTAGGATTGTGCGGGTACTATAGACAGTTCATTAAAACTTACGCTCAGTTGATGGTACCTCTTGAAAGTTTGTGTAAACAAATTTGGGACAACAAAAGCAAAAGGAAAACTTCAATCGATTGGAATGATAAGTGTAACGAGTCATTCATTCAATTGAAAACTGCTATGACAACAGCACCCGTTTTGGCATATCCAACGAAAAATGATAAATTTGTTCTTGATACTGACGCTTCGCATGAGTGCATGGGAGCTGTTCTATCGCAAATTCAAAATGGAAAGGAAAAAGTTATTGCCTATGCATCCAAAAAATTTACTCAAACGCAGAGACAATATTGCATTTCAAGGAAAGAATTATTAGCAGTACACAATTTCGTATATCATTTTAAAAACTATTTGCTCGGACGAACATTTATTGTGAGGACGGACCACGGAGCTTTAACGTGGATGTTGAATTGGAAAAATCCTAATACGAGTCAATACTGTCGTTGGAGACAAGAGCTGGAAATTTTCGATATGGAGGTACAATATCGACGTGGGGCTGATCATGTCAACGCTGATGTTATGTCGCGTTTACCACAATGTCAACAATGTGAACTAAACATGCGGACCCAAAAGACAAACCTAAAGTGAGACACATTGCACATATGAACAGCGATGAATCATTCTGTAAAGCTATCGTTCTACTAGAAGAGAATCTAAATCAATGTAGTGATAAAAACTTGGAGGAAGTAATTAAACTTTTGAAAGGTAAACGGATTGATGAAAGAGAACCAATTGAACTGCAAAGTTGTGGAGTGGAGGCGATTACCCTGTGGAAGAAGCGGTCACAATTACGATTCCGTGGTGGTTTGTTATATCTTCTGGATGGAAATGATAGCTACAGATTGATAATTCCAGAAAATGCCAGAAAAAACCTCATACAATCAACCCACGAAAGCTTTGCTCATGTTGGTGTGAACAAGACATTGAAGCTACTTAGAGATAGGTATTATTGGTTTGAAATGGAATTGGATGTTAAACTCATAATCGGAAACTGTAGAAGTTGCCTGGTCAGAAAGAGTGCCCCAATCAAAAAGCATAGCGTAGAATCATTACAAGCAAGTTATCCTTTTCAAAAGATTTCCATAGATTTAACTGGACCATTAACAATTGGTCGGCGTGGTGAAAGGTATATTTTGGGAATCATAGACAACTTTTCAAGATACGTGTCTTTGATATCGCTGAAAGAAGGTACGGCTATTGAAGTAGCTGACGCTCTTTATAAGAATTGGATCACAGTTTTTGGAGTACCTGATACGATTCATTCAGACAGGGAAACTTCATTTCAAAATGAAATTATATTTGAACTTTGCGAAATTTTTGGAATCAAAAGAACAAAATCATCACCATACTATCCCCAGGGAAACTCCTTGATTAAGCGACTATTTCGGACTGTAAAAGATATGCTGTTTTTTACGTCCACTTCAAGGAAGAAAAATTGGACTGAGGTACTTCCAATTGTAGAAATGGCGCTAAGGTGCACTGAACATAGCCTTCTGAAGTTTACAACTTATGAAGTGGTATTTGGAAGAAAAATGACGACCCCCTTATATGATAAAATTCAGGCAAAAAGCAGGAATTATACCTCATACGAATACATAATTTTCATGCAGAATCATTTGAATAGCATTCATCAAAAGATCAGGGATTCTCAAATGCGGATGAAGCAAAAAACGGATAATGTACGATGCTATCATATCGGAGATAAGGTTATAGCAAAAATCCTTCCTCGAGTCCGCGGAATAGATACAGCAAGGTATGACGGCCCATATGAAATAATAGGACAACGCGGTAAATAGTGTTTTGTATTAAGACATTGCAAAACTTTAAAAATAATCGAGAGAAATTACTATCACTTAAAACGCTGCATGATTGGACATTCTATTAATGACACTGACAATACGAGTATAGAATCGAGGTCAGCAGACAACGAGTATCGTCCCGGAAACAGACTAAGTGCAAGGTATCCTAAAAGGAATCGGAGGGAAACGGAACGTTATGGTTTCAATTAATGGGTCTAATTTTTTATTTTTTGGAGGGGCGATGTGTTATGTTGTAGAGATATTTAACAAGATGTGTGTTGATATCTTGCCTGATTGACAGTCTATGACCTAGTCGCTGTGAAGCGCGCGAGCAGGGAGGTTGTCCTCTCTGTCGCCTGGCGTTCAGTGACTTGTTTAGAGATATTCATTGTCTTCGCTAGCCCTAAATCGCTGTACCAGTGTCTTCTGCCCGTTGAATTGGAGTTCTCATGTCGGTCGTGTGTCGGTTTCCAACGCCTGCTGCAGAGTCTGGCCTTCGCCGTGTGAGAAATCTCTATTCCTTTGCATTATCTTCTTGCTGCGACGCTGCAACTTCACATTGATGGCATCACCTCGCCTTGTTTACTCCAGAAGCGTCTTACTGGAGCTGCGCTATCTCGCTCCGAAGGTCAGACGAGCGGTCAAACGTGTCCTCTGGTTCCACGGTATCCCACGTCGCGAGCTTCCTTTCCCCCTGTGGCCGGTGTCTCAATATCACGACAGCGACCTCTGCTCTCCCTCTGCATCACAATTGCTTGCTAAATCTATCATATATCCATCACCCTCTCGCATTAATTGTGCCTTCAGCTCGCCGCCTCCTTCCTCGCCAAAGTTATCTTCCCATTTTTCCCCTGATGGCTCTGTGCATTCTGACCTCGCTGCGACCGATGCCTCATGCCTGCTTACACATCCACGTGATGATATGACCTTCGCAATTCCAGTTCACATCTCAAGGCGCCATGGAAATGGATTCCCCTCACCTACAGTTAGATTTCCCTCACCTGCAGTTGGATTTCCCTGTTTGCATAATCGTGAATGTGCCTCAAACAGACATGTACCAAGGTCTCACTCATCCCATCAGCACAACTCCCATTCAACTCGGTGCGATAACAATCTAATTGAAATTCCAATTACTAAGGTTGATACCAGACTCCCTGTGTGTATTACAGCTAACGTCAGATCAATAGTTCAGAAGGTTGATGAAATGGAAGCTGTCATTCTTATCTACAATCCCTCGCTTATTTGCATGTGTGAAACTTGGCTAATGGAGGACATTCCTGATGAAGTGGTTCAATTGGATAATTACACTATGTACAGAAAAGATAGATTACATCGAATTGGTGGAGGGGTTGCAACATATGTCAATAACTCTCAGTATACTTGCTTAAAATTGGAACAATTTCATAACGAAGACATTGAATCTTTGTGGTTGCTTCTAAAACAGAATCAACGCTCTCATCGCAATTTCTCCTCCTTAGTGGTTATTAATGTTTACCACCCACCCTCCGAGAATGACGCAGATCTCGAACAGCATCTCATGTATGGTCTGGACGTACTTCTGAAGAAATATTCAAGTCTAGGCATCATTATCACTGGAGACTTTAATCATTGTCGATTTAAATACATAAAATCTGCCTATCATCTCAAACAAATAGTACAAAGCCCAACAAGACAGAATACAATTTTGGATCTGTTCTTTACGAATATGCATGAGAGTTACAAAGTTGAAATTTTGCCTCCACTGGCGTCATCAGATCACAACATGGTCCTTTCTAGCCCTATTTTCGGCAAAAATTCCATCGAAATCGAATACCGATGGGTAAGATCGCAAACTAATAGAAACAAAGGCAGCTTATTGACGCTCCTAGAGAATCAGAATTGGTCACAAGTTTATTACGCTAACTCATCCGAATTAAAGTCTAACATATTCTACGATACTCTATACAAAATGATGGATGAATGTCTTCCTTGGAGGCAGGTACCGATTCCTGTTAACTCTAAGCCTTGGGTTACGCCTCACTTCATCGAACTTGTTCATATTCGCGACTTCTATTGGTCCTGTAACGATAAAGTGATGTACAAGCACTACAAGAACAAGGTCGATAGTCTTCGCAAGACTTTGAGAAAACAATTCGTCGAAAATAACATGGAGCGTATGAAGAACCCCAGAAAGTGGTGTTCTGGACTAAAGGGTGTTCTTGGGAAGAACAAAAGCGTGACCTGTCCCCTAAAGCCACTTGCTACTATGGTGTGTGGTGACGACTTGAACCTATTCACAAACTTAGTGAACGATCAGTTGATTTCCGTGGCCAGTGACATTAAGCCTCTGAATACATCAGAATTTCCCGAATTTCAGCACGCTTATACTCCTGACGAATTTTTGCCTTCTTCCCTCGAGATTTGTGACCTTTTGAGCGCTATCAATATCAACAAAACGGGTGGACCAGACGGAATCCCGAATTGTATTTGGAAGGATGGAAGTGAGTGGATAGCTGGACCAATTACATCAATAATCTGTTCATCTATGAGAGAAGGCGCCTGGCCTACTCTGTGGCGTTGTGCAGACATCAGTCCGATCGCAAAAACTAAGCATTCAGACTCCATTGAAACAGACATTCGACCGATTGCATTAATTTGTGTCGTTAGCAAAGCCGTATGTGAGAATATTATGATAAAACATATTTGGCATTTCATTAAGTACAAAGTCGACCCTCGACAATTTGGAGCTAGAAAGGGATGCTCTAGTGTCGACGCATTGCTGCTGCTAATAGACACTTTAATCAGTGGCTCTGATGAGGGCAAGATATCAAGATTAGTTGCAATTGACTTTCATAAAGCCTTTGAAAGAATTGATCATACCATCCTACTCAGAAAATTGCTGAGTCTTGACGTGCCAACATGGCTATGTAGATGGATATCGGGATTTCTTACTTCTCGATACCAGAGAGTGAAGTATCGTGGATCGTACTCCAGCTGGCAACAAATCACAACTGGAGTCCCACAAGGAACCAAATTTGGGCCCGTGGGATTTATTGTATTGGTAAACGAACTGATTGCGGATGTCAAATATATGGATGATTGCACTATTATGGAGACAATCAACTGCGTACAAGAGAGTCGTATCAACTCCAAACTACATTTAATTAATGATTGGGCAATTGAGCACAAAATGAAATTGAATCCTACCAAAACGCAAGAAATGAGAATCTCCTTTAATAAATCGGAGCCGGAGTGGGAAACTTTATCTGTAAATGGCGACCAAATAACTGCAGCCTCTAGTATAAAGCTCCTTGGTGTGACAATAAGCAACAGCCTAACTTGGAACAAACATGTTGAAGATCTCGTGAAGAAAGCTAACAAGCGAATCTATTTCCTTGTTCAGATGAAAAGAGCAAGATTTTCTCAAATTGACCTTGTTCATTTCTACTGTGCGTCGATCCGAAGCTTGCTAGAGTATGCTGCCCCTGTTTGGCATTACGGACTTTCCAAGAAGTGTTCAGACCTGTTGGAAGGAGTTCAAAAACGGGCTTTGAAAATTATATGTGGAATACGCTACCAAGACCATAGCTATAATTATGAAAATATACTTGAAGTCTGTAAGCTGCAAAAACTGCGTGACAGACGAGAGCTATTGTGCCGGAAAGCAATGCTGAATCTCTCCAGTGACCTGAAGCAGAAGATTCCTCAGAAGAGCGAATATTCGAGGAGATTACGACGGACCACAACGACAATACGGACAAGAACTGAGCGATATCGTAGATCTTTCTTACCTTCTGCAGTGAAATTTTTATGATTGTACATGTGCCTTTTTTATTGTAAAACTATCAGTCCTGCTGTAATTTTCGGAAATAAAGAAAGAGAAAGAAAGTAGTCTCCCTCTTGACATAGCACTTCTTATATCTTTGATGTTGCTATACTACTAACTATGTTTGAATTTAAAAGACAGTGCATTACTTGTGATATGTCACTGCTTATGATAATATATTGACGTTTGGTTGAATCTACCATGCCTTCTGGGGATGCAACATTAAATTTAAAGAAGTCCTTTTCGAAAGGATTCTTGGATTCAGCCCGTTTCTTGCTATTAAATTCTATATGCGGTTTTAGAAAGGGCTTCTGCCTAAACTGGATAGCGCGATGGACTTTGACAAGTTGCATCTCCATACCTAGATAGAATTTGAGGATGGAATAGTGCACGATATAATGCTGCTTGTTCAATTGGGTGAGCAACAACTTCCCAGTGGGTTTATATTTTAAGTCATTTTCCGCCTCATATTGCTTATTGTGTTCTTCCATAGACGGAGAGAACATATCTGGACTGACTATGCCAGATTCAGGTGCGAGAGGAAAATCAACTGTCTTATTCTTAATACATTCTGGATAGATGAGGTCGAGTTCAAATAAATAACCTATGTCGGCCTCATCTCCCAGTGCCATGATGTGTGCTGGATTGGAGAAGTGTTCAATGTCATGGGGCTGTACCCATTGGAAGTCAGATTGTGGCAAAGGCTTGGATAATCACTCCCATACAAATTATTTTGGTCTATGTACATCAAATGCGTGGTCGATCCTATGTCTTGGGTGCTGTTGACAACATTTTTGTTGACAAATGTTAAGCCACCCCTAATACCACGTTCAAATAACGTGTACATTTCTGCATCTTGCAGTAAATGTATTCTCCCTTTCGTCATCTTGAAGGCTGACTGATAGGACAGACCCGGTAGACTAACAAAATGGACGGGGTCTAAGGCGTCCTGGTCTAATGTGAATTTCCTAAAAGTCTCAAACACGTCAGCCAACAGATAGACGTCTAATTTTAAGTAGGCAAGCATGTAGTCACCAAAAGTGCGACACCCAAATTCTAATCATGCTTCCTCTGCATGCCTATAGTCATCCGGCGAACAGTCCTCACCCGTCAAATCATTTTTTTAAATTTACCGATGGACGGAAGGGATGTTTCTTTCAATGTGTCCATTGAACTAAAATAACTACAAGGAAACACCCCTTTCTGTCGCATGAGACTTTCACTTATGTTGGGATAGTCTTTCTTTAAATGTTGAGTGAGGGGAAGTGTTTCTAAATTATTAGCCAACGCGGCTAAGGAAGAAGACATAAATTGAAAGCTATCTAGAAACTTTATGTCATAGAAGGCAGGCTTCCACTTCTTCGTCTTATCTACTTGGACTTTAGCAGTGATGCACATAAATTTTTCTTTACTTTGTGCAATCACTTTGGATGACCAGGATTTCATTTTACCGAATCCATGTCGAATGATGATGTGAGCATCATAACATTTAGAGTTATGGAAGATGACGGGGAGCGTTCACCGTTTGAGCCTAAGTTTCATGTTACATTTACTGCATAAGGCAGACCTAAATTTACCACTGAGATGGCAATGGTCCTTCACTTTCTTATGTTGCTGATCATCAAAGGATGAACAGCAGCGGGGACATTCCGTGCTCCTATCAAATTTGAGTTTATCGTCTTCTGTGAAGCACATGGGTTTCCTAGTCAGCTCCGTTTCATACCGTTGATGAAAACGGGCTTTCCTGTCTAAAAAGTTGAGGAAGTTTTCAACGCACTCCTCGCCTTGCCACACATGCATTTTATTTTGATTCCTATAATATGGATGCCAAACTTCATAACAGGCAATGGCTGCTGGCTCATTACTTAGGTCTTCTTGTTCAATGTAGCATTCAATGTCCGCATAGATGGTACATATGGGACTGAGCTCATTGCCGTTTTCCTCATACCTACAAAATTTATCTTTGGGCGTGATTTCCATTTGAAGTTAACCCCGAGAGCACCACTCGTAATGCTGTTCAAAAAATGGTTTTGACCTAAAGCGAAGTAATGGGCAAAAGACCGTTCCAGGACAAGACAAATTCAGAAAAATTGGAACTTTTAAAAAAGACATAAATTCATGGATTTTAACCCTTTTTCAGGTTTTTAAGACCTAAATTCATGAATTTAGACCGTTCCAGGACAACACAAATTCAGAAAAATTGGTACTTTTAAAAACGACTAAATTTAAGAATTTTGGTCATTTTTTCAGGTTTTAAGACCTAAATTCATAAATTTAGTCCATTTAAAAAGTACCATTTTTTGAAAAATTAGGTATTTTAAAAGAACGACTAAATTTAAGAATTTTGATCATTTTTCATGTTATGAAGACCTAAATTCATAAATTTAGGCGTTTTTAAAAATACCCAATTTTTCAAATTTCTCAAAATCTCAAATTTGTGAATTACAATTTTTCTCTTGAAAATCATGACCGTTCGAGGACACCGAAAAAATCAGAAAAGTCAAGAATCTCAAATTTGAGATTATGACATTTTACCTCCAAAATCATGACCGTTCCAGGACACCGAAAATCATAAAAGTTAAGAGTCTCAAATTTGTGATTATGATTATTTTCTTGCTCAAATCATGACCGTTCCAGGACACATCATCAAAAAATGGTCTTTTTAAAAACGTCTAAATTCATGAATTTATGAATTTTAAATCATTTTTATGTCTAAACCAGGTTAAGAACCCTCTAATTTATAGTTAAAATAAGTCTAGGGGAAAAATATTTCTTTAAAAATGAATGAAACAAAAGTGGAAGAAACCTCAGAAATGGAAACCTCAGAAATGGAAGAAGCCTCGACGGGGGTGAAAATCGAAGGAACCGCAAGAATATATCCTTCGTTATCTCAATTAAAGCAAGTGAAATGGACATTGAAAAAATTAATAAAAAAAAACAAAAGGATAGAGTTAGGTATATGAAAAGAAATAATGTTACGAACATGCGATGAAGGATGTTTACTAGTACTAAATAATAACATTAACACTTTCACTTAATGTTGTTGCGCTGCTTGCTGTTGCGCTGCTTGTTGTTGCGCTGCTTGCTGTTGCGCTGCTTGCTGTTGCGCTGCTTGTTCTTCGTTAATTTGATTTATAACTTGTTCATAAGTTGGCGGTCCTGTTTTATCGACGTTGTTCGATGATATTGTTGCTAGTTCAATAACTTGTTCGTCCCGTTCTTGTGATAAGGTTCTATTTAATGAAAATATTACTGTCTGCCGTTGTTTAATTAAGTTTAATATTTTCTTATCAATTGTATAATTGATGTGCGAGTCTCCGATATATTCAAAAATTCTTCTCATATTCAAGTGTAAGAACATTTTACTTCGTGCTTGCAGATGTATGATTTCCCTTGTTAACTTCTGATTTCTTCTTTGCTTTGTCTCCAATCGAACAGATCTTTCAGTAGATCCAACCATTGTGATGATAAAATTTAAACTAAGATTGTAATGTGTCACGTTTTATGAATTGTGTGTGTGTTTAAATAGTAAGTGAAAATTATGAATGGTGATCTAAGCAAAGCGGCATTGTAGGTGAATGAAGTTTGCTTGACAACATACGGGTATGACATGACGGGTATGATTAAATGTACTTGAATGACAATGGGGAAATTGCACCGCATTGTGAATCATTTCATCGACCAAAATGCAAACCAGATCGGAAACCAAAACCTGAACTTTTCCGGTTTTGGTTCGACAGTCGGTCTCGACTGTCGATACTGCGATATTGTATTGAATGATTGCTATAACAACAGAATATTCCCTCAAAGCAGAGAATGAATTAAAAGATTGCTTTTATGTTATTAACGCTATCTTGCGTTAATAACTAAACGCAATCATGCGGTTATCATGCGTAAACGCTAATCATGCGGTTTGAGAAATGTGGTAACAGATGTTGCTATTGTCTTAATACAGATAAAGCAATCAATATCCTCTTAATGAGAGTTAATAAAAATAAAATGGAACATTGTTAAACAATACATTTTATTCCATTTAAAATGAGCAACATAAATGAGTTCTTAAAACAATGCGGCAAACAAACCACGACAAATTTCGATTTAAATAAGATCGCAAATCAATTGGGAATAAAAAATTTTCATGTCCTAATGACAGACGAATTACTATTGATAAAAGATGTCGATACACTAGCTCTGCTAATAAACCGATTCTTTTCAATGTACCTTTTAATTTAGATTAAACTAAATCATTTCAAAATCGAATAAAAAATAGGAAAAGTCATCATCATGGGACAGTTTTAAATCAATACCCCCTTCTGACTTCTAGGGGTCCCTATAAGAAATTTTTTTAATTATAAAATGTCTAGCATTACCGAGTTCTTAAAATGATATGGAACGCAAACAACTACAAGTTTTGATCTAAAGAAAATCGCTAATCAATTGGGAATAAAGAATTTTCACAAATTGATGAGAGACGAATTACAATTCCTAAAAAATAAGCCATCAGGAACCTTCAGTTCCCGGAACAAAGTTCCAACTATAAATTTCATAACAAATCTTCATACATCAGATCAAAAAGGAGTACATTGGTCTGCGGGACAAAGAAATAAAAACTGTTCTAATTTTTGTTTTGATCGCCCTGAGGCTGAGAACTATTGGTTCGGCTCTTATGGACTTCCCCCAACAAATGAAGTCAAAGAATTACTTGGAAATGGAATTTATAATACATTTCAAATTCAAAAACCAGGAACAACTTATTGTGGCTAATTATGTCTTTATGTTTTATTGAAATTACAAAAAGGAGCACCATTTCTTGATATTATGTTAGAATTGAATAATAATAATGATAATTAAAAATCGCTTCGTTGTAATTCAATTTGACAAAATCGGCTTCTGATATCTTCATCATCTTAATATTTGATTCCGTAAGTAATCGGATAAGTTTGATTTATTTTACAAACTTCAAATATTTCTTTAGTCCAATAGCCAACAAAGCCTTTTTCAAATTTTTTCTTATACTTAAATATTCTAACTCTATCTCCAATTTTAAATTTCGGCCTAAATTTCTGCAAATTCGGATTACTCTCATTCGAATAATTATTTTCGAATATTTTCTTTCGTATCAAATCAGGCTCATCAGAAGCATTCTTTGGAGTTTCTTCAATACTTGAATGAATTTTATTGTTATACTCTTCTACAACTCCTGGTAATATCTTCAACCATTTCTGATTTCCTTGCTCAGTAAATTTCTTGAATAATTTATTTTTTAATGATCTATTGAGCCTCTCTATTACTATAGCTTTTCCTGCATTTTCAGTTGAATAAACAGTTTCAAATAGTGGCGTAACATTTCTATTGTAAAACTCAGACCCTTTGTCAACAAACAATTTCTTTTGCGTTCTATTATTTTCTTTAAAGATTTCTTCAAACGCATATTTAACTGAAAAACCACTTTTGTTTTTTAAAGGCTTTACCCAAGCGTATCGTGTATATAAATCTATAACGGTCAATGCGTATTTATAATCAGAATCATTCGGCATATGAATAAGATCAGCACTCCAAATATCATCTTTATTAAATACCTTTACTTTCAATAAATATTTAGGCCTTCTATATTCTTTATGAATTTGGGAGGCATCAGTTTCAGAGTTATGAGGTTTGTCTAAACCATGACCGAATAATATTTTAGCTTGTAAAGCTTTCTTAACAAACATTCTTTCAATTCTTTCTCTAAATGTAGGATTTTGAATACTATCTAATTCTTGAATCATCTTCTTATCAGCTGCATGACGAGATTTTAGGTCATGATTTCGATAAGCTAAAATATGTCTGTAAGCTGCGGCATCTACTCTATTTATTGGTTCTTCACCTGGTTTCGGATTATTATTCTCATCTAGTCTTATATCTAATCGAGTTCCTGGACCGGTATATGAATGACCAGGAAGATGTTTTTCTTTTAAATATTTACTCCAAATAAATCCAGGAAAGTTTTCTAATGCTTTCTGTATGTCACCTCCGGAATGCTGACAATTTGCGGTTTTATGTACTTTTAAGAGATAATTTAATAAATCTTAATTAGCAATTTTTAATTTAATTAAATTTTCGGAATTTGTAGAATTCATTTTAAAAGATAAAATAAATGTTTTACCTTATCATACTAGGACTTAGATATATTACAGAAACATCTTTTGTTTCTTTAATTTCAGTTAAATCATCAGCATTGTGGAGAATATTTTTAAGAACTCGTTTTCCTTCATCAACTAAATTTAATTTGCTAATAAAATTATCTACTATTCCTTCACCCCTAGCAACTTTCTCTAACTCCCTATTATGACGTTTTTGTTCTTCTAATGCTGCTTTCTCTGATTTATTTTTATTTACTGCTTGGACAATACCAGCTGTCCCACGTGCAACACTTCCTGCTGCTGCTATGCCACCTATTATTAGAGGAATTAATGGGAGAATTCCACCATTCTTTTCTTCTTGTAATTGAATATTCTCTGTCATTGGTTTACTTATGTAATACTTTTTTTGTTAATCGTAATAGTTTTAGGTGTATTTTTGTCAACAATCTTACGTAATTTTAATTGAACAGTTTTATTATTATTACTTTTCGCTTGCCACATTTCTAATAAAAAAATTTAAGTTATCAAAAATTTTAATCTAAGAATTTTTTTAATCTATTCTAGTTATGAAAAAATTTTAAGTTAGGAAAAATTTTAATCTATTCTAGTAATGAAAAAATTTTAAATTAGGAATTTTAAATCTATTCTAGTTATGAAAAAATTTGATGTTACCAAAAAATTTATTACTAATTACTAAAAAAAAATTTTAAGTTACCAAAAATTTTAATTAACCAATCCTAGCCATCTTTCCATTAAGAATTTCAATAGAATATTTTACATCTTCTAGCAATAAACCATAAGCCATCAATGAAGTTGTGGAATCTTTTTTTTCAATATTAATTGTAACATCACAACCAGTCTTGATAATATCTTCAGATTTTGCACTTAAATCGAAACAGAAAACAGGATATAAATGTCTCCAATCTCTTGGAGTTAATTGTGGTTCAACTCCAAATTCTATACAAAGATTTCGATAAGAATCATATCCTTCCATAAATTGATTATTGGTATCATCGAATCTTAATGGATCAATTGGATATCGGGTTTGATTTAATGAAACTTGTAAACTTCAAATTGTATCAATATGAAAAAGATTATTGTTCTTATCAAAACTTGGAGAATTATTTCTTTGAAATGTTAGTAATAAATATCTTGGAGTATTCGCAGTTCTAGTAAAATGCCAGTTAAATCTTTGTTCGGAAAAAGTTACTGAACTAGCAGTACGCTTTAGAAAATTTACTGGAATTGGTTTGTTAGTATTTCATCTTTTTGCAATAGCTGTTTCAACCTCTAAACTAGGAGTAATATGCTTAATCCACCATTCAAGTCTATCAATTTTTAAATATGCTTTTTTTCCAGTCTTACCAAAAAAGATTAATTCATTATTTGCAGTGCGATGAATTATTAACCTAAATTTTAATTGATATGATATTTTATCATAATCTAAATATCCGAATAATGGAGACAATGACCAATTTACTGTCTGTTTACTTTTCTTGTTAAATTCACGTCTTTCTTTATATGCGGTATTGTTTGTTTTATTTAAATGTTTTGCAATATTTTCTACATCTTTCGCAATTCCTGCTGCATCTGTTCCAGCGTGAGTTAAATCATCAACAATTATACCATCATTAGTATAAGGAAACCAACCTCCGATTTCATACTTTTTATTATTTTCACCAATTGTTACAAATCTAAGCATTGTATCAATCACACCTGGAGAATCACTTATTGTTTCTATATTTTGAGTTGCAACATCTAAACGCATTTGTGTAAATAATCTTGGAAAAAAATTATTCTCTAATGCAATATTATCGGTTTCTGGTAATGGTGTTGTTAAATTGGCATCACTATATAAAGAATATTCACAGTGTAAAAATGAATCAGGTAGATATATATAACTTTGTTGATTATCAACTTCAAAAATTAAATCTCCTCCATTATTTACTCTACCGGAAGATCCGGGATTCATAGCAATTCTTATATAGTCATTCTTTTTTTGATTGTAACTGACGAACGGAGGATCGTCTAATCTAAATTTATTTTCCATAAGAGAAGACATTTTTTAAAAAATAATTTGACTTTTTGTTTTTTCTCACACAGAGAAAAAATTTTACTAAAAAATTTTACTAAAATAACGAACCGTAGGTTCTATGGCTACGCCTGATTTCTTCTTGTGTTTACCATCAGACCCCACAGCTATGTTAGCAATTTTGTTTTTTGTTTCCTCTGAAATTTTTTTAAATTTTTTTAGCTCTTCAGAATCATTCCTAAGTTTACGAATAGCTTCTAGTTGTTTTAATTCGTTTTGAGACTTAACAGCATTTGATATTGCACTAGCTGTACTACCCATAGCAGCTGCTCCTTTTGCAGCAGATGTAATCAAATCTTTATTGTTTTTAATTAAGTTAACGATACTTCCAATACCAGAAAAGATGCCAGCCCCTTCTTTTTGAATTGTTTCTACACTGTCATAATGGTAAACAGATTTCATAGATGGTTCATGAGCAATTTTTTGATTTGAAGCAAAACGTTTAAGGTTGTGTTTATAAATTATAGGCATTTTTTAGGATTTAATTTGACTTTTGGGAAAAAATATTTACGTTAAGATTTACGTTTGGATTTACATGCGTCATCAAGATTTACGTGTGTGAATGTCCAACAACTTTTTGATAACTTTATTAATTTTCCGTTGCACTTTATCTATTGCGTCAAGTAGCGTGTGATGTACTTTAATTTCTTTTCTATTAACTTGCATTTTCTCCTGATTAATCTTCAACGCTGTTTTAGAGCATTCAATTTAACTTTAAGAACATCTAATTGTCTTTGAACAGCATCTAACTGCTCTTTATTTCCTTTAGAGTTTTCTTTCAAATTTTTCTTTAATTCATTTTCTAAGTTATTTTTAAGAGTTTTCATTTTATCAACTTTTTGATTAAGTGAGTTTACTTCATTAATTATTCTATTCATCTTTTTCATTTGTTGAGTAATTTTAGAACTTAATTCATCAACACTTTTTTGGAATGTAGATTGTAACTGTTTTAATTTTTTTTAATTCTTTCAGGAAGTTTTTCTATTTCATCTTCTAATTGTTCTTTTAACATTTTTATCTGTTGTTTATTTTTAATGACTGCAGATTTTAACTTTATAGAAAGTAATATTAACATTTTTGATTGTTCTGAAATCTTTTTAAAGAATTTTGCTTTTTCTTTTTCTAGCTCTCTATCCTTTTTATCAAGTTTTAATAATTTTTCGTTTAATGATTTGTCATTAAGTTTAAGCAACTTTAATTCATTCATCAGTGGAACCAAAACATCGTTTATATATTTTTCTTTTAAGTCATTGATTTGTGTATCAACATATTGTTTATTTGTTAACTCTGTATTTTGTTGCGAAAGGATAGGAAGATGCAATGGACCAGATAAAACGTCTCCAGTTTTCATGATATAATTTTCTATTTCTATTTCTGATTCACGATTATTCGGGATATATGCACCTCCACCAACATTTGGTAACATCATTTTTTTAAACAATAAAAAAAGTATTTTTTTTATATAATGAGAAAAAAAATAAATTTTTTTCTAATAAAAATAAAACATTGGAAAAAGCAAATTTAAAAAAATTATATTCGCCCGTATCATCCTGTTCTTCTTATTCGACGAGATCAACGGGATTTGAAAATAAATGTTTTGATAATAATAATAATCCATGTATAGATGTTAATATTTTATTTGAATTACAAGCCGAAATATTTAGAGAACAGACTAAAGGTTTACCTTCTATAGAAACTAACTATTGTATTTTCCCAGGAGATCCATTTATTAAATTTATGGATATTGTGAGTAAATATGATGATGTTGCATATGTAGAATTAAATAAGCAAAATATGGTTATAATAGGTCATAATAATGTTTATGGTTCTATTAGAGCAGTGTTGCCAATTAGTAATACTGATTGGATAGAAACTAAAATAATTGATTATATCAATATTAGAGAATTAGTAAAAAAACTAAAATCTTTTTCAAAAGAAAAAATTAGATTATTTGTTGATGAACATAATCAATATAATATTCATATAGAGAGCAAAAAAATATAATGAAGAATTATTATGCCAAGCATATTATAGAGACACAATTTACAAACAAGAAAGTTCTGATATGCCACAAAGATATGATGATGATACTTATATAGGATTATATTCAAACTTAAATATTAATTTATTAAAATCTTATATAAATGGTTTAGCTCAACAAGAGAAAATTTATATGTGAACAACACCTTATACTATTAACAGTGACCATAATCATAATCATAATAATTTTAAAGAATCTGATAATAATAATTTTAAAGAATCTGATAATAATAATAATGATGATAATATAGATGATGATAATATAGATGATGATTCTGAAACATCTGAAAAAGGTGTAAATGGTAAAAAAGATTATAAAAATATTAGTTATTATAAAAATTTAAGTGAAGAAAAATTTATATCTCAACATGATATTAATGCTACATATAATGAAAACTTATCTAAATTTCATTTTCTTACAATTGAAAATAATAATGATGGTATAGTTGAAGATACTGTTAGACAACTATGTGTCGGGTCTACAAAATTTAAATTAGGATTTACATCTAATCAATTTAAAATTTCATCATCTTTAATAAAAACTAAAAATGATTGAGATTATGGTGGTGTTATTAAATTTTCCAAAAGAGATCAAAGACCAATATTTTTCTCTATTATATTATTATCAAATAATAAATATAATTTAGAATTAGATATTCTCATCAGGGAATGGCATCCTATCAGGGAATGGCATCCTATGCCAAAAAGTGTAATTTATGATGTTGAAGAATCAATTTATGATGATGATGAAGTATCAATTTATGATGATGATGAAGAATCAACAGTTAGTGAAAATAAATTTAAATTATCTTTTGATAAAACGTTATATGATAAAACTTAATATGATAAAACTTAATGTGATGAAGAAAATAAAATAACTTAAGAACGTGAAATATATAATAATATAAAATAACTCTCAAGACTTTGATATTAGAATGTTTATATCTAAAATTAAAACACAAATTTTTTCTTTAAAAAATAAAAAAATGGAAAATACCAAGTTTTATTGTGTCTTATGTAAAAGACAGTTGCAAACAAAAAGAAGTTATCAATCTTATTTAAATAGTAAAATGCATTTACAAAATGTAGATCGAGTTGATGAAGGAAATATATCAAAATTAAATAATTATATAAACTATCTAGAAACATTACCTACTGATATAAAAGTTAAAAAAATATTTGATGATTATTCACATTCAGAATATAAAAAAGTTTTTAATATTGAAGATGAACATGTACGAGATGGAAGATATTTATTTAGCGATACTGATGAATTTAACGAAATAGATGAATTTGATGAAGCCGTAACAGATATAAAATATTTATTTAATGAATCTGTTGAACATAGTGAAACCGATGAAACTTTTTCTGATATTCTATCCAATTTTTATAATATATTTAAGAAATCTTTCAAATGTTATATGAATGTAGAAGTACTTTATACAAAAAATGGACCCGATGGAATTCCTGAAGAAATAATACAAGGGCATTTTACAAATTCACAAGAAATTCATAATGTAAATGATATACAACCCATATTTGAACAAATGATACTTAAATTAGAAAATTGTATAATTGAAGCCCAGTTACGTGAATCTGGTTGGAGATTTGTTAAAATACTATCTAAGAAAATAGTAATTGATAAATATAAAAATAATACTGGTGGTAGTTATGTTCCTTTACCTTTCAGTTCACCACAAATAAGCAACATAAAAATTGAAGATGATTATTGTTTTCTGTGGAGTATTATAGCACATTTACATCCTGCAAAATATCATAAAGAAAGACTAAGTCATTATAATAAAGAAGAATATATAACGGAATTTGATCTTTCTGATGGCTTACATGAATTTCCATATGATTATAATAAGCTAACAAAGTTTCATAAAAAGAATAAAAATTTAATAGAAGTAAATGTTTTTGAATTAAATGTGAATTATGTTTCTATTGGTGATATTACTCCATTTTACTCAGATTCAAAAAAATTTTATTTGAATAATAAAAACTTATGTCAATCGGAAATAGTATATAATGATGGAGGAAATTACATGCATCATAATATTTTTTACCAAGGAGATATAATATGTACTGAAAAATTTGAAATTGTTAAAACATTATCACCAATAATGATTAATCATAATAATTATAACGGTTGTAATTTAAATTATGATTATGATTTCCATTATTCATCTTTATCTTTAGAATATCAACAAAACATACAAAATTTACATGAAATTTTACAAAATTGTAAAACAGAATATTATCATCAAGTAAAAATGTTAGTACAAGAATATCACCATAAATATCAAAATAAGATAGAAACGATTAAAGAATTAAATAAAGATAATAATAAAGAAAATAATAATAAAGAAAAAATAAATGAATGTTTTAAAAAATGTCAACAGCAATATAAAGAACAATATAATAAAGAATATGAACAACAGCTACAAATATTAAATCAAAATTATCAACAGTCTGAAAAAGATTTACAAAGACAAATTGATTTAACACATGAAATGTATTTTGATTTATTTGAAAAATTAAAACAAAACAATCAGCATAAGCAAATATATTAAAACAACCAGCACAAGTGAATATATTATATTATCAGGGTCATTTTGTATTATGTAAAGATGTTTATATATTTACAAAAACTTCAGATAATATAAATTTTCCTTGTCTTCAATGTATGACAAGTTTTAGAACTTTAGAAGAAATGAATAGACATTTGGAGAATTGTCAACAAAATGAAGCAGTCAGAAACACATTTCCAAAAGATGATTATTTAGAATATAATAAATGGTATTTTAAAGATAAAGTACCCTTTACTATTTATTGTGATTTTGAAGCATATAATGTTAATATGACACAAAATTCTGAAAATGATAATTCTGAAAATCATAATTATGAAAAAAGTCCACCTGAACAAAGTAAAGAAAAATATTTATTTGAACAAAAACCATTATGTTGGGGATTGTACATTCATTCAAATTATCCTGAACTATTTAAATCAGAATATTATCAATACTATGGTGAAGATAGTTCAGAAATGTTTACAAAGAAAGTAGAAAAATTTCAAAATTATTTTTCACAATTGCTTGAAATAAATATACCAATGATGCCATTAACAGAAAAAGAAAAATTTAATTTTGTTAATGAAACAAAATGTTTTTACTGTGGAAAAGAATTTACAAAAAATTACAAAAATGGCAAAGGTAGATATATTGATAAAGTAAAAGATCATGATCATCTAAATGGATGATATAGAGGTGCAGCACATAATTCTTGTAATCTTAATGCTAATAAATTTAAACATAACTTTGTTCCTTTATATTTTTACAATGGTTCTAAATATGATTTCCATCTAGTAATGAAAGATTTATTTTCATCTGAAAAATTGCAACAACAACAAATAAATGTACTATGTAAAACAGAAGAAGAATATTTTTCAATGCAATTAGGTTGTATTAGAATATTAGATGCATTTAGATTTTTTACTCCTTATTCATTAGATGTTATGGGAAAAACTTTGAAACCTGAACAATATTAAATAAATGTAATTTAAAACCTTTAAAAGGTATTTTTCCGTGAGAATATATAAGTGGAGATATAAATAGAATAAATGAAATAATGAAAGAACAAAAACTTCCTCCAATAAATAAATTTAAATCAACATTAAAACAATCACAATTATCTGAAGAAGACTATGCAGAAGCTGAAAAGAATTGGAGAGAGTTAAATTGTAGAACAATGTATGATTATACAATGAAATATCTTCAGATAGATGTATTAAACCTTACTGATCTTTTTGAAAACTTTCGTGATATGTGTTTAGAATATTATGGAATAGATCCATGTTATTGTTATTCTACACCAGGTTTAACATGGTTAGCAGGATTAAAACATACTGGTGTTAAACTTAAACATTATAAAGAAAATACATATGATAAATTATTATTTTTTGAATCTGGAATTAGAGGTGGAGTTTCATCAGTTTTAGGTAATCGTTATGTACAGTGTTACAATAAAAAAGTAAATCCTGATGATTATGGAATAATGAAACCTTTATCTCCAGAAGAAAGCGATCAGTTTATAAAATTGTTTAATCAAAATATAGAAGGACTTATATCAAATGAAGAGAGTCAAGCAGCAGTTAATGAATACATGAGAGAAAACTATTTGTTATATTATGATTTTAATAGCTTATATTCTTCTTGCATGATACAAGAATTACCAACAGGTGAGATGGAATGGTGTAATATTCTTGATTATCAAAAAACATATGATGGAAATTATGATCATGGTTATATATATGAAGTTGATTTAGTATACCCTGATGAAATAAAAGATAAAACAAAATATTTTCCTTTTTGTCCCGAAAACAAAATTCCCAATATAGAAGATTTTTCAGATGATCAAAAATCCTTAATTCCTAAGAAATACAGACCAACAAAAAGCTTATGTTAGCACAAAGTAATAAAGGAAAGTATGTTGTTGAAGGAAGAATGCTAGATTGGTATTTAGAACATGGAATGATTCTCACCAAAATACATCGAAAACTATTTTATCAAAAATCTAGGTGGTTAAAAAATTATATAGAGTTCAATATTGAAAAACGTAAAATAGCTAAAAGAAATAAAGATGATTTTGGAAATGTGTTCTTCAAATTAATGAATAATGCATTTTATGGTAAGACTTTAGAAAATGTGCGTAACAGACAAAATATTGAAATAGTTTATGATAAAGATAGGTTTCAAAATTTAACAAGGAAACCTACATATAAAAGAACTACTAGATTTAGTGATAATCTATGTGCTGTACATTTACGTCGAATCAGCGTAAAACATGATAAGTTTAATTTTATTGGATTCACTATATTAGAATTAGCTAAACTATTTATGTATAGATTTATATATGATTATTTAGCACCTGCTTATGGCAAAAACTATAAATTACACTTTACAGATACCGATTCTGTTTTCTTAGAATTAACAATACTGTATAATTCTTCACTTGATGAAGAAATTAATAAAATAAAAGATATCATTCATCCTTCTGATTTATGTAAAGTAAAAGATGAATTAGAAGGAATTGAAGATTTCATAACAGAAGCTATATTTTTAAAATCTAAATGTTACTGTTATAACACAACTAATAATATTAAAACACATAAAACATTAAAAGGACTTTCAAAGGCATCAGTGGCTAATCAAATAACATTTCAAGATTATGAAAATGTATTATTTAATAATGAAATAAAAACAGCATGTAATTATAGACTTAATTCAAAGAAACATAAAATGTATTTAAAAGAAGAACATAAATTAGCATTAGATCCATTTGATGATAAAAGAAAAATTTTACCTGATGGAATAACTACTTTACCTTTTTAATTTTCTAATTTCTAAGATAGACAAATTTGATATATATATAAAATAAAAAAAATAAAATATTATAACACTATATTTGTATATTTTTTATCACTCGGTAAACAAATGTTCTACAACTCTATCATGAATTTTTTTATCAATATTAATTGCAATGAAGCCATAATCTTTTGACCAAGCATTGTTACACGATTGTTTAAATTCATCTTTATTTCTTACGCATAAATCTCTTAACAAATCACTTAAATTTCTTGCATTTATTTCAAATAGTATAAATATATTTGCATTCTTTCTAATAACACTTCCGTCTAATGAATACATACTTTGTGTTAAATAAAAAACACTACAGTTATTATGTCTACCTCTTGTGAAATAATTTATCTGAACTGACTGATTTCTGTCACTAACACAATAATCAAAAATTACACAATGTTTCATTGTTTTATCTAGTTTACTAGGATCTTGCATATTACCACCATCATCTATTAATTGTATCTTTATATGCTTATTTTTATTGGATTCAACTAACTGATTATTTTTTGCTGCTTCTTCACACCCCGAACTTATTTCTTCTTCATATTCAGAATTTCCATATTCTTTGAATAATGAAGCAATTGCTGTTTTTTAAAGATTATTTTCAAATCCATATTTTAAAAATTGATAGACGGGTTGTTCTGTTGTTGTTGTATAAATTATAAGATTGTTATAATCCAAAAAATTTGGAGTCGTTAAAATTTTAAATAGTAGATATGTTTTTCCACAACCTGATCTTCGGCAAATAACTGACAAAACTTTATTAGATAAATTTGGATGATGATTAAATTTGAGTTTTTTTAAATTTAATGGGGGCACTTCACTCATTTTTTAATAAAAAATTTTTATTTTTATTTTTTATTTTTAAAGAAGAATAAGAAAAAGAAGAAAATTAAACTTCTCTAGTTTCGCGTGGGAGTTTATACCTCCCGAACCAGAAGACCTATCATAATCTCTTCACCTCCAAAATTTATTTTTTGTCCTTTCTCATCAGTGATTTTTATGTTAATGTTGTTAATAGTTTTTCTTGTAATAGGGAAATATATTAATGTTTGTGGAATTACATTTAATCTATAACCAATGGGTACAGTAAAAGCTGGAAAACTGAATATTAAATTTAACAATTTACCATTTATATATCCTCCTTCAATAATGTCACAATGTACAACAATTGAATTTATTTCAGTTATTTTCGGAATCTTCTCACCTAAATGATAACCTTGACTATAGGTTTGTTTATTAAATCCTAATAGCTTTGACAATGATCTATCATGATTAAAATCAACTTGATGATTTTCGTTTAAAGTAAGAGAAAATTTATTAACTGCCGGTTCAACTGCAAAATGTAATTGTTTCTTATCTTTAAATGGTATACCTAAATGTCTCTTAATTTCATTTGATATTGATTCAACTTTGTAAGAACCAGGAAGAAAAGTTAGTATTTTCCATGTTTTGCCTTTATCAGTAGAATGTCTAAATTGATCATTCACATCTTTGATAACGTTTTGAATAGTGTTAAATGTGGAGAAACTAGTCAATGCAATTTGATAATTTTTATTTTGTTCCAAATGTAGAATGGGTTCTAAATTACAAGTGTGTGATGAAGTACGAGTAGTTGTTATAATTTTTAATGTCGTACTAAATTTTGATGAACCCAAAATCTCTGTCAAATTTTCTAAATGATTATTAATTTTGTCAAAATCTACTGATGATAATTCTCTCAAAGACATTTTTTAACTAAAAAATTTAAATAAATATTATAGATAAAAACCGTAGATAAAAATCATAGATAAAAATCATAGATAAAAACCATAAATAAAAATCATAGATAAAAATTAGAAACAACATATTTAAGCTATACTTTTATAATCCTCTTCATTTAGAATCTTCTTTTCTAACAGTCTTTTTAATATGGCATGAATTTCATTGAAACTAGAATTATGTCCTTCTTTTATCGCAGATATTAAAATATTTAATCTATTTAGTAATTCTTGTGGATCATCTGGTAAGAATACGGTTGTTTTGGTTTTGAAACCTTTCCCTACTTTAACTCCTGTTGATAATAAATTTTCTAATTGTTTATAACGTCTAAGAGATTTTGCTGCACCAACTCTATCTAACCTAGCTTTATATTTTGTGAGATCTCCTACAGCATAATTCTTTAAATCTGCTCCTCTTAAAAGATCAACAAAACTTCTATCTAAACTAAAAGGAGATTTATCTGGTGAAAAAATTAAACCTCGAAAAGGTTGTGGAAATATTTATTTTTGTCCGAGATAAAATCTAGGTATTGTTTTTCCATCTATAAATGAAATAGAATGTTCAAATTGCATAGATTTTGGTAATTTCTTATTAATGTTTTATTCTAGTAATCCATAGTCATCTAATATAGTTTTGTGCTTTGGATCTGTTATATCAATTTGTTTATCATTATTTGTACTTTCTTTTTCAAGAGTTTTAAATGGTTTCATAGTTTTCTCAAAATCAGTTTTTACTTGCTGGGTTTGCTGCATTTTTTCAAACATATCAGATTGAATACCAGCTTTTATCATTCTATGTTGAAGATGATTTTCTTTCATAATATTTCTTTGTTTTATTAACTCTTCTAATTGTTTTATTCTTTTAAAATTATCAGCTTTAATTTTATCCATTTTTAAAATATAATATTTGAATTTTGTGGTAACATTGGAATACAGCAAAAACATTTTACTGAACAAATTATTTTTTTATTACTTTGTTGTCTGACATCTTTCCGTTTTAAGTTTTGTTTAATAAAGTTTTGTTCAATAAAGTTTTGTTTAATAAAGTTTTGCTTAAATTTTCGCTTAAAGTTTTTAGCTCTTCTAAAAAAATTTTGTCATTTTCTTCATTAGAAATTTTACCATCACTAGAAATTTTGTCATCCTATTTATTCTCATGATCAACTTTTTCTGACTGTAATTGAAATGATATTTGATTTACTTCATTAGCTATTTGATCAAGTTTTTCAATCTCATCTAACGTAATAACATTATCATCACATACTCTTTGAAAGTAGTAATGCAGTTTATCATAAACTTCTTTAACGTGAGAATGTTTATTTTTTAATGATTTTCGTTTCTTCGTTATTAAAGATTTATCTAACATTGTAATAAGTGAAGTTGTAAAAACACCCGTACCTGTTAAAGCAGTAGCAACTACTGGATTTACTAAAACACCAGAAGATATAACAATTGTTAAAGCACCTAAACTTATTGTTAAGAATATGCCAATTCCTTGTGTTACATTCTTAACTTTACTCCATCTCTTTCTTAATTTTTTATAATGCTCTAATCTTAATAATAATTGAGATTCCTTATCTTTCATATAACGTACTCTATCTTTATGTTTTTCTTTATTCATTTTTTCAATGTCCATTAAAGTAGAACTACGTTCATATGATGATGAAGGATATATTCTTGCGGTTTCTTCCACTTTTGTTTCTCCCATTTTCGTCCCCGTTGAGGTTTCCCTTTTTAAAGAAATATTTTTAGACACATAATTTTAGTTATCTCATATTTTAAAACCTGAAAAATGGATAAAATTCATGAATTTAGACGTTTTTAAAAATACCATTTTCTTGATGATGTGTCCTGGAACGGTCATGATTTTGGGAGTAAAATGTCATAATCTCAAATTTGAGTTTCTTAACTTTTATGATTTTCGGTGTCCTGGAACGGTCATGATTTTGGGAGTAAAATGTCATAATCTCAAATTTGAGATTCTTGTCTTTTCTGTTTTTTTCGGTGTCCTGGAACGGTCATGATTTTAAGAGTAAAATGTCATAATCACAAATTTGAGATTTTGAAAAATTTGAAAGATTGGGTATTTTTAAAAACGCCAAAATTTAGGAATTTAGGTCTTCATAACCTGAAAAAATGACCAAAATTCTTGAATTTAGTCGTTTTTAAAAATACCTAATTTTTCAAAAAATGGTACTTTTTGAATGGTCTAAATTTATGAAATTTAGTTCTTTAAAATCTGAAAAAAGGGTTCAAATTCATGAATTTATGTCGTTTTTAAAAATACCAATTTTTCTGAATTTGTCTTGTCCTGGAACGGTCTTTTGCCCATTACTAAGCGCCGTATGCAGCGATCACAGTAATAATGTTTGTTATCATAACTTTGTTGGTGGCGATATAACTTGAAATTTTAGGAATGCCACAATAATGCCATTCTGGGTGGTTGTCGCTATACACTAGGAGGAGATTGACAACCCGGTCGAAGTAACTTTGGCAGTTGTTATACCTAACGCCCTTCAGACCTTTTTCCCAGAGATAGACGACGATCTTAATTTCATTCAATTTTTCAAATTGGGCGATGTCTTTAAAATCTAATGTGTTGATATCTAACCCGTCAAACTGAAGTTCATCCTCCCATTCACGACAGTGAGTGATTCGTTCACGATGTACACTTACATCATTATAGTGAAGAATGGAGAGGACGGCATACTTGAAACACTGGGACTGCCACTCTACATTGATGACATTGAAACAACCACTTCCTTGCAAATTTTCTAAAAGTTTGATTTTAATGTCTACTTTCTGTATCCCATCAAAAACCAGACCGCTATCTCTTTCATTAAATTTATTTAAGTTGCTGACGAGATAGGTCGCATGTCTCTCTATCCACTCGTTTACATCACCTATCAGACCAGCAGCACAGGAGGCTATCCTAATGGTCACAGTGGACTCTACTTCTCCCGTGCTACTGTCTACCTTATTGAAACGAGCAGTGAGATAGAACATGCCTTTGAGCAAAAATCTATCTAAGTTCGTCAACATTTGATGAATTAGACCTATATTATGCATCAAAAAAGGATGAATATCTTGTACAGGTTCAGACCTTTTTAACTCATAGTCGCGAACGAGCCTCTCAAGGGAAAACTTGCTCAGCCTTAGAGTTACGTTGTTGTCAGTGTAAAGCTCAGTGGAATGTGTGTGACAGAATGTGTGCGAAGAAAGAACAAACTCTGTAGGAAAGGTCTTCCGACACGAAGCACAGGAAAAGCCGACGTGCGATGAAGGATGCTTCCTACCTGTTGTTGTCGGTGGTTGCCTCACACTGCCACAGGAACCGCCTTCGATGTGGACTCACAAGTTGGTGCTGTTGTAGAACGTGCGTCCACAACCTTCACACTTGGGTCGTTGAGGGATCGGTCGGCGCTTTCCTCCTCTGCAGGCATTGCCAGCGGTGTAACGTCTTAAATTGAAGGATTTGGCGAAGACCCTGTCACACCGCTGGCATCGAAAGTCCTTCTCCTCTTCGACTTCAATCTCCCTCTCCTCTCCCACTATCTCCAACTCCTCCTGCTCCTCCAGCAATCTCCCCACCGACTGAACGAAGAGGAGAGGGAGGTCGGCCGCTGCTGTAGGTGGTGGTGGCGATGCTGGGATGATGATGGGGCGGGAGGGAACGTCACCGTCCAGGAGGTAGGCCGCCAGATCTGTTGAGAAAAAGAGATTAGTAACATGATCATAATTTCTAGTTTGAAGTCTTATCCCCCTTTTCCCAATCACGGATACTTGCCATCTAATGAATTTATCTCCGGCAACACCGATGGACGCGGAGGAGGCAGGAGTGGTACACGAGCCGAAGGTGGAAGGGTCCTTGGCTTCGGTGTTGGAGGGACGTGGTGACGGGGAGCAGGGACTGGTGCAGGGAGCGGAGCAGGCGGTGGAGGTGGGGCGATGACGATGCCCGAGAAAGGGGTCGAACTTTGAGCGGAGGTAGATGGGCGGGAAGGTAGGGTCGGAAATTCCTCGCGGTACTTCCGCCTCGCGGCTTCTTCCCACTTCTTCATCTTTGCCATATCTGTAGAGAGGAAAGAGGGATTAGATAATGAGACAAGGATGATGCAGAGGATCTGAAACAGCCTAAACATGAGATGTTAAAGATACTTACACTTGCCAAGCCGCTCATAGGCTTCCTCGATTGCTCCTTGGGGGACGGGTTCCCCATTACGAATACATTCATGCACTGAAAAAGAATGACAGCAAAGATAAGCAGAGCTATAATTTGGATTCGGTTTAAACATGAACAAAATAAGGGAGGGGCTCTTGATTTTAATTAGGATGTCTACCCTAATGATGTTAGTAATAGAGTGAGTCAACCTTGATACAAATAAGTGGGAGTTTGAGCTGTTGTGCGTTGCCGTTCCGTTCGCATATTGGAAGTCTGTGTGTGATTATCTAATCGCGACTTTTCCTCTTCCCGTGCTAACTGCATGTGACGTCACTATTGACCATTAGCTGTGAATAAAGCTGAAACTCATATCACATCAAGTATGACATAAGCATGTTCTATTGAGAAGAGAGTACCTTCTTATTGACACGAATTGCTGTTTTTCCTTGCGTCAATACAAGCTATCACGGCAAAGGCGGGAATGAAGCTAATCGACGCGGTGAAGAAATTCTCGGGCGGCAGAGGAGAAGATGTTGAATTCTGGATGGATAAGTTCCTTCTAACAGCCGAAATCACCATTGAGAATAAGGACGAGAAGACCGATGACCGACTGGCGAAAATCCTACCTATCTTCCTGGAGGGAGCGGCCTACACCACATGGAAGCAGATGCCCCCTGCAAAGCAATCCGTCCTTAGCGCAATTAAGGCCGAACTCATGCGAATGTTTGGCCGCTCAAAGCTGCGCGCATGGCAAGACTTGAAAGAAACGAAGCTGATACCGGGAGAGTCAGTAGACCTGGTCGTGGATCAGATCAAGAGCGCTCTTGGCGTCATGATCGGCAACCAAAGCGCAGTACCGGAACAACTCGTCTCGTATCATCTCGTGGACGCACTGCCAAAACAAATTGTACCTCAAGTCAAGGTTCAATGTGGAGAGAAGATGGAGCTGTCCCAGATCATTTCCTGTGCTAAAGCCCTTCTGGCGAACCCATCGGAACTTTTGGACATTGCGGCAGCTGGAACAACCAGCGTCGGAACACGCCAACGTTGGGATCCGCAGAGAACAAACAAACCGCGCTGCAGCGGCTGCAAGCGTATCGGACATCTTCTTCGGGACTGCAACACTATCTGCTACAGCTGTGGAGAAGTTGGGCATCTTCGACCCCCTTGCCCCAAGTCTACTGCTTCGGGAAACGGACGTGCGGAGGTGGATGTGCCGGATCATGCTGCCCCAGCATCCGCGCATTAATCCGGACGATGTGGATTGATGGACACAAACTGCGAGTGCTGATTGATACCGGCTGCAGCGTTACGTTGCTAGGTGAGCACAGGGCTAAGGGGAAACGTCGCGAGCAGTCTAGTCTGTGTTTAGAGCTGATGAATAAGGACAAGTTGCATACTTGTGGTGCTGTCATGCTCAGGTCTCTTGTGACGGACGATGACGTTGAGTTAGGCCCGGTGAAAGCACATGTTGTTAAACGATTGCCGCTTGATGTCGATGTTGTGCTAGGTTTAGACATTCTATCTCACAAGAGACTCGAACTCAGCTATTGTGAGGGAGAAGTTACGGTTAAGTTCTCCCCAAACATCACCCATGTTACAGCTGCCGTCAGTGTCGACGCTGACTGGGCCCCGCAAAGCCTAAGCGTTAGTGTTAGCGACTTTACCGCCAGCTTCGTTGAAGGTCGATGGGTAGCTAGCTGGAAGTGGACCGAGGGTGGTAATACCGATAATTTGCATAAAACTCCTATTGACTATGTGAAACCCTGCGATCGGAATGGCTTCGATGCCGAAATAAATTCTTGGGTTAGCGAGGGGATACTAGTAAAGTATTACGCCACTCAGCATGGTGAAATTCGGAGTTTTTTGCCTACCATGGCTGTGCTCCAAGATAAAGGAGATGAAAAAAAGATTCGCCCGGTTTTAGATTATCGAATGCTGAACCAGGTCGTTAAAAGTTTTCCAGGGGGCTCAGTACCTCTATGTTCAGATAGGCTTCGGGAATGGCGGCAACGAGGGTCTAATGGTTCCCTCCTAGACTTACGTAAAGCTTATTTACAAATACACGTGCATGAGTCACTGTGGGTGTATCAGGCCGTTAGATGGAAAAATGAAATATACTTGCTCACTAGGCTGGGGTTCGGTCTCTCCGTCGCTCCTAAGATTATGACAGCAGTAGTAGATAAAGTGATATCACTTGAAAAGGAATTGAAGGAATCTGTCTCCAGCTACGTGGATGACTTATTCATTGACGAAAGTAAAGTAAGCGTCTCTCATGTCAAAAATCACCTGTCAAAGTGGGGATTACTGACCAAGGAACCCGTTAGCTTAGGGAATCCTGCAGGAGTTCGTGTACTGGGCATCCGAGTGAACGATGACTTGTCATGGCAAAGAGATAAAACTATTCCCACCATACCTTCAGGACAGTGTTCTCGGCGTCAAATTAATGGCATCATAGGAGAGCTGTTAGGCCACTTTCCAGTTGCTGGGTGGTTGCGCGTTTATTGTAGTTTCCTCCAACGCTTGACTTCGTTAGCGCAGCTTAAGTGGGATGATAGTGTCACGACGCCAGTTATGGATCTCATTAATCGGATGATGCGGCAGATAGCGACTAATGGTGATCCAGTGAGGGGAAGTTGGCCGGTCCCTGAAAATAGTCCTATTGTTGTTTGGGCTGATGCTAGCAACCTAGCTCTAGGTGTTGTCTTGACAGTTAACGATAAGATAATAGAGGACACTTCGTGGTTGAGACCACATAACGACACTGGACATATCAATATTAGTGAATTAGACGCAGCTATCAAAGGGCTTAATATGGCCCTACGCTGGGGCAAGAGAGACATAATTATTAAGACTGATTCATCCACTGTGTATAAATGGTTGACGGCAGTTATCAATAAAACGCACAATGTCAAGACTCGTGCTCTATCAGAAAGACTTATCAAACGTCGACTTGATACCCTAAGAGAGATTATAGAAACCGAAAAAATCAAAGTCGAACCGCACTTAGTGAAATCTGCTGAAAATATTTCGGACAGCCTCACTCGTGTCCCCCAAAAATGGATACAGGTTATGAGAGATCAAGCAGACACAGCAAATGTTCTATCCGCAGCAGTAGCAGAGGGCGCAGATAATCAAAACCGCAACCTCATGGAAATTAAAAAGAATCACGAAAGGTGCCACTTTGGTGTAGATCGAACCTTGAATCTAGCCAAAGAGAAGCTAGGAAATTTGGTTTCTAGGAGGCTAGTAAAGAAAGTCGTCCGTAGTTGTGACAGGTGTGCTAGGATAGATCCGGCGGTGAATTTTAGTTGGGATAAGGGCGCCTTCAGCACTAGTCCGGTTATATGGCAGAACATAGCAGTTGATATAACTCACTATAATGGGATTCCTTATTTGACTATAATCGACCTTTCATCTCGGTACACTATTTGGAGACGGCTGCGCAATGAGTCTTCATCTGAAGTGTCGATGCAGTTGTCTCAAATTATAGCGGAGTTCGGTCCTCCTAGTTCGGTGTTATCCGATAACGGTACCGTGTTTAGAAGTAGAGATATCTATGAGCTATTCGATAATTGTGAGATTAAACATGTTTTTTCTAGTGCTTATCGCCCGCAAGGCAACGCAATTATAGAACGAGTCCACCGTACTGTTAAGAGATGTGCCAAGCGAGCGAACCGAGATATCGAATAAGCAACGTTCTGGGTAAATAATAGTAGAGACGGTGAGCGGCAAATCCCCTACGAGTTAATGTTTGCAGCCACCTCTAAGAAGCCAGGAGTGACTACTGAGCGTAAACACATCCAGCGGGTAGGCCCTGAGCAGGTTGACTCGGAAGAAAGTTCAAAGTATGAGGATTTAGATAGAAATCCCTTCAGTATTGGCAACAGAGTTTATCTGAAGAGTGTTTCGGGGAGGTGCGATAGTACTTGGTCGGGTCCCCATCGGATAACTAGCATCTGTTCTAGCGTAAGTGTTATTCTGAATGAAGATTGAGTTGCACGCCACGTTTCACACCTAAGGCTAGTCCCGGGTGAGGAGTGTACGTTAGATACGTTTCCTACATACTCAAACAGTGATGAAAGCGGTTTAAGCGGTGAAGATGATGAGGATAATGAGGCCAGTATTTTACGTCGTAGCATTCGCGAGAGGAAGCCGCCGGATAGATTCGGTGACTTAATGATGTGGTGTGCGTGTGAGGTCTGTCGACCTGGGGGGCGTGTGGGAGTTTGAGCTGTTGTGCGTTGCCGTTCCGTTCGCATATTGGAAGTCTGTGTGTGATTATCTAATCGCGACTTTCCCTCTTCCCGTGCTAACTGCATGTGACGTCACTATTGACCATTAGCTGTGAATAAAGCTGAAACTCATATCACATCAAGTATGACATAAGCATGTTCTATTGAGAAGAGAGTACCTTCTTATTGACACGAATTGCTGTTTTTCCTTGCGTCAATACAAAATACTTACATTGCTCGATGGTGGTCTTCTCCATCTCGACAGCAATGCGGTAATTTTCAATTTTCGTAAACTCCATGTCGGATAGTTGATAATAGGTAAGTAAGACTTCAATCACTGAAAAGGAAAGATGAGAATCGTTTCATTTGCCTAGTCAACGTTTATCATGGGAACAATCATTGAAGTGACATCTAATGAATTACATTTCACTCTACTCCATATCATAAAGACTAACCTTTGTCGAATTGCTGAAGTACTCTGACCTGGAGAGAGAAAGCGTCACGTTGAGTATGAAGTCGAACGCCCAACATGAGCAACGCCTGAGAGGTTTCGGTCTAACAAACGACGAACAACCCGTGCAACGCAATTTCTCTACGGAAGTACCCGCCGTCCCGAAGGAACGCTCGAGCAAAGGAGGTATTACAACGATGATATGTTTTATGAGCAGAAGTGAATCTCTTGATAGCAAGAGACTGTTCAACTTGATAGCAAGTCAAAACAACCTGATAGCAGGAGCTCACCGACACTCACCTTGTGAAAGATGAATGTGAAGAGCAGAGCTGATGCACTGCCTTTTATAAGATTTTCCTAAGCGGTGAATGGATGAGACCTCTCGTCCAATCACAGACGAGCTAGAGTTCCCGATGTGCGCACGCACATTTGCAACGCGTTATTGAAATCGTCTTAGGCAAAAATGATGTTTAGCAATAGACTCAACCATGGCATCCGAAGTCAATACATTGAAACATGATGATTGCACGATTCGTTTTCATCAAGAGAGCTTCGGAGGCTTGATACAAGATAACATCCTTGAGTTTCAGAGGGAGGAGACAGAATTGGAAGCATGTTTAGACTATATACGAGAAATAGTTACGGAGTTGATATCTTATTTCAAAGACACTATCATCAAGGCTCACTTAATTGCACATGTCAATTGAACTCATTTTCCATAAGGTGAAGCAGCGGAAAGTGTTGACATACAATTTCGTTCCTACGGACAAGAATATGTTACTGATGCTTCTGAGTTTTATCCACGACATCTGCTGAAGATTATTTCTCGGATGGATGACTTTCATGGTTACGCCAATCATTTGCTTCTGAATAAAATAAACCATATTGTCATTGCTATTAGTAAAGTGGGTTTCAATGATGTTAAATCAAAGACCAAATAAAGTATTTTTCATGACACTTGTGTTGTGCTAAACTTTCTGACTACACTCACGAATAAAACTTCGATGATCAAACTTTACTTTCACAAACGTGTGTCTCGGTAAAACTATTTGACTACACTAAACTTTGCTTTTGCAAACCATGATACCTTTCTGACTACACTTGCGAATAAAACTTCGATGATCAAACTTTACTTTCACAAACGTGTGTCGCGGTAAAACTATTTGACTACACTAAACTTTGCTTTTGCAAACTATGAAACACTTTGTGACTACGTTCACAAGAGCTTGTTCACTAGCGAAGAGATAAAATGAGCTTGCGGTTGCGTGTGGCGCATGAATGTCCCTTCCAATTCATTCCATTCATCATTTCGTCTCCGTGATAGAGACAGTTCTCATGGGGAACTCATGGCTCATTCTCATCAACCTGGGTAGTCAACGTTTTTAACATTCAATGGAATGGAGATGTTTTAAAGTAACCTTCGACAGATGGCTAAATGTCACCCTGGCGGTGAGAGCACTACGTCGAGACGATAAGGCAACCACTTGGAAACATGACGCAGAGAGGTTTAACAAGGATTACAATTGCCGAATATCCCATGCGGTACTCTTCGCTGCGTATTTCATCGCCGCTCAAAAGGGACGCGCGTCGATAGGAAGTATCACACCGAAAATCTCCGTGACTTGCACTGTCAATGAGTTGATAGGCAGACATGAAAACCGGTGGAGTTATTTACAAGAGGTTGGTAAGTCGTTGCCTTGATTAGCTTGATAGCAAGTCGTAGAGAGGGATTGCAAGCCGTGATTCACAAGCGTTTTGCAATGGAGATGTTTAGATGCCACCCATGACAAGATAGCTAAGACTCAACCGATTGGCGTTCAAAGTGCTACGTTGAGAACTGCGTCAAATGCCCAACATGAGTTGTCCCAGAGGTTTCGGTCTAAAATGTGACACACTCCCTTGCCACACTTTTCACTGCGGCATCATCCACCGTCCCGAAGGAACACCCTGTCAGTGGAATATTACAGCAAAACTCTCCGTGTCATGCTCGCTTTCTGTGAAAAGCCGTTGGATCATGGCAAGACTGGCTCGTACACACTTATACATGTCTTCAATGACTTCAGCAGTGTCGAAAACCCCAGAAAACCTCCAAAAATAATGAATTTAAATTTTTCAGCATTTAGTACTACTTATGAAATTTTATAAGTAGTCAGTAAATGTAGGTCTGATCAATAGCGATCGAATATTTTTTTAATCAGGTCAAAAGGACTTGTAAAAGCAAAGTTACAACCCTTTAAAGTTTTGGAGTCTTTTATGGCCTGGAGACGAAGGCCATATACTCGTACTGGCTAATCTTTAAGTCTGACGCCTTAGCTGATATCAGCAATGAAATTTTCTAAGTCGATTTCCTACGGAAACCCGAAATTTGGAATGTCCGATGCGATCATGAGAGCTTCAGAGAGACGACCTTTGACAATCTCTCTCTTCTTGATGACAAGTCTCTGTCGGTTCCCAGCTTATATAGTTTGTGGCGATCAGCTGATGACGTCATCTCCATCTTCCAAAACTTTAAACACGTCTATCTCCGGTCATAGTGCTCCGATTGACTTCAAATTTTGGCAGTCGCGTTTTCTCGATCTCACCTTTCATTTAAGCCATCCCTCGACTCTCTACGATGACCAGAAGCCGAGATTTAAAAAAACTGGAAGAAATCTTCCACAGATCTGAAAAGATAGGATCCTAGAGAACGAAGTCCGCTCTTGCCCCTAAAAGAAACCCTAGCTCTTCATTCACCTCCAATCCTCCGCTATTCATCACCAAAGGTGGCTACAATTTAACATTTTCACGAAAAAATCCCGTATGGAGACCCAGTGTGAAGACAATTTTCAACTTTTTCTCTCCGATTCACTTGAAACTCACCCTCTAGATGGACAATGGCACGCTCATTCCAAATCTGATCTCCGTTTTCCCGTCCGAGGCTTTTTTGACCCGCTAGAGCCATTTTCGTAAAAAATCTAACTCTGTCGTTTTTCGCCAATTTCCAAAATTTTCAATGGCGTCTCACATCTAAACGAAGGCATATATGAACAAGCCGTTTCTTCCACTGCATTTTTCTCAAATGAGCTATTGCACGACTTTCTACGATCTCTAGAACCAAAGTTGGAAGATCGCTGCCGAGGGGGGGACGTCCTAAAAATTTTTTCTCTCCAATTTCGCTGGAAACAACCTTCCTAACCCAAAATTTCACGTAGACTCCGAATCTGCCCTCCGTTTTCCCATCCGAAGCCTCCTTCATGCCGAGAAACGGCCTTTTTCATCCCCAAAACCCACCTTTTCTAACTCTGGCGTTCCTAGATTCCTACCCTTGCCTCACTGGAAAGTTCCTGTGGAAACGACCTTCCTTCCTTCTTTCCTTCAAGAGGGGGGGGGGTAGGGAAACGCTTTCCTCCTCACAGACCCATTCCTCCCAGCACAACCTTGCCGATCTCCTTTCTGCCTTCCAGACGGGGGGCTGAGTCAGCATGATGACTCAGCAGCGATGACTCATCGCTGCACCGCACCGGCCTTGATTTTGTCACGGGATTACTACTAACAATCAATCTACACAGAATAAGGGGCCTCAACCAAATGGGTGTATGTTTTCATTGTCGTTACTTCAACAATCAAATTTGTGCATTTTTGTCGTTGTCTTCTCAGTGTGTGCACGCGTGTCTTCCTCAAATGAGCTTCGCTGCCGCATAGGGATAGACAAATGACATGACTAGTTCTCTATCGAATTTAAAGTTTATTCGAACTATGGGTCCTGAGCTAGAAGCCAAAGAACTGAAATTACCCATATTAGTCCGCTGCCCTTTTTACTTTAGTCCCGTCACCCCAATAGTCCTACGCATCTATGACAGTCCTAATTGAAAATAAATTCTGTAGATAGAATTTCTGAAATCAGAAATTATGCGGAAGTGCAGCAGGAAAATAATAAAATTTAAATTGACCAAGTTATGAAGCCAGTGGCGGACGAAAAGGATATATTGTTTACATGCCAATATTAGTTTATTATTAATTTTTTATAATCATATTTTGACTCTTTTTCAAAATACCTGAAAACGTCAAGTAGAAAGATTCGAAGAATGTCACCACAATCTATAAATTGCTAAACAAGAAGACAAAGAAGAAGCATAGTAGGTAGAGTATACTTAGAATTAATTAAATCCCCGTGTGTCTACAGATTCCATTTTATTGAGTTGTGACCCATTACCAAAGGTGACATATACACATTTTTACAGTTTTGGAGAAATTAACACGGAATTGAGCGATCATGATACCAATACAAAAGAAAGAATTATATTTGTCAAACCCTCCGTGTCAAGACAACCTTGGAGAGGCAATGTTCATTAAATTAACTTCGATGGTTGTGCCATACCTTCATGCTCAGGTTTATTAACAGGAGTATTTTCTTGAATTGATCAAACTTACCGCCAGTACTTTATTAGCAAATATCACAATCAAAGCCAATGATCATAATTAACTTATAGGATGGAAATGAGTCCACAGCACTGTTCAGATTCAGATAAGAAATGAAGCTTAAATGGTAAATCAAAAAATTATATAACTGCAAACATTGCATCAATCCACAACTAAATATGAATAGGCTACTGTGATGATAATTAAAAATGGACCACCTAAATTTTTTCAATTACATATACAAATTTGTTAGAGAAATGAAAATAATGGTTGAAATAAAGGTCAAAAAAATATGGTCACTAATATTTTGTAACCTCACCAGAAAGTTCAATCACCTGTTGAATCCGGAAAAGCATGCTTTTGATCAGGCGGCTGATTACTCCTTGATCTAAACTCTCCCACTCTTGCGTTAGCAAAGCTTCAAGTCATCTCCAGAAAGAATTGATCGCTTCAGTAGACACCTGACATTTTCAATTGGATTGAGGTCTAGTGAGCAAGCGGGCCACTTCAAAGTTCGCACGCCAGCTTGAGCTTTGAATGACTCAGTTAGAAAACTCCTCTGACAAGTGGCGTTGTCGTCCATGTAAATCCAATAGGAGGAAGGATTGCTCAGTTGGGAGGACAATGGAAGAATGTGCCTTTGCAAAACATTCACATATCCATCGGCCCAAATCAACAATCTTCCACCTCCTTGATTCAAAGGCAATGTCAGATGATCAGAAATTGCATCACACGACTTCATCCAAACTCTCAAACGGCCATCGCGACCTCTGAGATAGACTGAAGCTTCATCACTCCAAGCAACTGGATTCCATTGAAAATGCCAGTGGCAATGTTGCATCGCCCACTTCAGCCTCAAGGTTTTGTGGTTGGCGGTCAGTTCGATCCCTGATGGTCTCTTACGGCTTTTGAAATGCTCACTGCTATGGCAGAAACCGTCGACTGTTGAAGTGAACTCCTCAACTTGGCTGAAGACAGAGAGGGATCGCATCTTGCCAAGCGAATCATCATCCGATCTGTTCGAAAACTTGTTAGCTCAACGAAACTTTAGTGTCTCATTGAAAAGCTGAGAACATAAGCTCTTGAATGTTGTATAGCTTATCAAACATAAAATGAGATGGAAAGGCAGGAGAATCTATTGAAGTTTGACACAATTTAGGTGGTCCGTTTTGATCAACTTAGTAGAATTCTCACTGCATAAAGCAGGGTTTTTAACGTGCAACTGGACACAATTTGTGCAGTTCTAAATTCAGATGTGTAGTTGTTTTTCTTGACTTGTGCAGTTGAAAAATTGCAGTCAGGAAAATATAGGTAAATTAAAAACGTAGCAGAAAGTGGAGTAGAAGTCAAAATATGAATGACAAACACATAACTTACGTTACAATAAAAAAATACTAAGATATGAGTATTTGATGAAAATTAAAACTTATGAAAAGATTGACCTTTATGATTGCTTATCAATTGTGGGGCTTAGTAAATATTAGTTGCAAAATGCTGTAGGTGCACATTTGGAGAGATCCGCTCGCCGTGTACATCAGTGCGCCATATTTTTTGTCTGGAGGCCAAGGTGATGCGGTGCGTTGCTACTACCACTGCCTTTATGAATTGAAAATTGCAAAATTGATACATGCACACGCAGTTGTAGCAGAGAACATACATGTACAGTGGAACCTCCTATTGCGGACATTCTATAAAGCGGATACCTCCGTATTACGGACAGTTAAGCTCAGTCCCGAATAATGTTCGTATCATCACCGGTAGCTCCATATTGCGGACACCTCTAAAATGCGGACACTAAGGCGCAGTCCCGACGGTGTCCGTAATATAGAGGTTCTACTGTACAATTTAGGTGAAAACTAATTCATGCAGAGAAGCTGTTAGCCGGTAGTAGTAAAAACTGTGCCCTACTTGAGAGGGATAGGTACATGGATGGGTACATACAAAATTCAGTGTTATCAATAGGAACATGGATAGGTACATGTATAATTCAGTGTTATGAATAGGAACATGTATGACATCTGTTTTACTGGATAGGTACATGTGTTTGGTACACTCGGTTGAGTACATTGTGTTTCGGAACGTCTATGAGCGAACTTGTGTGACTTGGTTCTGAGTACTTGGGTACGTACCGATTGACGTCCGTTGTTTGATTTTGAATGGGTTTGCTCAATTGCGACTATTGTGACAATTATTTTAGATGTAGCACTATTTAGATGTGAAACTTTAATGTGCAGTTATGATTTAGTTGCTCCCCAATAAGAAAACCAATTCCAGAACTATGTTTAAAGTGAAAAGGACAAGAGATTTACAATGTAAGTTTAATTTAAGCATGAAAAATAAATGATGGGTACAGATCACGTCCCTCAGGCGACTCCATGATCTTTAGGAAGTCATCACACCATTGATGAAATGTCTGATTGTTGGTGAAGTCATGCTCACACTCGTGTACCGGACACTTCACTGGTAGTCCACTCAGCCTTTGAAGTGCTGTCACAGTTAAAGTTTTCCATAAGGCCACTTTGCAGCCGCAACAGAGATGCACGGTCATATCCAACTGACCTCCCATAATGACTTGGCTGCCATTTTGAAAATAGAATAGAGGTTTTGAGGACATGCTTCTTGTTATGGAACGTTGAGGATAAGTACTTGACAGTTTGGAACAATGACATCCTTTATATAGTTATATAGTCTTTAGGGAAGTTCGGTACATCTCTGATTGGCTGTTAGGATTTCCTTTGTTTAAAAAGTATATAAGTCCGAGGTTTGTACCAATTCTTATCAAAGGTTCTGATCCTCACGTTTACAAGTTACAATTATTTTAAATCTAGAAGTCATTATGGATTGCAAACAGGAAGCTGCAGTTGAGAACGGTACTGCTGATCGTACCACTTCACCTCAATCGCCAATGGAATGTACCAATACACCTCCCCAATCTCCGATGGAGCGATCTACAGCACCAAACGAGCCGGTGGTGTTCACACAAGCCCCTGGATCGCCCGACTACTCGAGTGATGATAGGGACGTATCAATCGAGACGATGCGGCACATGAATAAAAAGTCCATGAGAACGCCACTATATGGAAGGGTCACTGTCAAAGTGAAGAACGCGCCGAAGAAGTACCACAGCAAACGGGTCTTCATGCGAATGGAGCCGAACGAGCGGAACCTCACAACCGCTCTCGAATTTTCCATCATGGACCTTGACACACCACGTCGCTGTCCTTGTGCCCTAAAGAAGACAAGGATCCATGTGCAAGTGGACTTGAAAAAACGTGTACCATTTCCGTACCTTGATGACATTTAGTGTGTTTTTTAATCTCTTCATTTAATATTCATTTGTATATATGAGCAGACTTGTTTTATCATTTCACAAATCGGTCTTCAATTAAGTTCTGAATGGGAAAGGGGAATAACTATCTACAATTAATGATGTTCAATAACTGAATTGAAACAAAAAAATCAAATATGAAGACTTCAACTTGAAATAAATAGGAACATATAACTTTTAAAGAAGCAGTTATGTTGTTAATTTTAAAATGCTTGTAGCAGTCCAGGATGATATCATACATGTGTCATACACGACACCATAAGAATGCAAATGAAAAGACCATTGGAATGATATAAGGTATGTACCTATTCGATGGGAAAATCCTAGTTGTATGCAACTGCATGCAAGCAGACAAATGTTAGATTTTTAAATTCACTAAGTTTTTAGCCCATTTTTTAAAGGTATGTAGCTCTCTAGTTATATGTCATACATGTGTCATACAATAAACCATTAGAATCAGAATGAAAAGAGCATTCGAATGATATATTGTATGTACCCATTTGATGAGAAAATCCTAGTTGTATGCATCTGTATGCAACTTGAAAAATTCCAAGTTTTTTTACAAAAATGACTAAGTTTACAAATTTTCAAAATTAAAGTTTTACAACTAAAAATGACCATAATATACAAACCTCTACACTTGACCTTGACCTTGGACCTGACCTTGACCTTTGACCTTCATACACTTTATACACGGCGGCGGGGAGCCCTCACAATTTCTCGGGCGCTTCGCGCATTCGAAAATTTATTTACCCATGGGTTCCGGGTGCCATAGATACTCTTCTTGCTTCCCTAACCTTAACCTTAACCCTAACCCTTAACCCTAGCCCTCAACCCTAACCCTTAACCTAACCCTTGCCTTAACCCTAACCTTAACCCTAACCCTCGTCATTAAATTTGATTATTTAAATTTTGGCGCGAAATTTGAATTTTCGAAATTTGGCGCGCCATTTGAAATTTACAATTTCTTAAACAATTCAAGCATCTGGTATCTTTAAAGTCAAATGATAATATGTCTTTAAATAATAGCATTTCAAGCAATATATCATTCCATCATCTTATAATATTTGGAATTGACTCCAATGCTTGTATGTAGAAATCTTTCAACACATTTGATGGCACTTCCATTTCTAAGTTTAAAAATAAGCCAGCTGTTTAATTTCTTGTTTGAGTTATCAATTTTGTTTGACCGTACCAATTCCAGGATGTGATGTCACAACGTCTTTGTTCATAGTTGCTTTGTCAATTTCATATATAAAGAAGTTGCACACAACGAATTTTCACTCATTTTCAAATAATTCAGTGTCCATAGCAGACGTCGTTCTTCGTTCCTCCGTTCTCCGATTCATACTACAATTCTGAAGTGAGTTTCATTACCATGTTGTGCTACTTTATAGAATGTTCGGGAGTAGAAACATTATTAAGTTCTTATAGCCAAATAGCTTTAAGTATAGAAGCTTGGGTTTTAGGATAGGAACACTTTATGTTACATTATTAGCCATGTTTTTTTTAATTTTTCGTCCTAAATTAAGTCATTGAGCGAGAGACATGAATATATCAGTTTAAATGTAAGTGTATATAAATCAACAAGATTTTCACAGTTTGTTTATAGATAAAAGATATCTAAATAGAACCTTCATCCATTTTAAATAGTCAGTCTGTCATCTGCTAACAGATGTATAAAATTCAAGCTTGTTTAATTAAAGAAATTGAGGGTTGGTTGAAATTTTCGAAATTTCACTTTCATTCCATTAAATTAATTTCGAAATTAAATAATTTCAAGACAGCTACTTGCAAATTTCAACTCTTTCTATGAGCAAACCGTTTTCGAATGAAAATTAAACTTTCGACTTTCGGTTTCAATTTCAACTTCAGATTTCAACTATTTCTAAGATTTATTCAATATCAAGGTGGTACTTCATAGAGTTTTGTTGATGATATATAAATGATTTCTCATTTAATAAGAGATAAAATTATAATCAAATTTTTTCCTCTATAGAGATGGTCTGACAAGAGAGTCTTCCACGACAGCGCCTAATTTTTCACTTCTGTGAAACTTGTCAATTGCCCGTTCGTCATGCTAATAAGAGCGGTCACGAGAACTGCCTCTTCATAAGTGACTGTGCGTATCTGTGCTGCCTAACTTGCAAGTCCTATAAACGGAGCAATGAAAAGGTAAATACCGAAGCCTCTAAGGCATTCATTGAGGAATGGGAGGAAGGGCATCAACCTCACCTCAAAGGCTGAAAAGAGGAGGTTGGAGCGATTATTTCACAAGGAGAGGCCGATGGAAGGTGTCCTTTCACAGATGGATGAGCCTACGGAAATAAAGAAACCCGTCAAGTCCCGAGTCCCAAAGAAAGCCCCAAGTCACGACAGTTCATCGATGACACTTTAAGTGATTTTGAGGTGAGTTCTGTCAATTCTACATAATGCCTTCAAAGGATAGCTTCTTAAAACCGAATAAATTAATTATTGGTCCATTATGCATAAAAACATATGTCGTTTAAACATTTCAGGATAATGATGAGATGCCTCCTCCTAAGAAGACCAAGGTCTTAATTCAAAAAAAGATTGTCACTAAAAATGTGAGAATACATTTGGTCCGTTAATTATTCTACCATGTAAAAAGTATTTCAACATTGTCACAACATTTCAGAGTGAGTTGCCTCAACAGACTTGTGTCAGTTTCGAAGAGGAGAAAGCGGCTTAATGCTTGAGAAATGTAAGTATTAAAGTTATTCATTAGCTCTTTATGTGAAGTTGAATATGATCTTTTTTCAGCTGTTTACAGGTGTGAACAGTATACCCCGTTTGCCTACACCGGAGAAGAAGTGCCTTCCAAGTCCCGCAAGTGTCATTGTTTAGTTGTTTGTCAATAATATTTCTCAATGCATGAAGTATTTCCAAGAGCATGTATGCTTCTCAATGAGTTGCGAACATGTTATCTTATTTTTCACTGCAGATTGTGCGATCGCTGTCCCTCAAGAAACATCGAAGTTTCCTATCGACGCCAGCGACGAGTACGTCGGTGGTAGACAATGAAGAAAAGCCTTATTCCATTCGGGAGTCATCATCAGAGGACGATGAAACCTCGTCAGTGACTTCATCTGATGAGGAAAATTCGTCAGCGACTTCTTCGCTGACATCTTCTTCCGATGAGGATGATGATCCTGTTACAAATGTAAGTATCAAAGTTGGTCAACTGCATGAGTACAGAATTTTCTATTAAAATATGTTTCGAAACTCACTTTACTAATGTTTTTGTTTGTAATAGATTAATTTATCTTTTAGAATGACTCGTTGTCCCGTGAGAGAGAGATTGGATCCGGTCAGAAGATCACAATCCAGCCGGAGGTAAGAGAAATTCACTTTTGTATCTCATCAATGGTAAAATGCTAAATAGATGATAAAAAATTGTTTCTTTCGATTACAGGACTCCGCGATGTGTGCATCTCAGGAGGAGGTGTCATTCAGCCACATCCGGGCTTCTCCGAGCTGGAGTGTGCGCTTTCTTTTATCACTGGTGATGACACTGGCTCCGTTAGCTCCACTGCGTCCTTACTCTTCGATCCCAGCCGCAGCTCCTTCCTCTCCGATCCCAGCCGCAGGTCGTTCCCCTCACGCTGCTGTGCCCGTACCTACAGCTCCTCTCCCTGTTCGGCAGTACAATATCGATCTCGACGCGACAGTAGAAGATGACGTTGAGGTACAACTACGTCGTTGTCAAGAGCGCATGAAGGAGGTTGAGGCCCGCGAGGTGAAGTTGAAGGAGGACAATAGAGGTTTGATTGAGTTTCTAAGAAATATTACTCAATCAAACCTCCTGTTGGCCTCCCAAGTAACCACAAGCCAACAGCATAATGAAGAAACGCTAGTTCACCTCGACTGTTCCCAAAATGGGATCAGAAAAGTGCGCCTAACAAGGATGGACGATTTGGGTGGCTGTAGTGACAGCTGCAGTCACCTAAAACTCTACCATAGTGGCATTGTCAAATGCGTCAAACTACAACTTCATTACTTTGACTTCTATTTTCGTCTATTTTGAAAAAAATAATTGTTGAAATTGTATGTGTTTTCTCTTTACAACAGATCGGAACATATGGTATTGGCTGGTGATGACGTTGACGTCATTAGATGGTAGATGTATATAAGGGCTTGCTAATTTCAATCCTCATCAATAATCATGGTTGTCTGTACCAAGTGTGGAAAAGTGTTCACTCTCATAGGCAATTTGCAACGTCATGAAAAATTTTGTAAGTTAGGGAAAACGTATCAATGCAAGCGTCCATATAAGACGAATAGGATGGATAATCTTAAGAGGCACAAACTTGTATGCAATAATAAACCAAATGAAAGCATAACAGAGTCAAATTCAAATAATCAGAATAGATCTACTTCTAAGCCAACAACCAGCGCTTCAACTAACATACAAAACTTTATGCAATACTGCTATCAGTGTGGCAAAACGTATAACTCTATAAGTAGATTTCGACAGCACATGAATGTACATAATACAAGTAGTGAGATGAATATGCATAATAACCATGGAACTGTTAGTCTCAGTGAAAGCGCACTCAATGGCCATGCACGTGTATATGATATCACGCCAACAACACCTACTTTGGACATAACATCATTCTTAGAAAGCATGCGTTCCATGTTAGGGAATTTAGTGTCTGACTTACTAAGGAGCTATCAATTGCGCGGTCGTCTGATTTCACAAATTCGTTATGTCCGTTCTAATCCTCAAGAAGAAGAAACTTTTCTCGCACACTTTACCTCATCATCCTCAAACTATATTTATGACTATGATGCTTGGTTTCAGGATCATCTAAATAGTCTAATAAATCATATTGAAGCCTTCACAAAAAGGGAAGCAATTGGATTATAGATGATGTACAAAATATAGAGTTCAATGTAATAACAAGTCCAATACAGTCCGGTGGACAATCATTTCCTCTACCAAAGAAGTTAAAAAACTCTAGAGCTGTCATTAATGTTAATTCAAATGCAAATGATTGCTTCTTATATGCAGTTTATCAATATTGCATTATAATGAAGCACCTTATTCAAGGAATGAAATAAAATCGTATAGTAAGTGGACATCTCAGCTAAATATGGAAGGCATTTCCACACCAGTATCAATCAAAGACATTCCAAAATTTGAGAAAAATAATGATATTAAAATTAACATTCACTTTTATGAAAATGGACTCAAAGGTGTTCGTTACAATAGTAACTTTACTGGTAGGCAAACGGTTAATATTTTGCTAATTCTAAACAATGGAGCAGTACACTATTGTGGAATTCCAAAGCTGTCAAGATTGTATAGGAGAACTTTAAAAAGACATAAATACTTCTGCGAAAGATGCACTCAGTCATTCACATATAAGACAACACCAGAACGACACTTCCAGTTTTGCATTCGAGGAAAAGCACAAATAGAAAAAATGCCGTCAGATCTAAAAGTACTAACAAGTAGCATGGAATATCAACTAAGTCCTCCTTTAGTAATTTATGCAGATATAGAGTGCTACATTGATAATAAAATACATAAACCTGCGGCCATTGGAGATTATCATGTCTGGCATAATGCCCTTCAATCGAAATTTGAAAACAAGTATTACCTCTTTGAGGGAGAAAATTGCATTATTAGTTTCTTGCACCACTTAGAAACTGTAGCCCAAGACTTATATGACAACCAATGTGCAACAACTAGGCAGCCCATGACACTGTCAGCGGATGAAAAAAGGAAGCCATGAGAATGCAGAATGCTGCAACAAATGTAAATCGAAATTCAGCGATGACGTCATAAAAGTTCGTGATTATGATCATATCACCGGACGATATAGCCAAACATTATGTAGGAAATGCAATCTCCGGTTAAGACTTAACAGACGGGAACTCCCCATATTTTTCCACAATTTAAAAATTATGATAGTCACATCGTTTGCTATAAAGCGATTTGAAGAATGAAATCTTGGAAATTAGATGTTGTAGCAGCAACTTCTGAAAAATATATAACTTTATCCGCCAGTGTCCCTGTAAATGAATACAAAGGGAAGACAGTATACTTTAAACTAAAATTCTTAGACTCATATCAATTTCTAAGTGCATCCTTGAGTGAATTAACCAAGGGCTTGCAAACGTATGAGCATGTAGAGACATTAAGGGTAGAATTTCCACAATTAAGTGATAATGTTTTATATCAGAAGGGAGTGTTTCCATATTCATACTTCAAAAACTTAAACACGTTGACGGAAGACTGTCTACCACAACAATTTGAATTCTATAATGATCTTACTCGTGAGCACTGTTCCGATAGTGAATATGAACACGCTAACAAGGCATGGATTGAATTTAATTGTAGCACATTTGGTGATTACATGCTGGCATATCTGAAGTTAGATGTTTTATTGTTGGCAGACATATTTGAAGTGTTTAGAGAATTGAGTCAACGTGAGGATGAAGTCGAACCTGTACATTTTGTCAGTCTCCCACATCTTAGCTTTACCTCAGCACTAAATGTCTCTTCCAATGATCCTCCACACTACATACAAGATGAAAATATGTACAATCTATTTGAATGAGGAATTAGAGGGGGTATGACTTTCACCAACATTCACCGAGCGCATGCACGCATTGAAGAATTAGGAAATGATATACATGAAAGTCGACATTTGACCTACTTAGATGTCAATAACCTTTACGGTTCTTCACTCAGTAGGAATCTACCCCACTCAAATTTCAAATGGTCGAATGAAAGTGAATTAGATAATTTTTTTAAATGAAGAAAATCTTCAAAATATGGATGATGATGGTGAAATCGGCTACATTTTTGATTTAGATTTAGAGTATCCTGCAGCCATTCATGATGACACTGCCGATTTCCCATTAGCTCCAGAAATGCAGATGATTGAAAAGAGAATGTTTTACACTATATGAAAAATCTATATGAAAAGTAAGACCAAATACACATTTTTCTTCTATCGAGAAACTTCTGCTCCATCAATTTGATAGGGAAAATTATGTAGTCCACTACTCAATTTTAAAATTTTACTTGACCATGGGCATGAGAATCAAGAAGATTCATAGTGGCATAAAATTCACACAAAAGCCTTGGTTAAAAACATACATTGATATGAACTCTCAAAAGAGGGCTCAATCAAGCACTGACTTCGAAAAGTCATTCTACAAATTGAAAAATAATTCGTTATATGGTAAAGCAATGGAAAATGTAAGGAGAAGGAAAAAATTTATACTAGTCAACAATGAGAAACAACTACTGAAATTGTCAAATCATCCTCTCTTTGTTCAACACAAAATATTTGATGAAGATCTGGTTGGTATGGAAATGTACAAACCTTCAATAGTTTTAAATAAATTAATATATGTTGGTCAAGCAGTAATAGACTATAGTAAGTTGGAAATGTATCAATTATATTACAATGATCTAAAAGGATGTCCACTGATAAATAGAACGCGGCTTTGTGGAGGTGATACCGACAGTTTCTTCCTATGTTTATACACATCACCATCTGTCCGTCTGGAAGATATACTTCTATACTTCGGTGAAAAGTTTGACTCTTCAAACTATGACAGTCATCACCGACTATACTCAACTACAAACAAAGCTAGATTAGGTTGTTTTAAGGATGAGTGTGCTGGAAAGTTGCTTGAGGAAATGATCCTACTAAAACCGAAAATGTATTCAATGAAATATCTAGACTCTACGAATCATAGCATCAAACGTGCAAAAGGAATTCAGAGAGCAGCAGTTAAAAAATTGAAACATAATGACTATAGGAGTGTCTATTATAGTGAGAATGATACAACTGAAGATATGACAATCATAAATTCAAAAAATCACATAGTTAGCACAAAATCATTTAGGAAGCGAGGTCCTTCACTTTGGGAGGATAAGCGCTGTTGGCTGGATAATAATTTATCATTACCATATGGACACTATAGTCTAAGTCTTCCCCCACCTTCAAAGAGAAGGAGATGCCTTCCTGTCACAGGGGATGTAGAATAAGTCTAAATAAATGCAATACAATATTCCACTTGTAATAGATCTTGCGACTGCTACATCTTCCGACATGTAGCAACACTTACTAATGCATAAGTAGTCTTACTAAATTGAAATTTCTACATCTTTCCGATATGTAGAAATGATTACTAATAAATAGGTAGTCCTAATGTGAATGGATATGTAAAGACTTTGTACTCAACATCATTCCGATATGTTGAGCTAATGAAATAACAAACTTTAGGCAAATATTAAACCTAAATTTGAAACATAGCTTTCGGAACATGCCTCATTACATTAGAACATGGAAACCTAGTGACGTTCAAAACGTTCACATAACAAATTCTAAAAGAATAGCATTTCGTCATTCAATAGCAAATAGTGTTCGAAAACCTCGTGGCGTTTGCATTAGTATTGACTCATTGCCTTCACTGAAAGACTTTGCGGATCTCATTGACAACCATAAGACTCGGATCAAGATTCCTCTCGATGACAAGGTATGGATAAAGTGTGATTCATCAGTCAAACTATATGTCTGTTCACCAAAACGGGAAGATGTTGAATATCGATTTTTTCGTTTCAGTGACGTCACATGGGAAACCTTTACAAAGGAGATACTACCACAGATAACGTCATTCATTAAAGATGGAGGACATCAAACGGTTGGAAGTTGTAAATCGGATGTTAACTACAAAAGCAAACTCAAAACTCAATCTACAAGAGATCGAGAGGAATATACCCAACCGAAAACAATGGTTACTGATAAAACGCAAATCGAAGCCAACAACGAGCTTACATCTTGGAAGACTTTCAATGTTAACATGGAGGATTCAGAGGAAGGATAAATCTCTCACTATCCTATTCTTTCCAAATGAAACAATTCAATGTATTGGAAGGGTCATGGAGGGTGATCTCTCATATCTACACTTTACTTTGGAACATTTACTTGGTGATTCATTATTTGATTGGAAAGTGAAGACAATGACCGTGTTATGTGAATTGCACTATCACTATGACTTCCGTAAAGTTACATCATCACATAATCTAACTTATGAAGTTGAGTTATTTCCAGCAGCTCAATTGACTAACTGGCGTCCATATCATGTTCATGTGTTCCATAATGGAAAGATTGTGATAACCGGCATTAAAGACATAAGTGATATCCCTCCCATCATATGTGATTTGAAAAAATGTTTCATGAAAACCAAATTGTAGATTTTGTATATATGTGAATAGATAATGAAATATGAACATGTTTTTGTTTTCCTTATAAACCCTTGTTTTGGAAAAAAAGAGAGCAAGTTAATGATACAACATAAAACTTTATTTCAAAACTGTTTCGACATATTTAGTAAGAATTACATCATTTTTATCACAGTCCTTTGAAAATAGTTCTAAAGCACTTTTACAGTTATTTTTCAATGGTATCTCGTTGACAAAATAGAGTACATAGCCACCGCACATTAGAGATGTATTACTTTGAAGTGGGAACGATGTCACTTTCCTAACAGTCCAGGAGAGCCTGTTCATCCATAATGCGATATCATGTAAACGAGGTTGATTAAGAGAGTCAAAATATTCGGCCACTTTATAACGATTGATGTATACAGCAATCCAATGTTTTCCGGAAAGATTGTTGGTATCCGTATTGATGATAAGCGAACAAGGATAGAAAGGAATTGAATCAGGTAAATTATCTCTAGAAAAGACATTGAGAAATATTGTCTTGGAGTAGGGATGAGCTTTCCTCATTTTCCTCAAGATTTCTATGTTGCTTAAGTTACTCATCTCTGATAGCTGACAGTCACGTCTCTCATTCTTGTTATCTCAACTTTGCTATCATAGATAGCATAAATGAGACAAGTAATTGTTTTCGTCAAAGGTGACTGAAATGATACCTCCAGTCGTAGATTTCCAGGCTTTGTAACTCCTACGCTTTCACCACCTAGATCTGCATCTGCTGTGAGGTTGTACATAATGAAGAAGTAGCCATTCTTGTACATATCCATTGTAATTCCATTTGAATCATCTGTATTAAACATGTTGAGGGCGGTGAAAGTAGAACCATATTCACGTGCGAATTTACCGTCTTTGAAATTAGGCTCATATGCTTTGCAAGATACAAATTTCCCATCCTGGTAGAGTGTTAGTTTGCTAACATTGAAGTGTTGGAAATTGAATGGATTCTTTTTAAAAGCAACAATGAATGCCTAATTTTCCACAAATGTGATATACACCGCCTTTGGCATTGCAGTGGGAAAAAGGTTTGGGTAGGCATGTGAGGATGATCCCGCACCAATTGTGAAGTTTGTCAACACACTGTGATTAACTGGATATATTGCATTGTTTTTCCTCAATCCTGTCGCATGCTCGTTGATGACTGACGGGTTCATTGTTACTCTCCTTACATTGAGCACGGCATTACTTATGTTGACTTGATAGTTTGTAGCTCCAAAAGCCATTAACGCGAACTCAGGATTTGCACGAATAAATTTTATTTGCATTTTAACCTGTGATAGCAGATATCTAGATTGACAAAGGAAATCAAGATAGACAGGTCCTTTCAAGTATAATTCCTTTGAATCGGCTGTTAAATCCATTCGTCTTTTTAACCCTGTATTTGAGACATCATCAAATTTCCCTTGCTGATCATCATACCACCCAGAAGCTTGCAAGTGTAACTGTTTAGCTTGTTTTTGAAATTGCGTCATTGTATGTATGTATGCTCCATATGGATATCCTCGATCCCCTCCTTCAATCTGTTTGTCATTCAATATTAGATACACATCTGAGAACAGACTGGCAATAGGAAGATTTGCCAATCCCACTTTATCCTTGGATGAATCAATGTTTGTACCATCAGTCTTCTTAATTTGTATACACAACTCTAAATCAATGGATTGACAGTCAATATAATCTTGATGATTGGCAGGTATATCAAACTGAATAGGCTGTTGGTTACCATCGATATTTGTTGTGGGGACTATGTCTACAATTGTTGAGGAGATGATGTCTGTCTGATGAGGGGGAGAATCGAAGAAACACAAAGCCGAATTGATACTCTGCATCGTATTACCTCTACAAATATGTTGTCTTCCTTCGTTTTGACTTGTTTCTAGTCGCTGTGGAATTTCGTTTGCGCTTTCTTGTTTTCACTCGACGTCTAGATTTAGAACGTGCTGCTCTAGTCGGCGTTTTACTTTTCCTGCGTCTTTGCTTAGTAACTCGACCGGATCCAACTTGTCCTGACTTCCTACGCTTCTTCCGAACTGTACGTCTCGTCTTTGTTAAGTCATTTAATTCGTCCATGGCAGATTGCTGCGCGCGCATTTTCATAGATTCACCGATATCCGCACCTTGAAGCGCATCAGCTGCAACATTTGCACCAAAATCTAAAGCCCTGCTTCCAACACGCTTCATGATTGGTACGCCATACCTTTTGAGTGTTGGAAGAACCATACGTCTTAGTACACCAAATATGCCTCCTCCAACTTGTCATCTACCTCCAACAAACACGGGATAACCGCTCTGATATGATGGTCTACTGTAAATGCCTGTCATTATGACTATTGAATAACTATGGAAGTCACAATAGCGTAAAGCCTTATTCTCGTGACCTAATATGTAGGGTCAAAACAGTAACACCACCACAGAACGGTACTACGTCTCCTGCGTCATCATGAATTGATATGTCAATTCTATTGATGTAATTTCGGCTGATTGGTAGATACATTGTGTCAAAAAATTCTCGATTAATTAGTTGCTTCCTTACGGATGAGAGAGGAAATGTGCGCAGAAGTGGGGCCTCAATGTCGCCAACCCTTGTATATTCAATAATGTTACAATAGACGTATAAGTTACTTATATCACGCTCTAGTGATGGGGCTGTATCGCCTATTGATGTACCTTCATAAATAGTTGATTTTGAGAATCCCAATGTGGTCGTTAACACGCTGTCCAGCTTAATAAGAGAGTTCTTCCCTACCTTTAGAATCATGCGTTTCTTATGTGGGTCATAAGAAAAGTGATATTCATCTGCATCAAGGTAATCTACACCAAACTCATTTAACTTTGTACACAATTTAGATGGCGTTTTCAAGCTTTCAATATTCAAATTAACTCTTTTTACAAGTTCACTGGAAGTAGACAAATCATCACCCAGTATGTCTTCGCTGTATACGTGGATATCCCATGAAGCATTTGTTGATGCTTTGAGTTTAGAAGAGGACAATTGAACCTTGAATGTATCATTCAATTCTGTCAACCAAGGTGCGCTTTTAAGGCCCTTAAACATCCCAATCATTTCAGATCCGAATTCAATAACAGCGGAATCAGACTTTTCCAATGGTGTCTTTTTAGTAAAAACAATAAATTCTGCCTCCGTTTCAACAGTAAATAAAGTTACTTTCTCTTTCTTATATTCACAAGTCATTAACGTTTCTGGCACTGATCCTTGAAACTTTCTTGCAAAGTCTTCAACACTTCTAATGACCTCAGATTTATTTTTTACTCTGATGCTCCTTTTTGTAATGCATACAATGGCACAATTCTACATTGAAAATCAGTGACTTTCCTCTCCGAATTCCACCCACGTCCATTGTACCAATACCTTGATGAGAAAGTTGTTCTGGAATACCCAAAAGTATGACTCAAATCCTTACCTAATACAAGAAGAACATGCTTCCCTTCCTTCATCAATTTTGTTGACCCCTTTATGACTGGTTTGTAGAATTTATTCAAAGTCAGCTTGAAGAGATCATTTATTCGTTCAAACATTCTACCGATTTCCTTTTCTGTATCTTGCAAGCTCATTGTGGGAACCTTAGAATCAAAAGTTGACGTTGCAAATGCCTTTTGAATTTTAATCATGTTTTGGACAGATGGTAAAGATGTTGAAAAAGGATGTAAAGTTAGATGATGAAAAGCCCATGTACCATGTAGACTATTGTAAAATATGGGAAAACAATCATCCTTCTCTCGGACTTCTTTATGTAATTCAAAATAATTGTTTTTTAGCAAACTGATATCGTTGTAATAAGTAATTTTGGTTAGAGCAAGTTCATGGGGTCCATGCAGAGTAATTGGATTAGCGAATTCAACAGAGTATTGAGATGGATTGTTACTTGGGAATATCTAGGGGTTGCTATTGTTTGGAAGAATGATGTTGAAGTTAGTAGACATGTGGAACTCATATATGGATGAAGTCACATGCTATATTAGCTTAAAAGTTACGAGTGTCTCCCACCTCCACATTTTGTAGATCCTGGTGCGTTATCCAGCTATTGAATGAATCAGGATATCCTTTCCATTTAACTAGATATTTCCTTTGATTGCCATGACCCCTCCTCCTAATTATTTTGTCAATCATATACACCTCTTCACTTCTGTCTACTACTTGCAATTCATAAGAGTAAATTTTTCCTTCAATTGGATTGCCATGGTAATCTATTAATTTATACATGGTGGGTTTAAATTTTCTATTTACTTTATCTACAAAAACTCTTCTTCAGTCCAATTAGGTAGATACCCCTTCTCAAATGTAGACTTAACCTTTGAAATCCGAACTCTATCACCAACATTAATTTTCCTTTCATTGGAAATTTTTTTCGCTCTCTTATCATACAATCGAAGCCATACATCCATAGCATTATCTGGGGTAACATCAACTGGTTTCATCTTAATGATTCGATGGTAGCTTTTATTGTAATTCTTAACAAATTTCTGCAGCTCACCTACCCAAACATGTGTATTTTATGCAGTGAAATAGCGCCATATTTTTGTCTTCAGTGTGCGATTGAACCTCTCAACCATGGCATCTTTATAAGCACTTTTGACACTAAACAGTTCCACATTATGACTTTTAAGGAGACTTCGAACATGAGAGTTTTCGAATTCCTTCCCTTGATCGGTCTGTATTCTTTGCGGAACACGCCCCTCATCGAAAATGCTCTGAAAAGCCGCTTCAACTTCTGGTCCTCGTTTAGATTTCAACGCACGTGCCCAAGCATAGCGATATAAAATATCTATTACGGTTAAGATGTATTTATAACCATCATTGTACTGTGATGTCTGTTGCATGTCAGCCAAGTCCGCTTGCCATTGTCTATCTATATTGTCAACAACATATTTTCTCTTTGGAAACCGCTTTCTTGCATTTTTGTGAAGAGTGTAAGTCGGTTGACTCCTTAACCACTTCTTGACTTTCTCTATTCCCACACCTGCTGCACGAGCTAGAACCTCCGGACGACTGAAACTTGCGGGGTGATTTGAGTCGCAATAAATCTTTCTGAGTTTCACTGCTGTACTCATCGTCTTTGTTCTGATTTGCACGCGTATTACTCGCACAGCAACTGCTAACACAATTGATATCAACCTCTATACCCTCTTCTCCTTTACCTTCGAGCGCAGATTTCAAACAACAGCAAAATTTTTGTAACGACATGATATGAGAGAGGCAAGGCTTGATTCATATTTGCTTAATATTTACTATACTCCTTCGCAACACGCATTGAGCGCCTAGTAGCTCTTTTTGATTGCAGATCATCGGGATCATGAAGCTCTCGCTTGACCGCCATCGTGGGTGTTTTACTTTTTGATCCATCTTGTAAGTGATCCTTGTCCAACTCATTCACAGTCGGTCCTCCAATAATATTGTGAGGTACATTTTGATCAGATAAAATTTTCTGAAAATATGTCCACCTTGTGGTGCACCTAGTTTTCGCCTTACATCTCTGACAGCATATTGTAGAAGGTCATCTATGTGACTATTTCTAATAACATCACCAGTTGTTTCATCTATCATCTCCCCTCTCTCATTGAACTTCACATGTGGATCAATGAAGTCAAATAATCGCTCAGCGCGCACACGATATGGTCGAGGTGTTGACAAGGTTATAAATCGTCGCAACTTATCACGAATCTGTCGCCTCTCATCAATGTTTTCAGCTGCTAACTGCATTCGTCGATAGGGATCCTTAATCTTCTGAATTTCCATATCCTTTTGTGTTAGTTCCTTAAGTTGATTCGCAATAGGTTGATCTATATTTTTGACTTCCTGTCCACTCTGTAATGTAGTCAATTGTACATACTCCTCTTGAGGAATGACTACCATCTTTGAATGCGACATGTTTGAAAATAATAAGGCAACAAAGTACATTGCTTAAAACTAACTGTGAACCGAGAAAGCTATCATTGGTTCTGCGGAATTAGGTATGATATTTGTTCGAAATCGAAGTCGTTCCGGACATTCCTGGGTTAGATCAATAAATAGATAGCCATGTGGTTTCTTTGTTACATCTTCATATATTTTTGAAAGTACTTTAGGTTGTTGAGGTAATATCTGTCTACTGAGATGATGTATCTGACTGCTATCTCTTGGATTTTTAAATATTGCCAAATAATGTGTATTCAAACATTTAGGTTTTTTTGCTCTTTCCCTCCATCGAAGATGTTTTGGGTGATGTAGATAATGAAAGCTTCCCTATGATGTGCAGTTTGAATGAACATTTCAGTTACATCCTTTGAAGATTTGCTTTCACGTAATAGATCATCTAATACTAGTAAGTCACCTGCTTTGATATCCTCAGTTGATGGCAACCCTTGCTACACCTCATGACCTTTCTGGCGAAGTGTAGAATGTAGTTGTGGTTGAAATATTCCATAATACCATTTGACTCTCTTAATTTCCTTGATAAACATTTCATTTCTATATTGTAGCAATTGAGTTACAAATGTAGTTTTACCGGACTGACTTGGTCCAGCGACACACATAGTGCGATCAGTGAATAGACGAAAATCTGTCATCTTATAATTCCATTAACATTAAACTCATCATCCCGCTAATTTTGCTTAGAACAGCAAAACAGACACATGTTCCAGATCACGTTTATTTACATTCAGAATAGAAATTTTCAAGTTACATTTACAAATTAAAACATTTGTGTTTCCTCATCACAATTAGGATTATAGAAAGTTTTCAAGTCAGCATCTTGGCGCTTCAACTTCAATTTAGGATTCCCATCTTTAGATTTCCGCCCTCGCCTTTTGCTCTCTTCCTTCCCATCACTTGAAGCAGTCTTGTCAATGTTAATTAAGCATTTATCAATTGGTAGTGGTTCATAGACTAGTTGAAGAATCTTCATTTGTAAAGATGCGACTTTACCAGTCGAACCATGTGAGCCAATATAAAGTCCGGTAACGTGCACTAAGTCCATATAGCGGCCCCGTTTGAGATCCTCACATTCCATCGCGTTTGTAAAGAGATCGAAACATTGAAAATGATCCGATAGTTTTAAAAACAGTATCGAATTCCGGCAATTCCTTGTAACCAACTCCTTCCTCTAATGCCTTTCTCCAATGAGTGGGAGCACTTTCAGGCAGCTCAACACATTCTTTCGCGAAAGAGTCAATAGTTTTAAGAATCACCTGTTGCCATTTTGGAAAAGTCACTCGCATTTGTCTCATATTGCTATACCCTGATGTAGACATGCCATTACTGTGGACGAATGGAACTTGAAGATAAAAGCCATCATCACCATAATTCAAGGTTTGAAAGTAGAATGTATTTCCAATCCCTTGCACCTTTCGTGTCGGACGAAGCTTCAAGAGATCTTGCTCAAAAGCGTCACTTTCCTCTCTGATTGTATACATTTTCTGAGTCATGTTTCAACAAGTACTAATTCGGAGCTTTCAACCAGCGCAAATGAATTGTCACTTGAAAGTGATAAAATATCATTAAAGCGTCTTCCTTATATACACCTATATATGACTCATCAATCAAAGTGATGACGGTTCACTTTATGATTCGTTAACGCTATATCAGCATTGCAGCAGTTGCTGCAATCCTTCCAAGCGGACTATTGATTACACCATTAATACTGTTTCCAATATCATTTAACATACTTAGAAACCCACCACCACCGCGCTGAATTAAGTTTCGCCTTTTCTTATCACTACTCCTTGGATTTGAAAACTTTTTTATGCTATTCAAAGAGCCAGCATTCAATAGAGGCTTGTAAATAGGTAGACATTTGTCAAAAGCATAGACAAAAGCTAAATCGAGAATGAAATCATCACTTGAATTTTGAATCAATTTACACTTCTTATTATCATGTATCCTGTTTAACTTTCACAACGCCTTTTTAAACTGACTTGAAGGTTTGAAGGAGCGTTTCGATTGACGAAAAGATGCCTTCCGTTTTACAGACATTTTTATTCTAATATGGAAATAGATAATACAGTTACAATTTTTGCTTTGTACTTTCAACATTATACACAAAAGTTTACAAGCATTTACATATCACGCAGAGTTTGTTGCTGGTACTTATAAAATTACACAAAACACTTAACAAGTTGTAGAGGGAAACTGATACACACTCACATCGGCTAGAGTCTGATTTGTAGCAGTTATGAGCTGCTCAATGTCTTTCATCATTAGATGTTTTGAAATAGGACAGCACATACAGCAGGGCTTTGAATGGAAAGTCTTTAAAATATTGGCATAGTATGCCCGCAAACTGATCACCTGAGAATGTCCTTGAGCAGCCACATTGATGCTTACTGATGGCGGTCCACTGAACAAATCCAATTTACATTTCTCACCCTTCTCGTCAAAGTAGCTGGAGGTGATAATGTCATGGAGACATGTGTTGTGTTTCCGTTGGATACTGCTGCAGCAACAGCGAGAGTATTCCGGTACAATCTCAGTTTGAGCTAGTGGGCGAAATACTTCATTGAGCCAAAATCTTGCAACTCGTGTAACAGCGTTGTTCACGACTCTCATTAACATTCTCTGCACCACAACGCCCTCTCCGCAGCGGAAATACATCAAATCCCACTTCTACCAAATCCGCTTTATAGCCAGTTGTATTTACGGCAGAATAGAATATATTGCCGGTGAAGAGTTGACTTCGGTAAATTACTGAAATGGGAATGTTGGTAGTGAACGACATGTTGATTGACATTGTATTAGCCTCAAATTATGCTTGAAATAGAACGGTACAATGTCCTTCTTATATAGAAAAGCCACACAAAGACACAATAGTGACCAATCACAGACGTGCATGATGACTCATCATGCACGATATACAGTGACTGTTGAAGATATTTCTTGATCACAAAGGGGACAAGATGAAGTTTCAAATGGTACATAACATGTAGAACACATAACGCTATGAGAACATGGTAAAAAGAGAAGGGATCGTTCCTGTTTAAAACATTTAACGCAGTTCTGTTCACATAATAATTTAAATGTCTCTTCTTCTAATTTCCTTCTGAAGTCATTTTTATTGTGAGAACTTTTTATTAAAACACTGTCAAATGTCTCCTTCTTTCCATATCGTTCCAATTTGATCCTCCTAATTTCACTATCATTGCAGTGTAGCATGGAGAAATCCTCTATCCACCTACGATCCAAATTGTGATTCATGGCATGCTCATCTAGATCCATTAGTCGATCAACTAAATCACCAGCGTTGATATTTTCACTGAGATTTGTTACAGTTTCTATGGCTTTGAACGAATATCCAAGGTCTCTTGCGACAACCCACGACGTTGGGATACTAGTCATCATTATGTATGTCATCAAAAAACTAACTCATATTTATAGCATAGTTTGTCTACGTAAAAGGAAAATCAATGTGTCATCTTAATTACAATGGTTGCAATAGTCACAATAGTCGCAATTGAGCAAACCCATTCAAAATCAAACAACGGACGTCAATCGGTACGTACCCAAGTACTCAGAACCAAGTCACACAAGTTCGCTCATAGACGTTCCGAAACACAATGTACTCAACCGAGTGTACCAAACACATGTACCTATCCAGTAAAACAGATGTCATACATGTTCCTATTCATAACACTGAATTATACATGTACCTATCCATGTTCCTATTGATAACACTGAATTTTGTATGTACCCATCCATGTACCTATCCCTCTCAAGTAGGGCACAGTTTTCACTACTGCCGGTCATGAAACATATATTTAGGAGACATAGTCATGGACAAAAAAAGTAATTTTCTTAAATGTTTGCCATGACTTGTAACTTGCAAGCTTTGTACCGATATATTGCATGCGAATCATCCAGCTCAAACGTGGGCAAGCGTTTCTATAGTAACGGGCCCCATCATGGATCTGATTAGCTTTGTAGTCAGCTACTTCTGCAGTAGGCTACTACAGAAATCTGAATCGTTGAAATGATTATACTGTGAGGAATGTACCTCTGCGACGTTTTAGAAAAATATGTAGGTTGAAAACCAGAAAAGATGCCTAATGTGCAAATTTGCTATCGAAAACGTTACCTAATTTTAACATGTGGTTTGTTTTCCGATTTCCAAAATATTCTGTTCTCATTGAAACAAATGCTTTTGGGCTTTTCCATAAGTTTACCACAAGGATCAATGTATAACTTCCAGAAATATTAACCATCCACAGAAATTGTGCTTACAAGTCTGCACCGAGGCAAGACCTCGGAAAGGTCAAATACATGCCTTAATCCGTGAAAAATATTGCAAAAGTACCGGCAGTATTTTAACAAAGGAAATCTGCTGACCTATTGCAAAATCTATATTTATAGCACTACAAAATATAGGTAAATACACAACAAATTGTGAATATATCGCTAGAAAACTTTATAATATGCATGATGCATCAGGGTTGAAACCGGGCGGAGCCGTCGTCCGTAATCGAAACCGGCCGGAATCAAAATTGATCGCATACCGTTACCTTCAGACAATACTCTGCGATTCACTGTCAAGTGCTCAGGCAATAGGTTCTACTGGTATTACATTGGGTTGCATTGAAATCCAATCATTCATCTTAATTCCCGAGCTTGCTGTTTTATGTAAACTATCCTATGTAATGAAATTATTCGAACTAAGTAGTAATCTTATGATAGGTAGGCCAAGGAACGCACAATTCTTACAAAATTCATGTAGCTGACCAAACGACGGGATGTCATAGTCAACACAGCACACAGAAGTGGATAATAGTACACTAGAATGGAAGTTTGATATCTTGCCTATGTACAATAAGGGCACATGGAAAAATCTATGGTTTGTAGATCATATTCGATCTAAAACATTATATCATAGTCAAACTAATCGCCAGCTGGTTGTGAAAGTTGTTGACAGCAAATTGCAGGATTTTCATGAAGAGAATTTTAAGTGAGATGGTGGCATTGTTTCATATGAAATAGCCTACTTTTCCATGGATTTAATAAACTGTGTCTATTTGTGCCAGTGATTAACAACTATTCTGAAATTTTTCAACACTGGAATACGAATTAAAATTTGGTTCACAGAGTCATAATCGAAGGTAGTCGGTGTACTGGTTGTAAGAACATTTCAAGAATTCAAAGATAAAAATTCTAATTATTGGATAATTTCTCCTTCTAGCGGTCAAGAAACCTAGCGCTCTTCTGGAATAAACACATCGAAAGCTTCTTTAGCGACAGAGATTTATCAGATAAATAAAATGCCGTTGGAACTTTTCAATTAATCACTAAATGATTTATATGACACAGTGTGATGATATTTTGGCAGCTGATATTCGAAAGTATGCAAAGATTTTGAAAATTGTTCAAATTTAGTGAACAGGGGAACCATTTAAAGTAAAATGAATGCTCTAAGATTTCTTGGCCTCTGATTTCAAGCTGGACCAATACATGCTCTGTAAATCGACATTACAAGTTGCATATGTGTTTGATTATACTCTTGATTGATTATAGGAGCGATATTTCAAAATGATGACCATACAGAGCGTTTTAAAGGATTTCCTTCTTTTTCATCCTGTCGCCGCAGTATTTTGTAAATTCATTATTGCTTTTGTGTACATGATCTTTGGACAAGGGGCAACAATCCAGATTATAAATTGACTTGATAATTGAAAATGCCAACCAGAAAACAAGAAAGCCAGTTCGCAAAATTTGCTTCTTGCCCCAACTAAGTTCCCCCGGAGTGTGCCGTAATTTTCATGCAATTTCCATTCTAGGACTTTCTATGGTATTGTTAATTTCTATGACACAGCAGTAAAGAAACAATCAATATCTTCATTCTTTTATGTCGATTTCCATTAGCGCTAAAAGTATGCGGAAGTTGGCTCTAATATGCTAAAAAGAAAAACCAAAATTGTTCATTCAAATACATCGACTTTTATTGAAAAACAAAAGATATTTTTAACACGAGGAAAAAGTAACTATATGATGGTGAAACCTTGTACAGTGAAACCTCTATAAGTGGACAACCCCGTGGGCCGCAAAAAGATGGTCCGCTTATGGAGGTGGTCCAGAAAGGAGGTTCTACTGTATTTGGTATTGTATAATCTCTCTATTATATTATCAGTCATAAACACAGACTTAATAGGCCTACACTGGAACAGTCAGGACAAACAAATAGGACGAACTCATCTTCGTCACTTCCATGACTTAAACCAACACAATCTAATCAGTGTATACCAAATTAGTCATCACATGCCATACACTGTCTCATAGGCCTATCTAACTTTTCATCTTCATCACAAATTTTGCAATCCCACGATTCATTGCCAGCTTGCTCATCTTTTCTACAACTAAGCTTGGGCCTACTGTTTTGTTCTTGGATAGAACAGGTGCTTGCTTAAAGCGCTTTTTATTAGTAAAAAGTTCTTTTGTAAGTAGTTGTGCTTTCTACGAAAGACTGCGCTTACGTTTACGTGGATCTGACTTTCTTTGGATTTTCGGAGTACTGATTATACTGTGATAGGCCTGTTATTGGCTACATTGACATCGTTTTATAATCAGTGTTTTTTCGTACTTTCCCGAACTCAAAAATCAAATTACTATATATGGTCATAGAGAGAATACGCCAGAGATAATTTTCCATGTTAAGAGCTCATCTACACCAATATTTTGTGTCATGAAATCCTTGAACAAATGAAGAGCAAATATTAGATCAAAGAAGAAATTTCAATGTACTTTTTTTGAGATGCTGTGGAATCTGATCCACTGGACCAAAATCGATAAAACTTTTGACACTTATTTGAAATTAGATATATTTTCATTTCTTTTTTGTTGCGCTTAAATTCGTTAAGCAGTTACCGAGATCTAGCAAGTGTGCTTTATTACCAGCTGGGCCTTATTCACCTCACCCACCTTATGTGTATACAGTGAAAATTTTTATTTCGAAAGATTCAGTTTCTGGCGGAGATTACGTTCCCGTGATCCAAAAAATTATTTGAGCACTTTTGAAAAAAGTCAAAATTTGCCAATTTATATAGGCCTACTACCGAGATGACTCTCCGTTATAAGTAGTATGAAACATGTTGGATATCAAAAGGAATGAATATTTGCTAATAAGCATCCTAGCTAAGCGGAAATCAAGCTGATGATCAAGGGAATTTCACTAAACGCATTATTGAAAGCAATTGGAAGTCTTCATGAAAAAGTCGCGATATTTTTCGTGCTTTCTTGGCTGAAATTTCAAGTTTTTAATTCAATTTTCAGCGGCATGATTTCATGATTCATAAATGTTTCATTTCTAGAATTTGAATAGTGATGTGGAAACATTTACATCTTTCAAAGTTAAATGAAGTCATTGTCTTTTATTATGTGATTTTGCTGTGCCAGCGGCAGGTTGCCTGTGATATGATCACGCTTCAGAAAATACTCTTAAGGTTGAGCATGAAAGTAATAGGAACCCATCGAATTGCTAATTTAGCAAACAGTCTAGGGGATTTACCCCAAGGCTGTCATGAGAATCTGTGAAATACCATCATTACTTCTGTATTACAATCTTGATCACACAATTCCGTTGTAATTTCTGCAAAACTGCAAAAATTTACATATCTCACATTTGGTGACAATGCCACCTGCATCTCCCTTGAGTTCATTTAATAAAATCGAAAGTGTATACACATTGGGGATTTAATAAATGCGGAATACCACTCTACCTAATATACCTACTCTATACCAACACCTTTGATTCCTCAACTGTACTCGCCTGAACCAGGAATCGGACCAAAGTTCTCGTTGGAGACGAACTCGCACCTTCTTTACTTGACCGAGCCGACGGTGCATAAGGAGCCCGAGAGTTCCAGTTCAGTCAATTAAGGGCTGAGTGTTGGTATAGAAGTGTAGAAAGGTCAGGTTCCGAGACTGCTCAACTGAGGAGGTTGAGTCTCAACACTTAACTCCTAATCCTAGCAATAATTCTTGGCTTCGCAATCTGGCAAAAGTCTCATTTCTAATATTAATGTTTGCTCATGGATACAGCTTCTACATTACAATGTAACAGTAGCCTAATATTGCCCTATCACAGTTGGCACCTACATGTACAGTCATTAGACTTATTGCCATTGCCATTCTCAATAGTCTCCACTAGCTAACTATTGACATAACCATAATGTTTCATAGAATATCATCGATTTTGTAGGTAAAAAAAGAGCATCTATTTCAAATACATCATGATTTTTCATTTAGAATTTCGTTCAATTCGACTAAAGTTTAAAACTTTCAGGTACAGCATTTGGGCATCGAGCGTCTTGGGTGAAAGACGAGCTCTATCTTTTCTAAGTGACGCAGTCTTGTTTACAGCGGATGTAACAGCGGAATGTAAATTGTAGGATACGCCACTCCTCACCGATTTGTAGTTGAAAGTTCACACACATTCCCCCACTTTGTAATTGGCTCTCATCAACGCACTCTCGGATTGGTAATAAAACGCTGTCATCCTGCAACAAACACGATAAAATAAATAAATATGGGCACTTAAGAAGATAATGAAAACAGAGAAGATAAAAAACCGGGTCACCATGTTTAAGCACTGGCCCGGTGACCCGTTGACTCGATGACCCGGTTCCATCGCTGATGCGTATAATCACAGAGGAAAGAGAGCACAAGAAAGTTGGTTCGACGCTTTGAAACTGATCATTTCATTTTATCAAACTAGCTTTTTTCATTTTAAATAACTTATTTCTATTTATGTGAAGAGCGTTGGATTTTTTGGTCTTCTGACGACGACCGAAGAGCTGGTCGAAAGATATTAAGGTTTACAGCAAAAAATGGCATTTTGCAAATGCGTGGGTGCCTTAAGTTGGTGTGATGAGCACTTATTTCTCTTCAGGTTCGGTCGTTGATCTATCGAGATGATGTGCTCCTGAAACTCGAAGTCTATCTTGAAGATGATGTCCATCAGATGTATTGTTTCAAATGTTGGAGCTTATTCAAGTTGAAATTATGCTGTAAATAATATTCTAGTGAAGGGATTATGATTTTCTCTCGAAAGTAATGTTCACGCTGGCTCACAATTGACAAGAAGAATAGAGCAGAAGCGTCAATTATCCTGACGTACACATGTAGCACCGTGGAGCAAATATTGATCAAGCGCACTGAAATAAACACCTCCCCAAAGCTTACTCCGGGACAAGCTATCGGAAACGAAAATCTTAAAGCTTAGCATTTGGGGGGACTTGCGGCATAATCCGGTGCCATAAGAAATTAAGGCCTATTGAATGTTGCTTGTATACAAACAGTCAAGAGTTCTCCATGGAAAGTTCATCAGGTAGGTACCTCTCTTATAAGAGGTTGATCTGCGGTTTTCTAGATCTGATCAAATTTTGTCGAACAAGTTATCACTAACAAATGATTCTCCAAACATTTGTTAGTGAGAGAGAATCAAGGAGTTCATAACTCAATTTTACACAGTGATTTCGAAACCACCGAAATTAGACCTCAGGATACAGTCTGCTAGTTAATAATTTGAGCAATAAAGAGGCTTGACTTAACAGATCCATTTAGCCTGGTGGAAAGAGCTGCAAATTAATTAGATCAACTAAGCTAGCAAACTTGGCATTTGAGTCAAGAAGCAGAAAAGATCTCAGCTTTTGTGTGAAGATTTGTATTATAATGCGGTTCATGATATTTCCTAGATAGCCAGCTAATTTCTCGCTTTATTAGGATAGTTGTTAGTAAATTTTCACTCCTCTTGATATCTAATAAGTTTCACAATACTGTATATTGAAATCTGAGGTTTCTAATTACAAGTAAATAAAAACAGGAATACAATACAATTTGCAAAAAATCATCCTTTCCAAAATTGATCAAATTTTTTATATACCGCAGGAACGTAATCTCCGCAAAAATCTGAATCTTTTGATATAATCCTGCATGTTTTGCATGAAGCCAATTTGTCATAAATTGACTGATGAACTTGAGTTCTTCTGTTTTCCTTTGTTTCTCTTTTCCGTTAAGTTCTTTTAATACAGATATTTCCATTTCAGAACAATTTTGGCTGTATTCTTATGGCAATATCATAATCATGTTCATTCGTGGCATATCATCATGCTCATTCATGCGCTCTCAAATTTCTGCCAGACTCGCCGATATAAATGAAATTGCAATCATCAAAACGAATAGAATATACAATGTTATTTTTTATGCATGTTGTGTTACTTCTAGTTATTTTGCATGATAAATTTGTAATTGACGGTGTTGCAAATTCATCCGATGAAAGGATATTACATGATTTGCGCCGTGTGGAACCACAGCCTGAAGCAATTCCGTATTCTACTGATCTTTGAGGAGGAGCATCGCGTTATTTAGAAGAAGCTTAAAGCTGCTTAAGTCTTGTTGGAGGTTTCCAATTCAGGTATTCCTGAAGGATTGCTACCTGATTCGATTTTTTGCTGTGTTTATGGGAACGTTGAATGTTGCTGAGGAATCAGCTATACAGATGTCACATTGATTGAGCCAACATTTCGAAATGGCAGTTGAATGCATTCGGGGCTTGGTAATAAAATGCCTCCTAATTTTAGAAAGTCTCAGCAGCGTTTTCCATAAAGGATTTACTTTGGAGTATGCTTATATTTATGACACTGCAACCAAAGAGGCAAATATTCTAAGTGCTTGTGGTTTCAGTGTTGCAGATCTTATTGACTTTTTGAAATTTGTCTCGTATAATTATGAAGCAACGCATATTGATCTATAAATAGATGGTTGCCCGATGGGGACACATTTAGCCCTACACTGCCCTACAGATAAGCCCTACAAATACTTAAAGATAAATATGATATTGTGCCAGAAATGTATAAAAGATACATAGACGACATAATCGTAGGCCCTTTCTCGAGATTTGACCACGATGCTTTTTCAAAAATCCTCAACGTCTTTAATTCCATTAACAAGAAAATCAAATTTACTATCGAAATCCCCAAAAGATATTTTTCTTAATTTTCTTGATCTAAGTATTTCGATAAAAAACAACAAGATTAATTATAAGTGGTTTAGCAAACCTTGTCATTCAGGCATCACCCTTAAAAAAGATAGTTGGCTCCCGAATCATATTAAAGACAACTTTGTGAAGAATAGTGTAAGATACGTTCAAAGTCGCTGCTCAGACAATAACAACGCGAGTGAATCTCTAGCTGTTATGAAAAATAGACTCGAAAACAATGGTTTTCATTGTTCTAATGACAGTAAAAACGATAAAGCAAAAAATAAAAATCAAGATTCAATTACGCTTGCTCTTAACTTTGTCAGCGATAGTTGCGACCGTAAATTAAATAAATTAAAACGTAAATATAACCTGCCAATCAGGATCATATCCAAACCAGGCAATAAACTCATTTCTTCTGTTAGCAATAAATTAGATAATAAAAATGACTGCGCATGCTATGTATGTAAAGACATTGGACCGAAGTACAGATGTACTGACAAGCACTTGGTTTATAAGTTCACGTGCTTGCTATGTCACGAGTTTTACATTGGTCAAACGTGTAGACCCTTCCGATATCGTGTTCAAGAACATGAACGCAGCTTGAGAAACAGAGACAGAAAAAGCGCCCTCAGTGAACATAATTTAACAGTACATTCCGATGAAGTGATGACCATTAATAATTTCAGCTGCACCATCATGGATAAGCAAAGAACAGCGATTACAACTAAGATGGCCGAAGCACGCTGTATTGCGTTGAACATGCCAAAAATAAACCGTCGTCATGAACTGATCTGATGAGTTCCCATTACACAGCAGGCAGTATATAATACTTTTGTAATCTCACAATAACCGCCAGCACCCTTGACACTGTCCACAGGACGAAACGCGTCGCGTATTTATTGTCATTTACAAAAATAAACACTACGTGTCGAAACAAAGGGAGAGACCGTTTTTCTTTTTGAAACATGACACATTTAGCACCTCGGTTTGCAATAATTCATATGACAAATGTAGAAAATAAAGACCTAGAACATTGAAAATGATCACAATATTTTTCCAACCATTTACAAAAGATATATCGATATCATCTTGGGTCCATTCCCGAGAGATAAGAATGTACATCAGACTATGCAAGACATTTTTAATTCAATAGATGATAATACACTATTTACTTTGGAAGCTCCAGAAACTGGCAGTCTGAATTTTTTGGACTAGAATATCGGCAGAATCGGCGTCTCGGTAAAAGAAAAACTAAAAAATATAATTGGTACAGTAAAACTCCCCATTCTGGCATAAGTTTGAGCAAAGATAGCTGGTTGCCGAATCACATGAAAAATGATTTTATAAAAAATAGCTTTCTATACGTCGAGGCTTGATGCTCTGACCCTTCACAAAAATCGCACGATGTTATGAATAATATACTAAGCAACAATGGTTTTAGTAAAAATGATATGCACCGAAAAAAAGGAACTATTGTTAACAAAAACTTTGAAGAAAACAGCGTGAATTTGACACTTGATTTCGTTAGCGATAGTTTTTTGTGAAAAATCGATAAAATTAAAATTAGATATGATACTCCAATGCGCATCACTAATAAACATGGAAAAAATTAGTTTCGAATTTCAAAAGAATCGGATGAAAATATTTGTTCCTGCAGTATTTGTAAAAACATTGGCCCAAGTATAACTGTAAAATTAAATATGTTATTTATGAATTTTCCTGCAAGATATGTGACCAGAATTACATAGGTAAAACTTCTCGACCATTTCAAGTTCGCTATAGAGAGCATGAGCGTAGCACAGTAGGAAGACAAGAAGAGTGCAACTAGTAAACATGCGATGATAACCCACAGTGATAAAGTGACGACCATTAATAATTTCAACTATATCCATTATAAATCCAACAAATCGAAGCAATTTAAAGAGGATAGAAATAGACTTTGGATGTTTATTTTCGATCGTCCAATATGCTTGAGTCAATCAAGAGAACAAAATTTAGATGCGAGTGTGTATCTACATGACACATCGCAATTGTCTCACCTCATAATTGTTTACTCTGTTTCAGAACGGGCAGTATAGACTCTATTATGCGCCTGAAATTGTCACTAAGCGTAGCAGATAGATGGATATTTTGTACTTTCTTGCAATTTTTGTTCCTCTCCGTGATAATTGAATTATAAGTGGTTTCGCTAGATTAGGAAAAAATGAAATCTGCATGCGCATTTTCACTATGAAAAGCATAAAAAAAGAGAGAACTTTGGTTTAATCGTTATTGAATGTATTTAGCCATCCCTATGCTGTGGAGAATTTTGCAAGAAGCCAAATTCAAAATTTCAAAATTTGTGCAAATTTTTTCCGCTATTCCGCACGTGCATAATGATTGAGTAACTGTCCCATTTTCTAGAACCAGTAAGAGACAATTGATACACTGCTCTAATCACTTTGGCTTGGTTATTTATGGTCTTTCTGACCTGACATCAGGGACGCCGGCACGACACTAGGGCAGGTACTGCACCGATCTAGAGAAGGGGACTTTGGAGCATTCTATCCCATCCTCACACCCCATATCCAATACTTCATGTTTCAAGCTTATTAGGTTTTGTGAAAGACCACCCAAAGATCTGTTGACCTCAGATTGCATGATAACTATACTCCATTCTCATCGGACAACAACTATTACCGGTATGTACATGCATGAGTACGCTAATCAAATGAGTAAGAAACACTTTGTTGCCAATTTTAGCCAAAATCTTGATAAAACAAGTTAAATTCTGTAAATCTACTGCACAACATAGATGTAGTAGGCTACATGACACCCTTTACGAGTAACTGCAATACAAATAAAAAGTCAAATTCTATCCAAATAGATATTATGTTAAGAAAAGCCATTTCTTTCTGCTTGGAAATGACTTGCAATTATACAGTGGACGAGAGCCTCTATTGTATTACTTTTCCAGTATGAAAAGAACACCAATATACCCAGCGTCTTTAATGAAACAATATGAATTTAAAAATTCGCAACTCCTAGATATTGCCTATGTGTATGCATAGAAAAATGTGAAAACTATTCAAATCCTGAACTTGATGAACAATCTCAGCACATCATGATGAGACGGCTGCCATGGAACACATTCCTAAGAATTTCTAATAATCAGTACGGGAGTAGGCCTATTACATTTGGCTACAGGAAAGTCACTAACACAGTAGATTACATTTCTACGATAAAAAATCGAAAATATTCACAATTTTCGCTTAAAATCGCTCTAACTTAGGTAGGTGTTCTAAGGTGTTATATGTTATGCTTTAAAAAGGTCAAGGAGCGTCTAAAATGTGTTCAGTGCTGCAAAACTCTGAACTGCCATCATACGTTGGATCTTGGTAGGCTATATGGTAAACAAATATGAAATATTTTTGAAAAGTACAAATTAGCTTTCAATAATATAAACACAAGAATATATGTAAAATCGTGTCGATTTTGTGATAAATAGACTTAATTAGTCAAGAAATATTAAAAGCTTAATTGCAAAATATATTTTCTTGTCAAACATATTCCGAAAAACATTCGTAAATGCTAATTTGCAATATCACGTCAGTGTATCACTTAGCTATAACAATTGTAAAAATCAGGTTGTTAAAAAGACGAGATAATTTGCTGGCTACATCAAATGATATGACTTGTTTGTGAATAATTTGGTTATCAGCTCTCAAAGAATCGTAGCTATCTTTGTAATTTCCTAATGCACGTAGAAGAAAACTTATATGCACCTATATATTTCATTTACATGTATATGACTATAGATAGACGATAGATTTATCAAAGAATATTTCGGTAATTCATGAAGAGGGCACGCATACAACACCTGATCTGAGGGTAGGTGTTCCATCTGTAACATTTGCAACACCCTTGCCGGTGTAACAGTTTATTTTTACTCCTGACAAAATTTACTCCCCAGTAAATTTTTCCTAGGAAATTTTTCCTCCCCCAGTAAATTTGCCTAGGAACCCCCTGACAAAATTTACTCCCCCCGTAAATTTGGCTTAGAATATTCTACTCCCTAGTAAATTTAGCCTATCCGATGCAGTTTGACTCGCTGATTTCAAATCTGTCATTGTAATCCCACAAAAACCCAGTTTTTGCTCAGTAAATGCGATTTTACTTTTTTGGAAGTCAGTTTGTGAAGTTAGCGGAACCATTTTTTGTTACTGACTACTGTTTTCTTCAATTCATGCTAGTCCCATCAATTTGAGGTTCCTAAGAACAAATCTGCAATCAGAATTGTGAAATTCTATCTCATATCAGAGATATCTAACTCAAATAACTAAAAATTTCCTAGGCAAAATTTACTGGGGGAGTAAATTTTGCCAGGGGGAGTAAAAATATCCTAGGAAAAATTTACTGGGGGAGTAAAAATTTCCTAGGCAAAATCTACTGGGGAGTAAAAATATCCTAGGAAAAATTTACTGGGGAGTAAATTTTGGCGGGAGTAAAAATTGACTGGTACACCGGCATCCCTGTCTAACATGCATGTCAACTTAGCTATGTGACCTGATTTACTTTGTGATTTTCATTTTGCAACAATATATACATGTATAAATATATCAATATTCTCTCTCGCTCCATTGTAATTTTTCTTGAGCATTTAGAGTCATTAGTTCGATGGGTCACCTAACTGGAGCACGCGAGAAGTACCGATACCTGAAGATCAAAGCAAAACAAATTTATGAAACTACAATAATCCTATGTGGGTCACCCTAAAAATTAACGGGCCTGGATAACCTGGATTCAATCCTGACATTGTCTCTATGGTGTAATGCGGATGACAGAATCATATCTCGATAGGGCCCGCGGCGTTCAGATTAGCAGGTTAATTACAGGTCAGATGCAATTTTTTAATTGTGTTTTCAAAGAAAAGTGTAATGACCATAATATTTGAGAGAAGTAATGTCTTGGGAAAACATTCCGTGTAAAATGAAACTGAAGTTCTAATTACATGATGAGCGATATCTTTTGGTTATCTCTGCCATCTATCAAATTGAAGTTGTGGTCAAAATAATAAAATATTTTTTTCCGTCTTCGCGGTGTCATTCTCATTCTTTATCGCACATGTCTTGAATGCTATCATTGTTCATAGAAACCTGATTTGCATTTCTTTGTTCGTTGATTCGTTGTTCGTTTTATTCATTCCCGATCATCATCCGCATTGTTAATTGATTTTGTCAGTATTGATTATTTAGCGTCATGTGTGTCTGTGTCAATCGTGCTATGCTTTCTTCTGTGAAAAAATCAGTCGCTTGAGAATGGCCTACATCATAGGCCGAAAGATCTCGCGCAATTGTATTTTAAATTGATCGATCTGAAAAGTAGTGGAAGTCTCTAACCTGAAAACACAATGAAATTGTAAAATATGCACTTTATAATTTGTTGTAGGCTCTCTTTGCAACGAAATAAGTTAATACGTGATATTCTGAACGCTTAGAAATGCTTGTTTTGAATTAATGTTAAGAGCAATTTGTCTTTCAAGCGTCAGCGTCAGTATGTTAAGGAAACTGCAAAAAGTGCAAAATGTTCGTTTGATTTTTGAGTCCGCCGTCGAGAGCACATTACTCGACACATTAGCACATAAAGCAACTGCACTGACTTCCTATTAATGAATGTAACACTCAAGATCGGATGCTTAGGCCCTACGTCATCAAAGACTTTCCTGAATTCGCCTATGTACATTAATTGATGAATGTACAAGTTCCCCTATCTATGCAAAAGAATAGTTCACTGAATGCAACTGCACCAGCTAAAAGGAATTATAGAGTAACTTAATGAGATTAAAGGTTCAAGGATTTCTGTCAAATGGCTGCAGACTTGTGAGCGGCATTAATTTTGGTGACTGCCCAATTCCAAAATCCAGGCGGCGAGGATTTCGTTAGGCGTTAAGGGCTGTCATCAAAATAAAGGCTGAAATTCACTTCAAAACTGATGTATGCGATAAATTCAAAGATTTCCCTTGAAACTTTACATTTTTCAAAATTCGAAATGCCAGTGGCGGCAATAAATCCAGCTCCCCTGGCTACGCTACTGAGTACAATTAGTTGTCAGCAGCGACATCTAAAAATGATTGCTGTGATAAATGCTGTAACTCTTGCATACAACACTTTTAACACCGAAGTAGCGTGTATTTTTTATGATAGATAAACAATTCTAACTGCGGTTGACTGCTACACAATTAACCGCGGATAATCACGGCAGCCGTCAGAATTTAGGCCTCCACGGATAACAGGATTAACTGCAATGATTAATTCAATGCAATATGATTGAGTATTCTCATAATCTCTGATCAGTGATCACTTATTCCACAGCTGAATTCTTTTTTGGCGAGTGCGATTCACCTCATGGCAATTGATGTCGTTGTGTGAATCTTCCCTCAACTGTATATAGTAGCAGTAATGCCTGCGCCTATCCGCTTGTTCGACGAGAAGCAGCTCCGTGCGCGAGCGTGCGTCGTCGCAAAGCATCAGTCAAACGATCGATCAGGTCATCGGCGGGAACGACACCGACGCTCAAAGTCAGCCAGGCGATGTTCGTTCAGATGTCTCTCACATACTGAGGCAGGCGTGAAGTTGCCTGCGAGCACTCTAATGAGCAGGTTGTTGGACAGCAAGTTACTGAGGAGCCAATGCAAGGTGAGGCAATCGAATTGGACTATGCATAGTGTAGTAGTTGATGTATAACTTGTTCTAAAATAACTTTTACTGAAAACTTCATGCAAAGTAATTTTAAGTACTATTCGATAAAATCTGTTGGGGAATCGATTATTTCCTTTCTCAATCACGTGTCTTCGATATTGCTGTAATGTGTGTAGCGGAAATGACTTCTCACCCATCCTTATCGCAATCCATCTTATCAACAGGACACCGCAAATGTCAGCGTTAGATTGTTCAAATTGTATGCTGATGTCTGATTATTCAAAATTTGATATCTATATACGATTTCCTTTTAATTACGAAGTTCAGGATTGCAGGGTTTTATTGAGTTATTTTAGTTATTGTCAAATTCTACACAACTTTATCGAAGACTCCCCATCCATCTGAATTGTTGACAAATAATCAGTTCATCAAATAGTGAAATACTTGCTGCTTCTTGTTTGAACTACGATGATGTTTATTGGAATTTGAGATTGCAGATGATCTAAGAAGCTTTTCACCCTATCTGCATTAATTGCTGCATCAAAATATTTTAGACAATAACATCATGAATTTGCTATATGGAGATATAAGCAAAATATATACAGTAGCCTAATTGTTTTATTTACACACTCTCATTGTTTAGAAAAATGTTAGTTACCCAACAGCAGCATCAGGCCTATGACTGACTGATTATATTATAATAAAAGTAGATTGCAACATAGATTTAACAGTAATTAATTTAGGCCAAAGTCTAATAACTTGTGGGTAATTTGCACTTACTCGCACATGGGATTTCCAAGTCATTATACATTGAAGGTGTAGATTTACACTTTCTTTCGTAGAGATTTACATTGAGTCAGTAAATCTAACTAGTCGTATTGTTGTCTGACTATTTTACTGCAGCATAGTTCAAAATTTTCGGCGAACATGATGGGTTGAAATGTGCTTAGACTTTCTCGTTTTTAGCCACTTAAAAATGGAACTTATAGAAATTCAGAAGTAAGAATGAAGGTGTAGAAATATGTGCCATATTTATCTATTCAAAAAACACCGAAAGGATGCAACATTCCCAGTTTTTATTCGATAGGTCAAGTTTTCTTAAACAAATGAAGCGCCTGATATAAAGTTAGGGGCATATTCAATAATTTTACAATTACATCTGTTCCCATGTCTATTAATCATTTGTTTAGATATTTAATAGCTAATGTAGTATAATAAGTATTTATAAGCGAAGCAAATAAAATAATTAAATATTGAGTTGCATTCTCGAAATGGTGACAGACCGAAATAGACGATTTACCAGTAGGCGTTTAGAGTGATAATCAATGGCCGTCGGAATTTCAACAACTTGCTAGTTGCAAATGTCAAGCGAAGCAAATTGTCGAAAGAAGAGATGATGCATCCCAACCCAATGCGTAGAATTATATCTGCCATGCATATGTATGACAATGGGGAATTGTGTATTACATAATGAAATCATAAAGAATATTTTCTATTCATTTGTGAAAATATTATTTCTGATTCTATTGCATTGATTTTCAATTTGGAATTTCGGACTCGCGATGGCAGTAAAGTTAAGGGTGGTTTTGCCACTTGAGAATGAATCCAGTGGTCATTCGAAACGTGGTGCAATCTACTTGTGTGAAGTCTGCGGAACCAATTTCTTAGTCTTGCTGATTGGCGCACTAAATCAATTTATTTTGTCACTACCTGATCCTATTTGTTGCGCTGATCGCAAATATGTGCTTAATTTTTCATAATAACGCAGTTTTGAATGCAATTTGCTGCATCTTGACTGCTTTGGTAAAAAACTGGTTCAGATAAAGTAAAATTCGGATTTCCGTTTGAAAGCTGCAGTATTGTGAAAAATGAAGCATATACATATATTTGCGATCAGCGCAGCATTGGATCAGGTAGTGACAAAATAGAACGAATTTGCTGCACACATCACCTAAATTTACAAATTGATTCCGCTAGCTTCACAGTGGGCTACTTTTATTTTTGAACTTGAAATTTTCAAAAAATGACAGAGAACATGTCTAATCTGAGCCCAGATTCGTGATCAGGAGGCTGAAATTGATAAAGTAGAAGCTGTTTCGAATACAATCACGCTTTAATAAAAAATGGCTGCGTAACTTCACACGCGTGTGCGACTTTATCCTCCCATTTTGTAGAAAAACAAATGCATGTTTCTCGATTTAGAATTTCAAACTCGCATTTCAATGAGACATGTGGCTAAAAGCAAGGTTACTATCTATATCGGATAATCAAATCATTAATGAGATGAAAATAATCCTCACTCATTGAAAGCACTTTATATGAGATACTTTAGAAATCGATTGGATTAAATGAAGATTTTTTGAAGCTCATAATTCATTATCAACTTCATTCAGATGATTGCAGTGGTCTTTCCGGCCCAATAATTTTGGTCTTTCTATTTCACATTCAACTGTTCGAACATGGGCGTGTCAATTTCCAATCGACCGGTGGCGGCCGCGATTCCGAATCTTGTGACTCAATGCATGATTAATTGAAAATCGCGCTATTCTGTATATTTTGAGATGTTCTCAAATAAAGTGATTAAAAGTTTTTTTAACTGCACTATTTTTGACTTCTAGACTATAAGTTTCGCTTGATGATTTCTATTCAAACGGAGACTATAAGACCAGTTGGCCTATTATAACTGTCGTGGTTTGAAAACTGCATTCCCTGTTACATAGGGTTTATTCTGCTAAGACGCAGATATTGAACGAAGCAGGATAATATGAATGATAGAAATCATTCAGATATCACCATTTAAATTAACATGACATATAGAAATCTGCAATCAGTAGAAATCTGCATAGAATATAGTTATTTATCAATAATTGCAGCAACATAGTTATCGAATAACATAACACTTTCCCCGGCTGAATAATGTTCACCAAGAAGGCACATATCGATCAACTGGCTTCTTTTTGGCGTGTAGATCGACGTGGAAGGTGCTTCCGTCTTCATTGGTGTTGTTCCATTCATCATCCTGCTGTTCCCGTTCATCTTCGGACTCACATTCACCTTTCAGCACATCCTCATCTGTGTCATCTTCTCGGTCATTTGAAGGGTTGGAAATTTCAGACGTTTCCGTCACATTTGTTTGACGAGGATACGGAGCAAGATTTCGAAGAGATACAGTATCTTCGTGACCACTTTTGAAGCGTACATTAGCATAGTTGGGAGTAGCTTCCAACAGTTCAACAACTTCAACATGTGGCTTGTATTTTGTTGAATTTCCATGGCATTTCAGGAGAACTTCTCCCAGCTGGAGCAACCATGAAGGTAAAGCACATCCAGTTGCTGTTCGCCTTTCAAAGTTAAACATACGCTCGTGTGGAGTAGCATTTGTAGCAGTACAGAGCAGCGATCGAATAGAATGAAGTGCATCAGGTAAGACTTGCGGCCAAGCATTTAGTGAAAGCCCACGATCTTCAAGAGCCAAAGTCACCGTTTTCCATATAATACCCTTGTATCTCTCACACTGGGAATTTCCTCTTGGGTTGTAGGGCGTTGTGCGACTTGAAGCAATACCGTGATGTTAGAAAAATTGTTTGACATCCTCAGACATGAAACTTGCCCCACGATCTGAATGAACAAAAGACGGTAAGCCAAAAACTGAAAATAAATCCTTTAAGCACTTTATAACAGTCTGTGCAGAGATATCATGGCACGGGAAAGCAAAGGGGAATCTGGAGTACTCATCAATCACTGTCAGTATGTATCGATATGAAGATGCAGCAATTGATAATGGCCCTTTAAAATCAATTGATAATCTTTGAAAGGGGGCTGTAGAACGTATAAGAGGAGTTCTTTCTGGATTGAGAAATTGTGGCTTTTGCTTCGCACAAGTCGAGCACTGTGAAATGACCTGTCGAACTTGATCGACTGAGTATGGGAGATTCCTTGAACGAATAAAGTGTAGCATGTGTTGAACACCTGGATGTATAAGCGCCTGATGCAGGGATTTAATGTCAAACAAACCATGACAAGTCTTAGCAGCACAATGGGCTCGTGAAAGTACATCAGCAGTAACGTTTTCTTTTCCTGATCTGTACTTGATATCATATGAAAAGGGAAGAAGTTCCATACGCCATCACATTATTTTGTCATTTTTGATTTTCCCTTTCAGACTGGTATTAAACATAAAAGATACAGCTCGTTGATCAGTGATGATCGTAAAATGCCTACCGGCAAGGAAATGCCTCCACTTTCTCACTGATTCAACAATCGCATACGCCTCTTTTTCCACTATATGATGATTGCATTCTGTTGACGAAAGTGATCGAGAAAAGAATGCAATAGGACGATCACGCTGCAGAAGAGTACCAGCAATCGTTTGGTCAGATGCATCTGTTTCGACTACAAATGGCAAATCTGTGTCAGCAATATTAACGACAGATTGGGCGATGTCTTCTTTCAGAGAAGTAAAAGCTTTCAATGCTTCGGAGGACAGTGGAGGACTGGTGCAGTCAATCAGCGGTCGTATTTTCATTGAATAGTTGGGCATCCATTTGGCGTATTAGGCAAAAAGTCCAATAATTCTTTGCAAAGCTTTTGTAGTCTGCGGTTCAGGGAATTCCAGGAGTGGACGCAGTCTCTCTGGATCAGGTTTCAGCTCACCATTAGTAATTCTGTATCCCAAAACATCAATGCTTGTCATCGAATACTTTGACTTTTCAGTATTGAACTTGAGATTGTATATTGAAGCAGCTTCCATAAATTTATTCAGATTTTCATCGTGATCTTCCTTGTCTTTTCCACAGATAGTGATATCATCCAAATATGCGAATGTACCTTTGAGATTGTTGTCGGAAATAAATTGAGTCATAAATCGTTGGAACGCTGACACGCCGCTGGTCACACCCATTGGTATTCTTTTAAATTGATATAATTGATTGCCAGCTTGAAACGCAGTATATGGACGATCTTTGGGAGAAATTTCAATTTGATAATATGCTTTCGATAAATCAATGATACTAAATACACGAAACTTAGCAATGGAATTTACAATTTCTTCGATACGAGGCAGCGGATACGCATCCAGCAAAGTAAAGCGATTTATTGTCCTCGAGAAATCAACGACCATTCGCTTCTTCCGGTTTTCTGAGCATGTAACAACTACATGGGCTCTCCAAGGGGAATGGCTTTCCTCGATCACGCCTTCAGATAAGAGACGGTGAACTTCCTCTTCAATAAACTGAGTGTCACTAGGGGAGAATTTCCTTGATTTTGTTGCAATTGGTCTGCAGTCATCAGTAAGGTTATTGAATTATTCAACAGGAGGTATATTTATCTTCGTAAGTGCACAAATATTCAGATCAGGCAATGGTCCACCATAGTTCATTGTGACATTCCTGTGCAATTTTAGAAACGGAGATCCAAGAATAACGTCAGCACATGCATCAGGGAGCACAGTCATTTCAACTTCTTTGTAAGTACGATCATTTAAAAGAATTTCGGCAGAACAATAACCGTGCAAAGGCATTGAAAAGGATGTAGATGCCATTGAAATAATCGAATTTCGCTTGCTAATTGGAAGACCAATAGATTTCGCAATACTTTCCTTGATAAAATTGTCGTAGCTACCAGTATCAAGTAATCCATTCAAACGAACACCGTTCAAGAAAACTTCAGTTGGAATCGGAGGAGAAACGCCTGCCAAAACACCTGAATTATTAAGAACGGCAGAGGAGTAAAGTTTTCGAGTGGATTTACAAACTTTTGAAAAATGTCCTTTCTTTACAAAATTTACAAAAATAATATTAGCAAATACGCATTGCACGCTAAATGAGAGCGCAATTATTACCGGGGTGGTTTATAGTGTACATACTAAATGTAAATCTGGCGTTATCAATAAATTTATTTGTTTTCAATACAGAGAATTATATTACAATCATATTATAACATCACAGGGACTTGCTATGCACATTACTGCGTGGCATTGTGTGATTCATATAATCGTGTACTATACGAATATGTTTGATGCCATTGTATAAAATAACGCATTCCCACAGGATTCCCATAGAGATCTAATATATGGTGTGGTAATGAAAAATCGCGTCACGTGGTAACTCTATGTAGTCTTAGTCTAGTCATATACAATCTCAGTCACGAGCACACCCTTACAGGTGTGCCTTTGTAGGTGTCGAACTTCTATTCAGTGCAATTGTCTCAAGCGTTGAAAGACTAAATAGGCAAATAGCTTTATTTGTTCCTCATGAGGTAAATTTCATTAAAAAGTCACTTTGGAAAAAAATCGCGCGATTCCTGGTCATCCAGAATTGATTGATAGCGGAATCGATTAACTGCGCCCGCCACTGCTATCGACGGTGCCAAAACCTCATGGTCGTTGTCCAAAACCTATAAAAATGGCATCCTGCGCTGAATATTGAAATGTATTCTGCAACCCCTTATGTTAGGTTGCATTGATTTTGGGCTTATGACTTCGATCGATGATTTTTGATGGATTTCGATTTTTAATTTCGATAGACTTAGTTTATGTACCAAATGCTAACTTAATTTTCCAAAATTCCAAATTAAAAATTGCAATAAATAGTAATTCCAACCTCATGTCTTCATTTGGTCTGATTTAGTTCGTTTAAAACCATACATGCATTCATAGAGTAAGTATATAGTAGGTAGAGTGTCGACTCAATGAAATGTCAGCATACAGTGGAAAGTTTTATATCAGGAAGATTCATTTTTGTGAGGAGACAACGTTCCTGCGGTCTAAAAAATTGTTTATCAATTTTTAAAAATTATATTTTTGCAAATTATTGCTGTGTTTATCAGGGTGCGAAGTAGGATTAAGTTACTGGGGGGATGCCAATCTTCATGTAGGCTATGTGCTGAATGAGACCCATAATTATCTTCGAAGCGGCTAGGTATAATTCGTCTGGCAAATCTCTGTCTTTCACGCGCTGATATGGAGTTGATTACTAAGCTTAGTAGGCCTAATAATTAGTAGGCCATCTAATCCTCTCACAATACCGGTAGGCTACATAGAACAAGTAAATGCGGCAAAAACTCTCATTTATTCAATGAAAAAAGCGAGAGTTTCGCTCGCAATTTTGTGGTGGAACATGAAACACGGTTTTGACCACGTGCTGAACGATGCGATTTCAGCCAATCCACGACGTACTTAGCAAAGTTTACTTGGGTGATTGGTGGCCCATTGATGTTGAGAAAAAGAACAGCATTACAAACATTTACACTCAAACGATTCCGATCTTTTGTGATCATATCATTCATCGCACTAAAGCCTCTTTCACATTCAGCCGTACACACAGGGAAAATCTTGATGACATCGCAAAATTCTTTGAAGTCAGACGTCTAGCCCGGATTTGGCCTCTCGAAATGAGGAGACTCCGTTCATCACATTCTGTTTGAAAAACTCTGCGACTTTCATGACCTCTCTGTCACCATAGATGATTCGGTCATCCGATGTTGGCCACCTTCTCTTATCTAAAAACGTACAGTCTTTCAAAAGTTCGACGTCGAATCTCACGTCTAGGTTATCGATGACGGCCTGCACGAATTGTGTTCGGAACTTAGAATTAGTACTTCCCTTCAAGGTGACTCCTTTGAAGTTCCCATTGAGCTCCAGCTGTTCAGCGAGCTCCTGAGATGATGGCCCTCCATTCTCCTTGTAGCTCTCCAGGACTTTCCGTAGACGCAGGATGTCTCCTGACACAGTGATGAGGTTCGCCTCGACCATCTGCATCTGTAAAATATTGCTGATTTTTTGGCGATGTTCCTACTCACTTAGGTGAACATTCATGTTATCATAACGACCATTATGATTATCTAGAATACTTTACAAAAAAATTACGAAAATCATCTCAGACCAAGCCAGATACTTTAATAGATTATCAGAATACTTTATAGAAAAACAATTAAATCATCTTGCGTAGACCAAACCAGATACTTTAAAGGTGTAAAGATGTGACCAAGTAAAGGTGTGATTGAATCATTGATGCAATTGCTAGGGAAAGTAGAGTCAAAACACCGTAGAATCGGAACTTACTTTCAAGCTGAGTGCTTTCAGCTCACGAAGACAATCCCTTATAACACACATTTGTTCCACAAATTGATGTCGATCAATATGATTTCTCAATCGGGATAACTTTGTATCATCCGAGTTCCATCAGTTCCATGATCAGTTCATTGAGAAGAATTAAACAGCTGTGTGTGTTGTGTTGACGGTGTGTCAGTGTGTCATTTCCAAACTTCTTCAATCGGCTTCTGCACCGATTCTACCAGTAAAACAAGATTAGGTTCTTGCGTTGCCAACTTACTGTCAATTTGAGCCAATCCCTAATTCCAATGAAACGCTATTAACCGGGGTCCCCTGTTCCGCGCTCCTTGGTCATCCCCAAAATAGCGGACAAACCGGACACCGTAGCGCTATAACGGACAGGATCCTAAAATACCGGACTGTCCGGTATAAATACCCGACGTTGGCAACCCTAGTTATAAGTACCCTTGGAAAATATTTGAAAGCTTACCTAAAGCACGATCCAAATCGAAGTTGGTTGATGACAATGATCGATGCGACAGACGAAATTGCAGGAAAAACTCGTGGAGAAGCGACGAATGATGATGAAAAAACAGAGTTCGGTCAAGACACATGCACTAACTGCTGCCCACGCAGTGGACGGGGTATTAGTGAGTCAGATGTCCTTCATTGCAGCAGCAGCACACACACATGCGCTGCAGCATTGAAGATAGCCGTCAAGTGGAATCGGCTAAAATCCACTCTGAGAGACAGAAAAAGTAGACATACATTCTGACAGACACATCACTGGGAGGAACAATCTGGGATCCCCCCCCCCCCAGGACTAATCAAACCTGTGTACTGGTGGGGATTCAGATGATCACTGGTAGGGACGGATCCCCCCCATCCCCCCTTACTTCACACCCTGGCGTTTATATACTAGCGACTTGAAAACTCAGACTTCAATATAAGCTGCATGAAATTGATTAGACATTAAAAAGAATGAAAACTTGCCAACGAGCATCCTAATAAAACGGAAATTTGACTGATTATCAAGAAAATTCCCAATCCACATCATAATACAGGTCTTCATACAAAATTTGAGATCTTATTCTGCTTCTTGGCTCAAACTTGTTAACTTAGAAGATCTGCTTCATGCGTCTTTTTTCCATCAGGCTAAATGGATCGGTTAAGTTAAGCCTCCTTGTTGCTTAAATTATTCACTATACAACACTGCATCCTGCTGTCTATGCATCAGTATGTGAAATTGAGTTATGAATGGTTAGAATTATGATACTCTATGCGATCAGAATTCATCTATATACTCATATTTAATTATGTGGATTGATGCAATTTTTACAGTTGCATAATTTTAAGATTCACCAAATTAAGTTTCATTTTTTGTCTGAATCTGAATAGTATTGGGGACCATTTGGTAGACCCATTTCCATCCTCTTTGTTAATTATGATCATTGTCTTTATTGTGATATTTTGCTCTTTCAGTGACGGTAGTTTAAGTGACATGATCACACTTAAGAAAATATTTCTGTTGATAAGGCTAAGCATTAATGTGTGGCACTTCCATCGAGGCTAATCTAATGAACATTACCTCTCCAAGGTTGTCATAAAACTGAGAATTTGAAGAATACTACACATTATTTCCACTGTGCTGCTATCATGATCACTCAATTCCGTGGCAATTTCTTCAAAACTGTAACAATTTGCATATGTCACAATTAGTACAGGTCAAAACTCGAGTTCCTTTAATAAAATCGAAACTGCATACACATTGGATTTCATTAATACTGAGTGGCTTCACTACATACATGTGATATACTTGCTCTATGGACGCACTATCTAATTAAAAGTCGCATCTAGAGCATGTACATGTACTTCTTGCATTATTATAACCTGCATTCCATTATAAAAGTCCTCCAGATGAAAATGATGTGCGGTCGATGCCCCTCAAGAAATATTCATTAATTTATTTTATAGAAAAGAAAGTTAAATTTGTGCGACGTTTCGAATGACAACTGCATTTATTTTTAGGTGATAGAAGCTGCCATTGCGAATTCGAAATTGAAAAGTAACACAATATGATCAAAAATACTGACAGAAATAGCATCATGAACACGTGGGAGCGAATGTTGCGAAAAGCTGGTGGATGTCAGCTACATAATATCATGCTGCAGTTCAGTCATAATGGCAGCATTATCACTTGCGAAGTTAGCCGGCGACAATTAGCTAATTCGCGCATTATGTCACCTTTTACTGTTGACTATTATTTTCTCTAGTAATCCGCCTCCATTCCCGAGGTTTTATTTTATCCCTCACCTATTTACCATTGTCCACATGTGGCTAATCTACCTAAAAAATAAGTGAATTGTCGACGCTGAATGTGAAGTGATCAAGTTCAACGTAGCAAAGTGCGTCAAGGTAACAAAATTAAAAAAAACAAGCTAACGACTAGTTAATTTTCTAAAAGGTGCAAAATATGATTTGAAAGAACATTATTATATCCTAAAATGTCTAAAAATTTTGAAAATACTTACTAGAAAGACAAACAACGGTTCTCCTCTCCTCATGTGGAATGAATTGTCGAGTAATTCGTTCTGTTCAAATTATGTTTATCACATATATATTGAAAAGATTCTATTTAACAGTCTGCCCATTCAGATGATAAGAGGACAGGTCTGTTTCCAATCAAAATATCAGAAAGATAGAGGGACGGATTGTAGCAAAGAATTTCATGCTTTCTGTTGATTGTAGGCTTGAATATTGTGTCTCGACTGTTCGTCAGCCTTGCGGCACTACTGCAGTTTAGTGCACCCTCTATGAAAGAGACGGAAACGCGCCTACTGCAGTTTAGTGCACCCTAAAACAACGGCGCATTTTCCCGCAAACGATGACTACGCACATTACACCGAAGCGCGCGCTCGGTGTAATGTGCGAAGACGAAGACGAAGACACACGAAGACACAAAGACACTCATTTATAACTATAGGGAAGAACGAACGGCATTCATTCTGTTGATTAAATCATGTTGTTCTCACATGCATTTTAGGGTGCACTAAACTGCAGTAGGGGTAAAAGAGGGTGCACTAAACTGCAGTAGTGCCCAGCCTTGCAGTGAAGTGATCTGAAAATCCTTGATGCAACCTATATTTCCATGTTAATTTTTTAATATCCTCATAGAGACCTGGAAGTTCCCGACGCCGTTACGAACCTACTAAATATATCGGCCCAAAGTAGGTTTTAGACATCCGCAAATTTCTAATGAAGAGTGCTGGATAAAGCCTCTTCAAGTTTTGATAGCTTAGTATGTAACCCGCACTGGATGCATGTGCTTGATTAAGAAGCCGACAAACCACTTTCAGATGGTCCGATAGTCGTTTCCTTTGATAAAAATTCTTGCTACCCATCGTCGAAGATGGATGATTATTTGGAAAGTAGACTTAAGCATTTTGGCAAAGAAGTTCAAACTATTTTGCAGGAAGAATCGAACTTTTTGCCACTATTTTTCTTTTTAGAGAAAAATGAGAACACTCCTTTGTTATGTCGACGTTTTTGATTTATATGAGACAAGAAAAATAAAAGGGTGAAAACCGCTCGACATTTCGTCCGCCGCGGACTTATACCAGCAGAAAGAATTGATTGTATTATATCTAGCATTTTGAAAATGCACTTCAGCACATTTTCAAGCATTTAAATGACGGAACAATTAATTCAATTGCTAAATAGTGTTAAAATTCCTAGTAAGGATGATTTAATCATCATTTCGCTAATTGTATAACAATTACCGAACATCCTAGCATCCCGATATAGTTGGATATTGAATGCAATAATAAAAGTTTAGAGCAGTATTGGCATCGAATTAATGCATTCTGTCTTAGCACAAATCAAAAAGAAGGGTTGATAACTTTTGCATGTTGTAATTATAAGATAAGATATCAAGACAGCGTGCATAAACATATAAAAAGAGTACCCATGGGTGTACATTTTGCCCAAGCTATTGCACTGATTTCATGAGCCACATGCAACAATTGGCCATTAATTAAGCTTTTCTACGTCCCTCTGTATGAGATACATCGATTCAGTAAACTCCAACACAGAGCTCACTGTAGAAGCTCATAACACAATGAACTGGTTACCCTTCACAGATATAAAAGTAAAAATAGTTAGTGATGAAATTCAATATGCATGGTGCCACAAACCTGGCCATTCTGACAAACCTAGAAAAAGGACTTTTTGTGCCCAATCACGCTAAGAGTGATTTCATTGATAATCGCTTAAATTACATGACTAATTGATGTAGCAATGGAGTTATATAAAATGCTAAAATTAACGAATTTAATAACATTCCAATTACCTAAGTATAAATGTAGTACATTATATAGATACACAGTATGTAAATAATGTAGAGAGACCGTAAGACAATTCTCCTCTCGGCACGCAGTATACGTGTTATTATTAATAAGTCAGCATCCAGAGCTCTCTATGAGCATATTAAAAATTAACATGGAAATGTAGGCAACACAGAGGATTTTCAGGTCAGTTTAATTGCTAAGTAGACGAACAATCCAGACGCAACATTCACTAACGTTATTAGTAGTTGTAATGTTTATTGACAACAGAATGGAAATCATACAGATATTTATCATTTTCATATGTACACATTTTCGAGATTATGCATTATAGATGAAGACAAAAGTAAGCATAAAAGTAACTAATCTCACAAAGAATTTGCGTAGCGAGTCATGTATGGGATGAAAGACATGTATCTCACAGAAGTGCGTGTTAACTCGGAATAGAATTTGGAAGTCCTCGGCATGCAGTTAGGTATCAAACCATGTAGGAGATGGTCTGGTTTTTCTGCAATTTCCAGAAAGAGTTGCAAGCTCTGTGTCTGCCGACGAACGGTGACAATGTCCAGAGGACAATTGCAGGATGCATTGACATTGTCAAACATGATCAGTTTGTGCACTCGTTTATTAGCAGCAGATAAAATATCGGCAAGGCGGTGTTTTATTACAGTATTACAACGTATCACAAAGTATTACATGCTTGACGTCTACAAACAACTGACGACAAGTCGCTGAAGTTAGCACCAACGTTAGCACCAACTTTTTTCAAACATTTTGCTCAAAGACGAAAACCAGCTCACTTATGTAAAACAATGCGAAAAATTTGCCTCTGACATCAAAAAAGCCGTTTGACAACCATAACATGACAAAAAAGTATATTTTATGTCAAAAAATGCAAAAAAGTTGGTGCTAACATTGGTGCAAGTCTCCAGACACCACAAAAAAATTTGCTCAACGCAGATTCCACTCAAATCGAGCTCTACTCATCTCAACTGAATTTGCTCAAAGCAATACACCATCCAACTCCGCATATCTTGCTCTCCAGAGACCGGAAAAATTAGAAGAAAATGCAAAAAAGTTGATCACTCGCCTCCTGATTGCACAAATAATCTGCTCAACGCCGATTCCACTCTAATCGAGCTCCACTCATCTCAACTGAATTATCTTGCAGCAGTCCTCTCTCATTTTGATCAACTCACGTTCTACAAGTAATGCAATTCCTAATTAATGTCATTCACTGCTTAGTAAATCTTCACACCGTGTCTGCCATTTGGCATTTGACCATCGATCGTTAAGAAGGTGGTGGGCGCCGAAGGCCCGTCAAATTTGTTCTAACTTTTTACATTCTACTTGTGGGACCAATAAAGATTGAAATTTCGAGTCAGCTACCTCAATGTACTTACCTGTGATGCTCATGCGTTCATTTGAATAACTCAATCTTCATCTCCAATGCTAGCTAAAATCACATCATCAGGGTGTCTTAGTCAGCAGATGACTAGTCTGGTGTCAATTATCAAGTGACCAATTAAACGTCATCGCTAGGATAAAGTTGACCAAGTCCTCTATTGCAATACAACGGTAGAATTCGCAATAGAAGAATGTTCTAGCAAGCATTTTACTATATTTCGTATAAGCAATTCCAATTCAATACGTACTCATGTATGTCGGTAACCGAAACCAATTCGCAATGCGCAGACAAGATCGAAGACGTGAGCAGTGTATTGAAGCTAAAAAATACAGAGAGAACAGGATGTTGTAGTAAGAGATAACTGCAAATGCGAATGAAACAATAATGTCAAAGAGTCTCTGTGCGTCCCCAAAATTGCTTAGTAAAGTCAATGTTGGTGATTTGTAGCGTCAGATAAGGAGTCAATGTCAGGCTTGATTGCAGAGGAGACTCAAAGGAGGACGTCTTGAAGGTGAGCGTCTGAAAGTCGAACTCTCAATTTGCTTTAGGCAAATTTCATGTGACAGAGCAGTTGCTCACATGAGTGTGTGTGTGGTCCCGAACAATGAGATTTGCAAAATCTACCGTATACCGCATGGGTCGCACAGTGGTATATAAATTTTTCATGAGAACTATTAGGTGCATTGATATCCCCATATCCTGAAATATGGTACAATAAGTGTCGTGGTCCACGCAGTCAAACGCTTTTTGATAATCAATGAAGCACACGTATAAGTCTTGTTGGTATTCTCTTGTTTTTTCTATCATTAATCTGAGGTTGACAATGTGGCTTCTCGTCCCTCTGCCTCTTCAAAATCCTGCTTGCTCCTCGGACAGTTGTGGAAATAGAAATTTTCTACAGATTGATCATAAAAACCGGACCACCTAAATTGTGTCAAACTTCAATCGATTCTTCCTGGAGATGACGAAGCTTTGCTAAGACAAGAGTGGGAGAGTTTAGATCAAGAAGTAATCATCCGCCTGATCAAAAGCATGCTTTCCCGGATTCCACAGATGATTGAACTTTCTGGTGAGGTTACAAAATAATAGTGACCACCGGCGAACGTGCCACGATGAGCCAACTGGCTCTAATGAGCCACTGAACAGCAAAGAACTTTTACTTCAACCTTTACTTTTATTTCTCTGCCTAATTTGTATCTGTAATTGACAAAATTTTATAAAACGAGACAAAATTTAGGTGGTCCACTTTTTATGATCATCACAGTAGTCTTTTCTGTAAGATATTCAGGATGACTTTGCTTGCATGCGAGATTAAGGCTATTGTTCGATAATTACCACATTCGTTCCGGCAGCCTTTCTTGTATATTGGCACAAAAAAGGATTTTTTCCAATCTGCGGGCCATTTTTTCGCTACCCATATTACATTACATATAGATATAGGAGTCTTAACTGTTCTTCTCCGCCCGCCTTTAGGAGTTCTATGGGAATTTCATCGCATCCGGGAGATTTCCGTTTGTCTACATGTTTGAGGGTATCTTTCACTTCCGCTTCAATGATGTTTGGTTCACCAACATAAGGTGTCACTTCAAAGGTTGTTTCTATCGTCGGGTCTCTTTTTTATAGAGGTTTTCCGTGTATTCTTTCCATCTTTGTTTGACTTCTCTTTCTTCTGTCACTGTCCTGTTATTTGCAGTTTTACCTTGCATGGAACGTTCCTGTAATATTTCTAATTTCCTTGAAGAGGTCTTTGATCTTGCCTAGTTTGTTGTTAGCCTAAATTCTTTGGCAGGCTTCTTGCATGGTTTTTCCTTATCTTTCCTAACCTGCCTTTGGAATGCTTGATTCAGTATCCGTGTTTCTTCAACATTCCCCTTACCTTTTGCTGTTCGCCATGTTTCAGCTATCTGGATAGCATTATCCGAAAGCCACGGTGATTTTTTTCCTGCTTCACGTGGGTATACATTTGTCTGCAGTTTCTTTTACTGTATCGTTTATGCCTGTTCATATTTGATCAACGTTTTTGTAATTCAGGAGTTGGAATCTATTTTTCAATTCCGATACATAATTGCCATCTATTCTGTTCAAATCATATTTCCTTTATGGCTGTTTTCTCGGTGCATCTTTCAGTTTTATCTTCAGCTCTGCGACAAGTGGATTGTGGTCGGTCCCGCAATCTGGTCCTGGCATGGTAGTCACTCTTCTTATAGAGCTTTTCCATCTCCTGGGACAAAGAATATATTCGATCTGAATTCGAGTTCGATTGTCCGGTGACTACCATGTCTGCAGTCTTCTCTCGTGCTGTTTGAACAGAGTATTTGACGCCTAAAGTCCATTTTGACAGCAGAATTCGTTCAAGCGATCAACCCTTTTGGTGTGTTGTCGCATTGTTACTTATGACAATGCGGCTATTGTGTTACCGAGTCCCGAACTGTCAGTGACCGGCTCGGCTTGACTATCGTTCATGTGCGACTTAATGTGCATGCATGACATTACACTTTCATAAACGCGCTGTGCCTGTTTCAATAATACGACACGTATATTCGGACTGGCTGTTTTCAATTCAAACTAACCCTTGGGAATAAATACTCAACATATTATTTGGCGACGAGGATTATGGGCAAGACTGCAGCATCAAGGCGACTACCAGCGATAACTCCGGATAAATTTTGGTCTCATGCAGGAGAAGAAGCAGCATTACCTTGGCCACAGTGGGAAGAAAGTTTTCGAAATTACATTACTCTTCTCAATGAAGGTGTACCAGTTGCCGATCGGACGTCGGATGCAACGAATAACGTCATTCTACAGCAACTCCTTGGTAATGCCGGTCTCAAAGCATTCTCTGCTCACTGAGACTATTCAAAGAAAGACACGCTTACAACTGATCAATACTTAGCTGCTGCCAAATCTGTATTTCACAAATCAGTCAGTCAAGTCAGGGCGCATGTCGAATTCTCCAAGAGGATGCAAGGCTCAACAGAATCAGTATCCGAGTATATATTATCGCTTCGAACGCTCATCGCTGAATGTATATTCCCTGTCAAGGCCACGGATCCAACTAGCGTTCCTTTAGGCGACCTCAAAGAATTTCTGCTTGCGATTCAACTGGCAAGGGGAATCTACAATAAGAAACTCAACAAAGAATTCTACAGGAGAGTACGATTGACCTTCAAAAATACAAAGACATTGCTCAGGCTGAGGAAACATCAAGGAAAGACACTTCTTGTTTGAATTCAAATGCTACAGTCCGTTTCATAAAAAGTGGATCATCCAAAAATTTGACTAAATAAAACATAAGTATGATACAGAAAGCATTTTTCATGTTATTTCATGTCCTTAATATATTTAAATGTCCTTATATAATCTGATAAGCTATGATACAGTAGCGGTTCTTAAGAAGCTAATATTTTGTGGCCTTACCCTTACTGTCAATGACATTACCAATTCGTCTAGGCATTGATTCGATGATATCGTTGATTTTTGACTGATCTAACTTTCTCCACTCTCTTTTTAACAGCGACGCAAGTTGTGATACGCCATCTCTAGGTAGCAGTGAACGACGAACGTTACGTTTTAGAATACTCCATACATTTTCTATGGGATTCAGATCAGGAGAACGAGCTGGCCAAGATAATGTCATAAGCCCTAATTGAGACTTACATAAGTTGACTCTACTACTCCTGTGACACGTAGCATTATCATCCATAAATAACCAAGTCGATGGATCACCAAGTTGATCTGTCATTTGGCCAATGTTCATTCGTAAAACATTCACGAATCAGATTTTATCCATAATCTCAATCGACCATCACTATTCTTCAGACGGACTGATGCCTCATCAGACCAGACAACCCGATCCCATTGATTTCGCCAGTGACAATGACTCATTGCCCATCTGAGACGTCTTTTTGTATGCTGATCTGATAATTCGATCTGAGAGGGCCTCTTACAGTTCTTGAAATTCGACTCAATAAGTCTTCTACGAATAGTGGACTTAGAAATAGACGAGTCTAGTGCAACCATCTCAGTTAACGAGAGACTTGGATCAACTTTAACAAATCTCAAAATTAAGCGGTCTCTACGTTTGGATGTTTTGTGTGGACGGCCAGAGCCCTCTTTACGACATAGTCGAAAATCATCATTATGCCATCGATGCACATTTGTGTAAGGGACATTTAGTCGCTTGCTTGTAGCTCGCAAAGAAAACTCTAGTTCTAGCAAGGCTGACACTTTGCCTTTTGTGAATGCGATCTCGTTATTGTTCATTTGTGCTTTGTATTGTTTTCAACCGGTAAGAGATAGATTTCTAGCTGAAAGCAATCAGGAGTGCTGCCAACACCACCGCAACGAAGTCAGGAAGCTATGGAACATGAAGTCCAGTTAATCACATGTAGCAGTTACATTATTGTTGATGAATAATGGTGCTATACTGGCTCTGATTGACCGATTTTCTTTATTTTTGTTTTGCTTGATAGCTTTTGGCTTGTAGAACAACATATTACATAACAAAGGAAACAAATGTAATTTTATAAGAGTGAGGTATGATTTTGTGTAACATTGCTAAATGAAGATCAAATTATCTACTACTTTTTATCTATAACAGGAAAACAACTCAATATTCATGCTTGAAATTTCCAACAATGATATTAGTAAGCACAACTGACATATCTTCCAAATTTCAGAGAAATTCGTTCAAGTTTTGGCGGAGTTAGACAAAATTGAAGTTAAGGCGATGTTTATGGGTGATCCATTTTTTATGAAACAATCTGTAGTAAAATAGCAAAGACAGAGGCAAAGCCACGATTTCAAAGGAATGTACAATAATCGAATTCAATGTGGAAGAAATGTGTGGGATGTGGCATCAATGGACATTCGCATGGAGATATCAAATGTAAAGCCAAGGGGAAACAATGTACCTTCTGCAAGAACTACAATCATTTCGAGAGGTGCTGCTTGAAAAAACAATATCAGTCGAGAATGGCGAAGCAAAATCAAGCTCAACCCAAGATGATCAGCGGTATCCATGTTATCAACGGTTCGTCAAGACGATATTTTGAAGCAAAAGTAACAATCATGGCACCATCTGGTAATCAAATGGAGTTGTTAACAGAGGTGGACAGCCAATCTGATGTTACGGGAATAACTTCAAGTCAATATAAACGCTATTTCAAAGGTGATACGAGATTGAATAATTCTCAGGGGCGTCTTACAAATTTCGATGGATCAAATATAAATGGAATTGAAGGTAGTTTCGATGCTAAAGTCTCATTCAATGACCGACATGCTGAACTAACAGTTTTCGTCATACCAGATGAGTATGGTGCAGTGATCGGGAGAGACGCGATATTGAGTTTGGGTCTAGTTCTCGATGGTACTACTTTGACAGTTCGAAAAGTGGAAGCGGCAACCCCATCAAACAATTCATGGGAGGTAGCTGGACTATTATCGTTGTTGGGAGAAATGTCGAATCTTACAAGAGAAGGCATTGGAAAATTCCCTGATTTCAAGCATCGAATTGAATTGATTCCTAATGCTGTTTTACCAAAGCCATCAAAGTTAAGGCCTGTACCATTGTATCGTTGGGAGAAAACAATGGTTGAAATAGACAATATGGAGGAACAAGGAATTTGGCACAAAGTCGAGCGATCAAAAGTCGTTAATGGTATGGTAACTGTCGACAAACCAAATGGTGATGTACGAATTACAACAGATTTGTCACAGCTTAACAAAATAGTGGAGCCAATGCGTTTTCCTTTGCCCAATATCCGTGATATATATACCAGACTTCGAGAAGCAGCTTATTTCTCCAAGTTGGACCTTCGAAAAGGGTATTTCAATATCGATATTGATGAAGAAAGCAGCTGGTTGACGACGACTATAACTCCGAAGGGTCTGTACGCTTACAACAAATTGCCTATGGGACTGAAAGATTCTGCATCAGTGTTCCAGTCCTTGGTTCAACAAACTCTTGCTGATGTACCTGGTTGTCAACCATACATAGATGACATACTGGTTTATGGATCAAGCCGCATGGAGCATGATGAGAATTTACGCGAAGTCCTCAATCGTCTAAACGAGAAGAATCTACGTCTAAATATGGCAAAGTGTGTAGTAGCTTCACCTTCAGTGACTTTCCTCGGACATGTGATATCAGCAGGAATAATTCGCCCTGACCCCAAAAACATTGAAAGTATAAGGAAGTTCAAGGAGCCTACGAGCATTAAAGAACTACAATGTTTCATTGGCATGTTGAATTATTACCAAGAATTTTTGCCAAAGTTCACTGATATCGCGGAACCGCTACGAGAGCTTATGAGGAAAGGAACGAAGTTTAATTGGACAGAAAAAAGGAAAGCCGCATTTACAACACTGAAAGATATGGTATGCTGCGACCTCAGACTTGGTATCTTCGATCCCAAATTTCAAACCATTCTCGCTGTTGATGCCTCTGATTATGGCGCTGGAGGAGTATTATGCCAAATTCAATACAACAAAGAGATTCCAATTGCTTTCGGACATCATACATTTAGTCCTCGAGAACGTGGATGGGCTGTCAATGAACGTGAAGCTTTTGCAGCAATGTATTTCTGCGAATATTTTGAAAAATATCTTCTGGGTCGACCATTTTTATTACGTTCAGATCACCAGCCTCTGTCAGGAATATTGCAAAATGCCCATAACAGAAGAAAATCAGCGAAGTTTGGAAGATGGATGGACCGGTTATCAGAGTTCGACTTCACAATTCAATACCAAAGCGGTGTCAACAATGTAGTTCCTGACGCAATTTCTCGACTTTTGGATGGTTCAACTGAAACAGATAAGGAAGAACAATTGCAAAGACTCCGGAAAATAAATGAAGAGGGTTTTTCTGCCAAAATATTCAAAGATGCGACGTCGTCTGATCCGCTTCTGCAGCAAGTTTGTAAATTCATAACAAACGGTTGGCCAAATTCTCTCAAAGACAGCAGCCAAGATCTACAGCAATTATGTAAATTACGGCATGAATTGGCAGTAGAAAATGGTTATATTATTCGTGGCGAGAAAAACAGAATTCTTGTTCCTCAATCATTGCGCAGAGATCTCCTGAAAAAAGCTCATCAAGGACATCCAAGAATAGTGAGGTTTAAGCGGAAATTGAGGGATCTCTATTGGTGGCCAGGTTTGGACAAGGAGTCTGAACGATTCGTAAAACAATGTCTACCTTGCAATGATTCAGCGAAGTCAACGCCAAAACTTCAAATGCCCCACATGAGTCTGAGAGTGCCAGAGACATCATGGGAAGAAGTATCTATGGATATCACGGGACCATTTTCAAATGCTCCAAGTCATATGAAATATATGGTGGTGATCATAGATAACTACTCTCGATTCCCTGAAATATTATGTACAACGGATAATTACGACAAGGAAGATCAAATCATGGCTCAGTCAAATTTTTGCAAGATATGGGAATCCTTCGAAAATAATTACAGACAACGGTCCCCAATTCAAGAGCGAAGAATTGAAGAATTTCCTCCAGGATAGAGACATTTTTCAAGAATTCACTCCTGTCCATACACCTCAACAGAATGCATTCGTGGAATCGTTCAACAGGTATCTCAAACATGGCGTTCAAACGTTCGAGAATAGTCATCTTTCATGGGAAGAAAATCTGAATCAATTATTGGCTCAATTTCGCAATAGCAGTCAAGAAGCTGATGAGAAGAGTCCGGCTGAGAAGTTTCTCGGTCGACAACATAGACTTCCTTTTCATATTGTTCGTTTTCGCACGAGAAGAGGAGAATCGGGAGAGTCTGCGAATGGTCATGGTAAGACACTTTATCAAGTCGGAGATAAAGTGCGAGTGAGGCGACCTCACACTCCGAAAGGACGGAGCCCATGGAGCGAACCGCTGACAGTCATCAAAGTTCGGGGTCGATGGAATTACGAACTCTCGGACGGCAACCTGTGGAATGCCAGGAGAATGCGGCGGTACGTGGAAGAATCTCCTACCACCTATCATCCACCAGAATCTCCGGACTGGCTGAGACGATCGGATCGGGAGAATAAAGGAGTGCCCCCATTGAGGTATAATCCTGCTCAATATGTTAGAGTCGATCTGCTCAAATTTGAGGAGGGGATAATTGGTGTTGTCGCATTGTTACTTATGACAATGCGGCTATTGTGTTACCGAGTCCCGAACTGTCAGTGACCGGCTCGGCTTGACTATCGTTCATGTGCGACTTAATGTGCATGCATGACATTACACTTTCATAAACGCGCTGTGCCTGTTTCAATAATACGACACGTATATTCGGACTGGCTGTTTTCAATTCAAACTAACCCTTGGGAATAAATGCTCAACATATTACCTTTCTTTTCCATTTCATACTCCAAAAGGCCCAGTGACTCCATGTGCTTCTTCCTTACCATTTGTAGCATTGAAGTCCCCAATATGCACAGTACAGTATGTCTCTTTTCGGTACCTCATCCACAGCCTTCTGTGCCATTTCGCAGAAAGCTTCTATTTCTTCTTCAATTTTCTTCTGTATCATCTGCCGCTTTTGCAGGCGCGTATATTCGGATAACGGTCATATTGACTGGCTTACATTGTAGTCTGACTGAGATTGTTCTTCAAGTGAATGGATTGAAACCTAGGACGCATTTGTTTAGCTTCTCCTATGTAGATATAGTACCATACTTATCATAATTGAATTTTCATGAACAAGATAATACATGTGCTGTACCGGTACATGTACAACGTGTGCAAATATGCAATCCTGTAGCATATTAATGGTTAATCAGTTATCTAATCAGTTTAAAAAATGGTTTATATTCATTATGCGCACATGGCTTACAAGTTAAGGCAGTTTTTTTAAACATATTCTATATTCAAAGAGATCTAAAACAATCACAACACATGCCAAAGTGACTTACTATCTTCAATGACTCGATTCACTGCTAAATGGAACTCATAACAGCGAGGTAGCGGTAAAAAGTATTTTTAAGCAATGGGGGTAACACCGTTTACCTGGGTTCCCTGACCATGACATCCCTGAACAGAGCCCCTGTGGTCTATCGCACGCACACTCGATTCGGCTCCATACTGTGTCATCAATGCATCCCTTCCCTTCACACCTGCTGACCACTCATGTTATTACTGAATTAGGCATCAAGTGAAGACTCCACACAGTCGCGTAGCCAGAATTTCATTTCCTGGGGGACAGTAAATGTGGCATAATTAATATAAGCCTATACTTAATAATTTCGATGTAGTGTACTGATTCTACAGTGTACGCTACTCTTCTTGATAACATCGTCAAATTCTGCGCACATTCTTAATACGGACTATTATGGGATGGAAGTGCTGTGCCCCAGGCTATAAATCTGACTTAAAAACTCGAAAGGTGACATTGCATTGCTTTCCTCAAAGCCCTTCGACTCTGTCAGCTTGGTTAGGATGCATACCACGGGAAGGTTTCTATCCTTCTTCATCATCAAGACTGTGAGCTCACTTCATTTTGTTGACACTGACTTTATTACTGAAAGTGTAGATCAAACAAGGAAAACGGGTTTATTGAAGAATTGAAGATTGAAGAAAGATGCCGTTCCATCAAAATTTTACAATTTACTATCATATCTTTCCTTCGAAGCTCCAACTTAAAGGCCAACTGCATGTGCAACTTCCGTGAAACGACAAGACAAAGAAAACAGGACGACTCAGGAATTGATTTGGGAGATGTGGGAAGAAGATCGTGTTGACAATCTCCAAAGGCTATATGATAAGTTTAACGCCTACGAGTGCAAACCATCGGGCTTCATCGCCGTTCGCGATTCTGAATCAAATAGTGCGGATTATTACATTCTCATTGATACTTCGGAAATTCCTAAAGTAAGAGCTTCAGTGAAAGTCAACTCTGATATGTCTTTTGTTGCATCTTGTTTTGGTGTTCAATTTGATGTAGGCCAGAGTAATTACAAGATTATATATACAAGTATATATATACAAGATTATCGATGACAGCCACAAGCGCAGAATGAAGTCTAGGCTCTAACAATATTGATTTAATATAAGTGGCTTATCATTCGATACATGTGTAGCTAGAAGCAAAAGAGAAATAGAACAGGTGTTTATGTATAGCCAGTCATGAATGGCCTCTACTTGTAGGTGTCGCAAGATCGTGTCGTGTCCTGGCTATAAGCCATATCGAGACGTCTGTGACAGTACAACTAGTATCGGCGCCTGACCGACTATCTGACTCATAGAAATGAACATCTCTCGCGATCGTTGCGCAACAGAAGACATACGAAAATTAACCAAGCGCGTTACTGTAGGATTTCAGATTCTCATATTGATAAATTAGTAATTCGACATAGAATGATGTTAATATACCCCTGTATAAAACACAGAGATTGTCCCTTGCTCACATTTCATTTCGGGGTGGGGGACATGTCCCCCTTTCCCCCCCTTGGCTACGCCACTGATTCCACATGATGTTCCCAAGTTCTTTGGTGACATGAATGTTTCATCACATTATCTGACAGAGTCTTCATTGCAGAATATCTGAAGCATCCTGCATACCGTAGCTTCACCTATTCAGTTAATCTTGCACATGTGTAGAAGCAATCAAAAGTATTACGACATCTCATTTAGTGTCAAATGTCTTGTATTACGATCCTAAAGCTCATACTGAAACCCCTTGCGGCAAATTTATTTAAGGATTAAGCTGATGTCAAAAGAAATTATCATTCCATGACCGAATGTAGTGCTTTCCTGGGATGTTAATTTCAAGGTTGGAGCGCAAAGAAGGAGCGCAAATTTTTACTTGCGCTCCAGTTTATAAACTTTTGCGCTTCATACTGCGGAAAATTGGCGTTGCGCTACGGAGCGTGGAGCACACATCTTTACACATCTTAACACACCTCTGCTAAATCGAATGCGTCAGCATGGTGAAGGCGAATCATAGATCTGAATATAATTTTAGTGAAATGGATGAAAAACGATGATTATATCCGGTGTTGCATAGCTACTCCAAATATGAGTCAAGAGAACCAGTGCGAATCCTGAACAAATTCACTCCGAATCTGACATAGGAAATCTAGTTCTCGATCTTGGATTGAATTTGATGATGGTTACGAAAATAAGCTTTTGTCGATGAAGCCGTCACAAAAGGTAAAAAGAATTTAAAGTGTCACCAAGGATTTAGATGAATAGTGCGAGAAGCGGTGACAAGAAAGAAAGGTTGCGGTGAGTAGGTGCCCTTGTTGCACAGAGTAAACTTTCAAAAAGCATTTTATCAAAAAGCCATATCACATTGATTGAATTCCATATTCAGGAGGTGATACCCGAAAAAACTCATCAACCACAAAATCTAGTGAATCTAGTGAATCTCAGTAGTAATAATAATAATTCACACCATGTCAAATAATGAATCTCGATATACATTTAAATGATCGAAATGAAGCATGAGTGGAAATGTCATGTGTAGGTAATCACTACATTGCTGCGCACATGCTTAATGGTTTCAAGATGCTCGGAAAGCGCGTACGTTCATATTTTACTTCAGTCAAGGTGTTCTACAGTAAGAGTTTCCGCGTTAATTGAATTTTCTTAGTAGAAAATCTGTAATATCGGATTAACTACAGACTCCGCATTCTTTTTTCTTTGCAGAAAATGGTTTTTCGAGGATATGCATTTCCAAGATGCACTCGTGGATTTAAATGGATCAAAACTGTTGTCATACCAACATGTAGCTATCGAACAATGCGCATCTTTAATATCTTCTGTATTGCGATATTGTTTTTCCTTTTATATAAGCTTTTCCTTGGAATTTTTCTTCTTCCACCTCCTGAATCATATTTTTATTCTCCTATTTCTGTGGATCAACGGAAAAGAATGCTTGCCACAATACGAGACTTTCATTATTTGATGAGGAGATGGAACATATCATACATTATGGGAGGAGGAACATTGTTGGGTAGCTATCGGCATCATGGACCAATACCTTGGGATGATGATGTGGATGTTTTTGCTTTTCTTAAAGACAAGGACCGAATACGCAAAGCGTTGTCAAAAGATCTGCCACAGTGGATGTCTACTTATGCCTTATTTGAAGGTGATATGGGAGCTCCTGCCTGGAAATTTTATGATAGAAAGAGTCCTGATTGGTTTCTTCAGCATACATTTAGGTGGCCATATGTCGACATTTTCTTTTTGTCACAAAATTCCACTCATGTTTGGAATGTTGAATTTACACCTCAGCCTCGCAGTATTGACAAGATATTTCCTATAATATTACGTCCATTTGCTGACATGTGGCTGCCCTCACCATGTAATATCACCTATGTTCTCGACTTCTTGAATATTGAAGACTGTCAGAATCGTGCCTTCAGTCATCTGATTGGGTTTTCTATGCCATTGTGGCGCCAGTATCGTCTACGCTGTAGTCGCCTTGCCAGCCGATTTCCGTTCGTGAATCATTCAAGGTTTCTAACATCTGATGGAAGTGTAGTATTATTGGAAAATTTGACGATTGGTCACACGTTATTGCACTCTCTGCAAATAAAACAGCCACCTTGTGGTTTGCTTCGGTAATTTTATTCATTGGAAATTGTCGAAAAAATTGGAAAAAATCTCTTTTTCCGCTCATACGAAATTTTAGGCTGTCCATTATAAATCGAATACTAGGAGAAACCGGAAATCAGCGCATTCTTGCGCAGAAGAAAGAATTTAGTTTGCTGGAATGATTTTCAATCTTTTTTTCAGCCTTTGACTCTGCTGACCGATTATAATGCTATAATGAGCCGGGAAATTATGGCCCAATGTGACTATCGTGACTGAAATTCTATTTATTCCATTTTTACTCTTTTTATCAGGACATATTTGCTTGTACATCCCTCAAAGCCAAAAAAATCGTTTATGTTCCATGAATTCATATTAACATTTTACGTGAAAGTAATTTATATTTAGCAGACGTTTTGTAGTTAATCATCCCATTTTCTTTTCTGCAATAGGCCCTAATCCTGCAGTCTAAAATTTTGGACACATTTTCAACGGTTTCATCTACAGCTACACCAATGATGTAGTAGACACACTTTGATGTGGAATTTCACAAGGTGTAACTACAGCTTCATCTGAAATTTGAATCCTTGCTCACCCATGTGTTTGGACCGCAACATAACATTTTTGATTTTTAACGTCAATTTTCATTGTGATGAAAATATTGTGTTATCATGTTCATTAGTGCATTAAACTTTTCATTGCTGTGTTCACACCCTGTGGGAACGCATCTTGCTAATATCAACAGATTATCTGGCGAGGTAGCGATTTTGTGGATAATTTTTTTATAGGTTCATTTTCGTGTAAAAACTATCTCCGCATGTGAAAATGGTCATCATTTATCCAAAAACATGTGTAAAATTAAAAAACGACAGGTGGCGAAAAAGTTGCTATAATTAGTTGGTAGATATTTGTTTACTAATGCGAGCTGATTTTTCGCCAACCGGCGAAATCGTGGATATTGTAGCAACTAATTAGTGGTAAGTAGTAATGTTGGTATATTACCTTCACATGAAAATGTATTGTATTCTCAGTCTGATCTGATAAAAAGGGATCTTTTTTAATTCACGAAGTCTTAAACTAAAAGAAGTATTTATCTTCCATAAATGTCGCAGTGAATACTATGATATTATTCAAATATTTGTCATTGTTGTAAATTATTGAATGTCAAGAGATGTTGCGAAAATTGATATATGCGGATTCTCTATATTCTAATCATTATCAAAGAATGATAGTCTGCACTTATTTCTTAGATAGATTAGCCATATTTGGGGGATAGTGAGGAGGTGAGGGAGAGAATAGAGCCTCGACTGTAGAGGTGGATTACTAAGAAAATATAAGAAAGTCAAAAAGTAAAAGGTGACATATAGAGCGCGAATTGTCGCCGGCGAACTTCGCCAGCGAATATCCCGCAAATATGACTGAACTTTAGCATGATATTCTGCAGCTGACATTCGCCAGCTTTTCGCAAGATTCGTTCCCACAGGGCAGTTTTTCAATATATTATTTTTATATAGATATTTTCACGAATGTCTATTGGTAATCGTATATAGCCTTCATAGGCACACATTTGCGAGCAAATGATTTTTGTTAAAACTTAAAATACATTATTTGAACTGACATTGAGTTTTACTGAGACATTGCTTTCCTGCATAAGTGAACCTGTAAGCTGATATCTTTCTTACATTCCATCAGCTGTATTATACCTAGGGAATGAGTGCGAGCGACAAAATTGACGTCTTCTATTGACTGCACCATCTAGTTGATTAGCATAGACCTGTATGCTCAGCAGATCAACATGCGATGGAGTCGATGAAGTAATGTTTGTATTTAGTTTCACAAAATTGGAACTCCATCAGAGACAGCTGAAACAACTTATATATAATATTTACAAATAAGACAAAATAAGGCGAAAAAATCGGCACATTGTAAAGGGCACAAACCTGGCTGGTGGCGGTGCTTTTATTCCATCTTGCTTAGCGATTCAAGGAGTGCCTAAAAATGATGAAAGCATCTAAAAACATGCTTGATTGAGAATATATGTTTCAGATTTCATGAGCAACTATGAAGCAAATTAGGCTACTAAGATATTAATTATTATGACTACTTAGGCTAAGTCAATTACTCCTATTATCGTTGCAGATCATTTGCTTCAGTTGCGAATGGAATTGAAATTTCCACTCCCCGCGGAAATATGCGGAGATCCGGAAATGACTTTTGTCTATTGGATACTCCTACAGGTCTCCAGCATACTCGGGAGAATTTTAGGTGCTAGTAGTAAGTAAAACTCCACTTCTGGATAGCGCAAGATGGCCGCCATCGCTGACGTCCCCCCCTCTGGACCGGCAGCGTGTCGTGGTCGGCCGCCGTGGTGTTTCGGGTCTGACGTCCCCCCCCCTCTGGTCGACCGTCGTGTAGCGCGCGGTGATGTGGTGTCTAGGTTGGCGTGGTGTGCCGGCCAGGTTGGGAGGGGTGGACTGTCGTAGCTCACCTGAAAAAATCCTAAGTGTTAGAGTGGCTTTGTATGGGTAAAATTTTGAAAATTTTCCAAAGTGTGGAATTTCGACCTGGGACCGTCACCAAAACATTTTTCATCAAATTTCACTGACCTCCCCCCCCCTCTTCTAACTTTGGTTCTAGTGAACGGATTTTGTTCGTTCGAGTTTCATTGGAAAGAGGAGAAAAAACTGCTCGACAACATTTTTTGTTGCGAGTCAATCGGACCAGTCGTTCAAAAGTTAGAGCGGTTACAAGATTTTAGGTCGGAGCTCGCTCACCTGAAAAAATCCTAAGTGTCAGAGTGGCTTTGTATGGGTAAAATTTTGAAAATTTTCCAAAGTGTGGAATTTCGACCTGGGACCGTCACCAAAACATTTTTCATCAAATTTCACTGACCTCCCCCCCCTCTGGACAGCTAGCTTCGATCTTGGCTTCTAGTGGACGGATTTTGTCGTGCCATAGCTCGTTTGAAAGCTAAGAGTGAGACAAATTCAGTGAAAGAAACGGCTTGTTCATATCTGACGCCATTGCGAACGGTCGTATCTCATGCGTCGCTCGTGTAGGTAATCCGTGCATTGGAGCAATTTCACGATTATTTTGGTTTTCCTGTGGTTATCAAACTCATCTTAACATCATTCGCTTCGCCATTCTCTGCGCAATTCCGGGATATCTTTTTCGACGTCGTTGCTGAAGTCTGTACCGAGAAATTCGAATTTTTTAGTTATCTGTCTAATCATTGCTTTGTTCGACGTAAATCTGCCTTCCACGCTTTCCATCTGCATCATGTGTTCATGACGTCATCACAGCGCATATACTCTCGCTCCGATCTCCTTTCCCTTCGCGGTGACTACAGACTTCCTCGTTCCCCAAGGCGCGCACTCTGGTATCACAACTTCCTGCGGCCCAAGTGCGATGTGTTACCTGATTTTTCCCACTCAAGTATTCCACCCTGTGCATCAACATCTCCCTTATCTCAACGGCCAACGAATCTTACGCAATTGTCCCATCAGCAAGTGAAGAACAACTCTCCACCGAACGAGCTGAACAACAAATTACGTAAGACTAAACGTCCTCAAATCCTTGCTCCATCAATTCTCCTTTTTAATGCAAGGTCTTTGTTTAACAAGCTAAATGATCTGAGGTCTAGAGTAGTTATCTTTGATCCTGATGTCATTGTAATCACCGAAACTTGGCTCGATTCTACCGTTGACGATCATGCTATTTCTATCCCAGGTTACAGCCTAACGAGACAAGACCGTAATTGCAATGGCGGTGGCGTGGCTTTTTATTGCCGCTCGAGTCTTACTGTTTCGATTGTTTTTAACACTATTTTACCTGGCGTTAAGTCAAATCTGTTGTGCTGCAAAATTGAGAGTCTTAATGTCACTTTTTGTCTTATTTATCATCCGTATTGGGGCAAAGTCTCTGCTCACTCTGTAATTCTCGAATGTGTCCAGTCCTTAATTGATGATTCTCAAACCCTTCATTTTATCATAACTGGTGACGTTAACGATCTGAGACATGAACTAGCAGATTTTCTGGTAGTGAATACCTTTCAACAGCTTGTTAATACGAGTACCAGAGGCAATAACATACTCGACATAGTAGCTACTAACCAACCTCATACGTTCGATTTTCCTAAATGTATTTCTCCTCTTGGTCGTTCTGACCACAAAGGTGTTTTTATCAAACCTACTAAGCAGAAGAGTGTGTCTATTGTCAAAGTAAAGTTGCGATACTTTTCTCCATCTGCTTTTGCTTCGTGTCAACAGTATCTTGCGTCAATCAATTGGTTTGATTTTTGTCTCTACTTGAGTGATGTAAACCTGATTGTCGAACTGCTTCAAAGGTTTCTTTATTTTGTTTACATTTGTTTTACTGTTGAGAAAACTGTTCGCATGAGAACGTCGGATCCACCTTGGTTAACCCCTTCTTTGAAAGCGCTGTCGGATTATCGAGACAAGGCTCTCAACCAAGGTAACTATGGGAGATACTTAAACCTCAGAGAAAAGTTTATTGCATCTCTTAACAAAGCTAAGAAAAAGCATTTTCATTCCTTGAGTACTTCTTCCAATTCTGAAAGCTGGAGAATCATCAATTCTCAAGTCAAAAATCACAGTTGTAATGCACCTATCACAGAAAATACTGCTCTAGCTCTCAATGATCAATTTGTGTCTGCACTCTCAAGTCCGAATTTGCATTTGTTTTCTGAGGATCGTCCACTGACTTCTCCAGACTTTTCTTTAGTATGTCCGTGGCAGGTTGCTCTCATGATTAAACAATGTAAGGCGAACTCCATTGGTCCAGATGGAATCCCAGGATTCTTCTTTCGTTCGTTTGCCGTTGAACTTGCTGAGCCTTTGACGAACATTTATAATCGTTGCCTGACTTCTTCGACTTTCCCCAATTTTTGGAAATCGGCCAACATTCTTCCCATTCCCAAATCCAAGTTCGACTATCGACCCATTTCGATCCTTCCTTTCTTGAGCAAAATCCTTGAAAGGCTGTTTAGAGACAAGCTTCTTCTCCCTTCCCTCAATCACCGTTTGAATCCCTCGCAATTTGGTTTCATCCCTAAGAATTTCCATGGTGGTTGTACGAACGCTCACCTAGCAATTCGCCTTACAACTCTGCAACATATTTCTGCCGACCCTCTGAACTACGTGAAACTCCTCGCAGTTGATTTTAGAAAGGCGTTCGACTCTGTGAGTCATTCCGTTCTTCTTAATTCACTGATGAAGAACTTTGGTTGCAATCCGCTGGTAACTAAATTCATTTTAAGTTTTCTTGAAAATCGTGTGCAGCGTGTGTGTTTGAATGGCATATCTACGCCCTGGAAAGTGGTCACTAGTGGGGTTCCCCAGGGTTCCATCCTCGGGCCTCTTCTTTTCGTTATTTTACTTGATGATCTTCCGCACCTCCATGACACTAAGATAATCGCCTATGCCGATGATGTCACCCTAATCCATCTCGGTAATGTGAATGTTGTTGACAATTTTCAACTCTCCGTCGATAGTTTTTGTTATTGGGTCGAAAAGAAAAAACTTGTTGTAAATGTTGATAAGACGAAATGTCTTACTATGTCACGCAAGAATTCTTGTCCGCCATGTTTGCCCATTTTTATTGATAATAGTGCTATTGAGAATGTTGAGCATTTGAAAATTTTAGGTGTTCTTTTCTCCAGTGATTTGAGTTGGAGTGTGCAGTTTGATAGCTTGTATAATCGCTGTTGCCGTGCTATGTCGTTTGTAAAACGTTTAATGTTGAACGGTAATCGTGGTCCCGTTATTTGGCAGGCATACATGGCTTTTGTCTTCTGTCATATGGTTTTTTGTTGGCCAGTCATGTGCGACATCAGCAAAGGGAAATTCAGAAAGCTTGAACGATTACATGTCCTTGCTAGACGTTGGGCTGACGTAACTGACAAGACCAGCCTTGAAGATTTACTCAATAAGATCTGTGAAAAACTGATACAAAAGATAGCCACGAATGCAAATGTGCATCCTTTGGCTGAGTTTTTTGAAATTCGCCAGAATAACTGCAATATAAGACGTACAAGAGCTCTACGTCCCTTCCACAGAAGAATGGCTCTTTACAACAATTCGTTTGTCAAATTTTCCATCATATCGTGATTTTGTTCCTGTGTATATTTCTTTGTAATACCGCTTGTTGTATTCACAAATACAGAATTATTATTATTATTATTATTATTATCTGTCTTCGTTCAAAAGTTAGAGCGGTTACAAGATTTTAGGTCGGAGCTCGCTCACCTGAAAAAATCCTAAGTGTTAGAGTGGCTTTGTATGGGTAAAATTTTGAAAATTTTCCAAAGTGTGGAATTTCGACCTGGGACCGTCACCAAAACATTTTTCATCAAATTTCACTGACCTCCCCCCCTCTTCTAACTTTGGTTCTAGTGAACGGATTTTGTTCGTTCGAGTTTCATTGGAAAGAGGAGAAAAAACTGCTCGACAACATTTTTTGTTGCGAGTCAATCGGACCAGTCGTTCAAAAGTTAGAGCGGTTACAAGATTTTAGGTCGGAGCTCGCTCACCTGAAAAAATCCTAAGTGTCAGAGTGGCTTTGTATGGGTAAAATTTTGAAAATTTTCCAAAGTGTGGAATTTCGACCTGGGACCGTCACCAAAACATTTTTCATCAAATTTCACTGACCTCCCCCCCCTCTGGACAGCTAGCTTCGATCTTGGCTTCTAGTGGACGGATTTTGTCGTGCCATAGCTCGTTTGAAAGCTAAGAGTGAGACAAATTCAGTGAAAGAAACGGCTTGTTCATATCTGTCTTCGTTCAAAAGTTAGAGCGGTTACAATATTTTAGGTCGGAGCTCGCTCACCTGAAAAAATCCTAAGTGTCAGAGTGGCTTTGTATGGGTAAAATTTTGAAAATTTTCCAAAGTGTGGAATTTCGACCTGGGACCGTCACCAAAACATTTTTCATCAAATTTCACTGACCTCCCCCCCCTCTGGACAGCTAGCTTCGATCTTGGCTTCTAGTGGACGGATTTTGTCGTGCCATAGCTCGTTTGAAAGCTAAGAGTGAGACAAATTCAGTGAAAGAAACGGCTTGTTCATATCTGACGCCATTGCGAACGGTCGTATCTCATGCGTCGCTCGTGTAGGTAATCCGTGCATTGGAGCAATTTCACGATTATTTTGGTTTTCCTGTGGTTATCAAACTCATCTTAACATCATTCGCTTCGCCATTCTCTGCGCAATTCCGGGATATCTTTTTCGACGTCGTTGCTGAAGTCTGTACCGAGAAATTCGAATTTTTTAGTTATCTGTCTAATCATTGCTTTGTTCGACGTAAATCTGCCTTCCACGCTTTCCATCTGCATCATGTGTTCATGACGTCATCACAGCGCATATACTCTCGCTCCGATCTCCTTTCCCTTCGCGGTGACTACAGACTTCCTCGTTCCCCAAGGCGCGCACTCTGGTATCACAACTTCCTGCGGCCCAAGTGCGATGTGTTACCTGATTTTTCCCACTCAAGTATTCCACCCTGTGCATCAACATCTCCCTTATCTCAACGGCCAACGAATCTTACGCAATTGTCCCATCAGCAAGTGAAGAACAACTCTCCACCGAACGAGCTGAACAACAAATTACGTAAGACTAAACGTCCTCAAATCCTTGCTCCATCAATTCTCCTTTTTAATGCAAGGTCTTTGTTTAACAAGCTAAATGATCTGAGGTCTAGAGTAGTTATCTTTGATCCTGATGTCATTGTAATCACCGAAACTTGGCTCGATTCTACCGTTGACGATCATGCTATTTCTATCCCAGGTTACAGCCTAACGAGACAAGACCGTAATTGCAATGGCGGTGGCGTGGCTTTTTATTGCCGCTCGAGTCTTACTGTTTCGATTGTTTTTAACACTATTTTACCTGGCGTTAAGTCAAATCTGTTGTGCTGCAAAATTGAGAGTCTTAATGTCACTTTTTGTCTTATTTATCATCCGTATTGGGGCAAAGTCTCTGCTCACTCTGTAATTCTCGAATGTGTCCAGTCCTTAATTGATGATTCTCAAACCCTTCATTTTATCATAACTGGTGACGTTAACGATCTGAGACATGAACTAGCAGATTTTCTGGTAGTGAATACCTTTCAACAGCTTGTTAATACGAGTACCAGAGGCAATAACATACTCGACATAGTAGCTACTAACCAACCTCATACGTTCGATTTTCCTAAATGTATTTCTCCTCTTGGTCGTTCTGACCACAAAGGTGTTTTTATCAAACCTACTAAGCAGAAGAGTGTGTCTATTGTCAAAGTAAAGTTGCGATACTTTTCTCCATCTGCTTTTGCTTCGTGTCAACAGTATCTTGCGTCAATCAATTGGTTTGATTTTTGTCTCTACTTGAGTGATGTAAACCTGATTGTCGAACTGCTTCAAAGGTTTCTTTATTTTGTTTACATTTGTTTTACTGTTGAGAAAACTGTTCGCATGAGAACGTCGGATCCACCTTGGTTAACCCCTTCTTTGAAAGCGCTGTCGGATTATCGAGACAAGGCTCTCAACCAAGGTAACTATGGGAGATACTTAAACCTCAGAGAAAAGTTTATTGCATCTCTTAACAAAGCTAAGAAAAAGCATTTTCATTCCTTGAGTACTTCTTCCAATTCTGAAAGCTGGAGAATCATCAATTCTCAAGTCAAAAATCACAGTTGTAATGCACCTATCACAGAAAATACTGCTCTAGCTCTCAATGATCAATTTGTGTCTGCACTCTCAAGTCCGAATTTGCATTTGTTTTCTGAGGATCGTCCACTGACTTCTCCAGACTTTTCTTTAGTATGTCCGTGGCAGGTTGCTCTCATGATTAAACAATGTAAGGCGAACTCCATTGGTCCAGATGGAATCCCAGGATTCTTCTTTCGTTCGTTTGCCGTTGAACTTGCTGAGCCTTTGACGAACATTTATAATCGTTGCCTGACTTCTTCGACTTTCCCCAATTTTTGGAAATCGGCCAACATTCTTCCCATTCCCAAATCCAAGTTCGACTATCGACCCATTTCGATCCTTCCTTTCTTGAGCAAAATCCTTGAAAGGCTGTTTAGAGACAAGCTTCTTCTCCCTTCCCTCAATCACCGTTTGAATCCCTCGCAATTTGGTTTCATCCCTAAGAATTTCCATGGTGGTTGTACGAACGCTCACCTAGCAATTCGCCTTACAACTCTGCAACATATTTCTGCCGACCCTCTGAACTACGTGAAACTCCTCGCAGTTGATTTTAGAAAGGCGTTCGACTCTGTGAGTCATTCCGTTCTTCTTAATTCACTGATGAAGAACTTTGGTTGCAATCCGCTGGTAACTAAATTCATTTTAAGTTTTCTTGAAAATCGTGTGCAGCGTGTGTGTTTGAATGGCATATCTACGCCCTGGAAAGTGGTCACTAGTGGGGTTCCCCAGGGTTCCATCCTCGGGCCTCTTCTTTTCGTTATTTTACTTGATGATCTTCCGCACCTCCATGACACTAAGATAATCGCCTATGCCGATGATGTCACCCTAATCCATCTCGGTAATGTGAATGTTGTTGACAATTTTCAACTCTCCGTCGATAGTTTTTGTTATTGGGTCGAAAAGAAAAAACTTGTTGTAAATGTTGATAAGACGAAATGTCTTACTATGTCACGCAAGAATTCTTGTCCGCCATGTTTGCCCATTTTTATTGATAATAGTGCTATTGAGAATGTTGAGCATTTGAAAATTTTAGGTGTTCTTTTCTCCAGTGATTTGAGTTGGAGTGTGCAGTTTGATAGCTTGTATAATCGCTGTTGCCGTGCTATGTCGTTTGTAAAACGTTTAATGTTGAACGGTAATCGTGGTCCCGTTATTTGGCAGGCATACATGGCTTTTGTCTTCTGTCATATGGTTTTTTGTTGGCCAGTCATGTGCGACATCAGCAAAGGGAAATTCAGAAAGCTTGAACGATTACATGTCCTTGCTAGACGTTGGGCTGACGTAACTGACAAGACCAGCCTTGAAGATTTACTCAATAAGATCTGTGAAAAACTGATACAAAAGATAGCCACGAATGCAAATGTGCATCCTTTGGCTGAGTTTTTTGAAATTCGCCAGAATAACTGCAATATAAGACGTACAAGAGCTCTACGTCCCTTCCACAGAAGAATGGCTCTTTACAACAATTCGTTTGTCAAATTTTCCATCATATCGTGATTTTGTTCCTGTGTATATTTCTTTGTAATACCGCTTGTTGTATTCACAAATACAGAATTATTATTATTATTATTATTATTATCTGTCTTCGTTCAAAAGTTAGAGCGGTTACAAGATTTTAGGTCGGAGCTCGCTCACCTGAAAAAATCCTAAGTGTTAGAGTGGCTTTGTATGGGTAAAATTTTGAAAATTTTCCAAAGTGTGGAATTTCGACCTGGGACCGTCACCAAAACATTTTTCATCAAATTTCACTGACCTCCCCCCCTCTTCTAACTTTGGTTCTAGTGAACGGATTTTGTTCGTTCGAGTTTCATTGGAAAGAGGAGAAAAAACTGCTCGACAACATTTTTTGTTGCGAGTCAATCGGACCAGTCGTTCAAAAGTTAGAGCGGTTACAAGATTTTAGGTCGGAGCTCGCTCACCTGAAAAAATCCTAAGTGTCAGAGTGGCTTTGTATGGGTAAAATTTTGAAAATTTTCCAAAGTGTGGAATTTCGACCTGGGACCGTCACCAAAACATTTTTCATCAAATTTCACTGACCTCCCCCCCCTCTGGACAGCTAGCTTCGATCTTGGCTTCTAGTGGACGGATTTTGTCGTGCCATAGCTCGTTTGAAAGCTAAGAGTGAGACAAATTCAGTGAAAGAAACGGCTTGTTCATATCTGTCTTCGTTCAAAAGTTAGAGCGGTTACAATATTTTAGGTCGGAGCTCGCTCACCTGAAAAAATCCTAAGTGTCAGAGTGGCTTTGTATGGGTAAAATTTTGAAAATTTTCCAAAGTGTGGAATTTCGACCTGGGACCGTCACCAAAACATTTTTCATCAAATTTAACTGACCTCCCCCCCCTCGTTCAGAGAAATTTGATGAAAAATGTTTTGGTGTCGGTCGCAGGTCGAAATTCGGAAGTTTTAAATTCTTCAAAATTTTCACCACACTGGAGCTCTCACACTTAGGAATTTTTTCACTTGTGGCATGTTACATGGACATGTGCTGACGGACCAACTTCCCGTGGTCATATGAGAATGGTTCAGGTGTCATATCATAGAGAATGATGAGACGAATCGTTTGCAACAAACCGCATGTCGCTACGATGAATACTTTCGGAGATAGAGCCATTTTAAGTTTTCTTCCGAGCATATATAAACCCCCGACAACGTAAGTCTGATCACTTCATCGAAAGACGAGGTAAGCGACGGTCGTCGCTCTGAGCTCCCGATATCGGGTGTTTCAAAGGACTCTATCTTTTGAAGTAGGCAAGCTATCATCTTACTTCAAAGTTTGTATGATAGAGTTTGATAGTGTCTTTACTACTGATAAAATTTTTTAAAAGTAGTATGAGTAGTAAAATGCGGAATTTTTTAAAAATTCTTAATTTTCAGTTTTTTCAAAGTTTTAACATATAGACTAAGGTTTTCAAGTATCCTGAGTTCAAATCTGCTATCAGATTTGAAATGTAACTAAGTCTAAGGCAGCTTTGAGGGGTTAGATCCCAGCTACTGATCACTACCTTTGACTCGGCGTTCCTGTTACCACTTCGGGGCAGTGACAATGATGTCTTCAGCTGTAAAGAGCGGGTATCGGGGAAGATCTCTCACTTCCCTAGTGATCAGTACAAGGCCTTCGGGCTGTCGACGGGATCGAGTGCCACTCACTACACTCTTTAGGAATATGACTGTACTACATGAATCCAAACTTATGCAAATTTCATTATCTTACAGTTCACAATAAAATCTAACATGGCTAACGACAAAAATCGTAAATATCACATCAAAATGTGCTCATGTGGGCGAGTTAATCGCAGTGCGGACGCCAAGGCTCATGTCAAGAAGGCGGGCACCGGCCACATGATTATCTTGAATAGGGTTGCGTGCGTGAAGTGTAGAGTGCTGAAGGGTGATGAGGATGAGGCGCGTTTTTACAGAGTGCATGCTGACTGTAGTGGTGGTTTAGTGACTGATTTGAGATTTACGCAGTTGATTGTGGAAGAGAGGGAGCGAATGTTGGCGATCGAGCGAGAGGGTAAGGCTGAGAATGTTGTTGAGAATGATGAGTTGGCGAGAGCGGTTGCGTCGTTGGAGGGTGAGATTGAGCGAAAGAGAGTGCTTGAGAGTGATGATGAGGATGATGTGGATTTAGATAGGGAGCGTGTGAGGAAGCGTGTGAGGAAGTTGAGCTCTTCGTCGTCGGAGGTGTCAAACATCGTCATCACCGACCCCCCGAAGAGCTCATCTTCCCCAAAAGTGAAGAGTGGTGGGTTTCGTGTGCAGTCGGCGAGGTGGTTGAAGGATGAAGAGAAGAGGGATGTTTCGCAGCAGATGGCGCATGATTTGTTGATTAATAAGTATGAGAGTTTGAAGAAAGTGAAGGCTGAAGTTGTGAAGGAGTTGAATGAGTTGAAAAAGAAGGAACTGAAGTCGAAGGAGGTAGCGGATGAAAATATTAGAATGAGGCGTAGTGTGACTGATTTGAAGAAAAAGACGCGAGAGTTGGAAGAGAAGAATGATGAGTGTGAGAAGAGGGCGAGTGCTGCGGAGAGAAGAATGAGAGATGCAGAAGCGAAGTTTGAGGAGATGATGAAGGAGATGAGTGTGTTGAGAGCGAGGAATGTTGAGTTGGAGAGGACTGTGGCTCGGCGGGGTGATGAGAGGCAGGCGTATGAGAAGTTGGAGCGCATGAGGGATGAGTGGGAACGTGTGAATGAGGATCGTTTGTTTGAGTTTCACATCCCTATTCGGGATAATCATTTGGCCGGCGAAGTACTCGTCAATCAAAATCTGGACGAGTCCATCCTATGTTATAACGGCCATCCGACGAAAGAATGCCTCCACGCCAGCCTACGAATGCGCGGCCATCTCCACAAATTTTCGATTCGGAAACGCGCGAGACTGCCAAAGGATGACTAACTTGGTAAGTGAAAAAGTAAATAAGATAGTATATCCTATTCTAATACATATCATTTTCATTGCAGATCTTTGCCCGCCTTCACCACCCCATCAATTCACTCCCGAGAACGAACCATCGGCTCTCTTAAGGGCCACCATGGGGCAAGACATGATAGAACCTCCACGCGGTTTGCCCTGGGCAGTCTTCGGACTGGCGAATACTATCATTAAGTTGAATCTGCTATCAGTCAACTTGAACGTTGCGTCGCGTTAGAGGGGTATATAAACCACTGCCTCTCATTTCATTTCATTTCAATCATGCAGACGCCGAACAGTCAAGTCAGCTCTCCTCGCGGACCGCAGTTAAGGCCGCGAAATTTATTTGAGGAGTTTGTCAGGCTAGAGGAGCAAGACAGAGTTTTTAATAATCTTGCTCGGATTGGCAATCCGATGACAGCAACTGCTGTCAATCCAACGGAATGGCGCTACATTCCACTTTTTAGCCATGTACCAGTTAGTGTGGAAGTCGACAGTGCTACCAAAGAGAGAGTCAAAGACTCTCTCAGCAGAATTGGTAGGGTGTAAGATGACGTTACTCCCGAGAATGAACCATCGGCTCTCTTAAGGGCCACCATGGGGCAAGACATGATAGAACCTCCTCGCGGTTTGCCCTGGGCAGTCTTCGGACTGGCGAATACTATCATTAAGTTGAATCTGCTATCAGTCAACTTGAACGTTGCAAATGAAGTTCGGTGTAATACTTCCTTTCGACGGCGTTCCTGTAAAGGGCGGCGGTGAAACCCGTAGCTATGTATACCGCAAGGGACATTCGGCAATGGTCAATCTTGTTAAACCTCTCTGCGTCATGTTTGCAAGTGATTGCCTCTGTCTCAACGTAGTATGCATTCGCGCCAGGGCGACATTTAGCCAACTGTCGAAGGTTGCCTAAAACTTTCCATTGCATACGTTATGAGAACTATGAGTTCTACCTGTCTCTATCAATGAGACGAATTGATGAATGGAATGAAATGGGAGGACACTCACGCGCCACACGCAACATAACACACTTCTCTCTTCCGTAGTCTAACAAGCTCTTTACACATGGATCGCAGTCGATTGCTATCCCTGTATCAGAAGTGTAAGCTATCTTAATTTTATTTGACACTATTTCATCTATCATCATCATCGTCCATATGAAATGTTTTAAGATTTACAAGTTAGACTAAGCGTGCTACTATTTCCAAATGAAAAAGTATACATGGTTAAATCATCCACTTAAGCCCATCCGTAGTCTAACAAGCTCTTTACACATGGATCGCAGTCGATTGCTATCCCTGTATCAGAAGTGTAAGCTATCTTAATTTTATTTGACACTATTTCATCTATCATCATCGTCCATATGAAATGTTTTAAGATTTACAAGTTAGACTAAGCGTGCTACTATTTCCAAATGAAAATGTATACATGGTTAAATCATCCACTGAAGCCCCATTCAAGTACGTCAGTATGAAAGCAAAGATAATATGAAATAAAAATTTATTATGGCATGTATTTCAAAAAGTCTTCATCGTCAATATCGTCCCAGAGTCTGGCTTCACATAGATAGCAAAAACAGTTCAGTTGCTTTAATCGTTCTTCCACTGCGAGCCTCACTTTATCAATATACTCCCACTCCTCCATAGTTCGTGGCTGGGAGTTAGGGGTGTACCACTCCCATAATTGGTGGAGGAATTTCGTGCTGGTGATCTCCATCACATCGTCAGTATCATACTGGAGATACTTCCACCTCACGCCTGTTAAGTCGGGACACTCCTTCTCACATACACTCTCTTCGTTGTCCGCTGGTAATAACACCTTCTCTACCTTCGTTGGAGCGTTTGGTGTTGAGGATGGAGAAGAGAATTTTGTGTTTGGTGTTGTCGGAGGGCTTGTCATGTTGACTGTGAATAATAACTTTGAAATGTTTTCTAATTCTTAAGTATCAACAAGCAACCAATCAGAATGAACAGCCAATGAATGATGAATATGAAAGTATATATGTAAAGTGACATTCGTGTCATTTCACTCTGTCTTTGAGACGCATAAGTGAACTGTTGTCTAGCGAATTCTGTTATTATTTGAGGCGTACAAGTGAATTCCAAATTTGAGACGTATTATTTGAGTGAAGTCTCTATCTTGTTGAAGTATCAAGCTTAAACATAATTTCGTTGAAATGGTAAGTTGAAAATTTCTTCACTCATCTCCCTCAAACGTGTGGCTAATAGCATCTTCCTCAATTTCAGGCATCAACTTCATCACCAACACCCTCCCTTCTCGAGGAAAGTTTAGAGTTGTTGAGTCAAGGTAGGTTGTAACAATACACTGAGACTTGAACAGAGATGAAAGAATGATTTCTCTTTCAGGTGATGTGAGTTCCAGCTCAGGACTCTCGCGACAAGGCAACGAGTGGGAATGTGCCGACTGCGGACATATGTTTACAAGGAAGCACAGTCTCCTTCGACACATCAAACAACGTGTGTGTCAACGCAAAGCGGCGTCAATCTCCGGAGGTGAAGTTGATTCTGACGATGACATCTCCTTTCCTTGCGATTTGTGCCCTCTTTCTTTTGATAGTCACTTTCAGCGATCTTCGCACAGACTTCAACACACGCATGCAAATGATCACTACACCAACGGTACCTCTACCATCTCCCTCATTAATGTTTCACATAATAATTTAGTACGCGACTACTGCATGGAGTCCAATACTCAAATAGTAGATTTTCCTGAGTGGCTCCTTAAAAATTCAAACATTATCGAAGCGCTCTTCAACAATTTAGACAATTTTAGAATGAAGGCGCTCATCTACCTTAAACTAAAATATATTAAGATAGATTTTCAAACGGGTCAAGTGACGGAGAGAATACAGTTTCATGTTCCTTGCTCTTCCGCAACCGAAGTTGTAGACTGCGAGTCTTGGCTAAATTTTCACATTCAATGTTTAAAATCAAATGTAGATAAATTCAATCAACGCGACAGCGCTCTCATTTTTGATGGTGTGGACTCAGCCATATTCAAAATTTCACTATTAGAAAGTCATGCAGCTCGAGGTACATTTAAACTACCAAAAACGTTGTATAATAAGAAAGCTGTCATCAATGTCGATTGTAAATCACAGTGTTTCAAATATGCAGTCCTATCCATCCTTCACTATAATGATATCAACGCGAATCGAAGTCATACCTATAGCTATAGACAGTGGGAGGATGAACTAGACTTTGAAGGTTGTGATAGTAACAACATGAAAATCAAAGATGTAGAAACGTTCGAAAAACATAATAAGATTAAAATTGTCGTTCACGTGTGGGAGAAGGGGTTGAAGGGTGCCCGCTATAATTCACGTTCAACTTGTTATGAACATGTAGTCAACCTCTTATTAGTAAAACAAGATGATAGCGAGGAATGGCACTACTGTGGTATTCCCAAAATCTCTCGCTTGTACACTCACTTGGGGCACTCTAAAAGAGGTGAACATTTTGTATGCGACCGCTGCATCCGCTCCTTTTGGAGTAAAGATAAATTTGAAACTCACTATGAATGGTGCAAGCGAGGTAAATTACAAATGGAACGCATGCCCAAAGATAAAATATTTTCACATAGGGATAATGGTGACGAATTAAGTCCCCTGCGTGTCATTTACGCAGACATGGAATGCTACATTGATGATATCATCCACAAGCCAGCAGCCATATCCTGCTATGAAGTATGGCATGACCACTTTAGGAATAGACAAAACAAAATGCATACTTGGCAAGGTGAAGATTGCATTTCAAAATTTCTAGAATTTCTCGATAAAGCTGCTAAATTTCAACAATCATATGATTCCCAATTGCAGCGTAAGTCACTACATATGTCAGATGAAGACAAACAAAAATTTGAAAGTTGCACATCCTGTCCTAAATGTCATAAAACGTTTGATAACGATAAAATTAAGAAAGTGCGTGATCATGATCACATCACTGGTAAATTTAGAAACGCACTCTGCTCCAAATGTAACTTTTCACTTAGGTTGAGACGTCGTACACTACCCGTCATTTTTCATAACTTTAAGGGCTATGACAGTCATATGCTCATAAAAGGAGGGTTGAGCCAGATGAAATCGTGGCAGTTTAATGTAATAGCACAAACGAGAGAAAAATTCATGGCAATGACAGCAAAAGTACCAGTAGATAAAACTAAAGAAAATAAGACAGTCTTCTTCGAAATAAAATTTTTAGATTCATTCCAATTCATGTCAGCGTCACTAGCTTCTCTCGTTCGTAATCTCAAGTTTCTTCCCCATAGTCAAACTTTGAAGAAACACTATCCAAACTTAACGGATGAAATAATCACTCGCAAAGGAGTCTTTCCTTATGCGTATTTTAGCTCAATGTCTAAACTAAATGAAACAACCCTTCCTTCCATTGACAAATTCCAAAACGATTTGACGGGTGAAGATTGTCCAGTAGAAGACTATGAACATGCTCAAGAGGCATGGTTAAAATTTGAATGTAAAACGTTTGGCGATTATATGATCGCTTACTTAGAATTAGATGTCATTTTGCTGGCTGATGTCTTTCAGGAATTTCGACGAGTGGCATTAGAAGAAGACAAATTAGATCCTGTCCACTTTGTCAGTCTACCAGCCATGTCCTTTAAATCAGCCTTTAAAATGACTGGTGAGACCATTCATCTCTTACAAGACCCGGAGATGTATAATATATTTGAGCGCGGAATACGCGGTGGTCTCACATTTGTAAATAAACATCATATAAAATCTGAAACAGTAGGTGATGATCATATCCACCTAAAGTACTATGACCAAAATAATTTATATGGCAGTTCACTGTCTAAACCACTACCTCATTCCGAGTTTAGTTGGTTAAATCAAGATGAGCTTGAGTATTACTCCAACCCTTCAAACATACTGAAGATTCCAGATGAAGGTGATTGGGGATATTATTTTGAAGTGGATTTGATTTATCCAAATAGCATTAAAAATAAAACTGCTGATTTCCCACTCGCACCTGAATCTGGTGAAGTGACTGAAGATATGTTTTCACCATTCATGTCACAATTTCATAATAACTTAACAGAGTGTGGACAGCCAAGGTACAAACCATGCCGCAAACTTTTACTCACCCAATATGATAAGAAAAATTATCTCGTACACTTCTGCATACTAAAATTCTATTTAGAAATGGGCATGCTTCTAAAGCCAGTTCACCGCATTATCAAATTTAGACAGAAAGCCTTCCTCAAACCCTACATAGATAGTAACAGTCAAAAACGTGCACTCGCCCAAAATAATTTTGAAAAGGATTTTTATAAATATAAGAATAACAGTCTTTTCGGAAAGACCATGGAGGATGTTAGAAAACGTATGAATTACAAACTAGTCGTTGATGAACAAAAATATCACAAATTGACCTCATCACCTCTTTTCATTGATAGAGACATCATCGATGAGGATCTTATAGGTGTTAAAATGATAAAATCAGAAGTTGAGTTGTGCAAACCCATCTATATTGGGCAAGCCGTTTTAGATTATTCCAAGCTTGAAATGTATCAACTCTTCTACAAAATATTAAAACCATGCCCTCTCGTAAAAGAGGTTCGCTTGCTGGGTGGTGATACAGATAGTTTCTTTTTAGGAATTACCACTCAAGAAGATTTAAATTTTAATGAAGTAGGCAAGTCATTAGAAAAATATTTCGACACATCTAACTACAATCCCACTCATCCACTCTATTCCATACAGAATAAAGCCAAACTTGGTTGTTTTAAGGATGAAACAGCAGGAAAGGAAATAGATGAAATGATTCTCCTCCGTCCTAAAATGTATTCCATGAAATTAAAAGAATGTGCAGATAGTATTAAGCGTGCTAAAGGTATATCAAAATCCATTGTTCACAAAATGAAACATCGCTCCTATAAGAAGGCCTATAAAAATAAAACTATAACGTTTGTCAATATGACAATCTTAAAATCTCAAGTTCATACTGTGAAAACGTACACGTTCAAGAAACGAGCACTTTCAGCATGGGAGGATAAGAGGTGTTGGATAGGACATAACACATCTCTTCCACATGGACATCCTGACACAAACATACCACCACCCAAAAGAATAAAACTCACGCTACCACATTCAGGAGATGTATTGACATAATCAACTTTAACTCAGTATTTTGATGTTGCTTTTTGTAGATATACATGGTTGTTTTATGTATCGCATGAGATCGTTTCTTCCTTGTGAATATATGCCTACAGTTAGCTCATTCCCCCTATATCTGTGAAAAGACTTTTTCATATACATATTTTTATTTCAATAAACATATCACAATGACTTCACTTTGTTTTCCGAAACACTAAAGTTACGAGGGATTTAGTATCTTTCACATGGATGCACTCTTGTAAACCATTGGTAATTTTGATAGCAATAGAGGGTATAGTTTGTTTGACGACGGGATGATAGAAAATAGATTCAAACATCTTCTCGACTATTCCATATGAAGCGTCTTTATCATGAATGAAATCACGTAAAATGTATTCTTTTTTCTCACCAACAGAAATAGGTAGAATCAAATCACTTTGAATGTAAAGGTGCTGTTCATGTTTATCAAGTGTCATTGGTGTTTCTATACCAATCGTATGCGCAGCAGCAAACACTGTTTGTAGCATTGAAAAACCAAAGAGTTTTTTCAAATTTTTACTCAATTGAAATTGAATGTCATCACCCAGTCTCAGAACAACGCGTTGATTTTCAATTGAAAACGAAATGTGGTGTGTCTTTACATCATATTTACTTTTCATCACATGCTTCAACTTCTGTTGTATATAAGGATTTACTACATGAATAAAGGTTTCAACTGTATGATATAGACGCGGCATTATATTGATAGCAACTTTAGATTCTTCATAAGACTGGTAAATTTTCTTGATGCGATCACCATAGATGTCCACCCACCATTCATCATTAACTGAATCAGCTTTAGTGTGATATTCATGAGAAGCATACACCACACCGCTTCCAATAATAGGTGTATAATGTCTTACAAAATGACGCAAGGTTGGAGAGAAATAAACTGTAAGTTTGTCATTATATTTCTGAATAACCAACTTATTTTTGTCCGCCATAATTTTCTCTCCATACTTCTTACCCACAGTCTCATTCCATCGTTTTACTAACTCAATAAGTGATAAAGGTTGAACACCACGCTTTTTCAAAATGATGCGTTCTTCGCATTCTACAACATCTTCATCAAATATTTTAAATCTATAATGAAATTTGTTGATTCGATTTGAATAAACTTTTTTAACATTTGCAGTAGCAATTGACGTTAGATGTAGTCCATGACCAAAACCAAGATGTGGATAGAATTCACTATCCAACCTCAGCGTAAGACCTTTAGTAAAAGAATGAAAGCGGAGGAACTGTCTCCCACTCCAATGATAGATAGTAAACTCATAAGCTTTCTGATTTTTATTCTTCATGATGGAAGTATTACCACTGTTGAATGCCTTAATAATTTTCTCATTCCCAAATGGTTCATAAGAATCTGATTTTATCTGAATCCATTCATAGTTCCACTTTCCATCTGATGTTAAATTGTATGGGAACTGAAATGCATTATTCATCGTTATTCCATCATGGGTGCGAGGAGTCAATATCATTTCTTCCAAATCATTCACATTCTGAATATTGCTATCATAGCAAATACTAGAAACACCAACCTCCCATTCACCTTCTAAATGCAGTGGGCGATTTAATTCTACTCGATAGTCTGATGGTTTATTTTTGGGAAATTTATTCATAGAAGCATTACTGGGTAAGTAGATTAGAAACGAGTCCTTATTTTCACTTTCCATATTATTCACATTGGAAAAATATATTAGCATACTTTTGCATTAACTCTTCATTCGGGAATGGAGTGTGATACTTGTCACAGCATCTTTATGAAAAGGAATCAACGCACCAGCATCGTCATAAATGGCAATATCAATTTGTGGGATGTAGTTTGATTTCAGCTTTGTATAATGCACTTTCTTGAAAGTATGCTCAGATAAAATACTGCAGCTTTTTGGCTGGTATGGTATCATTGCTAGCAATGGAGCTTCAACATCTCCCACACGTACATCTTCACCAATATTGGAATATATCTGAAAATAGTTAATACGACGCGATAGCGACATGTCTGCGCTAGCTTTGGTTACAGTACCACTTTTAAAGATATTTTGGTCAAAACCCAAAATGTCCATTAGAGTTTTATCCATAATTAGTTCAATACCTTTTCCACTTATAGTGAGAGACAAAGTACCTTCTTTTTCAGAAAATGAAATATGTTGGTCATTAATCACTTCATCTAAATAATCTACAACCAATTTAACCGAAGTAATAATGCGAGGCATCAACACTCTTGTTTCATGTAAGATACCACCTAAAGGCTCTACACACTTTCTGTATAAAGATACGGACCATTCTGTATCAAATTGATTTGACCTTTCACATGGTAAATGTTGCATATCAGATTTTCCATGAACAGCTGCAGAACGATGTCGTAAGAACTGATGAAAATCTTTTGAACAAACTAATACTAGATCATCATCATTTAATTTGCTTATTGCAATATGATTAGATGATTTAATATAAGTCAATGTTGCCACTTGTTTACCATCAACTCGAAGGAGATAATTAAATTTCTTCAATAATGTTTCAGGAGTCATGTTTGTCTTTCTTGGCTTAATCACAATCTTCTTCACCAACGTCTTCTCATTTCTTGGAATAAGATCTACATAATAAGCTTCCTCTCGATATATTAACTGTTTATGACCACTTATGTGGTAATTAACGTTAAAATTATCATAGCTTGTTAAGGCGCTAGCGAGGTAGCCTAAATCATTTCTTAAACTTGGACTTAAACCAACAATCCAATCTTTCTCAACTACATGATGCACATAATTATAATCATCATTGTGCGGAGTAAATTGGACAATATGTTTACTCGCTTTATTCAAGAAATCATATATAAACTTTTTACATGATAAGAGATCTTTCTTTGGCCACTGTGGAATGTATACTCGGCACCCCTTTTCACATTGATAAGCAGCTGTACGCTTCATATTAATAGTCATCACCTCATGATCAAAAGTATAGACACAGTTGCTATAAACAAGTTGAGTGACACCCACTTCCCAATTTCCATTTAGCTGTTGTGCATGATCAATGGGAGTAGAAAAGAGTGCGGCTCGATTACTAGTAAATCTCTTTGTAGCCGCATTGCTAAGCAAAATATGATAAAACGACATTTTTATATTGCTGATCTGCAACTTTGCATAACATCATGAAGACTTGGATTTTGGACTCTCTACAATATATCAGAGTTGATCGTGATGGAAACGTACATTTCAAAAATTCTCATGGTCATACATCAAGAGGAATTACATTAACATGGCGACAATTTGTCAACCTCAATGATATCATGAGGGATTTGGAATATTTTGAAACATTAAGATTCATCTCCTTGGGTGATCAAGTTTGGCTTCAACATTACAGAAATGAAATTCAAATCTACCATTCTCATTCCGCAAACTGTTTCTCATTTCGCAAATACAATTGGGAGAAGTATAGAAGATATATACATCGCTCCATCATGACATTTATTCGTCGTGAGTTCATCGCCCTACTATGCAAATCTTAATCAGACATGACTACCACACATCATGAGTTGGAAATTAGATTCCCTACAACGTATTGAAACGGATCATGATCGAAACGTCTATTTCAAAGATTCAACTGGAAATGTGAGAAGAGAGTTTGCTTTATCTTATCGTCATTTTCAATCTCTACATCATATCATGAAGGACTTGAAATACTTCTATATGAAAAGACATTCACGTATTGGAAATCGCATCTGGCTGCGCGTCAACAATCGGCGAATTCAACTCTATCATTCCCAACTTCATACTAACTTCACATTTCATCAAGGTAGTTGGGAAAAGTATAAAAGGAAGGTACATCGCTCAATTTACTCATTCTTTCATCATGAAGCGCCATCGCTACACCATCGTCAACATTCTCCGTCGCTTCAGACTCTACACCAAAATCTATCTCACCACATTACACCAACACCTTCCAAACAGCAAGTATTATCCGGGCCGACCTCAAATGTTAGTGGTGAAGATGAACAATTCACGGAATCTTCAACTCTTCCCAAATGGGACTGTACAGATTCTCGGCGCCCTTTCTCATTCATCGGCGCAGTCAATGCGCTTAGAGCTACAAAGACTACTACGTCGGATATGGAAGAGGGAGAGGTGTGTGATGTCGAATCTGACTGTGGACAATATGGTGATCTCTACTCAATTGAGTGACAGTCTATCATTTTTGAAGATTCGTACCAGCAGTTACAATTTGTGTTATGAACCCGAACTTTTTCCTGCAGCTCTCATTAGTTGTTGGTTACCTGTGCATGTGGCAATCTTTCATAATAGTAAAGTGATCATTACTGGACTAAAATCTCATGTACAACCAAATGTGATCCTAGACTATCTCATTGAGTATGTACGTACCCAGCGGATTGTAAAATAAAAAAACAATTTTTCCAACATGATGTTTTTATTTCAAATCATGATAGAACTTACAAATCATTTTTTCATTAGAGGATGGATTACATGAAAAGTTTTGAATAATAGATGCAAATCGAGATACATGTAAACGTTTTAAGATGAAGTACAGTACAAAAGCACCACACGTTGATGAAAGTGGATGTTGTAGTATGCGTTCATTTCGCTGATATTGACGCGTATGTTTTCTCAACCACTGCTGTGTTGGTATATTTGGAGGTTGAGCAAGAGAGTCAAATAGTTCACCACGTCGGTCTTCTCCAATAAAGATCGCTTTCCAATGCTCACCGCCTAAATTCTGCGAATGAGTGTTTAGCACAATAAAGATGGGATAGTGATTTACTGCAGGTGGTAAGGTATCGAGTGAATAGACATTATCGAAAGCTTTCAACGTCGCTTCGTCTGCATTACGCTGCACTTTAGTCTTAATATCGTCAGCAGTCAACCAACTCATTAACGATTATACTGAAGAATCACGTCACGATACTTTGTAATTTCAATATTTGAATCGAAGACTGCATAAATTAATACATTGATCGTCTCAGGTAGTGTTCTTTTGAACGTTAAATCCAAACGAATATTATGAGGCACGTTCGCTTGACGATAGGGTGCACTAATATCGCTGTCAGCAGTCAAATCAAATGCATAAATAGTATATCCACTCTTAAACTCTTTCATAGTCAGTCCGTTGGTGTCATCCGTATTGTAAAAGCCAAAGACATCCATAAAATCAACATAACTGCGCATAAATTGATCCGAAGCAAAATCTGGTTTGTAGGGTGGACCAGGATGACTCACACCATTTACACGTAAAGCAATTTCACTTAACTGATTGTGTTTAAAATTGAAAGGATTCTTCTTTATATTACCATTAAATGCATCATTTTCAACCATTGCCACCATGAGGAGCTTCGGTGCTTCCGATGGAAAGAGGCCATCTTTCATGAAACTCTTTTGATCTTTGGGAATTGTAAAGGTGAGAAGCTTTGTATGCTGAACGGGGTAAATGGCATTTTGGCGGTTAAGGCCTTCAGCATGCCCTCTAATGACACTTGGATTCGGTACTACTCGACGAATGTAAAGTGCAATATCTTCCACATGAATTCTAAAATTGTCAACTTTAGCAAATGCATTCAGCGCAAATTCAGGCTTATTCAATGTCAGCTTGAGTCGCATGCTGGTATTACAGAGTAAAAACTTTGACTGTCTAAAGAAGTCTAAATTCAGCGGACCATATAGCTGACATACTTTACTATCTTTAATCATAGCAGATCGCTTTACAAAGCCACTGTTTGTTTCAACATCAAATTTTCCTGCTTCATCTCTGTACCATCCCATGGCTTCCATATGACTTTTTTGTGCTGCTGGATGAAACTGTGATACATGATTGAAATATGATTTATAGGGATAATCGCTTTGACCACCTTCCACCTGCTGCTCTCCAATCGTTAGAGAAACATCGCGAAGTAATGTAGTCAATGGTAAATTGTTCAGTCCAACTTTATGTGCATCGTCAATAGCAGTTCCATCTGCTTGCTGAATTCTAAACCTCAAATCAAGCATCGCATAACTCAAATCTATGTAGTCATCACTACCACCAGGAATAACAAATTCAATGGGGCCAGCATTCTCAGCTGTTCGAGGATGATAATCTACAATACTTGAACTAAGAATATCTGTCTGTATGGCTTGTTGATCAAACAAACAAAACCCGGAAGTTTTACACTCCATGATTAGAAGTTATAGCAGCGTCGTCGTTTAGCGCCTGATGAATGATTAGAGCCTCTGCGACGTTTGCGTGAATGCCTTTTGACTGAAGATCGCACCTTACCAGCTCCGCGATTTTTCCTTTTTCCTTTATTCATTCGTTTAGGTGATTTCTTTCCTTGAGTAACACCAGCAAAGGTCTGCTTTAATGTTTTTAAACCGCGTTCCTTCCCACGATTCAACAAACTGCTCTTAAAACTTCTACCTCTGGAAAGATCACTAGCAACATCACCAGCAAAGCCAACGGCATTACTTAAAACATTTCGTTTTAAAGATCTACCGACATTGGATATGAGAGGTGCTACAACAGATTTCAGTGCACCAAGTATGCTACCTCCACGTTGGCGGCGAGCGCCGATGTAAATTTGTCCTCCACCACTTACATAGGAGGGTCGTGAATAAAATGAGGCAGTTGGATTCATAGCTCAAACCCTAAACATTGTTAGTTACAACTTTGCATGAATCACTGTCGATCACTTAGATGAAAGATGTCGGCACGACGCATCCAAGAGTTCATACTTGAAGGATAACCAGTCCATTTAACAAGACACCATTCTTCACCTTGCCGTTTTTTACATCGAATGATTTTCTCTACCAAATATGTTTCACTTTCAGTGACTACCTCAATCTCATCGCGGTAAAAGCTACCCTCAATTTCTTCATTATCGTAATCTTTCAACTTGTAGGTGGTTGGAGAGTCTTTTTGATTAATCCTTGATACTGTAAATACCTCCTCTGTCCAATTCGGAAGGTACCCTTTAGCAAAAACACTTTTCACTTTTGAGATACGAACTTTATCGCCAATTTTCACATCACTTTTCACATGAGTGCGTTTACGTTGGAATGATTCGCGCACTTTATCTACATTGTCAGCATTTACATCTACTGGTCTGAGTCCGATAGAACGATGGATAGAGTGATTGTAGGCATGGAGTGTATCTTGTAGAACCTTTGTCCAATTTTGTGTCAAGTTGGCAGTAAAATGTCGCCACAAGCGATTTTTTAATGTGCGATTAAAACGTTCAACGAGTGCAGCTTTATAAGCACTCTTTACACTAAACAACTCAATGTCATGCCTCTCAAATAATCTTGTCACATGCTGATTTTCAAACTCTTTTCCTTGATCACTCTGAATTCTTTTTGGAATCCGACCTTCTCGAAAAATTGTTTGGAATGCTTTTGCTACTCCTTTCCCTTCTTTAGTTTTTAAAGGTTGAGCCCACGCATAACGCGAGAAAATATCAATGACGGTTAAAATAAAATTATTACCCGAGTTATGTTTTGAAATGGAGGCAACATCGCACAAATCTGCTTGCCACTGTTCATCGATGTCATGAACAATATAATGGCGGGTGCGGTACTTCTTTTTCGCTTGTTTGTGGAGTGTATAGGTAGCCTGACCCTTTAACCATCGTTTCACTTGTGATTGTGGAAGACCACTCGCTTTTGATAATTTCTTGATAGATGCAAATCCTGCCGGATGTTTTACATCATAATAGATTGACTTCAAACGTTCAGTCGATGACGACTGACTCTTTTTCCTCCTTCTCATCTTTTTGTTTTCTTGCCTTTCTACATTTACAACAACTGCAGCATTTAGCTTTAGCGGTTTTGCGATCGTGTTCACATTGCTTAGGGGTTTCATTATGAGAGCTGGTGCAGCAAGTGCAAGTGACAACGACATTCACCTCTGGCGGCTCATTACATGGCAAGCAACACATCTGCTTCTTATTAATAGTCTGAGAACATGTATTTCCTAGGAGGAGCTGTTTTACGTTTTCCTTTTACTAGTTTTAGTGGTGATGTAGATCTACGTCGAGTTCTTCCTCTTGTTTGCTTAGTGAGTGTGGGAGGGGATGTAGCAGGTGACGTCTTCAACCAATTTGTTGGCATTTTCATCGCCTGAAGCATTGGAGCAGTAGCCACTGTTGAATCAAGTTCTTTCAATGTCTCATTATTTAAAGCAAATTTTGGCACATTATGCTTTTTCAATAGTTTAAGAAAGTATGACCAACCAGGTGGAACATAGCCCTGACGGCGCTTTCTACGTGTCGCATACTGAATCAAGTCTTCATAACGTGAAGCATCAATCACTTTATTTTCATCTGTAATGATTTCTCCTCTATCATTTACATTGAGATGGGGTTCAATACTGTTGAAAAGAGATATGGCATGTGCGCGAGATGCTAAAGGTGTAGCAGTCGATACAGAGTCACGCATCTTATTCTTCAAGTTTTTCAATTGCTCAACAGTTTCCGATTGTAATAATACAGCACGATGTGGATCTTTGATGTGAACATTTTGCTGATAATCTATTTCTTTCCTATACATTTGATTTGCAAGAGGTTGCTTTACTTGCTGCATGGCAGTCAATTGTACATATTCATCCTGAGGAATAACAATCATGCGAGAATAAGAACTCATAGTTTGTAGATAATCATGGGAGTTTTCAAAATATCACTTCGAAATCTAAATTCTTCCGGACACTCTTGCGTAAAGTCAATAAATAAGTAACCGTATGGTTTTTCAGTAGCTGCTTGAAAAATTTCAATTAAGGCTTTTGATCCTCTGGGTGCAACTTGTCGCGCTAAAATTTCAAATTGACTTTTATCTCGCGGATTCTTGAAAATAGCATAATAGTGTGTATTCAGGTTTCGTGTACGAGCTTCTTTTCCATCAGGAAACAAATTTTGTGTGATATAGATGATAAAGCACCTTTTATGGTGTGCTGCGCGAGTGAACATATCTGTAACATCTTTTGAATTCTTACTTTCTTTTAATAAATCATCCAATACAACAACATCATTAGACTGAAGTTTATCCACTGGAATAATTCCTTCATGTCGAATAAAGTTGCGACTTTGCAATTCCTGAAACAGCGACGGTTGATAAATACCATAACACCAAATCACTCGATTGATAGGTTCCTTAAACAACTCCCTTCTTTTATCCAATAAATTCAGCGTGAAAACAGTTTTACCTGCATGAGATGGACCTGATACAGTCAGAACTTTATCACATTGAAGTCTGAAATCCATTTTATTACTTTGAGACTCAACATTTGCATAATTAACGCTTAGAGCCAAAGATATTACCCAATAGGTTGCCCACAGCAGGAGCTATCATTGGAAGTATTGCTGAAAGGAAACCGCCCTTTTGTGTTAGAGTTTTCCTCTTTCTTTGAAGGGTGACTTTAGGATTGGAGATGAAACGCAATTTCGTAGCATATCGCTTAAGTAACTTTCGTTGTTTTGGCGCTAATTTCTTCGTCCTCAACTTTCTCACATGAGAAATAATTTCATGAATGAATTTATCGTTGGCATGTCGTATAGCATTGTATCGCTGATTTGCTTTCATTCGTCGGAGAGCTTGAATGGCTGAAGAAGACTTTTGACTTTTACGTTTCGCCATTTTCCGTGTTAGTCTTTGCTAAAACCTATCTTTACCACATTTGCATAGGTACTAACTATTGCAACATAAGTGACACTCGAAATGAGCAATGTCACAGTGGCTACATTTGCAAAGTTGAATGCAATTACGTATGAAACAGCGTTGACAAAAAGCATGCTTACATCTCTTGAAGATGCGCTTTTCATTTCCATCCTTTCGCTTACATACATCACAACACATAGTTTCACCATTACTGATGTCTATAGCAAGTCTTTTTGAAGATGTGAATTTGCTAGCCTTTTCTAAATAATAGACACATGTACAGAAGGAATATACTTCGAGAGTGAGCAGACATAGCTCGAAAACCGGTTGTGTTACAGTCAAGTACCACTGCATTTTCAATTTTTCTTTATGGAAAGTTGAATGTGAATATCTGAAATCGCTTCAATCACTAGACTGCTACCATGATGGTTAAATGCGTTAAGACGTTCAGCAATTTTTATCATATGTCTTTTAAAAAATTCTTCGGGGTGATCTACCACTTCCATTGAATAAGAAGCAAAATGGAAAGAGCGACTTTCCACCTCTTCCTTTCCAAAATGACTAAACTTAATTTTCGCAACTAATCGCGCCATGACAATGCTATCAGAGAATGTATTCATTAACTCTAGAAATAGAGTGCTAGCATCATCGACCACTGCTTCGATGTCGGTCTCATCTTTATGAAAATTTATCACATAATCTTGAACAGCTCCTTTTAAACTTTGCCTATGAAAATGTAATGTTCCGCAGTCGTTTGAGAAAGACATGATCGCCCTTTAACTAACCCATCCATTGCATGAAAACAACTCTTCTCATAGTAACATTTATTGAATAATGGTAACAAGCATGCATTATAAATCAATGGTTTGAAAGAGATAAAATAGATACAGCTGGTAACTATCATACAGCGAGCAATGATAACCATATAGGACTTTGGCAGTGCTGAGGTAAGGAGGAAAGAAGTATTGGTTATGAACGTAGCTACTACAACGAACAGACAAAATAGGAACACACAAATCCTTAAAACGTTTCGTGACTTCATGATAATGTTGATTCACTCTACTATCCCAAGGTGGGAGCAAAATATCATTAATGACTTGATTGGGAAATACTTTCCTCTCCTTACCAGGATTATTACAAAAGATGCGTATAACATTGAAAGCAGCTAACCATCGTTTAAAGTCAATAAGAAGAGCACTCTCACAAGAAAAGCCATAGTCTTGCAAATATTTCAGATTAAGTCCATGAATGTGTTTTCTCGCCCATTGATCAACATTGGGATTGCAGTTGGCATGTTGATGATAGACACTGACAATCTGATATGTCCAATTGTTCATAGCAATAGCACTGAGCTCCTGTACAGGTTCACCCTCACAATCCATAAAAATGATGATAGAAGCCTAAAACGGAAATTTACACATCTAAGGAAACGTTCTATAACATATTACAAAATGAAGAATTACATCGATGCTTTTCACGACAAAATACACAAATGATATGATGGCAACGAAGAAGTAAAATGTATCTAATAAGACCACGTCTACGACACTCAAAGCACATAAGCGAATTGTCATAGGGTAGATTTAGGAAAGGACTAGTAATTCTCCTTCTTTGATTTGCGTTTTGATGCAGCATTCTTCTCCGACTTGCGCTTCGTACCACTGCTGTTAAGGATTTGATCAATTATGTCGTCCACGTTGGGTGGTTTTGGAATATATAGGATGGATTCCATATGCATGGAGAGAGAGGCTATTTTATTATCCTTATGCCGACCATAATATAGCCCATTCACTTTGAAAAGGATATCCCAAGTACCTTCTCCGAGCTCGTCGCATGTGATGGGTGTTGAATGATCTCCCTCCTTCTTATAGTAAGTGCACCAATGTGATACCGGTAGGCAAATGTGATTACCATCCCAAATCTTTCTATAGGGAGTATCCTTGTCATCTCTCGCCTTCCACTCTTGAGCAAGAGGAGTAGGAATGTCCATATTAAATGTCACGTACTCCTCAATAATATCAAGTTGGTGGCGAATGTACGGACTCACGGGGATCAGTATGTAGTCCCCATACTGATTGTGCATTATCTTGACATCCGTGGAAGGGAGCATTCCCGTTTGGAGTACTACGCCATGATCGTCATAACGCAAGACTTGTTTAAATTTACGCTGTAGCGGTGTAGGATTATGTACCTTGGTTGTTTCTTCCACTGGCCTCAGTTGTAGATGATCTGATCGTAGCGAACCTTGTAACGTTTGGCCGCCATTTTGTCCTACTAGTGCAGCAGATGGAGTAGATGCCTGAAAATGGAAAAGATTGTATTAAGTTTACGTTCAAGGGAGGAGAGGGAGGAAAGTAGCGACTTACCATTTTAGTTGGATAATAGAACAGGGGACTAGAGAGAGAGGAAATGTGCGTCCGTCACTCGTGTGATTCAACGATGGAATGATTCTCACTGTGGAAGACTCGCTATTTATATAGAAATGCTTGATTCTCATTGGATGATGATCCTCATTGGACAATAACATCAAGCTGATTCCAAATCTGGCCTCCGTTTACCAATCCGAGCCTTCATTCGCCCGCTGGAGCTGTTTCTTGGGAAATTCTAACTCTATCGTTTTTCGCCAATCTCCCAAATCTTAAATGGCGTCTCACATCTAAACGAAGACAGATAGGAACAAGGCGACTCTTTCAGTGAATTTGTCTCACTCTTAGCTTTCAAACGAGCTATTGCACGACTTTCTACGATCTCTAGAACCAAAGTTGGAAGATCGGTGCCGGGGGGGGGGGGGACGTCAGCGAAACTTTTTCTCTCCGATTGACTTGAAACTCACCATACCGATGCAGAATTTCACGCTGAATCCGAATCTGGCCTCCGTTTTCCCATCCGATGCCTCGTTTTGACGCTACAGCCCAAAACGTCCAAAATTTTAACTCTGTCGTTTTTCGACAGTCTCCCAAAATCTTAAATGGCGCCTCACATCTAAACGAAGACAGATATGAACAAGTCGTTTCTTTCACTGAATTTGTCTTACTCTTAGCTTTCAAACGAGCTATGGCACGACAAAATCCGTCCACTAGAAGCCAAGATCGAAGCTAGCTGTCCAGAAGGGGGGGGGAGGTCAGTGAAATTTGATGAAAAATGTTTTGGTGACGGTCCCAGGTCGAAATTCCACACTTTGGAAAATTTTCAAAATTTTACCCATACAAAGCCACTCTGACACTCAGGGTTTTTTCAGGTGAGCGAGCTCCGACCTAAAATCTTGTAACCGCTCTAACTTTTGAACGACTGGTCCGATTGACTCGCAACAAAAAATGTTGTCGAGCAGTTTTTTCTCCTCTTTCCAATGAAACTCGAACGAACAAAATCCGTTCACTAGAACCAAAGTTAGAAGAGGGGGGGGGAGGTCAGTGAAATTTGATGAAAAATGTTTTGGTGTCGGTCCCAGGTCGAAATTCCACACTTTGGAAAATTTTCAAAATTTTACCCATACAAAGCCACTCTGACACTTAGGATTTTTTCAGGTGAGCTACGACAGTCCACCCCTCCCAACCTGGCCGGCACACCACGCCAACCTAGACACCACATCACCGCGCGCTACACGACGGTCGACCAGAGGGGAGGGGACGTCAGACCCGAAACACCACGGCGGCCGACCACGACACGCTGCCGGTCCAGAGGGGGGGGACGTCAGCGATGGCGGCCATCTTGCGCTATCCAGAAGTGGAGTTTTACTTACTACTGGTGCTTATGTAATTTTTGGATTTTTTTTTGATTTGTGATGAAAGTACCTGTCACGGCTTTGGAAAAAATGTCAATTTTTAAAATCCGGGTATGTGAGGATAATATGGGACACTTCTTATGGTCTTCTTTCACCCTTTCTTATTCGTCTACTGAGTCTTACGAAAACTAGGAAGCATCGTGAAATATTTACATATGTGAAACGTAGTATTAGTGGAAGTAAATTGCTTGGTTCTTCATAATGGAAAGCATGCATATCAGGGTCACTGATACAATCATAATAATCATAGTAGTAAAACGTATAAGTTACACATACACATAATTAAGACTACTTGCAAAACTAATAGAGTCCTATATATGCAACTATATATGGAAAAAACATGAAAGTCATTTGTACTTCCACTATTGAGTACATAGTGAAGTGAGGCAAAAATGTAACATGTATTTTCGTGCACGAGGTAAAGTAGGAGGAAGAAGGCAATGCAACAATTGTTACATTCATTTTCTATTCCGTGAGATAACTTTAATGCTGACACTTGTTGTCGCAAGTACAATGGGGTGATAGCTTTGGAATTATAGTCGATAACCATAAATGATCCTGTGAGATTACGTATCCTGTGCACTTACGTTTCAATAAATGCTGGCATACAGAATAAGCCATAGGTCACAAGCAATACGCCATCAGCCATAAGCCGGCTTCGATTATGGAGGTACCCAAGACAAGCCATAAGCTTAAGAGGCATGAGCATGGAACATAATTCATTCAAGACGACTAGTGAAATATTCAGATTCACCCTTCTGAAGTGAAAAATATTCTATCAAATCTTCGCACGGGGAAGTCCGTTCCTCCTCATGATGTGCCTGTACGCGATGTGGAACTTGCAGACAGTCTATCAATACTCCTGATACTCCGAATGAATACTCCGATGTAGGCCGAAAGATCTCGCGGTAGAACAAAAAAAAGTCTTCTATCTGACTTAAGAAAGCTTCCACTCTATATAATTGCAAATAAATTCCCTATGTTTGAAACTCCTATCGGCAATCTTTCAAAATTCTATTATGAGTCGCCGTCTTCCTCATCGATGGAAAGAAGGAATGGTCTGTTCTACCCCCAAAACTCGACCAGCGAATTTTTAAATTTCGTCAAATTTTTGACGAATATTTTGAAATTTCGTCAAATAACGCTCCTGTCAACTGTCTCGAAAGTTTTGGAAAAAATAATATTGAACACTCTGCGACAAACAATTTGAGGGGTCATGCGGTTTGAGTCAGCATGGATTTCGCAGTCATGCGTCGACATCAACTGTACTCATTTTCACACATGACCCCTTAACAAAACATCATGACACGACTAATACCGCGGGTTCGGCACTTCTGAGTTTTGACATGAATAGAGCTTTCGACCATCTGAACCACAGTCTTCTGATTAAAAAACTGAGAAGGTGTGATTTTCCTGGTGGATTCCTGCTATACCTAGTCCGGGAGCTAGCGTGAAGTTGTGCAGGGAACGAGGTAGTACATAAAACTTTCACATAGCATAGAACACCTCTAACCTACTGCAAAACTTCGCGTCTGCCGGATCAGATCATTTGCTTTTAAGAAATAGAGATGATAACACAATCCTATGTATTTCCAATGGTAAAATTGTGACATTTAAGGTGTTGACTCCATTTTTTCGAATTTTTGCTAATAAAAGTTACACAAATTGGTATTTTGTTGAACTGGTTATTATAGAAATCACCTACAGATCATGATCTTTCAAATGATTTATCATTCAGTGACAGAGGATGAAGTAAAGTGCACAAACAGACACTTTTCGTTAAAGTATATCAACAATTTTCCTGAAATTTCTATGTTAAAATTTGCAGTTACACCAACGAAAAGTGTCTGTTTGTACACTTTACTTCATCCTCTGTCACTGAATGATAGCTCATTTGAAAGATCATGATCTGTAGATGATTTCTATAATAACCAGTTCAACAAAATACCAATTTGTGTAACTTTTATGAGCAAAAATTCGAAAAAATGGAGTCAACACCTTAAATGTCACAATTTTACCATTGGAAATACATAGGATTTTGTTATCATTTCTATTTCTGAAAAGCAAATGATCTGATCCGACAGACGCGAAGTTTTGCAGTAGGTTAGAGGTGTACTATGCTATGTGAAAGTTTTATGTACTACCTCGTTCCCTGCACAACTTCACGCTAGCTCCCGGACTACTATGGTTTGCTGACCATCTCAAAAATCGCAAATAAGACCGTCAAGGTTGGACAGTCATTCTCACAGCCATGTACTGCCTTATTTGGAGTTGCCCAAGGATCACTGCTCGGACCTTTCTTGTTTGGAGTGTACATTGGCGACCTACAAAAATATGGAAATAACGCAACTATCACGAAATATGCCGCGATGTAACTATTGCGGCTCCCATGTCTAACAATGCAATGCTGACACAAGGAGAAGTGTCTAATGTATGGAGGAATGGTGCAAAGAAATTCTCTCACTATCAACTATGCTAAGTCAAGTATTATGCTTCGTGGAAAGTACAAGTCATGTGCTGTCAATTGCCGGAAAATGTCCCTATGCTGCAAGTGCAGGACGTGCGAATCCTAAGAACAACAATATCAAATGACCTCAAATAGAAAACATGTTGATGAAATTGTTTTGAAAGTCAATAAAAGAATGCATATCCTTCGAACTCTAAGACATGCTCATGTTAATTTTGATGACATTTCTGAAAATTGGAAGTTTCGACTGCTCTTGTAAAGAGGAGTTCTCCAAATGCTCATGATATGATTCTAGCCTATGTTTGCATTTAATTACTTTATACAAATGTGCGTAATTAACTTTTATATTGAAATTGTTCTAGAAAAATGAAAATTTCCATGAATTCTAATTATTTGCAATCCCAATTCTTTTAAAATCGTGATTGCAAGCACATTGGTCTTTCTCACACTTTTAGTACATATCATGGCACCGAAAATGTTTTGTATGCATAATGACAACATCCGCTTTCTTAGTTTAAGTTGTTGATACAGGTTTGAGGCAGGAATGCGGAGTCGGAGTCGGAGTCCTATCATTTTTGCTGGAGTCGGAGTCGGAGTCCTATCAAATGATAGGACTCCGGACTCCGGCCTATAACTAGACCGAAATATAATGCAAACAAATTATTTATTCTTGTGCATGTGGCTGTCATTGTTTTGATGTCAACCTTCTCTGTCAAACAAAAGCACAGACACTTCTGCAAGCAAAAGCTTGCAATGGTTGAGGGAATGAACCGTGATAGTGAAAAAAGGATTGTCTTTTCACTCGGTGATTTAGTAGAGAAGACAAACCTTCCCCCTAGCCTCGATCACACCTACGCGCCAAAGGTCACATCAGAGACAAAAATGAAATACTAGTTTGTTTGAGAACATTACCTCTTACCCTCACGTTAATCTGGTGTGATGGCTACTCTAAAGCGCATATTAAAATCGAAAATGTATGGGGGATTTTCCTGCCTGGTGTAGACTGCAGAAAAACCGTGTGAAGCCCACATCAACAAGATCGGAGGAGCCGAGTCGTATGCATCCAACTGAAAGCGACATTTGATAAACTTTCATAGTAAATGATTGATAATTGATATATCAATAATCATTAAAAATAGGTTCAGGTAAGTCTATGATCTATGATGTAGGTTACCAGTTTGTTTTTCAAAAAACTAGGCTTTATATACTTGCCATCCGGAGTCGGAGTCCTATCAAAATGATAGGACTCCGCATCCCTGGTTTGAGGTTAGGGGGTCGAAATCTTGCTTTATGCAGCCACTTGGTTCCTCTCTGATGACTCCTCACACAGCTATAAAAGCTTAAGTTCCTTCAGTTTTGCGCATGTCTTCATTTGCAATTTTGTTTGGCATTTGGTCATAATTTTATGCCACATTGTCATCTTTGCTTCAAAAAAATTAAGAGCAAAAGAATATTAGTATTAAATTTCCCCTTCTCCTGAAGTTTAAGTTCGGCTAACATTTAATTTTGTACCTTTACTAACATGATAATTTAATTTCTTTTAGGATTTTCCACTAGGGTGTTTGTTTAACTTTGAGTTCTTTCGTTTCCGGATCTTCGCATTGCTTAAGCACCGTGTTTTAAGTTATTTAGTATCATGAATTGAAAGGGCATCGTGCTCCGTTTCTGTGTGATCATGGGGCCATAAGTAAAATAGTGCTATCTTGAAAAAAATCACAAGTGTGACAAACTATTCGATGTTCTTTAAACTTATACAGAATAGTAGAGGGTGTAAATAAAAATGTGCATCATGCACGCAATTGACCACGCACCGGACATTGCCTATACACCACTATCAACCTCAGAAGGCGCAGGACGCCAACAGCCCCTCGTTTTTCTTAAGCAACGAACTTTACCACTTCGAGACCAAAATTTTCTTTCTGCCGGGAGTTCAAACGAAAATTCGCAGAAATTGAATACTTGAAAGTATTGATAATACCTGTAGTGTACAATACACATAAATATGTCTTCCTGGTTTGTTTTTATAGCAATAGCAACTGATTTCAGCGCGCGTCATGATGTGCGCGAAAAGCTTTCCTTGCTCCTGACATGATCCTGGAGAGTGTCCTAGACTCGGTGTTTTTCAGGCCGCGTTAGCCGTTCGAGGATCGGGGTAGATTCCTGCTAGTAATCCGTTTTCAGAGGTGGGCAATCGAATAATCGGACTAAATAGTCCGATTATCCGAATATTCAGAACTTCATTTTCGAATCGGATAATCGAATCGCTTTAACAAATGGCAATCGAATAGAATAATCAGATAATAGTAAATCGGAACTCTGAGCTGGCGAATCGGATAATCGCTAATTGGAACTTCATTTTGCCGAATCGCGCCAACCTCTGGCCATTTTTCATGGTGGTGCCATATGAGCAAGCACATAGAAATATCGTTCCAACCTCGTGAAAGTCAGAGTCATTGAGTTATGAAATCGATTCTCAGAGGTCGCATGGACGCAGTTACTAATGTTCATGCAGTGTCATAACATTACATGAATATCATGTAAAAGCATAGAAGCTTACTGTGTGACTCGGACTCGAAGGTCGATGACCGTTTTCATGTGTGTATTCGAAACAGTTGAGATTGATATGAACAAAACAAAAACAAGTAAAGCAACTTTCTAAATGAAACAACGACTTGGAGACTTCAGGAGAGGGCCAGCAACTTTAATTCATGCGGTTTTAGCATTTAATAGATCTCAAACTACTGAGGTCATTGAAGATACTGACTTGACAAGGCTGTTAAAAGTATTTATTGAACGAAATGTTTTCTTAAAAGGTGTATGTAGTTCGGCTAAATTTTGCCGATTGTTTTTATTCGCTGAATGAATGTTAGCCGCATCCCTGTTCCCTGTTCGCCACTTTGCTTTACATCATATTCATTAAAGTTGAAGCACAGGTGCATGGAAAAGTTTTGTGATGACGTCATCGCGGACAGGCTCTCGATTGTGAGAATTGACACAACACATGCATGCAGAGACCGCTGACACTGTCCTGTCTGATAAGGAAGTTTGACTGTCCTGCCTCAAGTACGTAGCGCTCTCTCAACTTCACTCAAAGCAGAACTGAATGACCGAAGTGTATTACACGCAGGTCTATCATTTATCAATTAAAATGTCTAGGTTAAGAGAAGAATCTCATTCATTTTAGCTAAGTGATGATCAACATTGCTCATCGGGATAAAGTAGATAATTGAGTCATCGGATGTGACAGATGAGTACTTATGTACATATATAAGAGTTAAGTTATGCAGTTATACAGCTTTCATGAAACAAAGTGGGATAAAGATATTTATGAATTATAAGACTGTACTAGAATGATGGTCCAACCCAACGGTGTAAGAGAAAAGGACTCTACACGGATATAAGAACCAACTAAAGTAGTAATCACATTCTCATGTATATTCTATAAGGAATGAGGCATACGGTAGGCGTCGAAAATTAAGTCAAGATGCTGGAATGTCAACATCTAATACGCATGCACAAAATAGATGTATAGCCGATCGTTGTCAGATTCGTCACACTTGTGCAACTCGTACACACAAGCATAATAATAATGGGTTTTATTTAGAGTCTGCTCGTGCATCATACAATGGACTTGCCTTCTCCACGTCATATGAAATTGGTAGTGTTCAAGTGAGGATGTCAATCAGAATTAGGCACGCCCTAGTATATTGATCCACCTTTTTACTCATAGTCATTGCCTATAAGTCGCCACACATACTTTTTGCACGAAATCCGAAAGCTTACTACCTATCTCTTCGAGAGGTTCCTATAAGTAACAGCCCATGTTAATGAGTACGAATGACGATGGCAGCATTCAGATTATTGTCAAAAAATCACAAGTATTACTCTCATTTAATGAAAAAGAAAGTGGAAATGTTACATCTTTACACATATTACACCTATGTGCTATGGAGATATTCGATAGAAGATTTATGAACGCGTATAGAAGTGCCTTGTGGTTGATTTGGAGACATTTGAAGGACGCCATCTTTTATCTATATAAAAAATAAACTTCGTGCTCGCCTTATGACAGATCTTAGCCATAATTTCGGGTCGACGTAGGTCCCAATCTTTACCTAATGAGCTATGCTATGTGATAATTCACCTGTAACCAAGTGATAACCGAACTACACCTTTTTCAGTAGATACATGAATGTGCATGTATATTCAATGAAAAAAGTAAACTACAGTTAAGACTCGAATCCTCTAATTTGCAAATTAATTGACAGCGGATGTTAATTCTGCAACTAATTCCATAATTACGGCGCATTGTGCGGACTTGAACGCGGTAGTGGCGGGAAATAATTACATACATACAGATTGTTTCATAAAAAATGGATCACCCTTAAACATCGCCTTAACTTCAACTTTGTCTAACTCCGCCAAACTTGAACGAATTTCTCTGAAATTTGGGAGATATGTCAGTTGTGCTTACTAATATCATTGTTGGAAATTTCAAGCATGAATATTGAGTTGTTTTCCTGTTATAGATAAAAAAGTAATAGATAATTTGATCTTCATTTAGCAATGTTACACAAAATCATACCTCACTCTTATAAAATTACATTTGTTTCCTTTGTTATGTAATATGTTGTTCTACAAGCCAAAAGCTATCAAGCAAAACAAAAATAAAGAAAATCGGTCAATCAGAGCCAGTATAGCACCATTATTCATCAACAATAATGTAACTGCTACATGTGATTAACTGGACTTCATGTTCCATAGCTTCCTGACTTCGTTGCGGTGGTGTTGGCAGCACTCCCGATTGCTTTCAGCTAGAAATCTATCTCTTACCGGTTGAAAACAATACAAAGCACAAATGAACAATAACGAGATCGCAATAACGAGAGATTAACTCTGTCGTAAAGAGGGCTCTGGCCGTCCACACAAAACATTCAAACGTAGCGACCGCCTAATTTTGAGATTTGTTAAAGTTGATCCAAGTCTCTCGTTAACTGAGATGTATGGAGTATTCTAAAACGTAACGTTCGTCGTTCACTGCTACCTACAGATGGCGTATCACAACTTACGTCACTGTTAAAAAGAGAGTGGAGAAAGTTAGATCAGTCAAAAATCAACGATATCATCGAATCAATGCCTAGACGAATTGGTAATGTCATTGACAATAAGGGTGGGGCCACAAAATATTAGCTTCTTAAGAACCGTTACTGTATCATAGCTTATCAGATTATATAAGGACATTTAAATATATTAAGGACATGAAATAACATGAAAAATGCTTTCTGTATCATACTTATGTTTTATTTAGTCAAATGTTAGAATGATCCACTTTTTATGAAACGGATTGTAGTTGGCTGTATAATGAACAAGATTCTTTATTTATAAATTCAGAAAAAAACAGAAGTTCTCAAGCTTAGCTAGCGGTATCTCCAAGTTATTTTGCGAATTAACGGTCTGTGACAGCTACTTTGCAAATTTACGAATTAATTATAGAACTGACAGAATTATCTAGTTATTTCGCAAGTTGACAAAATTCGCGTTTTTTAGCGAATATACGATTAAAGAAAGTAAATGTTCCATTAAATTGTTTATCGTGTCACTAGGTCATTTGTTCTCGTGAAATGCACCACATACTGTACATGTGTACAAATGTGCATATACAATGTACTGGAGCATGCATTAATACATAACAATTTTGTCTACCTGCTTATCAAGATATTTAAAAAAACACTATCAAGACTTTCTGAACGACACCTGCTAGGAATTGCAAGAAGTTGAGAAACATCAGCTCATGAACTTTTAGAATCGTTGTTCAGCTCAACTAAGTGGTAGATGTTACATAATCTCCTTCACCACTGAACTGCTCGAAACCTCGAAGCCCTTCATTCACTAAAATTCCAAATCCATTGATTTGTACTTAATTTGTGTTATATCTATATTCATCTCCGAGGAAAGTATCGCGACGAAAAAGGTTGGTAGATTTTTCGAGCATTCGGCTTCAATATTTTCTACCTGTCGAATTATTAAGATGTGGCGCTCATGCGCAATGCTGCATGACAATGTCGAGCAACTCTATGAGATCAGAGTGGTAGGCCTACATGCATGAAGTCGGAAACTTTGATAGTAGAACTCCAAACTACGTAGAATGAGATTCGATGTCCTCTCGTTACTTTAAAACTGAAAGATAGTAGTCCGTTTGCTGGTTTGTAGACTTACATAGTAGAAATGAAGAAAAGCATGTTTCTCAATTTTGTATAATGCTGTGCAAAACATTCCTGCTATTAAATAAATACCGTGCACCAATATAATACAGGGTGAGGCGTAATTCTGGAGACATAGGAAAAGTTGCATTTTGCACATTACTATGATGGTTAACCTAATTTATCACTGCTGAATTGGGTAAACACATACAGTAAGCATTTTATTTTGCAAAAAAGTTGCTACGAACTCAAAGTTGAATTACATAAGCTTCCACTTGGATCTAGAATAAGATGAAAACAATTTATTTTAATAGGAATTGGTATTCAACAAGACACAAGGAAAAGAAAGGCTAATCACATTGTGTGTTCTATGTGGAAGCCGCTCTGTTGTAGACATTTCAGGAGATTTTTCCAGTCAATACGAACACGACTCAAAACATCCGACGAAATACAAGCACAAGCATCAACAATTCTTTCTTGCAAATGATCCAGATCCCTGATCTTCTTAGATCAAATCACTCCAATATCTCCAATTTTGATGATTTATTTCACCGTTAACATTAAAATTGGTTTCGTCGGTGAAGAGCATCATCGAAGAGAAATTCGGAGATTCTTCCATGCGCTGTAAAGCCCAATTACAAAACTCAACCCGTCTGTCGGGGTCATCTTCACTAAGATGTTGTAGCATTTGCACCTTGTACGGATGCCATTTGAATGTATGCAAAATTCGAAGAGCACTGCGCTGACTAAGTCCTTGTTCATTTGTGAGGACTTTTGGAAACCGCAGCTAAAATAGAGATCGATGACGCTTCATCTGTCACAGAGAGACGTCTTCCACTTCTCTCACGGTCGTCCACACTTCCAGTTTTCTTAAATTTACATATGAGTTTTCCAACGGCACTATGTGTAATTAGTGGTCGGTCGGGATGTCGACAACTGTAATCATCTGCTATTGCTCGGTAGCTCCCGATAGCGTCGTGCAAAACGACATCAATGCGCTCTTCTTTCGACAGTGCCATAACTGCGTTGTAAAGCTCTATGTTAATGAAGTGATGCTTTAAATGCCGAGTACGTGAATAAGCCGTCTTTCTTGAAGTTGAATAATTATCAATCAATATCTTGCATATGTATCTGTGTATAATTGAATATTTGAATTATCTGTATGGCTGAAATTGACTTGTAGTTAAATGAATTCGTCATAGGAAGTTGTATGGTACATCAAACTTGCGCAAAAATGGAGAGATTCCCATTGAAAATAATGTATGTCAGATTCAGAGTATATTCCCTATGTCTCCAGAATTACACCTCACCCTGTATAATGCCATATAATGTGTAATATAAAATAATATAACATACAATAATGTAATAATATACTAAATATAATGTAATATGATATATTGCAATATAATATAATGTAATATGATACAACACAATATAATATGATATAATATTATATAGCATGCAATATAGGCCTAATATAATATAATATAATATAAGCAATGGCAGTGGGCGGGAGGACCATATCCAAGGAATTTTCAAAACCAAAGTATTCTCTCTCGAAGTTTTTATGCCACAAAAATTACAAATTCGATACAGTAGAAAAAAGCTTCACAGTTGCCAGCGTTTCGGGTCCTGACCCTTTCTCAAGGCAGTTAGCTATAAAGTGGGATGCTACGATATGTGAATTGTTGAACCTCCAGTTGTCTCGTGACGTCTGTTGAAATGAAGATTTATGAAAATCAATGAGACGAGTTCCACCAAACAAATTCCACCAAACTTGTTTCTACAGGATCACACAAACACCTCAGCAAATCGATGGTAAAATCATCTATTGTATTATTCATACCGCAAATTTTATAGTGCTCTGACAACGCGCTGATATTATTTTTTTTCATAAACCTTCATTGTACAGACGTCACGAGACAACTGGAGGTTGAACAATTCACATATCGTAGCATCCCACTTTATAGCTAACTGCCTTGAGAAAGGGTCAGGACCCGAAACGTTGGGAACTGTGAAGCTTTTATCTGCTGTATCGAATTTGCAATTATTGTGGCATAAGCACTTGGGGAAAGAATACTTCGGTATTGAAAATTTCTTGAAATAATATAGGCTTAATATAATAGTCTATTATCTAATGTAACCTAAGTTAATATAATATAGCATTATACGATATTATATAATATGACTTAACATAATATTCTATAACATAATATATTCCGAAGAACTTCTTTTGTTCTTGAAAACGGCGACTAAGGACACAACATTCCCAGTGTTTGGGCATGATTTCATAATACCGCACCTTGTCCATCACTTCCGTCAACCAATCGCACTGTCATCTTCCCCTGGTGCCGCAAACACTTCACCAGCTAGCTCTGTGTAGCCTGCAGCCATCTCTTTCTTCATATGCATGTGACCACTTCTTCTCTTTTGATTTCTTTTCCCGGTTCTTTGCTGCATATCTGGTGTAGAATTTCTCAGAGTGCTTCTTAAACTTTCATCTGACAAACGCGACCGCAACCGTGATTTCGTCAGTTTCATCAAAGAAAATTTGCAAATATATACTCATTGACATAATTAATGAAACAAACTATCATTGGCTTGAATTGAAGTTTGTTTCATTTTTTTCTCAGGTATGATGCAATATCTCGCTTTCTATGTATTACCATTCAACACATTAGAGAATGGAGAAAGATCTATGGTGGTCAAATTTCAAATTTTGATATCGATACAACTGTCACAATTGCTTTTACAAATTGAACATAAACGTGAACTGAAATCCAGCTTTTGTAAAATAAAATGACACACGATTAGTTTACCGGAGGTATGGCTATTGGAATGATTCGTTGTGGTAGAAGTTGTGCGAGTGTTGCCGAAGAGCTGCAACTATCGAGAGTCGTTGTTTGGAGGTGGTGGTGTCGATGGAAAGCAGAAGGAGATGCTAAAAAGAAGAAGGGATCTGGTCGACCAAGAAAGTCTGCAGGAAGGACAGACGCACGTCTAGTTTTAGCTGCAAAGAGGAATAGATTTGTGTCAGTCCCAAAGCTAGTCGCACACTGGAAGAGTGCCTCAATTATAGACTGTAGCGTTCGAACGGCTTACCGAAGATTGCGAGAAGCTGGAATTCAATCGCGACGACCAGCTGTCCTAATTCCATTGAGTTTTGAGCACCGCAGAAGACGAGTTGCCGGGTGTGATGCCCATCGCTCATGGAATGACCATCACTGGCAGAAAGTCTTGTGGACCGATGAATCGAGATTCACTCTGGATGTCAATGACGGTCGTGTCAGAGTGCATCCATCGTCTTCCAGGTGAACGCTTTGCCCCATGCTGTATTAAAGAACACGACAGATATGGTGGTGGAAGTGTTATGCTGTGGGGTGGCATTTGGCATGGCGGACGAACGGCAGCAGTCTTCATCAAAGGCACGTTGACTGGAAAGAGGTATCTCAATGAAATTGTACTTCCTGTTTTTGCCCCAGTGGTCAGGGTGGAGGATCTCGTCTTCCAAGACGACAACGCAAGACCACATCGCTCCTCGGCTGTCATTGCCACTGTTAGGAGATTGAACATTCAAACCCTTGACTGGCCTGCACGCTCACCTGACTTGTCACCCATTGAACAAGTATGGGACGAGCTTAGGCGGCGAGTGAGAGACCGCTATTAACTTCCACCAGTGTCTCTGAAGATTCTCTCTGAAAGACTGACAGAGCATTGGCTTCTCCTTGAAACATCCTTCATTCAGAAACTTTGTGAATCCATGCCATCTCGGATTACTGAATGTGTCGGAGCTAGAGGGGGGCACACGCGCTATTAAAGTTGAATCTGCTACATGCGTTGTTTTTCTGTGCTAGCGACTTGGTGGAGATTGAGACTAAATTATCAAGGTATCATACATACATGTATATATACCAGTCAAAAATGAAAGAAGTTAAAGAAGTAAATGTTTCAAAAATTTTGTCAATGAGTATATGTACAACCAAACATGGAGGCAAATTCTCTAGCGCTACCTTTTGATTTTTGTGCATTTCGATTCGTTTAGTCCTCTTTTAAAATTAATTATAGTTTCATTTTGATCTTCGCCTTTCCGATTCTGCTGACATGAAATCAATGAGCTCCAACTACAAATCAAATGGAGGAGTTTCGATTTCAACCGAAAAAGGATCTGTGAATATAAGTTGAAATTCAAAGTCATCTATCATTTTAAGTTATAGTTTTGATGCTACTTCATCAATGAAAATAATGGTCCCTACAATTCTAAGTGTCAAGATTTTTCTGTCAAGGAGTATACTGTATGTCCATTGAAGCTTCCGCTTCACTGCAGATAGCCCATGTTCCACCAATCGTTCCACGAGATCTTGCAATCTTCAACTGCCCAGTTGAGCCACGGTCCAACATTTGGGCATCTTTCCATACTCCCACACCCTTGCTACTGCTTTCCATAAGCACTATGCTTATTTCTTACTGCATACCGCAGTAAGTTTGTTTGTAGTCTGTGCACCGCCTGCAAATAGTACAGCAGACTGATGCGAAGATGGAGCAAATTAACTGCAAATATTTTGTAAACTTCCACGAGGCAAACCAAGTTTTAGATGCCTACATTCAGATTGTCCGTGTGTAGGCATAATTTGGTTGGTTTCAATTCTTCCAAAATTTGTATTTCTTTCGCAGTTCTTTCACGCTTGACGATACTGAATGTCTCTGAGGGACTTGCATGTGGATATGTCCACATTTCCACATCCAGTAACGAAATGCTTCTATCGAATTAAAGCATCTTATAATTGCTTCGTGCAATTGCGAAGAACATTAGTACATCTATGGGGCGAAGCGTCGATTGGGAGACCGATTCAAAAGATATGTGAATACATAATGTGTCGATGTTCAGATGTTGAGCACATCATCGATCACAAAGACCTTATTCTTGCTAAGTTTATATCCACAAGTAGAATCCAGACAGGCCTTTAATGCATATTGCCAAGATTGTGAGAATCACAGAAGAGAGAAAAAGTTCGGATGTTTTGTTCATCAATCGAGTTATATAATCACGTATATGCTAGAAAGCATTTTTAAAAGACGCGCTTTTACTTCGCTTTTTTGATTATTTGATCTTTTCATTTTTTGTCTTTTCTAAAAATGGCTCGCTCAATTTTCGCACTCTCATCCGCTCATCGAAAATTGAAAAAATGCGGCTCGCTCTCTGAAAAACACGAGTCTTTATCAATCATGTTTTTTCGAACATGCCTGTAGGAGTGTAGATATTAGCCGTTTCTTCTATCAGTCCTGGAATAAGCATAATTATGCATCAATTAAATCAAACAATTTGACTTACAAGGTTTGCAAAACATTAGCAAATCTGATAGAGAGACGAACAATCTTAAGCACAAAAATTCTGGGATAGCTGCGTTTCGCCTTACAAGGGTTCGTCAGTACGGCTAGGAATGTCAGCCGTACGGCATAGTCAGGATAGATAAACACACAGCAGCCCGTTGTGCAGTCTTCAGCTTACTCAGCCACTCCAGATATCTTAAGCTTGTTCCAAAGTGTCAGTGATGTGTGATGAGATAGCTTGGTTGTGGATTTCTTCCTGTTTGTAGATAGTATTTTTACATAGTTCTTGTTTCACCCTTCTCTTCTTTGTTTGATGTATGCTTGTAAATATCTCTGGCTTGCCTTTTATCCATTTATCGTCGTTGTCCGACGATAACCGTGTATCTACAAAATATGAAATTTTTCAGGAGACACAAAAAACATTCTTATAAACGCGTAACTATATTCTAAGTTTTGTAAATTCGGGAAATGCATATGAGAAGGATGCTTTATCATAAGGTTACTATTGAATTGAGTAAGTTTTGATATTTTCTATTTTAGTGTAGATACACGGTTATCTCCGTGAATATTTGTCAGTAGATACCCGGTTATCATTTTTTCTTACAGATGTATGTATACCACGTATCATATTTCAACACAAATAATGGACGGTAGTAGTTTCAATTAAGAATAGTCATAATCATGTTCAAACAGCACGTACAGGCTCCTTGTGCAGGCAGGTATATATCAAGAGAGTAAGGATAGCAATACATAAAAGAAAACCTATCAATCTGTTAGTAGTAAGAAAACGGCGAACACCAGATAGCGCAAGATGGCCGCCGTCGTGGCTGAGTCCCCCCCCCTCTGGTCCGCCAGTGTCGTGATGTGCCGGCGAGGTTCCGCTGCCGTCCCCCCCCTCTGGACCGTCAGTGTGTGAGCCTTGGGTGTCTGTGTCCGACCGCCTGGTGGACTTGGGTGACCGTCTAGGTTGACGTGGGCGACCGTCTAGGTTGTCTTGGTTAAACTGTGGGATGTTTTGGTGTGTAGTGTCCAAACGAAGCCTCGGATGTGAAAACGGAGGCCAGATTCGGATTCAGCGTGAAATTCTGCATCTGTATGGTGAATTTGAAAGCAATCGGAGATAAAAATTTTTCGCTGACGTCCCCCCCCCTCTGGACAGCTTGCTTCGATCTTGGCTTCTAGTGGACGGATTTTGTCGAGTGAGGTGTCATTTGAAAGCTAAGAGTGAGACAAATTCACTGAAACAAACGGCTTGTTCCTATCTGTCTTCGTTTACATGTGAGACGCCATTTAAGATTTTAGGTCGGAGCTCACCTGAAAAAATCCTAAGTGTCAGAGTGACTTTGTATGGGAAAAATTAAAAATTTTCCAAAGTGTGGAATTTCGACCTGGGACCTTTACCAAAGGTTGTTTCATCAAATTTCGCTGACCCCCCCCCTTTGTTCTAACTTTGGTTCTAGTGGACGGATTTTGTTCGTTCGACTTGCATTGGAAAGAGGATGAAACACTGCTCGACCGCATTTTTCGTTGCGAGTCAATCGGAGCAGCCGTTCAAAAGTTAGAGCGGTTACAAGATTTTAGGTCGGAGCTCACCTGAAAAAATCCTAAGTGTCAGAGTGACTTTGTATGGGAAAAATTAAAAATTTTCCAAAGTGTGGAATTTCGACCTGGGACCTTTACCAAAGTTTGTTTCATCAAATTTCGCTGACCCCCCCCTTTGTTCTAACTTTGGTTCTAGTGGACGGATTTTGTTCGTTCGACTTGCATTGGAAAGAGGATGAAACACTGCTCGACCGCATTTTTCGTTGCGAGTCAATCGGAGCAGCCGTTCAAAAGTTAGAGCGGTTACAAGATTTTAGGTCGGAGCTCACTCTGACACTTAGGATTTTTTCAGGTGAGCTCCGACCTAAAATCTTGTAACCGCTCTAACTTTTGAACGGCTGCTCCGATTGACTCGCAACGAAAAATGCGGTCGAGCAGTGTTTCATCCTCTTTCCAATGCAAGTCGAACGAACAAAATCCGTCCACTAGAACCAAAGTTAGAACAAAGGGGGGGGGTCAGCGAAATTTGATGAAACAAACTTTGGTAAAGGTCCCAGGTCGAAATTCCACACTTTGGAAAATTTTTAATTTTTCCCATACAAAGTCACTCTGACACTGGATTTTTTCAGGTGAGCTCCGACCTAAAATCTTGTAACCGCTCTAACTTTTGAACGGCTGCTCCGATTGACTCGCAACGAAAAATGCGGTCGAGCAGTGTTTCATCCTCTTTCCAATGCAAGTCGAACGAACAAAATCCGTCCACTAGAACCAAAGTTAGAACAAAGGGGGGGGGGTCAGCGAAATTTGATGAAACAACCTTTGGTAAAGGTCCCAGGTCGAAATTCCACACTTTGGAAAATTTTTAATTTTTCCCATACAAAGTCACTCTGACACTTAGGATTTTTTCAGGTGAGCTCCGACCTAAAATCTTAAATGGCGTCTCACATGTAAACGAAGACAGATAGGAACAAGCCGTTTGTTTCAGTGAATTTGTCTCACTCTTAGCTTTCAAATGACACCTCACTCGACAAAATCCGTCCACTAGAAGCCAAGATCGAAGCAAGCTGTCCAGAGGGGGGGGGACGTCAGCGAAATTTGATGAAAAATGTTTTGGTAAAGGTCCCAGGTCAAAATTCGGAAGTTTTAAATTTTTCAAAATTTTCACCACACTGGAGCTCCCACACTTAGGAATTTTTTCACTTGTGGCATGTTACATGGTCATGTGCTGACACACCAACTTCCCGTGGTCATATGAGAATGGTTCAGGTGTCATATTGTAAAGAATGATGAGACAAATCGTTTGCAACAAACCGCATGTCGCTACGATGAATACTTTCGGAGATAGAGCCATTTTAAGTTTTCTTCCGAGCATATATAAACCCCCGACAACGCAAGTCTGATCACTTCATCGAAAGACGAGGTAAGCGACGGTCGTCGCTCTGAGCTCCCGATATCGGGTTGCAAAGGACTCTATCTTTTGAAGTAGGCAAGCTATCTTCTTACTTCAAAGTTTGTGTGATAGAGTTTGATAGTGTCTTTACTACTGATAAAATTTTTTAAAAGTAGTATGAGTAGTAAAATGCGGAATTTTTTAAAAATTCTTAATTTTCAGTTTTTTCAAAGTTTTAACATGTAGACTAAGGTTTTCAAGTATGCTGAGTTCAAATCTGCTATCAGATTTGAAATGTAACTAAGTCTAAGGCAGCTTTGAGGGGTTGGATCCCAGCTACTGATCACTACCTTTGACTCGGCGTTCCTGTTACCACTTCGGGGCAGTGACAATGATGTCTTCAGCTGTAAAGAGCGGGTATCGGGGAAGATCTCTCACTTCCCTAGTGATCAGTACAAGGCCTTCGGGCTGTCGACGGGATCTAGTGCCACTCACTACACTCAAATCTATCATTCCTCACTAAGTGTAAAATCATTCTTTTCCGTTTTTATAAACTAGGAATCAATCGTTTGCTATCAAACGTTTACGGAATTATAATCATTGTTTTCCCCTTTTCACTTCAGAAAATGGTTAACTACAACAATGCAAAGACGGCTTTTAAGCTTTGCGTCTGTTCAAAGATTTTTCGTAGCGATGCCTTTAAGAAGCATTCTTGTGCACATAAGCGAATGGTAGGGGGCATTCGATACTTTTGTAGCAGCCATAATGCATCTCGCCTTGTCGAGACGCTACCGGAGTGGCATGCGAAGCACAGCAGCTGCAGTCAACCAGAGCTGACTGAGGAGGCGAAGCAAAGTCTCTTCAGCTCAGAGTTGAAAGCTCTGGAGACTCAGTGTGCTATCGAGGCTATCACGTCAGCAAAGCCTCCCTCATCTTGTGCACCAGCAAAGGCTCTCTCGCCCACCCCGATTCTAGAGACTCAGTCTGCTGTCGAGTCTATCACGACAGCAGAGGCTCCATCTTCTAGCATGCCAGCAAAGGCTCTCTCACCCACTCCGATTGAGTCTTCTCCGAAGTCGAGTAAATCCTCCTCCTCCTCCTCTAGCGATGAGTCGGCTACAAGTAGCAGCGACAGTGAGGAAGAGGAGGAGGATAAAGGCTCGACGAAGGTTGACCTAGTCGAGAGTGTCTACCTCGATAGCGAGGTAGAGGCGGTGAGGGACGTTGACCTCGATAGCAAGGTGCAGCCGGCTAAGTTATCAACCAGTGGTGGGATTGCGGCTCAATGTCGCAACTTCATTATGCGCCCACCACTGGTTGATAACTATGACAAGCTGAAGAATGAGTTGGAGGTGTGGAAGAGGGACTGTTTCTTCTATAAAGCGAGTTCCGAGAACCTCTCGCGAGTCACTCAGGAGCTCAAGAAGACTCAAGCTAGTCTTTTTGAGAAAGAAGGAGAGCTCGATCGCGAGAGGTTCTCGCACCTCGCTAGTAAGGCTAAAGAAGAGCAGCTCCTCATCGAGAGAGAGAGTCAGGAGAAGGAGTTAAGAAAGATGAGGGAGGAGGTGGAAGGGCTGCGAAAGCAGTTGGGGAAGGTGGTGGCGACTAATCAGGAGCTGCACCAGCAAGTGATGAGTAGCAGTACTCGACGATCAAGTCGCCTCCACATTCCCCTTGACAAGAAAGGACGTGTGCCCGCAAGACCGCTCCTCTGTGAACGTGGCAGAGACGAGATGTGTTATAGCAGGGCTAAAAAAGGTATCGAATGCCTTCACTTTACATTCGACCACAAGGAGGCGATCACAGGATTCCTGTTCGAGCCACGTCCTGAGAAGATCTGTAAGTTTAAAACAAGTAACTTAGAGTTCAAGATAATAACTAACAACTTCTTTCTTTACAGATATCAAAGAGAAGCGACCACCTGCTTCCGTCAACGAGCCGGAGGCGAAGCGGCAAGCTTGAGTCCTTGAATTATCCCGAGAATGAACCATCGGCTCTCTTAAGGGCCACCTAGGGGCAAGACATGATAGAACCTCCACGCGGTTTGCCCTGGGCAGTCTTCGGACTGGCGAATACTATCATTAAGTTGAATCTGCTATCAGTCAACTTGAACGTTGCAAATGAAGTTCGGTGTAATACTTCCTTTCGACGGGCGTTCCTGTAAAGGGCGGCGGTGAAACCCGTAGCTATGTATACCGCAAGGGACATTCGGCAATGGTCAATCTTGTTAAACCTCTCTGCGTCATGTTTGCAAGTGATTGCCTCTGTCTCAACGTAGTATGCATTCGCGCCAGGGCGACATTTAGCCAACTGTCGAAGGTTGCCTAAAACTTTCCATTGCATACGTTATGAGAGCCATGAGTTCTACCTGTCTCTATCAATGAGACGAATTGATGAATTGAATGAAAGGGAGGACACTCACGCGCCACACGCAACATAACACACTTCTCTCTTCCATAGTCTAACAAGCTCTTTACACATGGATCGCAGTCGATTGCTATCCCAGAATCATGTAAGCTATCTTAATTTTATTTAACACTATTTCATCTACCATTATCACCCATATGAAATGTTATAAGATTTGCAAGTTAAACTAAGCGTGCTACTATTTCCAAATGAAAAAGTATACATGGTTAAATTATTCACTAAAGCCCCATTCAAGTAAGTCAGTATGAAAGCAAAGATAATACGAAATAAACATTTATTATGGCATGTATTTTAAAAGGTCTTCATCGTCAATATCGTCCCAGAGTCTGACTTCACATAGATCACAAAAACAGTTGAGCTGCTTTAAACGTTCTTCTGCAGCGTCCCTCACGTTGTCAATGTACGCCCACTCCGCCACGGTTCGCGGTTGGGAGTTAGGGGTGTACCACTCCCATATTTGATGCAACTGCGACTTGCTGGTCATCTCCATCACCCCTTCGACATCATATTGTAAATATTTCCACCGTATGCCTGTTAGGTCGGGCAACTCCTCTTCATCGTCCTCCGATAACTTTCGTATATTGTCGAGATTGTATGTCTTCTCCACCTTCGCCTTTCTTGGTGCATTTGGTGTAACGAGCACCTTTGCTGATGTGCATGGAGAGGAGAACTCCAATGCGGCATTTGGTGTTGTTGGAGGACTTGTCATGTTGTCTTTGAAATGCTGACTTTGAATAATGATAACTTTAACATTTTTCTAATTCTTAAGTATCAACAAGCAACCAATCAGAATGAAAAGCCAATGAATGATGAGCATGAAAGGATATAAGCAAAGTGACATCCGTGTCATTTCACTCTGTCTTTGAGACGTATAAGTGAAGTATTCTCTAGCGAATTCTGCTATTATTTGAGGTGTACAAGTGAATTCCAAATTTGAGACATATTAATTGAGTGAAGTCTCTATCTTATTGAAGCATCAACCTTAAACTTGATTTCATTGAAATGGTAAGTTGAAGATTTCCTCTCTCATCTCCCTCAAACGTGTGGTTCATAGCATCTTCCTCAATTTCAGGCATCAACTTCATCACCAACGCCCTCCCTTCTCGAGGAAAGTTTAGAGTTATTGAGTCAAGGTAGGTTGCAACAATACACTGAGGCTTGAACAGAGATGATAGAATGATTTCTCTTTCAGGTGATGTGAGTTCCAGCTCAGAACTGTCGCGACATGGTAACGAGTGGGAATGTGCTGACTGTGGGCACATCTTCACGAGGAAATGGGATCTCACCCGACACATCAAGCGAGGTGTTTGTCGACCTAAGCCGGCATCAATCTCCGGAGGTGGGGATGATTCTGTTAACGTCGTCTCCTTTTCTTGCGACTTGTGCGCTCAGTCTTTCGAGACACGTTTTGAACTATCTTCGCACAGACTTCAACATACACACACGAACGATAGCTACACCAACGGTACTTCCTCTATCCGACTCACTGAAGTGTCCATAAATAATTTAGTGAGGAACTACCAGATGGACTCCTCAGAAACCATTGCTAACTTTGAGGAATGGTTTCATCAAAATTCATCATTGATAGAAGCGCTCTTCAACAATTTAGACAATTTTAGGATGAAGGCGCTCATCTATCTTAAAATAAAATATGTAAAAATCGACCACCATACTGGACAAATAATAGAGAGGTTGGAGTTTCACATACCCTCCTCTCCTGCAACCGAGGTTGTAGACTATGAGTCTTGGATAAATTTTCACATCCAAGGATTAAAATTAAATATTGATAAATTTAACGAGCGCGATAGCGGTCTCATTTTTGACGGCATTGAGTCCGCCTTATTTAAAATCAGTTTATTAGGAAATCATAGTGGTCGAGGCTCCTTTAAACTTCCAAAAAATTTAAAAAACAAAACAGCAGTCATCAATGTCGATTGCGAATCGCAATGTTTTAAATATGCTGTCCTCTCCATTCTCCACTATAATGACATCAATGCGAATCGAAATCGTACATATAGCTATAGGCAGTGGGAGAATGAATTAAACTTCGATGACTGTAATAGTGACGATATGAAAATTAAAGATATAGAAAAATTTGAAAAATTGAACAACATTAAAATAGTTCTCCATGTTTGGGAAAAGGGATTGAAGGGTGTGCGCTACAACTCGCGTTCGAGTTGTTATGATCATGTTGTCAACCTTTTATTAGTAAGACAGGATGATAGTGAGGAATGGCACTACTGCGGCATTCCCAAAATCTCTCGCTTATACCACCACTTAAGAAATTCTACCTCATCAGAGATTTATTACTGTGACAGATGCATTCGGAACTTTAGGAGTAAAAACAAATTTGAAACTCATTATGAGTGGTGTAAGCGAGGTAAACTGCAAATGGAACGCATGCCCAAAGATAAGGAGTTTTCATATAGAGAGAATGGCGATGAACTAAGTCCTCTTCGTGTCATCTATGCTGACATCGAATGTTATATCGATGATAACATCCATCGACCAGCAGCCATTTCCTGCTATGAAGTATGGCATGACCATTTCCAAAATAGAAAAAATAAAATGCACGTCTGGCAAGGTGAGGATTGTATTTACCAATTCCTACAATTCCTCGAACAGGCTGTAAAATTTCAACAAAAGTATGATGGTGAACTCTATCGCAGATCATTGCATATGACAGCAGATGATCAAGCAAAATTTGATAGTTGCAACGCTTGCCCCAAATGTAGGAAAACATTTGACGATGATAAGATTAAGAAAGTGCGCGACCATGACCACATCACTGGTAAATTTAGAAACGCACTCTGTTCAAAATGTAATTTTTCGCTGAGGATGAAGCGGCGTACATTACCCGTCATTTTCCATAATTTCAAGGGCTACGACAGCCATATGATAATAAAAGGAGGTTTAGGTCAAATGAAAGAGTGGAAGCTTGATGTAATAGCACAAACGAGAGAGAAGTTTATGGCCATGACAGCAAAAGTGCCTGTCGATAAAACTAAAGAAAATAAGACGGTCTATTTTGATATAAAATTTTTAGATTCCTACCAATTTATGACTGCATCACTGGCCTCTCTCGTGCAAAATCTAAAGTCTCTTCCACTAACACAAAATCTTAAGAAACAATATCCAAATCTAACCGATGAAGTCATCACACGGAAAGGAGTCTTTCCATATGCATATTTTGATGCAATTAGTAAACTCGGCGAGACTTCTCTTCCGCCCATAGATAAATTTAAAAATGATTTGACCGGCGCAGAATGTAAGACCGAAGATTATGATCATGCACAAGATGCATGGATAAAATTTGACTGCCATACATTTGGTGAATATATGATTGCCTACCTTAAGTTAGATGTATTTTTGCTGGCTGATGTATTTCAGGAGTTTCGACGAGTGGCATTAGAAGAAGATAAGTTAGATCCCGTCCACTTTGTCAGTCTGCCAGCCATGTCATTTAAGTCTGCTTTTAAAATGACTGGTGAGACCATTCATCTCTTACAAGATCCAGAGATGTATAATTTATTTGAGCGAGGAATTCGCGGTGGTCTCACATTTGTAAATAAACATAGGTTAAAATCAAAAATAGTAGGTAATGACCAGACTCATCTGAAGTATTATGACCAAAATAATTTGTATGGTAGTTCATTATCCAAACCGCTACCTCACTCTGAGTTTAGCTGGTTAGATGATAGTGAAATTCAACATTTCTCCAACCCTTCCAACATACTAGCAATTCCAGATGAAGGTGATTGGGGATATTATTTTGAGATAGATCTAATCTATCCAAATAATATTAAACATAAAACCGTAGATTTTCCACTCGCACCCGAATCAGGTGAAGTGAGTAAAGATATGTTTTCCGACTTTATGAAACAATTTCATAAAGATTTAGAATCATGCGGTCAACCCGACTATAAGCCTTGCCGAAAACTTTTACTCACCCAGTATGATAAGGAAAACTATCTAGTCCACTTTAGCATCTTAAAATTTTATTTAGAAATGGGCATGATTTTAAAAAGAGTTCAGCGCATTATTAAATTTAGACAGAAAGCCTTCCTCAAACCCTACATAGACAGTAACAGCCAGAAACGTGCACTAGCCCAAAATAATTTTGAAAAAGATTTTTATAAATATAAGAACAACAGTCTATTTGGTAAGACGATGGAGGATGTTAGAAAGCGCGTAAACTACAAACTAGTTAATGATGATCAAAAGTATCACAAATTGACCTCATCACCTCTATTCATCGATAGAGACATTATCGATGAGGACCTTATAGGTGTTAAAATGATAAAATCTGAAGTTGAGTTGTGCAAACCCATCTATATTGGTCAAGCTGTACTAGATTACTCCAAGCTTGAAATGTATCAACTCTTCTATAAAATACTAAAACCGTGTCCTCTCGTAAAAGAGGTTCGTTTGTTGGGTGGTGACACAGATAGTTTCTTCTTAGGTATTGCCACTCAAAAAGATTTAAATTTTAATGAAGTAGGAAAATCTTTAGAAAGATATTTTGATACATCAAAATTTTCTTCCGGCTAATCATCCACTCTACTCCATCAAAAATAAGGCCAAACTTGGTTGTTTTAAGGATGAGACAGCAGGGAAGGAGATAGCTGAAATGATTCTCCTCCGTCCAAAAATGTACAGTATGAAATTAAAGGATAGCGATGATAGCATTAAGCGCGCTAAAGGCATATCAAAATCCATTGTGCAAAACATGAAACATAAGAATTTCAAGGGAGCCTATAGAAATAAAAATATAACGTTTGTCAATATGACAATCTTAAAATCTAAGTCGCATGAGATCAAAACTCATACTTTTAGGAAACGGGCGCTTTCAGCATGGGAGGATAAGAGGTGCTGGCTAGAACACAACATATCTCTTCCACATGGACATCCTGACACAAACATACCACCACCCAAAAGAATTAAACTCACACTACCACATTCAGGAGACGTCTTAGCATAATCATCCTTAACTTAGTATTTTGATGTTGATTTCTGTAGATAAACATTGTTGTTTTATGTATCGCATGAGATTGTTTTTTCCTTGTGAATATGTGTCCACATCTGTACATTCCCCATGTGATGACTTTTCCACTGAAAGACATTTTTCCTATCCCTGTATATTTCCACCCTTCACGAAGTAAAAAGACTTTTTGTATATAACAATGTTTATTGAAGTGCGCTCATGTATATATTTTCAGTGGATGTTGTATAAAGTCTATTCCTTCACATTCATGTACATATTTCAATAAATGTTGTATAAAAACTTCACTTTGTTTTCCGAAACACTAACGTTATGAGGGATTTAGTATCTTTCACATGGATGCACTCTTGTAAACCATTGGTAATTTTGATAGCAATAGAGGGTATAGTTTGTTTGACGACGGGATGATAGAAAATAGATTCAAACATCTTCTCGACTATTCCATATGAAGCGTCTTTATCATGAATGAAATCACGTAAAATGTATTCTTTTTTCTCACCAACAGAAATAGGTAGAATCAAATCACTTTGAATGTGAAGGTGCTGTTCATGTTTATCAAGTGTCATTGGTGTTTCTATACCAATCGTATGCGCAGCAGCAAACACAGTTTGTAGCATTGAAAAACCAAAGAGTTTTTTCAAATTTTTACTCAATTGACATTGAATGTCATCACCCAGTCTCAGAACAACGCGTTGATTTTCAATTGAAAACGAAATGTGGTGTGTCTTTACATCATATTTACTTTTCATCACATGCTTCAACTTCTGTTGTATATAAGGATTTACTACATGAATGAAGCTTTCAACTGTATGATATAGACGCGGCATTATATTGATAGCAACTTTAGATTCTTCATAAGACTGGTAAATTTTCTTGATGCGATCGCCATAGATGTCCACCCACCATTCATCATTAACTGAATCAGCTTTAGTGTGATATTCATGAGAAGCATATACCACACCGCTTCCAATAATAGGTGTATAATGTCTTACAAAATGACGCAAGGTTGGAGAGAAATAAACTGTAAGTTTGTCATTATATTTCTGAATAACCAACTTATTTTTGTCCGCCATAATTTTCTCTCCATACTTCTTACCCACAGTCTCATTCCATCGTTTTACTAACTCAATAAGTGATAAAGGTTGAACACCACGCTTTTTCAAAATGATGCGTTCTTCGCATTCTACAACATCTTCATCAAATATTTTAAATCTATAATGAAATTTGTTGATTCGATTTGAATAAACTTTTCTAACATTTGCAGTAGCAATTGACGTTAGATGTAGTCCATGACCAAAACCGAGATGCGGATAGAATTCACTATCCAACCTCAGCGTAAGACCTTTAGTAAAAGAATGAAAGCGGAGGAACTATCTCCCACTCCAATGATAGATAGTAAACTCATAAGCTTTCTGATTTTTATTCTTCATGATGGAAGTATTACCACTGTTGAATGCCTTAATAATTTTCTCATTCCCAAATGGCTCATAAGAATCTGATTTTATCTGAATCCATTCATAGTTCCACTTTCCATCTGATGTTAAATTGTATGGGAACTGAAATGCATTATTCATCGTTATTCCATCATGGGTGCGAGGAGTCAATATCATTTCTTCCAAATCATTCACATTCTGAATATTGCTATCATAGCAAATACTAGAAACGCCAACCTCCCATTCACCTTCTAAATGCAGTGGCCGATTTAATTCTACTCGATAGTCTGATGGTTTATTTTTGGGAAATTTATTCATAGAAGCATTACTGGGCAAGTAGATTAGAAACGAGTCCTTATTTTCACTTTCCATATTATTCACATTGGAAAAATATATTAGCATACGTTTGCATTAACTCTTCATTCGGAAATGGAGTGTGATGCTTGTCACAGCATCTTTATGAAAAGGAATCAACGCACCAGCATCGTCATAAATGGCAATATCAATTTGTGGGATGTAGTTTGATTTCAGCTTTGTATAATGCACTTTCTTGAAAGTATGCTCAGATAAAATACTGCAGCTCTTTGGCTGGTATGGTATCATTTCTAGCAATGGAGCTTCAACATCTCCCACACGTACATCTTCACCAATATTGGAATATATCTGAAAATAGTTAATACGACGCGATAGCGACATGTCTGCGCTAGCTTTGGTTACAGTACCACTTTTAAAGATATTTTGGTCAAAACCCAAAATGTCCATTAGAGTTTTATCCATAATTAGTTCAATACCTTTTCCACTTATAGTGAGAGACAAAGTACCTTCTTTTTCAGAAAATGAAATATGTTGGTCATTAATCACTTCATTTAAATAATCTACAACCAATTTAACTGAAGTAATGATGCGAGGCATCAGCACTCTTGTTTCATGTAAGATACCACCGAAAGGCTCTACACACTTTCTGTATAAAGATACGCTCCATTCTGTATCAAATTGATTTGACCTTTCACATGGTAAATGTTGCATATTAAATTTTCCATGAACAGCTGCAGAATGATGTCGCAAGAACTGATGAAAATCTTTTGAACAAATTAATACTAGATCATCATCATTTAATTTACTTATTGCAATATGATTAGATGATTTAATATAAGTCAATGTTGCCACTTGTTTACCATCAACTCGAAGGAGATAATTAAATTTCTTCAATAATGTTTCAGGAGTCATGTTTGTCTTTCTTGGCTTAATCACAATCTTCTTCACCAACGTCTTCTCATTTTTTGGAATAAGATCTACATAATAAGCTTCCTCTCGATATATTAACTGTTTATGAGCACTTATGTGGTAATTAACGTTAAAATTATCATAGCTTGTCAAGGCGCTAGCGAGGTAACCTAAATCATTTCTTAAACTTGGACTTAAACCAACAATCCAATCTTTCTCAACTACATGATGTATATAAGTATAATCATCATTGTGTGGAGTAAATTGGGCAATATGTTTACACGCTTTATTCAAGAAATCATATATAAACTTTTTACATGATAAGAGATCTTTCTTTGGCCACTGTGGAATGTATACTCGGCAGCCCTTTTCACATTGGTAAGCAGCTGTACGTCTCATATTAATAGTCATCACCTCATGATCAAAAGTATAGACACAGTTGCTATAAACAAGTTGAGTGACACCCACTTCCCAATTCCCATTTAGCTGTTGTGCATGATCAATGGGAGTAGAAAAGAGTGCGGCTCGATTACTAGTAAATCTCTTTGTAGCCGCATTGCTAAGCAAAATATGATAAAACGACATTTTTATATTGCTAATCTGCAACTTTGCATAACATCGAGAAGACTTGGATTTTGGACTCTCTACAATATATCAGAGTTGATCGTGATGGAAACGTACATTTCAAAAATTCTCATGGTCATACATCAAGAGGAATTACATTAACATGGCGACAATTTGTCAACCTCAATGATATCATGAGGGATTTGGAATATTTTGAAACATTAAGATTCATCTCCCTGGGTGATCAAGTTTGGCTTCAACATTACAGAAATGAAATTCAAATCTACCATTCTCATTCCGCAAACTGTTTCTCATTTCGCAAATACAATTGGGAGAAGTATAGAAGATACATACATCGCTCCATCATGACATTTATTCGTCGTGAGTTCATCGCCCTACTATGCAAATCTTAATCAGACATGACTATCACGCACCATGAGTTGGAAATTAGATTCCCTACAACGTATTGAAACGGATCATGATCGAAACGTCTATTTCAAAGATTCAACTGGAAATGTGAGAAGAGAGTTTGCTTTATCTTATCGCCATTTTCAATCTCTACATCATATCATGAAGGATTTAAAATACTTCTATATGAAAAGACATTCACGTATTGGAAATCGCATCTGGTTGCGCGTCAACAATCGGCGAATTCAACTCTATCATTCCCAACTTCATACTAACTTCACATTTCATCAAGGTAGTTGGGAAAAGTATAAAAGGAAGGTACATCTCTCAATTTACTCATTCTTTCATCCTGAAGCGCCATCGCTACACCATCGTCAACATTCTCCGTCGCTTCAGACTCTACACCAAAATCGATCTCACAACATTACACCAACAGCTTCCAAACAGCAAGTATTACCCGGGTCGTCCTCAAATGTTAGTGGTGAAGATGAACAATTCACGGAATCTTCAACTCTTCCCAAATGGGACTGTACAGATTCTCGGCGCCCTTTCTCATTCATCGGCGCAGTCAATGCGCTTAGAGCTACAAAGACTACTACGTCGGATATGGAAGAGGGAGAGGTGTGTGATGTCGAATCTGACTGTGGACAATATGGTGATCTCTACTCAATTGAGTGACAGTCTATCATTTTTGAAGATTCGTACCAGCAGTTACAGTTTGTGTTATGAACCCGAACTTTTTCCTGCAGCTCTCATTAGTTGTTGGTTACCTGTGCATGTGGCAATCTTTCATAATAGTAAAGTGATCATTACTGGACTAAAATCTCATGTACAAGCAAATATGATCCTAGACTATCTCATTGAGTATGTACGTACCCAGCGGATTGTAAAATAAAAAACAATTTTTCCAACATGATGTTTTTATTTCAAATCATGATAGAACTTACAAATCATTTTTTCATTAGAGGATGGATTACATGAAAAGTTTTGAATAACAGATGCAAATCGAGATACATGTAAACGTCTTAAGATGAAGTACAGTACAAAAGCACCACACGTTGATGAAAGTGGATGTTGTAGTATGCGTTCATTTCGCTGATATTGACGCGTATGTTTTCTCAACCACTGCTGTTTTGGTATATTTGGAGGTTGAGCAAGAGAGTCAAATAGTTCACCACGTCGGTCTTCTCCAATAAAGATCGCTTTCCAATGCTCACCGCCTAAATTCTGCGAATGAGTGTTTAGTACAATAAAGATGGGATAGTGATTTACTGCAGGTGGTAAGGTATCGAGTGAATAGACATTATCGAAAGCTTTCAACGTCGCTTCGTCTGCATTACGCTGCACTTTAGTCTTAATATCGTCAGCAGTCAACCAACTCATTAACGATTATACTGAAGAATCACGTCACGATACTTTGTAATTTCAATATTTGAATCGAAGACTGCATAAATTAATACATTGATCGTCTCAGGTAGTGTTCTTTTGAACGTTAAATCCAAACGAATATTATGAGGCACGTTCGCTTGACGATAGGGTGCACTAATATCGCTGTCAGCAGTCAAATCAAATGCATAAATAGTATATCCACTCTTAAACTCTTTCATAGTCAGTCCGTTGGTGTCATCTGTATTGTAAAAGCCAAAAACATCCATAAAATCAACATAACTGCGCATAAATTGATCTGAAGCAAAATCTGGTTTGTAGGGTGGACCAGGATGACTCACACCATTTACACGTAAAGCAATTTCACTTAACTGATTGTGTTTAAAATTGAAAGGATTCTTCTTTATATTACCATTAAATGCATCATTTTCAACCATTGCCACCATGAGGAGCTTCGGTGCTTCCGATGGAAAGAGGCCATCTTTCATGAAACTCTTTTGATCTTTCGGAATTGTAAAGGTGAGAAGCTTTGTATGCTGAATGGGGTAAATGGCATTTTGGCGGTTAAGGCCTTCAGCATGCCCTCTAATGACACTTGGATTCGGTACTACTCGACGAATGTAAAGTGCAATATCTTCCACATGAATTCTAAAATTGTCAACTTTAGCAAATGCATTCAGCGCAAATTCAGGCTTATTCAATGTCAGCTTGAGTCGCATGCTGGTATTACACAGTAAAAACTTTGACTGTCTAAAGAAGTCTAAATTCAGCGGACCATATAGCTGACATACTCTACTATCTTTAATCATAGCAGATCGCTTTACAAAGCCACTGTTTGTTTCAACATCAAATTTTCCTGCTTCATCTCTGTACCATCCCATGGCTTCCATATGACTTTTTTGTGCTGCTGGATGAAACTGTGATACATGATTGAAATATGATTTATAGGGATAATCGCTTTGACCACCTTCCACTTGCTGCTCTCCAATCGTTAGAGAAACATCACGAAGTAATGTAGTCAATGGTAAATTGTTCAGTCCAACTTTATGTGCATCGTCAATAGCAGTTCCATCTGCTTGCTGAATTCTAAACCTCAAATCAAGCATCGCATAACTCAAATCTATGTAGTCATCACTACCACCAGGAATAACAAATTCAATGGGGCCAGCATTCTCAGCTGTTCGAGGATGATAATCTACAATACTTGAACTAAGAATATCTGTCTGTATGGCTTGTTGATCGAACAAACAAAAACCGGAAGTTTTACACTCCATGATTAGAAGTTATAGCAGCGTCGTCGTTTAGCGCCTGATGAATGATTAGAGCCTCTGCGACGTTTGCGTGAATGCCTTTTGACTGAAGATCGCACCTTACCAGCTCCGCGATGTTTCCTCCTTCCTTTATTCATTCGTTTAGGTGATTTCTTTCCTTGAGTAACACCAGCAATGGTCTGCTTCAATGTTTTTAAACCGCGTTCCTTCCCACGATTCAACAAACTGCTCTTAAAACTTCTACCTCTGGAAAGATCACTAGCAACATCACCAGCAAAGCCAACGGCATTACTTAAAACATTTCGTTTTAAAGATCTACCGACATTGGATATGAGAGGTGCTACAACAGATTTCAGTGCACCAAGTATGCTACCTCCACGTTGGCGGCGAGCACCGATGTAAATTTGTCCTCCGCCACTTACATAGGAGGGTCGTGAATAAAATGAGGCAGTTGGATTCATAGCTCAAACCCTAAACATTGTTAGTTACAACTTTGCATGAATCACTGTCGATCACTTAGATGAAAGATGTCGGCACGACGCATCCAAGAGTTCATACTTGAAGGATAACCAGTCCATTTAACACGACACCATTCTTCACCTTGCCGTTTTTTACATCGAATGATTTTCTCTACCAAATATGTTTCACTTTCAGTGACTACCTCAATCTCATCGCGGTAAAAGCTACCCTCAATTTCTTCATTATCGTAATCTTTCAACTTGTAGGTGGTCGGAGAGTCTTTTTGATTAATCCTTGATACTGTAAATACCTCCTCTGTCCAATTCGGAAGGTACCCTTTAGCAAAAACACTTTTCACTTTTGAGATACGAACTTTATCGCCAATTTTCACATCACTTTTCACATGAGTGCGTTTACGTTGGAATGATTCGCGCACTTTATCTACATTGTCAGCATTTACATCTACTGGTCTGAGTCCAATAGAACGATGGATAGAGTGATTGTAGGCATGGAGTGTATCTTGTAGAACCTTTGTCCAATTTTGTGTCAAGTTGGCAGTAAAATGTCGCCACAAGCGATTTTTTAATGTGCGATTAAAACGTTCAACGAGTGCAGCTTTATAAGCGCTCTTTACACTAAACAACTCAATGTCATGCCTCTCAAATAATCTTGTCACATGCTGATTTTCAAACTCTTTTCCTTGATCACTCTGAATTCTTTTTGGAATGCGACCTTCTCGAAAAATTGTTTGGAATGCTTTTGCTACTCCTTTCCCTTCTTTAGTTTTTAAAGGTTGAGCCCACGCATAACGCGAGAAAATATCAATGACGGTTAAAATAAAATTATTGCCCGAGTTATGTTTTGAAATGGAGGCAACATCGCACAAATCTGCTTGCCACTGTTCATCGATGTCATGAACAATATAATGGCGGGTGCGGTACTTCTTTTTCGCTTGTTTGTGGAGTGTATAGGTAGCCTGACCCTTTAACCATCGTTTCACTTGTGATTGTGGAAGACCACTCGCTTTTGATAATTTCTTGATAGATGCAAATCCTGCCGGATGTTTTACATCATAATAGATTGACTTCAAACGTTCAGTCGATGACGGCTGACTCTTTTTCCTCCTTCTCATCTTTTTTCTTTCTTGCCTTTCTACATTTACAACAACTGCAGCATTTAGCTTTAGCGGTTTTGCGATCGTGTTCACATTGCTTAGGGGTTTCATTATGAGAGCTGGCGCAGCAAGTGCAAGTGACAACGACATTCACCTCTGGCGGCTCATTACATGGCAAGCAACACATCTGCTTCATATTAATAGTCTGAGAACATGTATTTCCTAGGAGGAGCTGTTTTACGTTTTCCTTTTACCAGTTTTAGTGGCGATGTAGATCTACGTCGAGTTCTTCCTCTTGTTTGCTTAGTGAGTGTGGGAGGGGATGTAGCAGGTGACGTCTTAAACCAATTTGTTGGCATTTTCATCGCCTGAAGCATTGGAGTAGTAGCCACTGTTGAATCAAGTTCTTTCAATGTCTCATTATTTAAAGCAAATTTTGGCACATTATGCTTTTTCAATAGTTTAAGAAAGTATGACCAACCAGGTGGAACATAGCCCTGACGGCGCTTTCTACGTGTCGCATACTGAATCAAGTCTTCATAACGTGAAGCATCAATCACTTTATTTTCATCTGTAATGATTTCTCCTCTATCATTTACATTGAGATGGGGTTCAATACTGTTGAAAAGAGATATGGCATGTGCGCGAGATGCTAAAGGTGTAGCAGTCGATACAGAGTCACGCATCTTATTCTTCAAGTTTTTCAATTGCTCAACAGTTTCCGATTGTAATAATACAGCACGATGTGGATCTTTGATGTGAACATTTTGCTGATAATCTATTTCTTTCCTATACATTTGATTTGCAAGAGGTTGCTTTACTTGCTGCATGGCAGTCAATTGTACATATTCATCCTGAGGAATAACAATCATGCGAGAATAAGAACTCATAGTTTGTAGATAATCATGGGAGTTTTCAAAATATCACTTCGAAATCTAAATTCTTCCGGACACTCTTGCGTAAAGTCAATGAATAAGTAACCGTATGGTTTTTCAGTAGCTGCTTGAAAAATTTCAATTAAGGCTTTTGATCCTCTGGGTGCAACTTGTCGCGCTAAAATTTCAAACTGACTTTTATCTCGCGGATTCTTGAAAATAGCATAATAGTGTGTATTCAGGTTTCGTGTACGAGCTTCTTTTCCATCAGGAAACAAATTTTGTGTAATATAGATGATAAAACACCTTTTATGGTGTGCTGCGCGAGTGAACATATCTGTAACATCTTTTGAATTCTTACTTTCTTTTAATAAATCATCCAATACAACAACATCATTAGACTGAAGTTTATCCACTGGAATAATTCCTTCATGTCGAATAAAGTTGCGACTTTGCAATTCCTGAAACAGCGACGGTTGATAAATACCATAACACCAAATCACTCGATTGATAGGTTCCTTAAACAACTCCCTTCTTTTATCCAATAAATTCAGCGTGAAAACAGTTTTACCTGCATGAGATGGACCTGATACAGTCAGAACTTTATCGCATTGAAGTCTGAAATCCATTTTATTACTTTGAGACTCAACATTTGCATAATTAACGCTTAGAGCCAAAGATATTTCCCAATAGGTTGCCCACGGCAGGAGCTATCATTGGAAGTATTGCTGAAAGGAAACCGCCCTTTTGTGTTAGAGTTTTCCTCTTTCTTTGAAGGGCGACTTTAGGATTGGAGATGAAACGCAATTTTGTAGCATATCGCTTAAGTAACTTTCGTTGTTTTGGTGCTAATTTCTTCGTCCTCAACTTTCTCACATGAGAAATAATTTCACAAATGAATTTATCGTTAGCATGTCGTATAGCATTGTATCGCTGATTTGCTTTCATTCGTCGGAGAGCTTGAATGGCTGAAGAAAACTTTTGACTTTTACGTTTCGTCATTTTACGTTTCGCCATTTTCCGTGTTAGTCTTTGCTAAAACCTATCTTTGCCACATTTGCATAGGTACTAACTATTGCGACATAAGTGACACTCGAAATGAGCAATATCACAGTGGTTACATTGGCAAAGTTGAATGCAATTACGTATGAAACAGCGTTGACAAAAAGCATGCTTACATCTCTTGAAGATGCGCTTTTCATTTCCATCCTTTCGTTTACATACATCGCAACACATAGTTTCACCGTTACTGATGTCTATAGCAAGTCTTTTTGAAGATATGAATTTGCTAGCCTTTTCTAAATAATAGACGCATGTACAGAAGGAATATACTTCGAGAGTGAGCAGACATAGCTCGAAAACCAGTTGTGCTACAATCAAGTACCACTGCATTTTCAATTTTTCTTTATGGAAAGTTGAATGTGAATATCTGAAATCGCTTCAATCACTAGACTGCTACCATGATGGTTAAATGCGTTAAGACGTTCAGCAATTTTTATCATATGTCTTTTAAAAAATTCTTCGGGGTGATCTACCACTTCCATTGAATAAGAAGTAAAATGGAAAGAGCGAGTTTCCACCTCTTCCTTTCCAAAATGACTAAACTTAATTTTCGCAACTAATCGCGCCATGACAATGCTATCAGAGAATGTATTCATTAACTCTAGAAATAGAGTGCTAGCATCATCGAGCACTGCTTCGATGTCAGTCTCATCTTTATGAAATTTTATCACATAATCTTGAACAGCTCCTTTTAAACTTTGCCTATGAAAACGTAATGTTCCGCAGTCGTTTGAGAAAGACATGATCGCCCTTTATCTAACCCATCCATTGCATGAAAACAACAACTCTTCTCATAGTAACATTTATTGAATAACGGTAACAAGCATGCATTATAAATCAATGGTTTGAAAGAGATAAAATAGATACAGCTGATAACTATCATACAGCGAGCAATGATAACCATACAGGACTTTGGCAGTGTTGAGGTAAGGAGGAAAGAAGCATTGGTTATGACCGTAGCTACTACAACGAACAGACAAAATAGGAACACACAAATCCTTAAAACGTTTCGTGACTTCATGATAATGTTGATTCACTCTACTATCCCAAGGCGGGAGCAAAATATCATCAATGATTAGATTGGGAAATACTTTCCTCTCCTTACCAGGATTATTACAAAAGATGCGTATAACATTGAAAGCAGCTAACCATCGTTTAAAGTCAATAAGAAGAGCACTCTCACAAGAAAAGCCATAGTCTTGCAAATATTTCAGATTAAGTCCATGAATGTGTTTTCTCGCCCATTGATCAACATTGGGATCGCAGTTGGCATGTTGATGATAGACACTAACAATCTGATATGTCCAATTGTTCATAGCAATAGCACTGAGCTCCTGTACAGGTTCACCCTCACAATCCATAAAAATGATGATAGAAGCCTAAAACGGAAATTTACACATCTAAGGAAGCGTTCTATAACATATTACAAAATGAAGAATTACATCGATGCTTTTCACGACAAAATACACAAATGATATGATGGCAACGAAGATGTAAAATGTATCTAATAAGACCACGTCTACGACACTCAAAGCACATAAGCGAATTGTCATAGGGTAGAGTTAGGAAAGGACTAGTAATTCTCCTTCTTTGATTTGCGTTTTGATGTAGCATTCTTCTCCGACTTGCGTTTCGTACCACTGCTGTTGAGGATTTGATCAATTATGTCATCTACGCTGGCTGGTTTTGGAATATATAGGATGGATTCCATATGCATGGAGAGAGAGGCTATTTTATTATCTTTGTGCTGACCATAATATAGTCCATTCACTTTGAAAAGGATATCCCAAGTACCTTCTCCGAGCTCGTCGCATGTGATGATTGTTGAATGATCTCCCTCCTTCTTATAGTAAGTACACCAATGTGATACCGGTAGGCAAATTTGATTACCATCCCAAATCTTTCTATAGGGAGTATCCTTGTCATCTCTCGCTTTCCACTCTTGAGCAAGAGGAGTAGGAATGTCCATATTTAATGTCACGTACTCCTCAATAATATCGAGTTGGCGGCGAATGTACGGACTCACGGGGATCAGTATGTAGTCCCCATACTGATTGCGCATTATCTTGACATCCGTGGAAGGGAGCATTCCCGTTTGGAGTACTACGCTATGATCGTCATAACGCAAGACTTGTTTAAATTTACGCTGTAGCGGTGTAGGATTATGTACCTTGGTTGTTTCTTCCACTGGCCTCAGTTGTAGATGATCTGATCGGAGCGAACCTTGTAACGTTTGACCGTCATTTTGTCCTACTAGTGCAGCAGATGGAGTAGATGCCTGAAAATGAAAAAAGATTGTATTAAGTTTACGTTCAAGGGAGGAGAGGGAGGGAAGTAGCGACTTACCATTTTAGTTGGATAATAGAATAGAGAGAGAAAATGTGCGTCCGTCACTCGTGTGATTCAACGATGGAATGATTCTCACTGTGGAAGGCTCGCTATTTATAAAGAAATGCTTGATTCTCATTGGATGATGATCCTCATTGGACAATAACATCAAGCTGATTCCAAAGCCGTCAGCCAAATTTGATGAAACAAACTTTGGTAAAGGTCCCAGGTCGAAATTCCACACTTTGGAAAATTTTTAATTTTTTCCCATACAAAGTCACTCTGACACTTAGGATTTTTTTCAGGTGAGCTCCGACCTAAAATCTTGTAACCGCTCTAACTTTTGAACGGCTGCTCCGATTGACTCGCAACGAAAAATGCGGTCGAGCAGTGTTTCATCCTCTTTCCAATGCAAGTCGAACGAACAAAATCCGTCCACTAGAACCAAAGTTAGAACAAAGGGGGGGTCAGCGAAATTTGATGAAACAACCTTTGGTAAAGGTCCCAGGTCGAAATTCCACACTTTGGAAAATTTTTAATTTTTCCCATACAAAGTCACTCTGACACTTAGGATTTTTTCAGGTGAGCTCCGACCTAAAATCTTAAATGGCGTCTCACATGTAAACGAAGACAGATAGGAACAAGCCGTTTGTTTCAGTGAATTTGTCTCACTCTTAGCTTTCAAATGACACCTCACTCGACAAAATCCGTCCACTAGAAGCCAAGATCGAAGCAAGCTGTCCAGAGGGGGGGGGGACGTCAGCGAAAAATTTTTATCTCCGATTGCTTTCAAATTCACCATACAGATGCAGAATTTCACGCTGAATCCGAATCTGGCCTCCGTTTTCACATCCGAGGCTTCGTTTGGACACTACACACCAAAACATCCCACAGTTTAACCAAGACAACCTAGACGGTCGCCCACGTCAACCTAGACGGTCACCCAAGTCCACCAGGCGGTCGGACACAGACACCCAAGGCTCACACACTGACGGTCCAGAGGGGGGGGGACGGCAGCGGAACCTCGCCGGCACATCACGACACTGGCGGACCAGAGGGGGGGGGACTCAGCCACGACGGCGGCCATCTTGCGCTATCTGGTGTTCGCCGTTTTCTTACTACTTCTGTTATAATCTTTCCGCACATCTAGGATGTGTGAAGGAGTACTACCTCAGTGTAATTTAAAACAATGTCGTAGCTCAAACAATTCTACATGTATTATACATGTATAATCAAAAAATTGAACCACTTGGTAAAGATAATAGTTCAATGCGATAGTGATTCATAGAAAGAATGGTAGAACCAGTTTCAACTCCTGCAAATGTTTGTATTTGGCTGCGGATATTTTCTTCGCGTTGTCGTACAGTTGGGTTGGCTGAGATGCTATCGACCTATCCTCTTTTATCCATGAGTACCCACATGTCATCAAAATTAAGTTTGAAAGAGATTCTGCCATTTGACTCGTATCTCAAGGCTCTTATGTCAACAACTTGCGGCTCTCCAACACGTTTTCCAGGTCTTATGCTACGAAGTCAGGCAATTTCAGAAAAATTCAAAAAGAAGTCATGATCTACGTATTTTACAAAGTACGGTTTAGGCTTTGATCGAGATTCTTGAATATAGCGCACGTAATCTGCTGGGCAGTAAATATCCTTATTTTTAAGGCATCGCTCGATAGTGCTGTGGACACTGTCCACTTCCATTTGTGTGTGCCCACGCTCAAGAAATTTTTGGATCACAGTTTTATTATGTGTTTGGGAGAAAAGTGACAAAGCTTTTGCAATAGTCACATTTCTGTTCTGATAAGTACAGCCGTCAGAATATATCACACACTCATCAAAAGATGTATCAGAACTTAAGAAATCATATAGGCATGAAGCAAATTCATTCGCTGTAAGGCCTCCTTGTTCTTCATGCCAAATATAGCATGCTGTATCTTTAGTTATGCAATCATAAATAGTAAAATTGTGGACGAACAATTTTGTACGGTAATACACTGAGTGCTGACGCTTTTAGAGATGGAGAAACTAGAACTGCTTGGAGATCCATCGTTAGCATTCGGATATTTGTGCTATCTGAAGCAATCTCTTTATCTTTTGTTTTCTCAGTCTGTGCCTTTTCCTTTTTAGCCCTATGTGCAAGATAGTCATTTTCCGATAAATTTCCTTCTTTGAAGGCAACAAAGGTATCGCACTGATCTTTCCTAGGATGGAATATGGCCAAGTTTGCACCATGAAATTCATCCATAAACACTTGACGAGATACAATAACATTTCCCATATTTTTGCAGTGGTTCACATACGTGTAGCTATTGTAAAGATGCAGGTGGCTAGTAAATATAGGTTCTAAGTATTTCTTATTGGTCGACTTTCGACAATAATGTGATGGAACTGATGGTAAACTGCTCAGGAATTCCCTGACGTTGGAGTGGCCAAGAGAAGAAGGACTTAATATTATTGAAACATCAGAAGTGGAAACAACGATCTCATCGAGTCTCGTCTTTGAATACGTTCTTACGAAATAGTCTGTCAAACCAGTCGTATTCAAAAACATTTTCTTGCAAACTGACACTAGTTGGCCATTAATTTTTAGATGATATTCGCTAGAAAAATTTTTACGCAGGATATCATTTGAGGTTGTCCTCCGTTTAACCTTGTTGACAGAAACTAGTGACCGTACAAAAACCTTTTTTGTTCCCAATTCATGGACCAAACATCCTTAAAGACAGCATCTCTGGCCTCATCAGGAATACTTGAGCAGCGTAAAGATCGGCAAGAACAGCGACTTTTTAAAAATCTAGCACATTTTACGTCTGGCTCACGATCGCTGTGATGTCGGGAAAGTGGTTTATGAGATTGCTATTCTCTAGAAGCGACCGCACAAGCATAGTTTGTCATTCTTTGATTCATGGTTTTGTAGATACACGGTTATCGTCGGACAACTTTTAGTGCAAAGTTGAATTGTGCGATTAGAGAATTGTGAAATTTTCCAAGTTCCCGCTAGCTTTTAGACTTAATATTGTGTAATACATTGTAATACACTTAATACATTGTGTAAAAGGTGTAAAGGATTTAGAAAAAGCAAAAAAACGAATTTTGAAAATTTTGTAGATACACGGTTATCGTTGGACAACGACGTTATGCTTTATGCTCATGCACATAGAGTTTTGAAATTTGAAGTTTGCTACTTGGGTTTTGCTACGCATCGAAGCCTACTGTTGCCGGCTTGCTGGAAAGAGAATCAAGGGATCATCAACAATTTTGTCAAACAGTTATGGTGCCTCATGAAATTGAGTAATTCACTCCTTTTCTCACAACCTACTCAGCAACAAAGGACAACAGAGACAATACGAGCTATAACTCAATTGGTGATATTCTACAGTAAGCTGTGCATTTTTCAAATAAATTCAGTAGCAACTAATGTCATTTTCTCTTTTGGATCGTAAAAGGTGTGAGCATAGAAACTCTGGCACTGAAATGATAAACTACAGGAATAGCTGCCTGCATTTCAATTCTCAGCTATAAAGCTACTTTGGGCCATTCCGAGACGTACTGACGAGCCCTTGCAGTGAATTAGCATACTGCTGTCAAGTAAATTTTGTGCTTGAATAGTTCAAGTCTGAGGACATCTTTCCATTCTATGTCCAGGCTAGCTGGTACTCTTAACTAGCAAGTCTGCAAGTGCAATTGTTGCCTGGTTATGTTTATACAGCAGTGTGCATGTTCAATATAAATCAGACATTAATACCCATTGTTATCAGTGTATTTATATGATTTCAATACGGAGATATACTGTAATATCATAGGGACCTTGACAACATTCATGATTCGTATAATTGGTGTACCGGGCCTATGCGAACGTGCTTAATGCTATGAGGGGAGCTCCTATAGAGATTTCACATTGCAACTCTGTTTAGCCATGTATGATCTCAGGAACGAGCACCCGCAATTATTTCAAACGATGGAAGAGTGAATAGAAACATTTTTTTACCTCATCAACAAATTTCAATGAGAAGTCACATTGCGAAAAAATCGCACGATAAAGGTGTAATTCGCTACTACTCCTTTTGGCCCATATTCCACTGGAACGTTAAGATCATGACATGGACAACTTTCTCCATTTATCTCTCTATTTCGCTGCTTGGATAACATTAATGGGTGATAGATTGCACTCTTTTTTGCATCGCATTCACAAATGGCAGTTTACTTTACCTATAATGGACTCGCTTAATGTCCACCATTTCGGTGATAACAAAATTTTCTATCCTACTTTTTCTCATGACAAGCCTGAAAAATTTATGTGGCTTCTTCTGATATCAATTATCAGCTGCCCACCGGTGCTTACTGTTTTCAAAACTTGTTCGTTGCTCGTGACAAGAATCCGCGAGATATTCAGTATTCCTCGACTAAAGCTGATGGGCATGCAAATTTTCAATGAATCGATTTGACTCAAAATTTACCGATTCTCAGGTCCCTACTTATCAGTGTACTTAGTTTTCTTTTAACAACCATGATGGCTGGCTTGCCAGTGGCGGCATTTCCAAACAATAGCTTCCGATCAGTTGGAAAACTACATTATGGTGAATCTTCACATATAATTACGATTGAGAGCACTCGCAAACAACGTACATGCTATTAACACACAATGAGGAGTGAAATATAACATGGAGAAGAAAATAAAGCAGATCAAAACTGCGTGAAATTATTGAGTTCATGTATACTTCCAGAGGTCGCAATAGGACGTCACCTTCTGATTGACCCCAAACTATGACAATGAACCTTGAGCTGTCAATCCCTAAAACGGATATAAATGGATAAAATCCATGTACATGTACGCAAGCACATGTAGCGATGGAAAACACCACCTCGCGGAAACGGAAACACATTTCGATCATGCTGCATAGGCATGTGAATGAAAATATGAGACACCAATTTTTATTCAAAGTGATGAAATACTAATGTATCAGTAATTCACAATGGATTGAGTGTTATTTAATCGCCTCATTATATCTTTTAATAATTAATTGTTTATTTACAATTAATCTCTTACTGCACTAGATATCTATAATATTGATTGTGCATATTAAAAACATCGGAGCAGATGAAGAGAAGAGGATCACTCAGGAAAAGGTTTGTCGCTAATTAGCTAACAATTAACATGACTTACAGATCAAGTCAAGCTTCTCAACAATTCATGCAATCGACATTAACCTTACTAAGCTACACATAAAATGATTAGGTACATATTGCAAGCGATAATATTTTCAGGTATGATCCACACATAGTTATCGAGAGCATTTTAAACTTGATCTCACTGCAAATTATGACTACACAATTTAAAATTCCCCACGTAATCCTCACGGGTATTGGATACACCGTCTCCATCTTAAAGTCTATTCTATATTCAGCGGTTTCTCAAGCACGGTGATTTTTGTACAATTGTCACTGTACCCACGACAAACACAAAAAAATGGACACACGGATTCTGGACTCACATCCAAACAGAACAACAACAAGACGTTCTGAAATTGAAAAAGAAGCAGAGCATCATGATGCATCAAGCTAAAGATCCATTTTTGCAAAGACCATGTAAATAAATTTAGCATTGTATCATTGCTATTTACGGTAGATTGTGTTTGCAAAATGCAACATCTATTCATTATTGCAGCTGCACTAACTTAAGCGACATGTCAGTAGTGTGCTAAAGTTAGAGTTATTGTGTATCAGTGTTGTGATAAAAAAAATAATGTTTAATGAAGAAGCATACAAATTGATATACAATATGATAAACAAATTGATAATCAATTGTACAATACAAATTGTATCCGATAATGATGTACAAATCGATAATGAAAGTCAGTAAGTTACTACACATTTTGAGACCTACAAAGGCTAAATCAACAAAATAAAGTTACGTGTCTGTCATGAACATGATAAGTAGCAGGTTGATAAAAGAATACAATTATTATGCAAAAAATGAGTAGACTTTGAGACGCTTACTCTTCTTGCAACATATTGTTGGCAATCAAAGTCATGCGGGGTATGAGAGAAAGCTGTCGTTAAGTCGTTCTGCTCAGTTCCACGTTGAATTTTCTACTTCTTCTCAATTTGTTATAAATAAATGGATGAAGGCCATGTTTGTTGCTGTCAGCTGCTACAGAAAATATGTGCAGGCTTCGAGCGGCTAGCCTGTAGGTGATAGTAGTGGAACGGCAGTCACAAACGTAGTCGTTACCATATTGAATTATTTTGTGGCACTTCTATCAACCCTGGATAGTCTCTTTGGATAGGGTTTTATTCAAACCAACGAAACACTGGGAACCGTTTTCTAGGAGAGGTCGAATCATCATTATTTATGTATAATGCAGTTCAACGGCATTAACTAACGCCTTCAACGTTCTGAGTATGTGCAATCTCATGACTGCCACCGAAGTCACATTGGCAATAGGACTATTACAAGTCAATTTGGGTGTGAACCTCAATTACAAAATTTTTAACCGCCACACCATCGGAAGATCCGTCGTCAATTTAAATATCTTGTGCTGCAAATCATTAGCTGCGATTTTCCTTCATGAATAATCATAGTATTATTAAGGCACCATATTCTCGTGTTTTCAATCTCCGACTTAATGATATTATCGTAAGCCGTCTTAATTTCACATAATGTGCGAATCTCAAATTTACTCTGGGTATGGCTGCAAATTTCAGTGAGTTGTGTCGATGTTGAGACATGTGAACAGGGCTTGATGATGATTCCTGCCATTGGAAGAAATTGCGACTATTGAGGTCTGCTCCCATGCTTCAACTGCAGATGCAACAGAGTATTTAATTATCCTGCTTCCATTGCTTTGAAGTTGAAATGGAATTAAATTGTAAAATCAATCCCCTCAATAAGTCCTTCAATTCACTTAGTTGACAAATATTGCACTTAAATTACAAGTATGTTATCACAGTCGTTAATTGCAACTATTATATCAATCACTGAAGAGTTCTCGAAGTCATTTTTTAGAAAATCGTATCGAATAAAACGAATGATACAACAGTTCTCGATCATTATTCCGTTTCCGAGGAATTCCGATGCCCTTTATTCGATCACAGTCGAATTTTTCGGGATCACGAATTTCGATACCTACGAAGGGCGTACCAAAAGTTCGTGACGTTTGTCTCTCCCATCTATATACGTCTGTTTTGATGCAAATGCATATATAGATATTATTTTTCATAGTTCTGACAATTGCTATTCATAGGAAAAACATCTTGCTTCCATATATACAAATATTTATTGACATCATTTAAAACATATCAACTCTCATTTTTCAACATAGTCACCTTCAATTTCAATACACTTTATCCATCTCTTCTCACGTTTCTTTACTCCTCCTTCAAACCACTCCGGTGGAAATCTGGCGACTGAAGCTTTCAGTGCTCTCTTGATTTCCCTTTCGCCATTAAATCGGACACCCCTGAGTGGCTCCTTCATTGGACCGAAGAGATGAAAGTCACTGGGAGCCAAGTCAGGGGAATACGGTGGGTGAGGAAGAAGCTGCCACTTCAGCTGCTTGATTGTCGTCATTGTCGTCTTCGCCGTGTGGACCTGTGCGTTGTCTTGTAGAAATAGGGGACGTCGCTTTCCAGGTCTCTTCTCTGGAAGAAGCTTGTGTAAAATCTGCAAGAGACTACTGTAATACTCGGCGTTGATGGTGTGTCCAGGAGGGCAGTAGTCAATATGGATCACACCTTCGCAATCCCAAAAGACTGTCACCTGGAACTTGCCTGCAGAAGGTGCTGTCTTGGCGTGAACCGGTGGCTGCTCACCTCGCTTTATCCACTGCATACACTGCCTTTTTGTCTCTGGCATGAAATGTGGCAGCGGAGTCTCATCAGCCGTTATGAAACGTCTCCAGAATTGTTCGCCATAGTCATCCAGGAGACCAAGACAAACAGAGGAATTGGTGACCCGAACGTTCTTCTGCTCAGCAGACAAGCCTTGGCACCCAACGAGCCGAAACCTTGGACAGCTCAAGGCGGTCATGAACGATGCGCAGAAGAGTCCCACGCGACAGACCGGACTTCTCCTCCAGTTCATCGAATGTGAGGCGTCTGTCCGACTGGATCACCCGCCAAACCAGCTCCTCATTTTCGTCATTGGCTTCGGTGGATGGACGGCCACAGGGCTCATCGTCTTCCAAGGACTTCCGCCCTTCTGAGAACCGACTAAACCACTTGCTAATGGTTGCTCTTGCTGGAGCATCGTCTCCGAAGGCTGTTTTCAATCGTTCAGCTGATCGGGTTGGTGTTTCACCTTCCTTGAAAAGAAATAACAGAATGGCTCTCCAGTCACGATTTGTGAAGTCCGTCATGCTGGCAGAGGTAAAATTTCAGTCCGTTTCATAAAAAGTGGATCATCCTAAAATTTGACTAAATAAAACATAAGTATGATACAGAAAGCATTTTTCATGTTATTTCATGTCCCTAATATATTTAAATGTCCTTATATAATCTGATAAGCTATGATACAGTAACGGTTCTTAAGAAGCTAATATTTTGTGGCCCTACCCTTATTGTCAATGACATTACCAATTCGTTTAGGTATTGATTCGATGATATCGTTGATTTTTGACTGATCTAACTTTCTCCACTCTCTTTTCAACAGTGACGTAAGTTGTGATACGCCATCTGTAGGTAGCAGTGAACGACGAACGTTACGTTTTAGAATACTCCATACATTTTCTATGGGATTCAGATCAGGAGAACGAGCTGGCCAAGATAATGTCCTAAGCCCTAATTGAGACTTGCATAAGTTGACTCTACTACTCCTGTGACACGTAGCATTATCATCCATAAATAACCAAGTCGATGGATCACCAAGTTGATCTGTCATTTGGCCAATGTTCATTCGTAAAACATTCACATAGCGTTCAGAATTCATGGTTCCTTGCTGTGTGTGAAGTTCAGAGCGGCCATTGGTCCAAATGCCAGCCCAAATCAGTAGAGTCGCACCACCTTGTACCCGGGGACGATGTAAATGTGTGTCGTTTGAATGTTTTGCGTGGACGGCCAGAGCCCTCTTTACGACAGAGTCGAAAATCATCATTATGCCATCGATGCACATTTGTGTAAGGGACATTTAGTCGCTTGCTTGTAGCTCGCAAAGAAAACCTGAGTTCTAGCAAGGCTGACACTTTGCCTTTTGTGAATGCGATCTCGTTATTGTTCATTTGTGCATTGTATTGTTTTCAACCGGTAAGAGATAGATTTCTAGCTGAAAGCAATCAGGAGTGCTGCCAACACCACCGCAACGAAGTCAGGAAGCTATGGAACATGAAGTACAGTTAATCAGATGTAGCAGTTACATTATTGTTGATGAATAATGGTGCCGTACTGGCTCTGATTGACCGATTTTCTTTATTTTTGTTTTGCTTGATAGCTTTTGGCTTGTAGAACAACATATTACATAACAAAAGAAACAAATGTAATTTTATAAGAGTGAGGTATGATTTTGTGTAACATTGCTAAATGAAGATCAAATTATCTATTACTTTTTTATCTATAACAGGAAAACAACTCAATATTCATGCTTGAAATTTCCAACAATTATATTAGTAAGCACAACTGACATATCTTCCAAATTTCAGAGAAATTCGTTCAAGTTTGGCGGAGTTAGACAAAGTTGAAGTTAAGGCGATGTTTAAGGGTGATCCATTTTTTATGAAACAATCTGTAGTTCAACAGTTATCGGCTTCAGTTCGTGTCTTAATAGGTTGCCGATCAACTGACTATAACTCACAGGCAATGTACATGATTGATACAACATGACAACAATCAATGATCAAAGAAAGCTGTCAAACTAAAGCCATAGAAATCAAACGTCAGGAACTTTTGGTATGCCCCTCGTAATATGTAGGTGAAAATCTAATCACGTCTGATAGTTAATGACCTCTAAACTCTTGCAGTAGACATTAAAGTCTGTTAGTCTTTGATTAATTCCATTTTGAGTGACTATGACAATGACATGATGATTTATTCTCTTACATATCAAGCGGCATGTATTGCAGTAAAAGTCAATAGTCAGTAGTTATTGCTTTTCTGGAAACTGCAGCTAAGTAAAATTAAAAAAATGGCATGATTCTGTTGCTTCTGTTGTGACTGACGATTTACTGGACGTACATAGGAAATTAGAAATGTCCTCACTTGAACAATTGAAACACAAAATTTCTTGGCAGTCGTAGACGCTGTCTTTCACCAACCAGGGGCTCGTCTGTACGACTCGGCCTTGCTTTATACAAAGTGGCTGAACAAACAGAATTATTGTACAACAGGATTACAATAACTTATGAGTGCAGCAGGAAATTTTGCGGGGAGATGATGGCATTTCGAGGGTTTCAAATCTTTCAGGCTAGTTTGATTCTAGCTTCATTGAACTAATCACAAAGATTGAACTTTCTCCGCATGTTTGACCAGCAGTGAGCCACTTACTCGAGCTGTTTCTGCTTCTTTAATTTCAATAATCGTATCTTGCAGCATCCTTTTCAAGGAATTTCCACTGTGGGGGGAATTCGTGATTGCAAGCTCTATTTAATACGACGATACTACGCCGAGTGTTTCATTTAATAGTCTCTGCGGAAATGCATTGATTGTTAGTATCTAAAACGCCTTCATTCATAGTTGTAGGATTCTTCAATAAAGGAGATGTGTACAATGCGGCTATAGAAAGTATGCGGCTATGCGCCACTCAAAGGAGAAGCTGGAGATGTGCGCTAAGGAAACTTGCAATGCGTTATGGAATAGATCGCCAAAATCGTCAAATTTTTCGGGGCTAATGAACCGCATCGTCAGAGCAGACTGACTTCGCAAGCGTCATTCAAAATAAATAGCCTACAATTCAACATGCTGCCAACCAGTGGAAATTTAGAAAATGGTAGATGAAATTCAAAAATACACAGAAAAATCACTATACAAAGGAAGGTCTAACTAAATGAAATCCCAGAGATACAACAGGAAACAAAGAGGAAATCGCACATTGTTTACAGTACTCATGTGTACAGCATCTTTTTGTGTCCATTTTGAATTTCATCTACACTGTAAATCGCTCAATACCAATCACATACGAAGGATGCATACCAAAATATTTTTTTGGTATATTTCTGTATGATCTTGGTATATATTTGTATGCTTTTCGCATGTTATTTCAAGTGTGATATGCTTTACATACTGAAGCCATACCAGCACAATGTTAAAAGAAAGCATCAATCATGTCCAAAGTATGTTGATTTAAGGCTTTTTGTCAATAAAGATCACCCTAATGCTACTACTGCTTTGTAAGTAGTGAGATAATGACATTTTATAGTCAAACTAACAATACTGAATTCGATTTTAATACATGTAAGTCCGAGGCATTTCATAAATAATCAATAAGTATTTGACCATCAACAATTATGCATTATGTAATTTTGGAACTAAGCATATTATCAATCCAAAATAAAGACACATTATAATTCATGAACGCAAAAATAGTTATGTTTGAGATATATAAGTCAACATGGTTGCTGAAAAGTTATCGTTTTATTGAAATGATGTTTATCAATTTAGTTCAAGGAAATGAGCTAATTATGAGTCTTGTGAATGCTATAAGACAAGTTGCAAAGATGACATGCGGCTTTAATTCCACAGCAAATCTAATCTAGTTGAATACCACACTTTCACAAAGAAATATTCACGGCTGGTATTACTGGAAAAAAGTTATTTGTAAGTAGTATGTAGTATAACATATTTTTTGCCATATGACATAAAGCTATTCATACGAAAGACATACGAAACACATACCAATTTGCATCGGGTCTCGTATACAAAACATACCAAGAATTCGTATTTCAACGTAAAACAGCCAATCACAGTTAGCATAGTTCGTATCGTTTACATACCAATCACATACGAAAGTAAATGGCCATTCGTATGAAAAACATACCAGATTTCTTTATATATACCAGAATCTCGTATCAAATGTTGGTTTCAAATTGTATGTAAACTTGGTATGTGTTTGTATGTAATTTTCGTATCCAGCGATTTACAGTGTACTGTTCTCTGCATCTCCAATGGTTGACAGCTATGTTGAATTGTAATCGATTTGTCGCTTATCGATAGCCACAAGTACGAGTGGAGGACTGAGACCGTACAGTGGGTGGGCGGAGGACCTGAGTGGGGGTTGGGTGGGGATACCCCCCACCCCCCCGGTAGCATGCTAAAAATGGCACTGATATCATGCTAGGTTATTCAACGAAAGAGAAAATTAAGCAAGTAAAGCAGACAGTTAAGACAATTAATACTTGTATTAAATGATTTGTATGTTAAATGATTTCATTGAGACTCTGATACGAAATAAACCCATCGTTTTTGTGAAATCTGATCAAAGTCAATAAGGTTCATTGTTGAATTATTGAATTGTTCAAACTGATATTATGAATTGTGCGTCAAGCATCAAGGCCCTTGATAGTCAAATTGTGTTGGTTCACTTGAAAGGCTAAATCGCTTGAACTTTACCGCTGACTTTGAATTTTGATCAAAATCGCATTCTCAAAACAGCAGTGCTATTGCTAAACCAAATAAAATACATGTATGTAAGCTTAAATGTAGGCCTGCTTCCATTAATGGAAATGATCTCCTTTAGCATTAGCACAATTGCACGCAAGATGGAATTATCTATGCACGAATGGCGTGTTATTTGAAACAAATATGAAAATATCTGTAATCTGTTCCAAGTAAAATGATTTCGAGCTTTAGTGAGCTTTGGTGGAGCAGGAAAAAATTTCCAACATCGATTTCGGGTGGGTCAATTTTAGCGACTACGATTCCGGCAGGCAAACCAACTTCGACTCCAACTTCTCATTCTTCTTCAAAAAATGTCCCAGTAACGGCACATAAGCCGTAAGTTGGTGTTCTCTAAAGATTTAGTGCACTTAGGATTTAGATATAAAACTATCTGACTTTCTGTCTAGAATATGAGAGAAGCTGAAATTAGGATCACATCGTCATACTTGCTCGACATGGCTCCATCATATTTGTCATCTTTTTCTTCTCCACTCAATCTGCCCATTCATCTTCTACTTAATCTACCCACTCTTCAAATCTCCACTGGAAGATGGCCTTGATTCTAAATTCTAAGATCATCATTGGTCACTCATGCCCCAACTTTAGCTTCTCAAGAGGTGCCGCGATCTTGAGCTGATAATAGAAAACGGACCACCCAAATATGTCGAAATTCAATCGATTCCCATCCTGCTCAATCGTGTCGCACATCATTAGAGGGCTTGCATTCTCAGTTTTCGAGTGAGCTGTGATTCATAATTATCATACTCACAAGTCTTGTTCACAAATTCTAATTTTTCGATAAGACTTGTGACCATGATAATTATTGATCAGACAAGAGGCGAACGAGCATCTTTTGAGCTTTGCTTTGACATGTTGCTCATAGAAGTTTATGGACTTGGAAAGAAATAGTGATATCGAAAAGTTATCACTCTTCCATCAAAAATGTCAATGTTTGATCTTCAGAATCCTTGCGATGTATGAAGTAAGAATATGTGAGCTTTATTCGAACAAATTCAATATATCATTTTCAAATTTCCTTCAACATTTTTCTATTACCGCTTAAGTACGCAGACTACATGGAAAGTCAATAGTTCATGCTTCGATGATTTATTCATCGAGCTAGCACGAGATTATCAAAAATTCACATTTTAAGTTGACTGCAAAAGTAATTTGCTGCAAGTTTTGTCATATTTCATTCCTAATTGAAGCTCCTTCTACCTATGAGAAGTATCACTAGACACAGTTGCAACTTGTATTATCCATTTAAAATACTTCAAATTGAAATGCACTACTCCAATTGAAAATGGAAGCCAACAACTAATTCGACTGCAAATTGCGCTTTAAGGGGGATCATTTTTCAATGTTTTTAATCAATGCTCAAAATCCTCGAATAATTTGTAATGTCGGCTTCCAATATATCGTCTTCAATATGCTGTGTGATACAATGCTGCCATCTCACCCAATATCCTTTCAAGAACAACCTCTAAATTACTCATAGCAACTTCAACAACTAATTTGATTGTTTGAGTGTGATACAGTGTTAAAGTTAGATGATAAAATGATCAACATTCAAGCTGATCGAGAACCATGTGCTTTTCTTTGCACAGTCATTGTGCACAAGTAACATATTGAACTTTCGTTCAAGTTTCTATCATCTACGTCTATTATCCAATCTGATTCGAGCATAGCTTCACAATCAAATAGGACATGGTTTTATCATCACTCGACCACACGATTTCACGCAAGATTGAAAAACTGCGCATTATAAACGTAGTTTTTAAGCTTGATGACAGCGATATTGAAGCCGCATTCAATTCTGATTGAATGTAGACTTTGAAACACGAACTTGGCCCAATCAATTTTAGAAGACAAAACATGGTAGTCATTTCAGATGTCCTTTCCTCGAGCGCTTTCGCGGCCTCTTGTCAAGAGGAGTACGGCCGTAGTAACAATGACAGAACTGACATGGTCAAACACATTGTAAATGGAATTCACAGCGAACAACGAGACACAGATATCAAAAGACGGAATTCTAGCTATGACGTCATACACATGGAAGACACAAAATAGAAAAGTAAGTAGATCAGAAGCAAGCAAAAAGATAAAGGCATTGACAAAATTGAAAAAATAGAAGAAGTTGAACTACAAATAAGTAAGATAAGACGTAGGAAGGACGAAGAGCCTCACAGGGCAAAAGCAAAATCACCAAGGCAAAGTCAAAACATGCTTGAGATCCTTTTGAATGCAAAGTAATGGACGGAGATGAGATATGTAGAGAGACTCTAAAATAGGCAAAGTAGAAGAGAAAATGTAGACTGAATGTAGACTGACCTTCCATCTATAACTTCAAAGGCTACGCTATAATCGCGATTGAATCTTAAGTATGAATCTCTATACATAATCGTCATTTGTGCATCAGAAAATTGCTCTGAGAATATCTGAAAGGCAAGCAGCAAACACTATGCCTACCTCTTGTCAGGAGTTAGAATATGATATTACGATTCAAGCTTCCTCTAACAGGAGAACTACTTGTTTCTTCAGATATTCACCTATTAGGTACGAGAGCAAAATGTTAATTGACATAAGATCAGCTGATTAGCAGTTGACGATTGATTAGCAACATGTGCTATGTGCACGTAAGAATGTAAGCTTAACTACAGTGTTGCATTGTTGTAACATATCTGTTGTATTTTGTACTAAATCACAAGATTTATCAAGACACATGTTATCTATCTGTCGCTCTGGCAAATCTCACGTTTTCATTATTTCACTGATTATCCTGTTCAATGTTTGTTCGTTGTTTTAACCAAAGCACTTGATCTACTTTTGATTTGGATATTTTCTTGATTTTCATCATTTGATACTTTTTTATGGATACTATAGGTCCATGGCAATTAAGCTAAATTGACATTTCAAGGCTTGCATTATTTGACATGTCACAATCATATACTGTCCGGTGATGAATTACTATCTTAATGTGATAAAATACCCGAAACGTGTTAATTCAATGTTATATACTCAACATAGATCGTTCCAAAACGTTCCCGCACTGGCCATACTTTACTCAAACGATAAAGCTAGTCAATCTAATGTGAATTATTTTTTAAAATATCGATCATAATGCTGCTTAAGATCATAAGCCAAAGAATGTTCTGACTGACTAGCCTTTTCAGCACGATCTTTGCATGGCAAGTACAATTGAGCTCCGCGAAAATACAGAAACTCTACATTTATGACTCGATGGAGATATCATGTAAAACTGAAAAGACAAACATAAGGATAACAATATCTGTAGGCCTTTATTAAAGGGACATAATGACCAGCATGATGCAGCACTAGATGGCAATGCTCAAAAAGAATCTCCAGGTCATTTTGAGACTTCATTCAAAGGAAATGAGCACGCTTGAAATTCGTGAAAAAAGAACTTCTTGGCCATTTGGGTCAGGAGTTAGTAGATCGCGGTCACACTGACTGATGCCAAGACGATGAGGACTTTTTCTCAATAGTTGAATGCTTTTACTACTAAATACGATACACATTTCTTCAAGCAAATGATCATAAGCACTGTCGTGTTGCCACAACTCATCCCTCAACTTAACGGCATTCACGATATGTCATCAATGTTCATGTCAATATGGATGAAGTCTATAGACGCAGGTTTCACGTGATTTCTGCGCTAAGTCCAAGGACAAAAACATAGAATAACCACAGAATTGGATTCATCTGCGCGCACTGCTTCGGTTTCTAGCAAGGTTGGACAAAAAATTGTATTGGGTATACCCAATACAAGTTTTGGGCCAAAACTTGGGTCAAAACCCAAAATCCAAGCCCAAATTTCAATAAATGAGTACAATCAAGTAAATGAGGTGCATTCATTGTATTTTGTGCTGACATAAAGATTATTCTATCGGACAAAATTCCTATTGGGCCCATGAGGAGTGTGGTATTAGTGGAAAACGATTTTTTATTGCAATAACTGTAATTAGTAGCCTAGTACATGCATAACGTTATAAAGCTTTCATCTGATTTAACCTACTCTGAAATACTGACTAATTGAAAGTCTTTTATTTAATTATGATTAAGTTACACATTGCTAATAACAAAGCAACTGTTTTCATTTTATCATTCAGAAATATAAGCAGATTTAATAAATATTATGACTGATTTAGAAAAGGAAATTAGAATAAATTCATTTTTGGATAACTGTCGGCTATCGCAGACAGTTTAGGAGTGCGAATATAACTGTGAAGATATAAAATAAATGAAATGCATAAAAATTCAATATTCACAAATGCAACAAAGTACATGTGCATACAAGCTTACAGCAAATACAATATACACGAACCTTCAATTCGGGGAATTGTCAAGCCCTAAATGAAATACTTAATAACCACAAGCATTTCTTATTTGAAGTGTTCTGTGTATTGTGTGGAATTTTGATAAAGAATCAGAACTTATGCCCTTATCATGTAGATCTCATAAAATTCAAATCAAAATATTAATTTTTGTAACTTGATTTTTAATATATCCAGCATTAATAAAAGACCCAAGGTTTGTATCACTCACCCAAGGTCGACCCAAACCCATGGTCCGACTTTGTTTCTAGAATGGAAGTATGGCATCTGTCCTTCACATCGAAATGGCACATCACAGAATTAGGCGACTTGCTCCTTTTCGAATGAATAATTCGTATATCGCCTACTATTGGAAATGGCAAACAATAAGCTGTTAGCCATTTTTGAACACCATCTGCAGTGAAGAATGCTGAGAAGAGGATGGTGAAAGTACCAGGTAAACCAACTTTCGTGCACCTGCTATTTTCTTTAATAATGATCGAAAGGACCAAAATTATGGAGAAAACTTGTGCGCAATGATCTGAATTCTTCAAATCTGAAGGAATCGTGGCAATTGAAGTACTTGATGGATTTCACTGAATCCGCATGCGACGCACGACTTTTTCCCTATCTCTAAATTATTGGAAACTCCTTTTTGCCCACTTACTAAGTTCCAACATGTGCCATCGTTTTGAATTAGTCTGCACTTCTAGTAAACTGAAAGAGGAAAACAATCAAATTCTGTGATCATGACAAAAGTGACAGGCATGGCAGAAACACTAAAACCTGTTACATTGCAAACATCAGCAAGATAAGAAAGGCATATCAAACTAGGCACTGATATCACCATGCATCTGTATATCATAGTATGAGAGCAATTTGTACTCTTTTTGCATTTCCTCAGTTTTCTCTGGGGATGAAGATACCTGATAATGATAATAGGCTTTATTACGAAATGACAGACGCATGATGTTTACAATGAAAAGACAAAAGAATAGTGAATGTAATTCAAAGAAAGAGGAAGTCTCAGTGGATCATGTGATTGATATTGTTCTTTCCACATATAGCACTATCTCTGAAACCGATGCTGCTTTGGCCTGAGGTTTCTTCGATGCTGGTTTTCTGGTGGAAGTAGTCAGTGGAGACTGGAGAACGTGGTCTTGGTTCTTCATAATTTTGTTAAACAATGTTGTTTCATTCTTTTCTGCAATTTCTTTGGATTCTTTCATGCAACAGCAGTTATTCCCTATTCCGCGTCTTTTATATTGATCGATCTTCCTTCTACCGTTGCCATTGGTAGAGCCCCATCAATAGAGTGCAGCGTAAAGTATTCTGTTAATCACCATTGTTGAATGAATGTATTTGATGGAGAAGGTTCTTCATTTGCTCCTTGACTTCTAGTTAGCTTCATTACATACACGCATAAACTTTTATTGCATTTCTTTAGAATTTTGATCACATGGTCGTCCATTTGAAACTTTGAGTGAATGTTACTTCGCGGATCTTGATTTCTTTCGTTCCATTTATATTTGGTAGTGTTGGTGTCTCAGTGTTTGTTCTTGGTTTTTGAAAAATATTTTCTTGGGATTTTCATTCATGAAGGAGGAGGTTGTTCATTTTTTCCTAATTCAATGGCGAATCGCATCATTAAGGAAATCAGAAAGATCATATTAGTCTGCGACCGAGATAGGAATTGTGCGAGGTTTTATTAATGTGTTGTACTACTTTACAGCATGCAATTTGCTCGCAGACTTATCTTTCTGATTGCTTCATTGATTTCCTGTAAAGTAAATTATGTCAATATTGCGTTCATAAGTAAATGTACAAGCCTTCAAAATCATGTTTACTGCAATGCAAAGGTCTGCAGTTATACTGTGTATTATTTCTTAACATATTTCAATAACCAAAAGAATAATAAAAAATTTACTAGAACATTGAGTACGATAATAGATGTGATGCGGCACAACTTCATGTATATTGCTATGATTGATTTGCAAAACTATGTTGAGATTCTTTTTCCTGAAACGCTAGTGAGCATCTTATATTACAAAATATCCTTCATGAAAGTCAGCAGCAGTATATAACAAAGGGAATTTCATACTTTGAAAACCTGTCTGATACTATGTTCTTTAAGACTTGTTAGGATGACGAATTTGCTTAAATTTATTTGTAAGTGAATTAGCTCCTCATCTCTCTGCAAAAGTTTGCAAACATGTTCAATGTTAGTGTTTAATTGCATTGTGTAAACTTGCCGGTTGTGCACTTGATTGCATCATCAGAATTCGTGTCAACTAGTGCTTTTACATGTAATAAGTTAGACGATAATTTTTTGTTTCTACTTCATTGTATTGAAACATAAATATTGTCATGCAACCCGCTTTGACTGACGACTGATCACTGTCCTACCGATATGGAGAAATTATTAAAGCATAATCAGATTGAAAGTATTCTATTATGTATATGAAAAATATTTTGTTTACTCTACGTGATTCTAAAGCTGATTTCATTGAAGCGCTCAGCAATCTCAGTCGATGGTCTGATAATTTCGCGTCCCGACAAAGGAAAGGGGGCGTAGTCATACTTGATTGATCTAAACCTAGACCTATCTCAAAGATGAAACACTCACTTAGTGATGAAAGTAAATTAAAAAATTGCGCAAATCAGAAGATGTGGCGGATGCAGTCTAAATTAAACTAATGAATGTCCTGAAGCAGCTGTGTAATCGTGGTGTGATTTCAAACCTATTCTTTTCAAGATAAAACAATTTCTTTTCTCTTCAGGCTCTAGTACTCCAAGGTTTGCCCATAAAAATTGCATAAAACGTTGTGTCCCTTGCGCTCAATCATGGACATGAGTGGATCGGCGACTCACAGAACTGCGAGTTGGCCCAACGAACTTTTTAGCCTGTGAAGCTATTACATAGCAAATATACTGTTCCGTTTTCGTTGATAAGATAAAGGAAAAGAAACTGAGTGGAATGAAAATGGCATAGTTTGACGCCTCGTGTCTTTTTACAAAAGTACCTGTCCGAGACACTACTGCACAATTTTAAATGCTTTCAATTATTTTGGTCTAGCATCTCCGATTCCTATCTCGCAATTGAAAGAGGTGTTCATTTCCTCTTCAGAAAGATCACGAAGAAGATGATATGGTCATGGAGAGCTGCCTTCGTCCTCTGTTTGCCGAAGTTTATAAGGTTTTTTAGAGAAGAGGCTATGAAGTGTATTATCGACATGCAGTATGATGTAATGTACATGTAGTGTAGATGATGTATTCGTTCTTGTTCGTCAGTACTTTTTTTACCTCTAAAATCACCAATTTACGGACCAAAATAGATGCGAAAATGGGAAAAATACAAAAATAGGAACGCTCCTGAAATTTATAAAAATACAAATGAGGAAAAATGTTTATGACCCAAATGTAATAAAAATTTATAAAAATACACATGAGGAAAATGTTTATGACCCAAATGTAATAAAAATTTATAATAAAAATTCAAAATTACAAAAATTCATATGAATAAAAATTTTTGCTTAAAAATGGAAAATGAAAAACCAAAAGAACCATCAGCCCCTTTATATCCGATATTGGAACAAATGGATAAAGCAAAGTGTGCAGATAGAGTCAGATACATGAAAGATAAGGAAGCGCAATTATTACTTGGACTAGATCATTATGATAAATTAAGAATAAGATGGACGAGAGTTAAGAATGTAACACAAGGCATTGGAGTATTGTTAACATTTTTCTTTAGGCGCTCTGACTATTGTCATTTCTTCTGGCGTTCTTACAATTCCTGTTGTTGCTACAGCTTTAAAAGGTACAGGTGTTTTCACAACTTCACTCGCAATAATGATAGATAAGTCTTTAATAAATAAGAAACGTAAATCCTTAAGTAAGAAACATGCACATGTCAAAGAAGTATATGATAAACTACATTATTATTTCCAAAGAGTGTGTGATGATAATGTTATTACGTTAGATGAGATTGAAAAATTTGATCAAATAGCTAGAGAAGCAAATAAAATACCAAACAAGTTTTCTCAAGGCAAAGATAATAATGATGTTTTTTTTAGAAGAAATAGAAACTTTATTAAACAAAACATTAGAGCATCAGTAAAATGTTTTTGCTGTATCTCTATGCTAACACAAAATTCAAATATTATATCATAAAATAAAATAATAAAAATAATGAATACAAATGAGACAAATGAGGCAAAAATAAAACAACTAGAAGAATTGATAAAACAGAAAAATATTATGAAGGAAAAACGTAGACAATATCGAATGTTACAAGTTGGCGCTCAATCTAATATGAAAGAAAAAATACAATTAGTTGAACAAGTTAAATCTGATATTAAGAAAGAACTTACAAATCATGATAAACAAATGGGTCTGATTGATCCAGTGCAGAAAACTATATTAGATGATTATGGTCCGCTAGAAGAAAATATAAATAAGAAATTACCAAAATCTATGCTATTTGAACATTCTACAATTTTTATAGATGGAAAGTCATCTCTTAGATTTTTCTTAGACGGAAAGGAAATATTTCCACATCCTTCTCGAGGTTTAATTTTTTCACCAGACAAAACAGCCTTTAGTTTAGACAGAAATTTCGTGGATTTATTAAGAGGAGCGGATTTAGATAATTATCATGCTGATGACCTACTGAAATATAAAACTATGTTAGATAAAGTTAAAGCAGTAAAACCTCTTAAACGTCATAGAGAATTAGAGCGCTTATTGGCAATGGCATCGGTTTCATCAGCGACTGGTGTTCCACCAATGGGAACTTATCCAACAGCGACTGGTGGTTCAACACCGTCTGGTTATTATTAACCAATTGTAGTTTTATCAGATGATCCACAAGAATTAATAAATAGATTAAATATTTTATTAGCTGCAGCAGAAGAAGGACATAACTCTAGCTTTAACGAAATACATGCAATCTTAGACAAACTATTAAAAAAGAACATTATAACTGAAGAAAACTACAAAAACTTATCTGATTGTGTTATTAGCCTCAGCGAAAGAAGGACATAACTCTATATGGGAATATCTAAATTATTTGGTTAAAAATGTCTTCAGCAGAACTAAAAAAATTAATAAACATTTAGAAAATTTAACCGAGATTTTAACCTCATCAAAATTTAGTACGACATTAAAATTTATAGCAACTACTTCATCGCATACTTGTAATTTAGATCCTATTATTCACATAGAACAAGACAAACATTATGAAGTAGCATTAACTAGTTTTTCAACATTTAACACTATACAAAATATTATCAAAGATATAAATGACCGATTCAAATGACAAAGATACAACTTGGAAAGAATTCACTTTTCTTCCTGGATCTTATGAAGTTGAATCGATTTCCAATGAAATAAAAAGACATTTAGGTATTCAATTTAAAGACAAGAAACAATTACATTTCACAGTTGAACCAGCAGTAAATAAATTTTCTCTTACTTTAGATGAAAATCATCAAGTTGATTTTAATCATGATAGATCATTGTCGGAACTATTAGGATTTAAAAAGAAACTCTATGCACAAGGTTTTCATATCAGTGAAAATATACCTAAAATAACTGAAATAAATTCAATCAACGTTCAGTGTGATATTATAGAAGGTGGTTATGTTAATGGAAAGCTAACAAATAATATCTTCAGTTATCCAGCATTTACAGTTCCGATTGGTTACAGTTTAAATGTAATCCCAAAATCATTAATATATTTTCCAGTTACATGAAAAGTAATTAATTCAATTACCATTAGAATAACAGATGAGAAAGGAAAGGCAATAAATTTTGGAGGTGAAGAGATTATGATAGATCTATTATTACGAGAGGTGTAATTAAAAATATTGACCTAAAAAAATGAGTGAAAACAACTCTGCAAAATATCCACTAAACAAGAAAGTGAAATTCAATCATCACCCAAACCTATCCAATAAAGTTTTAGCAGTTATCTGTGGAAGATCAGGTTGTGGGAAAACGTATCTATTATCTAAAATTCTCACGACACCAAACCTTTTGGATTATAACAATCTTATCATTTATACAACAACAGCAGACCAACCTATTTACCAATTCTTGAAATATGATTTTGAAAATAATCTTACAAAATCAGCTATAGCTTCACTGTTTGAAGAATATGAAAAATCGGAGTATGAAGAAGAAATAAGTTCCTGGTGTGAAGAAGCAGCGAAAAATAATCAACTAGTAGAACCCAATAAAAATAAACACATATCGATACAATTAATAGATGATGGTGGTAATATGCAAGATCCTAGTAAACTAAATAAAACGAAAAAACATTGTGTTGTGTTTGATGATTGTGTTAATAACAAAGATCAGGCAGTTCAGAGAAATTATTTTACAAGAGGACGACACAATAATTGTAGTGTCTTTTATTTGACACAAAGTATGTATTCACTAGATGGCAGCGTTATTAGAAAGAATGCTAATATTTTTATGCTTTTCGAAATTAATTCAAGAAACCTAAGAGATTTGTTAAGAGACTTATGTATAAGAGATAAAGATGATTTTAAGCAATCTTGTAGCAATGCTTGGTCAAACGATTATGGATTTATTAAAATCAATATTGATAAAAAAGTACATGATAGAGTTATAGAACATTTGTTCACAGAGTGAAACTCTGAATCGAACAATTGTTCTCTGACTAGATGTTAAAGAAATTAAAAAGGTACAGTAGTTATTCCATCAGGAAAAATCTTTCTTTTATCATCAAATGGATCTAATGCTAATTTATGTTCCTCTTTTAAGTACATTTTATGTTTCTTTGAACAAAGTCTATAATTACATGTTGATTTTATTTCATTATTAAACAATGCCTTCTTATAATCTTGAAATGTTATTTGTTTAGCTATTGATGCTTTTGAAATTCCTATTAATGTTTTAGATGTTTTAGACTTTGTATTATAACAATAACATTTCGCTTTTAGAAATACAGCTTCTGTTATGTACTCCTCATTTCCTTCTAGTTCATCTTTTACTTTACATAAATCAGAAGGATGAATGATATCTTATATTTTATCTATTTCTTCATCAAGTGAAGAATTATACGGTATTGTTAATTCTAAGAAAACGGAATCCGTATCTGTGAAATGTAACTTATAGTTTTTGCCATAAGCAGGTGCTAAATTATCATATATAAGTGTATACATAAATAGCTTAGCTAATTCTAATATATAGTAAATCCTATAAAATTAAACTTGTCATTCTTTACAATGCTTCTTCTTAGATGTACAGCACATAGATTATTACTAAATCTAGTAGTTCTCTTATATGTTGGTTTCCTTGTTAAATTTTGAAATCGATCTTTATTATAAACTATTTCAATATTTTGTCTATTACGTGCATTTTCTAAAGTTTTACCATAAAATGCGTTATTCATTAATTTAAAGAATACGTTTCCAAAATCATCTTCATTTCTTTTAGCTATTTTACGTTTTTCAATATTAAATTCTATATAATTTTTTAACCGCTTAGATTTCTTATATACTAATTTTCGGTGTATTTTAGTGAGAATCATTCCATGATCTAAATACCAATCCAACATTCTTCCTTCAACAACATACTTTTCTTTATTACTTTGTGTTAATGAGTTTCTTTGTTGGTCTGTATTTTTTAGGTAATATAGACTTTTGATAGTCTGTAAAGTCATCTATATTAGGTATTTTATTTTCAGGACAGAATGGGAAATATTTTGTTGTATCTTTTAGTTCATCAGGGTATCGTAAATCAACTTCATATACGTAACCATATCCATCTTCAATAGTTCGTTCGTACTTATCATTACCACTCCATTCCATTTCACCTGTAGGCAATTGTTGTATCATGCAAGAAGAATATAAGCTATTAAAATCATAATATAAGAAATAGTTATCTCTCATAAACTCATCAATTGCATTTTCACGTTCTACTCCTTCTCGTTTCGTTCGAAAAATTTTTAATATCTTTTCTTTCTCCTCTAGTGACAAAGGTTTCATTATTCCATATTCTTGTGGGTTTACTTTCTTGTTATAACATTTAACATATCTATTATCTAAAACTGATGAAACTCCACCTCTAATTCCAGATTCAAAGAATAATAATTTATCGTAAGAACTTTATTTATAGTATTCAAGTATATAGTTGTATTTATAGTTGTATAATCATACATTGTTCTACAATTTAACTCTTTCCAATTCTTTTCAGCTTCTGCATAATCTTCTTCAGACAGTTGTGATTGTTTTAATGTTGTTTTAAATTTGCCGCGTGAAGGAACTTGTTGTTCTTGCGTTATTTCATTTATTCTAGCGATATCAGTCTTCGACTGTGAACCGCAGGTTATATCTCCAGTTAAATCAGTCTTCGACTGTGAACCGCAGGTTAAATATTCATATGGAAATATGCCTTTTAGAGGCTTCAAGTTATATTTACTTAATATTTTACATTGTTCAGGTTTCAATGTTTTTCCATGAACTCTAATGAATAAGGAGTAAAAAGTCTAAATGCATCTAATATTCTAATACTACCAAATTGCATTGAAAAGTATTCTTCTTCTGTTTTACACAGTATGTTTGTTATGAATTGCTGTAATGTTTCAGATGAGAATAAATCTTTTATTATTAAATGGAAATCATACTTAGAAACATTGTAGAAATATAAAGGAACGAAGTTATATCTAAATTTATTTGCATTAAGATTACAAGAATTATGTGCCGCACCTCTATATAATCCATTTAGATGATCATGATCTTTTACTTTATAAGTTTTAAATTCTTTTCATTATTAAATTGCACTAATTGTTCAGACGTTAATGGAAGCATTGGTTTATTTGTTTTAAGCAATTGTGAAAAACGTCCTTGTAATTCTTCTATTGTATTAACAAACTTTATAGCACTGTCCTCACCATAGTACTGATAATATTCTGATTTAAATAATTCGGGGTAATTTGAATGAATGTACATTCCCCAACATAATGGTTTTTGCTCAAACAAATGCTTGCTAGTACTTTGTTCTGTAATTTTGACATTATATGCTTCAAAATCACAATAACTTGTAAAGGTACTTTATTTTTGAAATACCATTTATTGTATTCTAAATAATCTTCTTTTGGAAACAGATTTCTGACTGCTTCATTTTGTTGACAATTTGCCAAGTGATTATTCAATGCTTGTTCAGTTCTAAAACTTATCATACATTGAAGACAGGGGAAATTAGTATTATCTGAAGTTTTTGCAAATATAGAAACATCTTTGCACAATATGTAATGTTCTTTATAATATAATATATTTGCTTGTACTGGTTGTGTTAACTGCTGCAACTGCTGTTGGTATTGCTGTTCTAACATCTGCAACTGTTGTTGGTATTGCTGTTCTAACATCTGTAACTGTTGTTGGTATTGCTGTTCTAACATCTGTAACTGTTGTTTGTATTGCTGTTCTAACATCTGTAACTGCTGTTGATATTGCTGTTCGAACATCTGTAACTGCTGCTGATATCCAGAAGTAAAACCGCGTCCTTTATAATTATTGTGATTAACCATTATGGGTGTTAATGTCTTTACAATTCCATATTTTTCAGTACATATTACAAAGTCTTGGTTAATAATATTATGGTGTATATAATTACCGCGTTCACTATATTGCATTTCTGTTCGACATAAACTTTTATTATCTAAATAAAATTCTTTTACGTTTGCATAGACAGTGTCATTAACTTTAACATCTCCAGTATATAAGGGAGTAATATTACTCGTACCAACAGAAATATACTTCACATTTCATTCAAACACATTTACTTCTATTATATATGTTTGTTCTTTTTATGAAACTTTGTTAGCTTATTATAATCATATGGAAATTCATCTAATCCATCAGAAAGATCAAATTCATTTATGTATTCTTCTTTTTTGTAATGACTTAGTCTTTCTTTGTGATATCGTGCAGGATGTAAATGTGCTATAACACTCCACAGAAAACAATAGTTGTCTTCGTTTTGTATGTTAATTATTTGTGGTGGACTGAAAGGTAGGGGTATGTAACTACCTCCAGTATTATTTTTATATTTATTAATTACTAATTTCTTGGATACTATTCTAACAAGCTTCCAACCAGATTCACGCAATTGAGCTTCAGTTATAGCATCTTTTAATCTATTTATCATTATTTCAAATATAGGTTGTATATCATTTACATTTAAGATTACTTGAGTTTGAGTAAAATGGCCTTGTACTATTTCTTCAATATTTCCATCATGTCCAGTCTTTATGTAAAGTACTTCTACATTCATATAGCATTTGAAAGATTTTCTAAATATATTATAAAAGTTGGACAGAATATCAAAAAAAGTTTCATCGGTTTCGACAGATTCATCATACTCATAAATGTCACTTTGTTCGGGCGAAGTCCTAGAACATTCGGTTCGTTCGGGGCATCATATAAATACTTTATATCTATTTCAAGTTCATCTATTACACTAAAAACTTTTTTATATTCTGAATGTGAATAATCATCAAATACTCTTTTAACTTCTATATCAGTAGGTAATGTTTTTAGATAGTTTATACAGTAGAATTCGCATATATCGGCGCCTCAAGGGACAGACGAAAACCGCCGATATACGCGAACCGCCGATATATGCGAACACCCTGAATTTTGAAGTTTTGTGAAATCTACACGAGCTCTGAGATCATGCCATGCATCATACAATGTATATACGTGTATTGACTCATGAATCATTGCGTTGCTATACTTAAATACATGTAGATGTTGACTTATTGTCCAACATATACAGTGTATGCACATGTAATTGTGTCTATGTATTCAATAGATATCTAAAGATTGTGCCTTTCTGAACTGATGCTTGCAACGTAAGTATCGCAAGCCGGATATCACTATGTTTGTCAAAAACTGAGTATGCTTTTTGAATCAAGAAGATTGAAGCTTCTTCATGCCTACATGCTTACATGCTATATTAAGCACAAAACAAAGAAGAGTATGCATAAATCAAGACGCTGCTAAGAGTCACGTGCAGGCGAAGCCAGCCAATCTAAGTCAATCAAGACGCTGCTAAGAGTCACGTGCAGGCGAAACCATAGAGATGGATGGGGTGGCGAGCCGCTTTCTGTCTAGAGAGAGGACATGCATCGAACTCAACAATGTTTTCGACGGTAGCTGGTGCTCCTTTGATGACGCAACAGTCACTAAGTCAGGTCTGACAATAGCATCGCAGGTAAAGGCGTTAACAATGCAATCATCACGTCGAATGAAAGACTAATTATGTGAGAATTATCAGTGAGATACAGTGGCAAGCCTACTTATGTTTCCTCGGCTGCTAGATTCTACAATTTTGATCAAACCCCCAAACATGATCGAGATGAATTGTAGAAGATCTAAATTTTCACATGCCACTAGAATAGTTAAAATCGGATAGTCCTAACAGAATCTACAGCCATCCGCGTCCACATATACTGTTATTCTAGTGACTCTTCTAGGCAAAACACATCGCTTGAGGATTTCCAGGAAATCCGCCGTTATAAACGAATTTTTTTTCTGTCAGGGACAGCGAAAATGCGCCGATATAGGCGAATCGCCGATATAGCCGAAGCCGATATAAGCGAACTCGATTATATGGAAAAGATAGGAAATTCTGCCGGGACAAAAAGAAACCGCCGATATAGACGAACCGCCGATATATGCGAATTCTACTGTATATTCATTCATTCTCGTTATATTACTTGTATTATGTCGCTCTACATTTCGTAAATGTGTTTGACTTTTTAAATGAGATTTATAACCTCTAGGTGTCTGTAACTGTTTGTTGCATATGGTGCAATATAAATTAACATTTTCCATTATTCACTTTTTTTAATAAAAAATTTATGTTTTTCACATATACAGGAATATTTAGTTGATGTAATGTTTCTAAATCATAAACAGTTAAATTTTCTTTATTAATCAACCACCATAAATTATTGTATGCTAAAAATACTCTGAAACTTCGTAGACAAAGTGGAAAGCCTTTTTGTTTTAGTGTAGCTTCTTAGACTGTGTTTTATTTTATAGTCTTTCACGAATTGCATATATTTACGATGGCAATAAAATCTAACTTCATGTTTCGGGGTGAGAGGCTTTGTAGGATGACGATAATCTTTTAACACTGGTACATGTTTAATTATATACTGACTATAGTCGTCATGTAAAGACATAATTTTATTTATTTTTTAATTATGAATTTATATTTCGTATTTCATATTAGTTTAACTTATTCAACTCATCCCATATTGGTTTTATTTCGTCCAGAGTGTTCTTAGCATCATAAACGAAAGGTTTCACACTTCTCAATACATCTCGAAAATTACTAATTCCTGTTCGTACAACATCTAGTGTAGCCGATCGTTTAGGTGTTTTAATCCCTAACACCTTATTCAGATAATTATCGAAATAGAAATAAAATGTTTCTGGTATGATCGTTAGTGGCACAATTGCCTCGTTTTCTAAAAAGATAGTTATTTCTTCTATGTTATGTGGTGACAATTTTTTTGCACCTGCATAAAGACTAATGTTAAAATCTGATGAATTGCGATAGAAGTCACGTTTTGTGTCTGATAGTACATTTAAATCTTTATCATATACTTGTAGTTGATTCATGATAGTATCAACACGTATTATGCCATATTTAACATATGTATATTTATCTAAAGGTAAAGTTAGTTTATAATTTCTCTTGATATCCTCAAAGAATGCTACATTATTTTTTGTAGTTGTATAAAAGGTTTCCACGTTTTCTCTAATCTTATTATCTACGTCACAGGCTTTATGAGCTAATACAACTATTCGCATATGATGGTGACGACCTTTTGTAAATATTTCTGATACGTCTTTTTGTTTCACTAAACTAGCTACATCATCTAATATTAGTAAAGAGTTCTGTTCATATGTACCCGCAAAACTTTCCATATCTTCTAACATATCTAAATCTCCTCTATTATAAACATTTGAATATCCTTGCCATTCGTCAGGTTGCAAACAGAGAATATACACATCTTCTTCTTTAAAATGTTCTTGGATGTACTTACGCATAAATGTAGTCTTTCCACTTCCCGTTTTACCATAAACAATAAAATGTAGGTTCTCGTCTCTAGTTCGTTCTGTTGGTATATATTTTTGACGAAATGGTTGTTTCCAACCTTTAAAGTCGTTTGTTTGTTCTTTATAAAATGTAGCCTTCTTCTGTTCTTGTGTTTGTAAGTACCCTAACCAGTTTATGAAATAATAAACAGAATAAATGATAAGACATATGATAATAATTTTTATACAATGAAATTGTAGAAAGCCAAATACACGAGCAACATCTGAATCTTCCGAAAATAAAGATTGCACTTCATTACGTTGATTGTGACGATTGGTTATCGCGGGATGGGGATTGGCTATCGCGGGATGGCGATTGGGGATTTCGGTACACGAATTTTCTATATCCATTTCTTTTTTTCCTATTTTTATATGAGAAAAAATGCCTCAGACTCCAGACTAGTCCGACACTCCTTTGAGTGTTTTATACCTCTGTAGCACCTCCGGACTACTACGGTCTATCTAGTCTGAGGCTTAAATGAAGGCAAGACACTCAAGTGAGTGTCGGACTGTCCGAGGCTTAAATGAAGGCAAGACAGAAGTAACTGTATGGACTTGACCTCCGGACTATTACAGGCACAAAGTTAATTATGTTAATGACGATGATGTTACGATCTATTTAGTCCGAGGCTTAAATGAAGGCAAGAGATTCAAGTGAATGTATGGACACGACCTCCGGACTACTATGGTCACAAAGTTAATTACTCATGACAAACTTTTACATGACGTGCGAAGTTTCTCTTCCTTACAACTTTGTTACAGTTATTACATTTCACTTGTGTTTTTAAACATTCTTTACATTGGTATTTGCTATCATTAAATTCTGTTTTGGGTTTAAGAATTTCACAACTAGTACATGTACGCGTGTTAATTATACATGACCTAGAATGATTAGTAAAACCTTGAGCAGTGAAACATTTATTACAATTCAAACATTGTCTATATTTTATTTTTGGTTGTGTTGGTAATTGACATCTTTTTTGATGACGTGCAAAATTCTTAGATGTTATGCTTTTTTCACATTCAGTACACGTTCTTTTTACTGGTTGTGACTGTTCTAGCATTTGTTGTTCTACTGGTTGGTACTGTTGTATTGGTTGGACTGGTTGTACTGGTTGTCCTGGTTGTAACTGTTGTAACTGTTGTAACTGTTGTAACTGTTGTAACTGTTGTAACTGTTGTAACTGTTGTACTGGGTGTACTGGTGGCACTGTTGCATGTACTACTTTCATATGTTTATTTAATAATGCTTTGTTATGAAAAGATACATTACAGATTTCACATAGAAGCTTGGTTCCGTTTTACATAGAAGCTTGGTTCCGCCAACTGCATCTTCGATGCCGAGACGCGAAGCGTCGACTTCCTCGTTGGATAACATATTTTTAAACAGAAAAAATGATGTTAACAAATGTTGGAGGAGGTGCTTACATTCCAAATAATCAAGAATCAGAAATAGACCTAGACAACTATATCATGAAAACTGGAGACGTTTTAACAGGTCCGTAACATCTTTCTATTCTTCTACAACAAATACTGAGTTAACAAATAAAGAATGTGTTGATAGACAAGTGCCTCCACTGATGAATGAATTAAAGTTGCTAAAAGTTAATGACAAATCATTAACAAAAAAGTTATTAAAACTTGATAAAAGGATAAAGATCTGGAAGCAGATATATCAACACTTCAAAAAATTACAGAACAATCAAAGATTGTAATCCTATTATCAATAACTTTAAGGGGTGCCATTATAAAGAATACAAATCAAAATAAACAACTGAAAGAAGAGTTAGTGAAAGTTACCGAAAAGAATCAAAAATTATTACAACAGTTGCAACAGCTGCAATCTACATTCCAAAAAAGTGTTGATGAATTGAGTACCAGAATAACACAACAAGTGAAGTTCATGAATAGAATGATAAATGAAGTGAAAACACTTAATCAAAAGGTTAGTGAATATAAAGGAAATAAGGAAAATAAAGAACAGTTGCATGTTGTTAAAGTTTAATCGAATGCTCTTAAAACGGCGTTGAAGATTAACCAGGAGAAAATGCAAGTTAATAGAAAATAAATTTAAGTACATCACACGCTGCTTGACGCAATAGACAAAGTGCAAAAGCAAATTAATAAAGTTATCACGCGGTTGTTGTCCATTCACACACGTAAATCTTAATAGAACCTTGTTCAGAGGCTTTAGCCGATCGGACCAAAGGTCCTCAGGTTACTAACCTATAGAACCTTGTTCAGAGGCTTTAGCCTATCCTAACCATTCTTCCATTAAGAATTTCAATTGAATATTCTACATCTTCTAGCAATAAACCAAAAGCCATCAATGATGTTGTGGAATTTGTCTTTTCAATATTAATTGTAACATCACAAACAGTCTTGATAATATCTTCAGATTGTGCACTTAAATCAAAACAGAAAACAGGATATAAATTCTTTCAATCTACAGGAGTTAATTGTGCTTCAACTCCGAATTCTCGACATAGATTTCTATAAGCGTCAGTGATGTACATAAGACCGTTCTAGGAGAAGCAAAAAATAAAAAAAATAAGGTACCCCAAAAATGCAAAAAAATGAATATATGACCGTTCTAGGACAACTAAAAAGAAAAAACGTATATATGACCGGTCCAGGACAACTAAAAAAAATAAGATACTTCCAGAATGTGTATAGGAAATATTTCATACACTGAAAAAGAGTTTTATAAATAAAAATAATTTTGAGGATAAAATCAAAAAAACAGTTTTAAGCTCGTTGGGATTTTTTCATATACTGAAAAGAGGTTTCAAAAATATCACGTAGTTGAAAATTTAGGCAGTCTAAAAAATATCACGTGATCGAAAATTTCACGTAGTCGAAAATTTAGGTAGTCTCAAAATATCACGTAGTCTAAGAATTTCAGAAGATTGTATTCAAAATATTTATCAAAAAATAGATGAAACAAAAGTTGAAGAAACCTCAAAAATGGAAGGAACTTCGAGAATATATCCTTCGGTAATAAATGAACGCAGTTCTACTTTAATGAACATCGAAAAGATGAACATTGAAAAACACAAAGTTAGAGTTAGGTATATGAAAGATAGGGAAACGCAACACAAGGAATTGGAATTATTCGTGATGAGATCTTTTTTTCTTCTTACTCATCGACATAACTGACAATCGCACTTGACAATTGTTCTCGTGATGCGGCTAATTGACTGAGTGATCTGATGTCTATTCATTGTCTTTGTTGATCCGTATTATATGATGTGTATATCATGCCATGACATTGTTCGGTTGGACAATCCAATTAAACTTTTACGGAGCAGCGTGACTTCTTTCTCTCTCTCTCTCTCTCTCTCGATCCTGTCTATTACAGGAATATTGTATTCACAATGACATGCATTCTTTAAAACAATTGCTTGTCTTCAATGAGAATAATTCCCGTATGCTTTTAATAGAATGATCTTGAACGCTAATGGAAATTCACACCAAAACTGTTCTGGGAGCCAGAAAAAGTGTCAGAAAATGTGTCAGAAAGTTTGTCGACATGGCTGTCGATAAAAGTGCCGACATGGTTGTCGATGAAAGCGCCGACATAGCTGTCGATAAAAGTGCCGACATGGTTCGACAGTCGGTGTATTTTTCCATTCAAAAGTAATGTCGCATGAATGATTGTTATGGAAACCAAAATGAGTGAAGAGAAATGTTCATTCATTTATTCATTTATCCTCTCTCTCTCAGATGTCTATTGTGTTTAGATTGTATGTGTTCTTTTGTTCTTATAGTGTGAATGTAATTTCACAACCCGCATTATGCGCTATTGTCTGTGATTTGCCTCAACCCTATCAGCTGTCACAATTTTAGCAGCAGCTACACGCCAATTCTTTTGAGAAATTTCTGAAATAGATTTCATTCCATTTAAAATGATTAACATGACCGAGTTCTTTAAATTATATGGCAAACAAACCACGTCAATTTTCGATTTAAATAAGATCGCAAATCAATTGGGAATAAAGAATTTTCACGTATTGATGAGAGATAAATCGCAGTTGATTAAAGATGTGCGAAGCACTAGCTCTGCTAATAAACCGATTCCTTTGAACTTCATAACAAATCTCCACACATCAGATCAAAAAGGAGTACATTGGTCTGCGGGACAAAGAAATGAAAACGGCTCTAATTTTTATTTTGATCGCCCGGAGGCTGAGAACTATTGGTTCGATTCATACGGATTTCCCCTACAAATGAAGTAAAAGAAATACTTGGAAATGGAACATACAATACTTTTCAAATTCAAAAACTAGGAACTACTTAATGTGGACAATTATGTCTTTATTTTTTATTCAAATTACAGAAAGCAGTACCATTTCTTGATATTATGTTGGAATTGAATAAGGGAATTTCATTCCCGAAAAACGTTAGTTCTAATGATAATTAAAGCTGAAGCGAAGCTAAAGCTCACTTATTTGTAATTCATTTTCATAAAATCTGCCTCTGATTTCCTCATTATCTAAATCTTTAATTTCATAAGTAATCGGAGAAGTTTGAGTTTGATTTATTTTACAAACTTCAAATATCTCTTTAGTCCAATAATCAATAAAACCTTTTTCAAATTTATTCTGATACTTAAATATTCGTACCCTATCTCCAATCTTAAATTTCGGCTTACGTTTCTGTAAATTCGGATTACTCTCATTCTCATAATTATTTTCGAATATTTTCTTTCGTATTAAATCAGGATCGTCAGAAGCATTCTTTGGAGTTTCTTCAATACTTGAATGAATCTTATTGTTATACTCTTCTACAATTCCTGGTAATATTTTTAACCATTTCTGATTTCCTTATTCTGTAAATTTCTTGAATATTTTATTTTGTAACGGCTTTTCCAGCCTTTTCAGTGGAATAAACTAAATCAAGTAGTGGCTTAACATTTCTGTTATAAAACTCAGATCCTTTATCAACGAATAGCTTCTTTGGCTTTCTATTGCTTTCTTTAAAGATTTCTTCAAACGCATATTTAACTGATAAACCAGTTTTATTCTTTAATTGCTTCACCCAAGCGTATCGTGTGTATAAATCTATAACGGTCAATGCGTATTTATAATCTTTTTCATTCGGCATATGAATAAGATCAGCACTCCAAATATCATCTTTGTTAAATACTTTTACTTTCAATAGATATTTCGGTTTTCTATATTCCTTGTGAATTTCGGAGGCATAAGTTCCACTATGCTGACCTAGGTCATTCGACATTTCGGACGCGTAGGTTTCAGTGTTATGAGTTTTGTCTAAACCCTGACCGAACAATATTTTAGCTTGTAAAGCTTTCTTAACAAGCATTCTTTCAATTTTTTCTCTAAATGTAGGATTTTGAATACTATCTAATTCTTGAATCATTTTCTTATCTGCTTCATGACGAGATTATAGGTCATGATTTCGATAGGCTAAATCGTGTCTATAAGCTGCTGCATCAACTCTGTTTATTGGTTCTTCACCTGGTTTTGGATTATTATTCTCATCTAGTCTTATATCTAATCGAGTTCCTGGACCGGTATATGAATGACCAGGAAGATGTTTTTCTTTTGAATATTTACTCCAAATAAATCCAGGAAAATTTTCTAATGCTTTCTGTATGTCACCTCCGGTGTGCAGCCGAGCGATGTGCAGCCGACCGATGTGCGACCGATGGTCAGAATGTACGATTGATAGATAATTCAATATATCTAAATTAGCAATTTTTAATTTAATGTAATTTTCGGAATTTGTAGAATTTGTAGAACTTGTGGAATTTGTAGAACTTGTAGAATTTGTAGAATACATTTTAAAGATAAAAAATATTTGTAACTTTATAACAATATATTTATAACATTATAGCAATATATCTATCACAAATGTTTGTCAACGAATCGGACCAAAGTTCCTAATGTTATTACCTAATCATACTAGGACTTAGATATATTCCGGAACCATCTTTAGTTTCTTTTATTTCAATTAAATCATCAATATTATGTAGTACATTTTTAAGAACTCGTTTCCCTTCATCAACTAAATTTAATTTACTAATAAAATTATCTACTATTCTTTGCCCCCTAGCAACTTTCTCTAACACTCTATTATGACGTTTTTGTTCTTCTAATGCTGGCTTCTCTGATTTATTTTTATTTACTGCCTGGACAATACCAGCTGTCCCACCTGCAACACTTCCAGCAGCTGCTATGCCACCTATTATTAGAGGAATTAATGGGAGAATTCCACCATTCTTTTCTTCCTGTAATTTAATATTCTCTATCATTGGTTTACGTATGAAATACTTCTTTTTGTCAATAGTAATAGTTTCAGGTGTATTTTTGTCAACAATGTTACGTAGTTTTAATTCAACCGTTTTATTATTACTTTTCGCTTGCGACATTTTTAATAAAAAATTTCAAGTTAGGAACAAATTTTCAGTTACCAAAAATTTTAATTAACTTATTCTAACCATCTTTCCATTAAGAATTTCAATAGAATATTTTACATCTTCTAGCAGTAAACCATAAGCCATTAATGAAGTTGTGGAATCTTTCTTTTCAATATTAATTGTTACATCACAATCAGTCTTGATAATATCTTCAGATTGTGCACTTAAATCGAAACAGAAAACAGAATATAAATGTCTCCAATCTCCAGGAGTTAATTGTGGTTCAACTCCAAATTCTATACAAAGATTTCGATAAGCATCATATCCTTCCATAAATTGATTATTGGTATCATCGAATCTTAATGGATCAATAGGATATCGGGTTATATTTAATGAAACTTGTAAACTTCAAATTGTATCAATATGAAAAAGATTGTTGTTCTTATCAAAACTTGGAGAATTATTTCTTTGAAAAGTTAGTAAAAAATATCTTGGAGTATTCAAAGTTCTAGTAAAATGCCATTTAAATCTTTGTTCGGAAAAAGTTGCAGAACTAGCAGTTCGCTTTAGAAAATTTACTGGAATTGGTTTGTTAGTGTTTAATCTATTTGCAATAGCTAATTCTACCTCTAAACTAGGAGTAATATCCTTTATCCACCATTCAAGTCTATCAATTTTTAAGTATGCTTTTTTTCCAGTCTTATCATAAAAGATTAATTCATTATTTTCTATGCGATGAATTATAAATTTAAATTTTAATTGATATGATATTTTGTCATGATCTAAATATCCGAATAATGGAGACAATGACTAATTTACTGTCTGTTTACTTTTCTTTTTTAAATTCACGTCTTCCTTTATATGCACTATTGATTGTTTTATTTAAATGATTTCCAATATTTTCTACATCTCTCGCAATTCCTGCTGCATCTGTTCCAGCGTGAGTTAAATCTTCAACAATTATACTATCATTAGTATCAGGAAAGCAACCTTCGATTTCATGCTTTTATTATTTTCACCAATTGTTACAAATCTAAGGATTGTATCAATTACACCTGGAGAATCACTTATTGTTTCTATATTTTGAGTTGCAACATCTAAACGCATTTGTGTAAATAATCTAAGAAATTATTCTCTAATGCAATATTATCGGTAGCAGGTAATGGTGTTGTAAAATCAGCATCACTATATAAAGAATATTCACAGTGTAAAAAGGAATCAGGTAAATATAAATAACTTTGTTGATTGTCAACTTCAAAGATTAAATCTCCTCCAGTATTCACTCTACTAGAACATCCGGGATTCATAGCAATTCTTATATAGTCATTCTTTTTTTTGATTATAACTGACGAACGGAGGATCGTCTAATCTAAATTTACTTTCAATCAGGGAAGACATTTTTATAAAAAATAATTTGATTTTTCGTTTTTTCTGAAAGTAATTTTCTTAGGATTCCTTTTTAGAATGTATTTTAGAATTTTGCTAAACCATTACCTCTTATTTCTTCAATTGATTTCTCCTCATGTTTACTATCAGACCCTGCTGATATATTAGCAATTTTGTTTTCGTTTCCTCTGAGAGTTTTTTAAATTTTTTTAGTTCTTCTGAGTAATTCTTAAGTTTACGAATAGTTTCTAATTGTTTTAATTCGTTTTGAGACTTAACAGCATTTGATATTGCACTAGCTGTACTACCAATAACAGCTGCTCCTTTTGCAGCAGATGTAATCAAATCTTTATTATTTTTAATAACATTAACGATACTTTCTATACCAGAAAATATACCAGCTCCAGGGTTTCCACCAGTGCCCTCTTTTGAATAGTTTCTACATTGTTATAATGGTAAACAGATTTCATAGATGGTTCATGTGCTATTTTTTGATTTGAAGCAAAATTTTTAAGATTGTGTTTATAAATTATAGGCATTTTTTAGGATTAAATTTGACTTTTGGGAGAAATTATTTGCGTTTATGATTGGTTAGTAACCTGAGGACCTTTGATCCGATCGGCTAAAGCCTCTGAACAAGGTTCTATTAAGATTTACGTGTGTGAATGGACAACAACCGCGTGATAACTTTATTAATTTGCTTTTGCACTTTGTCTATTGCATCAAGCAGCGTGTGATGTACTGAAATTTATTTTCTATTAACTTGCATTTTCTCCTGGTTAATCTTCAACGCCGTTTTAAGAGCATTCAATTGAACTTTAAGAACATCTAACTGATTTTTAACAGCATCTAAATATTGTTTATTTCTTTTATAATTTTTCTTTAATTCTTTTTCTAAATTGATTTTAAGAGTTTTCATTTTATCAACTTTTTGATTTAGTGAGTTTACTTCATTTATTATTCTATTCATCTTTTTCTTTGTTCAGTAATTTTAGAACTTAATTCATCAACACTTTTTTGGAATGTAGCTTGTAACTTATTTAAATTTTTGAAAATTTATTAGGAAGTTTTTCTAATTCATTTTCTAATTGTTCTTTCAATAGTTTTATCTGATGTTTCTTTTTAATGACTGCAGATTTTAACTTTATAGAAAGTAATATTAAAATTTTTGATTGTTCTGAAATTTTTTGCTATTTTTACTTCTAGCTCTCTATCCTCTTTATCAAGTTTTAACAATTTTTGTTTAATTATTTGTCATTAAGTTTAAGCAACTTTAATTCATTCATCAGTGGAACCAAAACATTATTTACATATTTTTCTTTTAAATCATTGATTTTTGTATCAGCATATTGTTTATTCGTCAACTCTGTATTTTGTTGTGGAAGAATAGAAAGAGTTAATGGGCCAGATAAAACGTCTCCAGTTTTCATGAAAAAATTTTCTATTTCTATTTCTGATTCACGATTATTCGGGATATATGCACCTCCACCAACATTTGGTAACATCATTTTTTAAACAATAAAAAAATAATTTTTTTCTAATAAAAATAAAAAAATGGAAATGAGTCAAATGTGCCAAAATATGAATCCTAAGTCAGAGTTCTATGATAGTAAATATCAGTGTACGGATTGTTTAAAAGCAAAATTAATGTGTTTAGGTTGTCAAAAAATTATATTGAAGAAAAAAAATGGAAAAAGCAAATTTAGAAAAATTATATTCGCCCGTATCATCCTGTTCTCTTTATTCGACGAGATCATCGGGATTTGAAAATAAATGTTTTGATAATAATAATAATCCATGCATAGATGTTAATCTTTTGTTTGAATTACAGACTGAAATATTTAAAGAACAGACTAAAGGTTTACCTTCTATTGAAACAAATTATTGTATATTTCCAGGTGATCCATTTATAAAAATTATGGATATTGTCAGCAAATATAATGTTGCATATGTAATACTATATATAATATATATACAACATAATAATAATAACAACATATATATAATATATACAACATATATAATATATGTTGCATATGTAGAACTGAATAAAGAAAATATGGTTGTCATAGGGTATAATAGTGTATATGGGTTTATTAGAGCGGTTTTACCAATTAGTAATACTGATTGAATTGAAACTAAAATTATCAATTATATCAACATTAGAGAATTAGTAAAAAAATTAAAATCTTTCTCAAAATCTAAAATTAGATTATTTGTAGACGAATTAAATCAATATAATATTCATATTGAAAGTTAAAAACATAATGATGAATTATTATGTCAAGTATATTATAGAGATACTGTTTATAAGAGAGAAATGGTAGAAATGCCCCAAAGATATAATAATGACACATATGAGGAATTCTATTCTAATTTAAACATTAATTTATTAAAATCATATATAAATGGTTTAGCACAACAAGAAAAAATTTATATGTGGACAACACCTTATAACATTAACAATGACCATAATCATAATCATAATAATCCTGTGAATCATATTGAAAAATCTGATAATAATGATGATAATAACGATAATAATGATTCTAATACACTAAAACAAATAAATAATAAAAATACTAGTGATTATAAGAATTTAAGTTAAGAAAACTTTATATCTCAACATGATATTAATACTACATATAATCAAAATTTATCTAAATTTCATTTTTTAACAATTGAAAATAATAGTAACGAATAGTTGAAGATACTATTAGACAACTATGTGTTGGTTCTACAAAATTTGAATTGGGATTTACATCCAATCAATTTAAAATTTTATCATCTTTGATAAAAACTAAAAATGATTTAGATTATGGTGGTGTTATTAAATTTTCCAATAGAGATCAAAGACCAATGTTTTATTCTATTATATTATTATCAGATAATAAATATAATTTGGAATTAGATGTTCCTATCAGTGAATGGCATCCTATACCAAAAAGTGTAATTTATGAATTTAATTTAAGTATATATGTATACATGTATAGTATCTATGTAATTTAAGAATCAATAGTTAGTGAAAAAAATTTAAATTATCTTTTAATAAGACTTTAAATGATAAGGAAAATAAAATAACTGAAGAACGTGATATTATACGTGAGATAATTCATTATCTTTTTAATTATTATTCTAGTCATGAAAATAATGTTGCAAAAGAAATTTATACTGATTCAAATAAAGAAGTCTATTATTGTATTTCACATCATGATAAAACGGTAATTCATTTTATATATTTAAATTTTGGTGAATATAAAGATACCATTCATTATTTTAAAGAAGTTAATAATATTAAAAAATTTGTTGTTGAACTTTAAGAAATTGTAAAAAAACGATTAAAGACAAAATATTCTATAGATAAATTTTTAGATGTAATAAAATTTTCATATGTACTGAAATTTTTAGATGTAATAAGTTTTTAGATGTAATAAAAAAATTATTATTCCCACGTGTCATCATCATCACTTAAATTACTCTCACTGACGATTGTTTCAAATATTTCGCCTTGTATATTTTCTCCGTCGTAAGGTAACATAATACCATATTCATCAGGTGCTTGACGGTTAAGAATTTTTATTTGACCGGAAAATCTTTTTTCTTCAGTATTGTTATTTTTATCAGGAATCCTAAGACAGAGTTTATGATAGTAAATATCAGTGTAAAGATTGTTTAAAAGAAAAAGTAAAGTGTAGAGGTTGTCAAAAAATTATATTGAAGAAAAAAATTTCGCGACATGTAACACTTTCTCCTAATCTATAATTGAGCAAATGCAAGTATATGATAAAGATTTGAATATATTAATAGATACTGAACGTAAAATATATAATAACTCTCAAGACTTTGATATTAGAATGTGTATATCTAAAATTAAAACACAATTTTTTTCTTTAAAAAACAACTTATGGAAAATACCAAGTTTTATTGTGTCTTATCTAAAAGACAGTTACAAACCAAAAGAAGTTATCAATCTCATTTAAAAAGTAAAATGCATTTACAAAATGTAGATCGATCTGATGAAGGAAATATATTAAAATTAAATAATTACAAAAACTATCTAGAAACATTACCTACTGATATAAAAGTTAAAAAAATATTTGATGATTATTCACATTCGGAATATAAAAAAGTTTTTAATAGTGAAGATTTTTTTGGGGAAATCGAAGGTTCTAGTACTTCGCCCGAAACAGATAAAAGATATTTATTCAATGAAACCGACGAAACCGACGAAGCTGTAACAGATATAAAATATTTATTTGATGAGTCTGTTGAACATACTGAAACCGATGAAACTTTATGATGTATTAACAAACTTCTATAATATATTTAAGAAATCTTTCAAATGTTATATGAATGTAGAAGTACTTTATACAAAAACTGGATCCGATGGAATGACTGAAGAAATAATACAAGGACATTTTACACAGACACAACAAATTCATAATGTAAATGATATACAACCCATATTTGAAACAATGATGAATAAATTAAGATGCTATAACTGAAGCTTAGTTGCGTGAATCTGGTTGGAGATTTATTGCAATACTATCTAAGAAAATAGTAATTGACAAATATAAAAATAACACTGGTGGTAGTTACATACCTCTTCCTTTCAGTTCTCCACAAATAATCAACATACAGAATGAAAATGAATATTGTTTTCTGTGGAGTGCTATAGCACATTTACATCCTGCAAAATATCACAAAGAAAGACTAAGTCAATATAATAAAATAAAGAAGAATATATAAATGAACTTCATCTCTCTGATGACTTAGATGGAGGTCCGAATAATTATAATAAATTAATGAAGTTTCATAAAAAGAATAAAAATTTAATAGAAGTAAATGTTTTTGAATTAAATGTGTAGTATGTTTCTACTGGTGATGTTACTCCCTTATATCCCGGAGATATTGAAGTTAATAACATTGTGTATAACAACTTAAAAGAATCTTAGTTGAATAACAAAAATTTATGCCAAACAGAAATAGTATACAATGAAAGAGGAAATTACATGCATCATGATATTATTTACAAAGAAAATATAATATGTACTGAAAAATATGAAATTATAAAAACATTATCACCAATAATGATTAATCATAATAATTATTAAGGATGTGGATTTCCCTATGAGTACGAAACCGAGCGTTCGTCTCTATTGTCAGAATATATACATAAGTTAGAGATGTTACCGCAACTATATAAAAATCAATATCAACAAGGATATCAACAAGAGTTACAAATGTTACATAATTAATATCAACAAGAATATCAACAAGAAGAAACTATATTATTTCACAAATATATTGAAAAAGAATTGAATCTTGAAGATAAAGAATATTTAAAATTATCATACATAGTCTACCAACAATGTAATTCTCAATTTAATGAACTAGAATGTCATCCAAAAAATCTACAACAATATAAAGAACATTGTCAACAAAAAAATCTACAAGAATATCATATGGGTATAAATATGTTAAGTAAGGAATATCATGAACAATATGAAGAACAATGTCGAAAACAATATGAGGAACAATTTCAAAAAAAATATCAAGAACAATATCAAGAACAGTTAGAAATATTACCACAGGAATATCAACAAAAGTTAAAAATGTTAAAACAGCAGTTAATGCAACCAGCAAAAGGGAATATACTATATTATCAAGGTCATTACATATTGTGTAAAGATATTTCTATATTTACAAAACTTCAGATAATGCTAATTTTCCCTGTCTCCAATGTGTGACGAGCTTTAGAACTAAAAAAGAAATGAATAGACATTTGGAGAATTGTCAACAAAATGAAGCAGATAATAATACTTTTACTAAAGAAGATTATTTAGTATATAATAAATGGTATTACAAAAATTTATATCATTTGGTACCCTTTATTATATATTGTGATTTTAAAGCATATAATGTTAACATGACACAAAGTTCTGGTAAGCATTTGCTTGAACAAAAACCATTATGTTTGGGAATGTACATCCATTCAAATTGTCCTGAATTATTCAAATCAGAATATTATCAATACTATAGTGAAGATAGTTCAGAAATGTTTACAAAGAAAATAGAAGAATTAAAAAAATATTTTTCACAATTGCTTAAAACAAATAAACCAATGCTTCCATTAACGTATGACCAATTAGTGCAATTTTATAATGAAAAAAATTGTTATTACTGTGGAAAAGAATCTACAACTTATACAGTAAAAGATCATGATCATCTAAATGGATTATATAGAGGTGCAGCACATAATTCTTGTAATCTTAATGCTAATAAATTTAGATATAACTTTGTACCTTTATATTTCTACAATGGTTCTAAGTATGATTTCCATTTAATAATAAGAGATTTATTCTCATCTGAAAAATTTCAACAACTAAGAACAAACGTACTATGTAAAACAGAAGAAGAATATTTTTCGATGCAATTTGGTAGTATTAAAATATTAGATGCATTTAGACTTTTTAATCCTTATTCATTAGAGTTCATGGAAATACTTTGAAACCTGAACAATGTAAAATATTAAATATATATAATTTAAAACCTTTAAAAGGTATTTTTCCCTACGAATATTTAACTGGAGATATAGATAGAATAAATGAAATAATGCAAGAACAACAAGTTCCTTCACGCGGCAAATTTAAAACAACATTAAAACAATCACAACTGTCTGAAGAAGATTATGCAGAAGCTGAAAAGAATTGGAAAGAGTTAAATTGTAGAACAATGTATGATTATACAATGAAATATCTTCAGATAGATGTGTTAATCCTTGATGATCTATTTGAAAACTTTCGTGATATGTGTATAGAATATTATGGAATAGATCCATGTTATACATATAGTACACCAGGTTTAACATGGTTGGCAGGATTAAAACATACAAATGTTAAACTTAAATATTATAAAGAAAGTTCTTATGATAAATTATTATTTTTCGAATCTGGAATTAGAAGTGGTGTTTCATCTGTTCTAGGTAATAGATATGTTAAATGTTATAATAAGAAAGTAAATCCTGATGATTACGGTTAGTTAAAAATTTTAAATCCAGAAGAAAAAGATCAAATTATAAAATTGTTCAATCAAAATATAGAAGGACTTATATCTAATGAAGAGAGTCAAGCAGCAGTTGTTGAATTCATGCCAGAAAACTATTTGTTATATTATGATTTTAATAGCTTATATTCTTCTTGCATGATGCAAGAATTACCAACAGGTGAAATGGAATGGAGTGCCATTCTTGAATACGAACCTACATTAGATGGTGAAAATAATTATGGTTATACATATGAAGTTGATTTAGCATGCCCTGATTATATAAAATACGCAAGAAAATATTTTCTATCGACTTTCAGTCGGGGCGAAACTTAGTCAGAGAACAATTGTTCGATAACTCTATCATGTATTTTTTTATCAATATTAATTGTAATGAAGCCATAATCTTTTGACCAAATCTTTTTTGCCATGACAGGCGCAAGCACAAAATGCGCAACGGTGAGTCATCATGCTGACTCAGCCCCCCTCTGGAAGGAAGGGAGTTCGCCAAGGATGTGCTGGGAGGGATGGGTCCGAGAGGAGGAAACAGGTCCCCCCACCTCGGGAAGGAAGGAAGGAGGAACTGTGAGGCAAGGGATGGGAAGGAAGGTGATAGGAATCTCTGAAAACGTCAGAGTTCGAAAAGGGTAGGTTTTGGGATGAGAAAAGTCGTTTTTCGGCATGAAGGAGGCCTCGGATGGGAAAACGGAGTGCAAATTCGGACGTTTTGGCCAATGTTGGGTCTACGGATCGACTTGTTTCCAGCTCAATCGGAGAGAAAAGGTTTTGATGACGTCCCCCCTCCTGTCAAACTTCCAACTTTTGTGTTAGAGATCGCACAAAGTCGTGTGATAGCTCATTTGAAAGCTAAGAGTGAGAAAAATGCAGTGGAAAGTTCAGTTTGGTCCTATTTTCCTGGGTTTAGGGAGGAAAATGGCAGGAAAACGTCAGAGTTGGAAAAGTCAGGTTTTGGATGTTTTGGGATGAGAAAGTCCGTTTTTCGACACAAAGGAGGCGTCGGATGGGAAAACGGACTGCAAATTCCGACGTTTTGGTCAATGTTGGGTCTAGAAGCTTCTTTCCAGCTCAATCGGTGAGAAAAAGTGCTGACCCCTCGGCAGCGATCTTCCAACTTTGTTTCTATCTGCCTTCGTATGGATGTGAGACGTCATTAAAAATTTTGGACATTGGCGAAAAAACGACAGAGTTAGAATTTTTATGAAAATCGCTCTAGCGGGTGAACGACGCCTCGGACGGGAAAACAGAGACCAGATTTGGAATCAGCATGCCATTCTGCATTTAGAGGGTGAGTTTCAAGTAATTCGGAGAGAAAACGGTGAAAAGTTGGGTCTCCACATGAGATTTTGTCGTGAAAATGTTAAATTGTGGCCACCTTTGGCGATGACTAGCGGAGGATTGGAAGTGAATGAAGAGCTCGGGTTTCTTTTACGCGCAAGACGGCACTTTGTTCTCTAGGATCCTATCTTTTCAGATGTGTGGAATGTTTCGTTTATAAATGAGAGCCTGATGAAAATCGAGTTTTAGCACATTTTCCAAGATTTTGGAACTTTTTGTAAAAACGACAGAGTTTTTTCAGCTCGCCTCCTGGTCATCGTAGAGGGTCGAGGGATGTCTTCAATGAAAGGGGAGAGCGAGAAAACATGGCACTGAAAATTTGGAGTCAATCGGAGCAGTAGAACTGTAGAAAGACGGGCTTAAATTTTTTGGATGATGGATATTACGTCATCAGCTGATCGCCACAAACTATATAAGTGGAAACTCTACTTGTGTAAATCAGTTCTCCTCCCGACTCGGTTGGGGTAGGTGAACTCCGGAGCTCCGATGATAGCATTGGATATCTGAAAAACCGGGTATGTATAAGAAACCGACTTAAAAAATTTGATTGCTGAACTCAGCTAAGGCGTCAGACTTAGAGGTTCGCCAGGAGATGGCCTTCGTCTCCAGGCCATAAAAGACTCCAAAACTTTAAAGGCTTGCAACTTTGCTTCTACAAGTCCGTTTGACTTGATTCAAAGAAGGTTCGGTCGCTATTGATCTGCCCTAAGTGATAGACTACTTATAAAATTTCATAAATAGTGCTAAAAAATATTCCACTGACAGGGTGATCCTTCGAGACGGCGGATGATGCCGTAGTGATAAGTGTGGCAAGGGAGTGTGTCATATTCTGGACCGAAACCGCTGGGGCAACCCATGTTTGGCATTTGACACAGTTCTCAACGTAGCACTTTGAACGCCAATCGGTTGAGTCTTAGCTATCTTGTCATGGGTGGCATCTAAACATCTCCATTGCAAAACGCTTGTGAATCACGGCTTGCTATCCCTCTCTACGGCTTGCTATCAAGCTGATCAAAGCAACGACTTGCTTCCTCTTACCAACTCCACCGGTTTTCATGTCTGGCTATCAAGTCATGGACGGTGCAAGTCACGGAGATTTTCGGTATCATACTTCCTGTGAGTGGGCGTTCTTTCGAGACAGCGGTGAAGTCCGTAGCGATGAGTACTGCACGGGACGTGGGCAATGGTAATCCTTGAGAAACCTCTCTGCGTCATGTTTCCAAGTGGTTGCCTTATCGTCTCAACGTTGTACTCTGACTGCCAGGGCGACATTTAGCTATCTGCCACAGGTTACCTCATGAAATCTCCATTGCACTTGTCTCCCGACAGTTGGCCAGCCATGCGAGAATGAACCATGAGTTCTTTTAAGAACTGTCTCTATCACGGAGACGAAATGATGAAGGGATGAAATGGGAGGACATTCATGCACCACATGCAACACATCACAGACTTCTCTCTTCGCTAGTGAACAAGCTCTTGTCAGTGTAGTCAGAAACTTTATCATGTTGTACAAACGTTTTATTGCAACACAGGTTGATATATAGTTAGAAAGTTTGATCATGGTGTTTTATGAAACACAAATGTCATAAAATGTAAGCGCTAGTGTAGTCAAATAGTTTTACTGCGACACATGTTTGTGAAAGTAAAGTTTGATCATTGAAGTTTTACGAAACACAAGTGTCATGAAATGCAAGCGTTAGTGTAGTCAACTAGTTTTACTGTGACACACGTTTGTAAAAGTAAAGTTTGATCATTGAAGTTTTATGACTGACCGAACTCACCACAGCACTAGAAAGTTTTATCGAAAAGGTTTTACCGCACAGTGCAGATTGTCTTGTAACTTACTTTCACAGTGTTAGAAAGATTTATTGGAGACAGTTGACAAATGTTCCCTTATTAGAAAATTCAAACTCCATGACTGTTAGATTAGCTTCATCAGGTTTACTAAAAGCAGTCTTCTACTGCAGTGAGACTGAGAGTTTAGAATGTTATATGAAAACAGTGTTCACCACAACGCTAGAAAGTTTAGCACAACACAAGTGTCATGAAAAAATATTTTATTTGGTCTTTGATTTAACATCATTGAAACCCACTTTACTAATAGCAATGACAATATGGTTTATATTATTCAGAAGCAAATGATCGCCGTAACCATGAAAGTTGTCTATCCGAGAAATAATCTTCCGCAGATGTCGTGTATAAAACTCAGAAGCACCAGTAACATATTCTTGTCCGTAGGAACGAAATTGAAAGTCAACACTTTCCGCTACTTCACCTTGTGGAAAATGAGTGTAATTGACATGTGCAATTAAGTGAGCCTTGATGATGCTGTCTTTGAAATAAGATATCAACTGCGCAAATATTTCTCGTGTGTAGTCTAAACATGCTTCCAATTCTGTCTCCTCCCTTTGAAACTCAAGGATGTAATCTTGTATTAAGCCTCCGAAGCACTCTTGATGAAAACGAATCGTGCAATCATCATGTTTCAATGTATTGACTTCAGGTGCTATGGTTGAGTATATTGCTAAACATCATGTTTGCCTAAGACAATTTCAATAACGCGTTACAAATGTGTGTGCGCACATCGGGAAGTCTAGCTCGTCTGTGATTGGACGGGAGGTCTCATCCATTCACCGCTTAGGAAAATCTTATAAAAGGCAGTGCATCAGCTCTGCTCTTCACATTTATCTTTCACAAGGTGAGTGTCGGTGAGCTCCTGCTATCAGGTTGTTTTGACTTGCTAACTAGTTGAATAGTCTCTTGCTATCAAGAGATTCACTTCTGCTCATAAAACATATCATTGCTGTAATACCTCCTTTGCTCGAGCGTTCCTTCGGGACGGCGTGTACTGCCGTAGAGGGATTGCGTTGCACGGGTTGTTCGTCGTTTGTTAGACCGAAACGTCTCAGCCGTTGCTCATGTTGGGCGTTCGACTTCATACTCAACGTTACGCTTTCTCTCGCCAGGTCAGAGTACTTCAGCCATTCGACAAAGGTTAGTCTTTATGATATGGAGTAGAGTGAAATGTAATTCATTAGATGTCACTTCAATGATTGTTCCCATGATAAACGTTGACTAGGCAAATGAAACGATTCTCATCTTTCCTTTTCAGTGATTGAAATCTGCTAACGTAATCTGCAATCGACTATCTGCCATGGAATTTACAAAAATTGAGAATTATCGCATTGCTGTCGAGATGGAGAAGGCCACCATCGAGCAATGTAAGTATTTGTATCAAGGTTGACTCTATTACTAACATCATTAGGGTAGACATCCCAATTAAAATCAAGAGCCCTTCCCTTATTTTGTTCATGTTTAAACCGAATCCAAATTTTACCTCTGCTTATCTTTGCTGTCATTCTTTTTCAGTACATGAATGCATTCGCAATGGGGAACCCGTCCCCCAAGGAGCAATCGGGGAAGCCTATGAGCGGCTTGGCAAGTGTAAGTATCCTCACCTATGAGAACTGAGAGTTGGAGTGTCATGTTTTATCACTTCTGTATCCGTACAGCTTACTCTCTATCATTATTATCTCCGCAACCTCTAATCTCTCTTTCCTCTCTACAGACTTGGCGAAGATGAAGAAGTGGGAGGAAGCCGCGAGGCGGAAATACCGCGAGGAATTTCCGGCTCCACCTTCCCACCCGTCTACCTCCGCCCAAGGTGCGACTCCTCTCTCGAGCTCGGGCATCGTCATCGCCCCACCTCCAGCGCCTGCTCCGATCCCTGCGCCAGCCCCTGCACCAGTTCCTGCGCCAGTCCCTGCTCCTCGTCACCACGTCCCTCCGACACCGAAGCGCAGGATCCTTCCACCCTCGGCTAGTGTCCCTCTCCTGCCTCCTCCGCGTCCATCGGTGTTGCCGGAGATTAATTCATTAGATGGTAAGTATCCGTGATTTGGAAATAGGGGGATAAGACTTCAAACTTGAAATTATGATCATGTTACTAATCTCTTTTCTCAACAGATCTGGCGGCCTACTTCCTGGACGGCGACGTTCCCTCCCGTCCCATCATCATCCCTGCATCACCACCACCTGCAGCGGCTGACCTCCTTTTCCTCTGGGATCAGTCGGTGGAGAGACTGTTGGAGCAGGAGGAGTTGGAGATAGTGGGAGAGGAGAGGGAGATTGAAGTCGAAGAGGAGAAGGACTTTCGATGCCAGAGGTGTGACAGGGTCTTCGTCTCAGCCTACAGTTTGAGACTTCACGCCGCTGGCAATGCCTGCAGAGGAGGAAAGCGCCGACCGATCCCTCAACGACCCAAGTGTGAAGGTTGTGGACGCACGTTCTACAACAACAACAACTTGCGAGTCCACATCGAAGGCGGTTCCTGTGGCAGTGTGAGGCAACCACCGACAACAACAGTTAGGAAGCATCCTTCATCGCACGTCGGCTTTTCCTGTTCTTCGTGTCAGAAGACCTTTCCTACAGAGTTTGTTCTCTCATCGCACACACTCCGTCACACACATTCCACTGAGCTTTACACTGACAACAACGTCACTCTAAGGCTGAGCAAGTTTTCGCTTGAGAGGCTCGTTCGCGACTATGAGTTAGAAAGCTCTGAAGCTGTGCAAGATATTCATCCTTTCTTGATGAATAATATAGGTTTGATTCATCAAATGTTGGCGAGCTTAGATAGATTTATACTCAAAGGCATGTTCTATCTCACTGCTCGTTTCAATAAGGTAGACAGTAGCACGGGAGAAGTAGAGTCCACTGTGACCATTAGGATAGCCTCCTGTGCTGCTGATCTCATAGGTGATGTAAACGAGTGGATAGAGAGACATGCGACCTATCTCGTCAGCAACTTAAATAAATTTAATGAGAGAGACAGCGGTCTGGTCTTTGGGATAGAGAAGGTAGACATTAAAATCAATCTTTTAGAAAATTTGCAAGGGAGCGGTTGTTTCACCCTCCCCAAAGCACTGGCTGACAAAAAGGCTGTCGTCAATGTGGAGTGTCAGTCCCAGTGTTTCAAGAATGCCGTCCTCTCCATTCTTCACTATAATGATATAGATAGGAATCGTCAAAGAGTCAAAGTATTGCGAATGGGAGGATGAGCTTGAGTTTGATGGGTTAGATGTCAACACATTAGATTTTAAAGGCATCGCCCAATTTGAAAAGCTCAATTACATTAAGATCGTTGTCTATCTCTGGGAAAAAGGTCTGAAGGGCGCTAGGTATAATAACCGCCAAAGTAACTTCGACTGGGTTGTCAATCTTCTCCTAGTGTATAGCGACAACCACCCAGAATGGCATTATTGCGGCATTCCTAAAATTTCAAAGTTATACCATCATCAAGCAACCTATAGGAACAATTTCTAGTACTGTGATCGCTGCACACGGCGCTTTAGGTCAAAACCATTTTTTGAAGAGCATTACGAGTGGTGCTCTCGGGGTAAACTTCAAATGGAAGTCATGCCCAAAGATAAATTTTATAGGTATGAAGAAAACGGCAATGAGCTCAGTCCCATATGTACCATCTATGCGGACATTGAATGTTACATTGAACAAGAAGACCTAAGTAATGAGCCAGCAGCCATTGCCTGTTATGAAGTTTGGCATCCATATTATAGGAATCAAAATAAAATGCATGTGTGGCAAGGCGAGGAGTGCGTTGAAAACTTCCTCAACCTTTTAGATAGGAAAGCCCGTTTTCATCAACGCTATGAAACGGAGCTGACTAGGAAACCCATGTGCTTCACAGAAGCCGATGAAATCAAGTTTGATAGGACCACGGAATGTCCCCGCTGCTGTTCATCCTTTGATGATCAGCAACATAAGAAAGTGAGGGACCATTGCCATCTCAGTGGTAAATTTAGGTCTGCCTTATGCAGTAAATGCAATATGAAACTTAGGCTCAAACGGCGAACGCTCCCCGTCATCTTCATAACTTTAAATGTTATGATGCTCACATCATCATTCGCCATGGATTCGGTAAAATGAAATCCTGGTCATCCAAAGTGATTGCACAAAGTAGGGAAAAATTTATGTGCATCACTTCTAAAGTCCAAGTAGATAAGACGAAGGAAGGGAAGCCTGTCTTCTATGACATAAAGTTTCTAGATAGCTTTCAATTTATGTCTTCTTCCTTAGCCGCGTTGGCTAATAATTTAGAAACACTTCCTCTCACTCAACATTTAAAGAAAGACTATCTCAACATAAGTGAAAGTCTCATGCGACGGAAAGGGTGTTTCCTTATAGTTATTTTAGTTCAATGGATACATTGAAAGAAACATCCCTTCCGTCCATCGATCAATTTAAAAATGATTTGACGGGTGAGGACTATTCGCCGGATGACTATAGGCATGCAGAGCAAGCATGGTTAGAATTTAGGTGTCGCACATTTGGTGACTACATGCTTGCCTACTTAAAATTAGACGTCTATCTGTTGGCTGACGTGTTTGAGACTTTTAGGAAATTCACATTAGAACAGGACGCCTTAGACCCCGTCCATTTTGTTAGTCTGCCGGATCTGTCCTATCAGTCAGCCTTCAAGATGACGAAAGAGAGTATACATTTACTGCAAGATGCAGAAATGTACACGTTATTTGAACGTGGTATTAGGGGTGGCTTGACATTTGTCAACAAACATGTTGTCAACAGCACCGAAGACATAGAATCGACCACGCATTTAATGTACATAGACCAAAATAATTTGTATGGGAGTGCACTCTCAAAGCCTTTGCCACAGTCTGACTTCCAATGGGTAGAGCCCCATGACATTGAACACTTCTCCAATCCAGTACACATCATGGCACTGGGAGTTAAGGCCGACATAGGTTATTTATTTGAAGTCGACCTCATCTATCCAGAATGTATTAAGAATAAGACAGTTGATTTTCCTCTCGCACCCGAATCTGGCATAGTCAGTCCAGATATGTTCTCTCCCTTTATGGAAGAACACAATAACCAATATGAGGCGGAAAATGACTTAAACTATAAACCCACTAGGAAGTTGTTGCTCATCCAATTGAAAAAGCAGCATTACATCGTGCACTATTCCATCCTCAAATTCTATCTAGGTATGGGGATGCAACTTGACAAAGTCCATCGCGCTATCCAGTTTAGGCAGAAGCCCTTTCTAAAACCGTATATAGAATTTAATAGCAAGAAACGGGCTGAATCCAAGAATCCTTTCGAAAAGGACTTCTTTAAAATTAAGAATAATGCCCTCTTCGGTAAAACCATGGAAGATGTAAGAAAGCGCATGGACTTTCGTATCGTGACTGATCCGGAAACGAGTATCAAGTTATGTCGCTCGCCGTTGTTTTGCCACCATGGTGTCATTTCCGAAGACATCACTGGTTTTAAAATATTAAAATCTAAAGTAGAGCTTTGCAAGCCCATTTATGTCGGTCAAGCTGTCTTGGATCACTCGAAGTTAGACATGTACAAGTTATTTTACAACACCCTTAAAACGGGTCCATTGATCCAACATGTGGAATTAGTAGGAGGCGATACAGACAGCTTCTTCCTAGCTTTGACAACCACTAGCCAAGTCAAGCAGGAAGACATTTTAAAATATTTAGCACCCAAGTTTGATAGTTCCAACTATCCCACTGACAATCCGCTTTACTCTACCTCAAATAAAGCGAAGCTTGGCTGCTTCAAGGATGGGTGTGCCGGCAAACAGATAGAGGAGATGATCTTGCTTCGCCCCAAGATGTACTCCATGAAGCTAAAATCCTCAGAGCTTTCTATTAAACGGGCGAAAGGCATCTCGAAGTCAATCGTTAGAAAAATGACACATAGGGACTATCAAGATGCCTTAGATTCTCTTAAAATTGAAACAGTAGAATTGATCATTTTAAAATCACAGTCGCATCAAGTCAGAACAACGACGTTTAGGAAACGAGGTCTCTCAGCTTGGAAAGACAAGCGATGCTGGATGAGTCCTAGCCACTGATCACCGTACGGCCATCCAGACACTCATCTACCTCCACCCAAGAGACAGAAACTTTCTCTTCCTCCGTCGGGCGATGTATGATGATGAATGTTTCCTCTCTGTTGTAGTTGATGTTTTGCTTTTTCGCTCCATGGCGTTTTCTATGGGGTGTTGAGAGTGAGTCTCTTGCTACATGCGTCCATATTCTGATCACTACATATCATGACTTGCATATCAACTGGTTTTCCTGACTTTGTTTTCTCCCTGCACATGAGTGACTTTGTTTTCTCCGATGATGTGAGCCATAAAAACTTTGTTTCTGCTACCATCAGTATTAACTATGTGTGACTGTGATGAAATGTCTTTCATTCAATAACATATCATGTACACACTGTGTCGTTTTTCTTTTGACATAAAGATGGGATTCTCACTCAATAGACAGATGTAAAAGTTTTGATCATTTTGTAAGATAGGTAGGGTTAGAAATAAAGTTGATGATTGGAAAGTTAGAAATAAAGTTATCACCATGCCGCTGTTTGTAAGATAGGTGAAATATAAATGAAGTCAGAATCACTTCACTGTTTGTAAAGTTAAAAGTAAAGTTGATGACTGTAAAGTTAGAAATAAAGTTATCACCATGTCGCTGTTTGGAAGATAGGTGAAATATAAATGAAGTCAGAATCACTTCACTGTTTGTAAAGTTAGAAATATAGTTGACGTTTGTAAAGTTAGAAATAAAGTTGATGATTGCAAAGTTAGAAATAAAGTTATAACCATGTCGCTGTTTGTAAGATAGGTGAAATATAAATGAAGTCATAAGTATTTCACTGTTTGCAAGATAGGTTAAGTATAAAATAAAGTCAATACCATGTTAGAGTTTGTAAGTTATCATCCTCACCAACGAATGTAACATCATGACAATTTCTTCGGCTTAGGAAGCATCAACCACTTTGCTGACTCATGTCTATAAATAGCTCTGACTCATGAAGTGGTAAAGCGCCAGTCAGTTAGATAAGAATCTAATCAGTCTTGTTCAACCTTTTCACCGACACGTGTGTGGGCGTTATTTATCAGACAAAGCGATGGCGGCTTACGTCAGACAGCATGACCTTTTCACCGACAAGTGTATGGATATCATTTCATGTCTATAAATAGCACTGACTCATCATAAAGTGATGAATCTTGTTGATGACCTTTTCACCGACAAGTGTGTGGACATCATTTCATGTCTATAAATAGTGCTGTCTCATCATAAAGCGAAGAACCTTGTTGATGACCTTTTCACTGACAAGAGTGTGGGCGATAGTTCATTGCGATGACTCATTCAAAACACATCATGTGATAAACACGATTCTGTTAAGTGTGACTCATACAGATAACGCATTAAAGATTTAACAATGTCAGCTACTTTACTGATATCACTTAAACCATTCATGATACAATGTCCGTTGTGAAACACTGCATTATGTACAGGATGCCACTTCCAAATCAAAGCAGCAGGAAAGTGTTCAGTTTCATAAAATATACAATGATTACTGGTTTTAATGTTTGCTAGATTCACTAACATCTTCAATTGAACAGACACTACTATATTCTTCAATGTCAGGGGACTGAGGCGCAGATGAGGCATGAGTGTTCGCATTTTCTTGACGACTTCGTAACACATGGACTGCATCACGAAATGAGAAAGGTTTCCTAGGACTTGGATTTTGCCGCAGCGAAAGATTTGAAGATTTCGACCGTTGCTCATGCGAATGACCAACATTTGTGGACGACCGCGATGATATACTGAATCGGGAAGATGGGTATGCAACTGTTCTAAATCGATGGTTCTTCTGAGATTCATTTCGCGCATGGCGTTGATGATGCGGATGGGGAGCATGAGGGTTGAGTGAACTTCCCTTTTATGCTTTTCCCATGAGGGTTTTGGAATCACGATGTAACAGTGATCATTATGTAGAATCATCTCTTGAATGCGAATAAATACAATGCCGTCTCCTACGTTAATGACACTACAAGAGTTGGATAGGATTGCGCGATGTAACCTTCGTAGTTGAAAGCGTTCTAGAGTTATCTGAAGTTGACGTTTCGTATCATGAAATGTAACACACTGATTTTTCTATGATAACATGGAGCCATGCTGATGATTTCCACATGATTAAAACCTGAGTGAAGAATGCTATGCCTAAGAAAGAAGGAGAGAGTCATGTTCATGTGTGGCATGGTGAGTGTACATTTTCTTTCTTGATACGGTGGCCGTTAGGCCGTGGTTTCATAAAGACCGATGGTGCGTTCTCAGTGTGTGGAGAGTGTTACTGTAGTTGATCATCATCAACATGGACATCATTTTTAAAGGTTATGGAGACAAGATAGGGATTCAATGTAAACAACCTTCCGTCCCTGCGCGGACCCATGTAGATGGTTTGAATTTTAATTTCGAAGGAGTAAAATCCTTTTCCCAAAATGGGGAGATGTTTGCAATTGAGTAAGTCGAATTCGGTACCCTCCTTTTCATGGATGATGAGACAGTGTCTATCCATATGAACATACATGTATCGTCTCTCCATGATGGGAACTTGTTATCGCTTCCTATTGTGTCGAACAATTTCTTTGGGAATGGTGAGATTTTCTTTCAGGAATGTTTCAACAGTATTGAATTGTAGCCGTGTCCAATAGTCTAGCGGTACACACACGGCCAGTCCATACTTTGTTGACATAACCTTTAGATAATCTATCCGATGACTTGGAGTTTTTATGGTTACGGCTTCTCCATGATGAGTTATCTTTTGATTGAAAGCATTTTTACCCGATGCTAAAGTAAGGGAGTTCAGTGTACCCAGTGCGAGAGCAGATGAGTTGATGGCTTCGAGCAACTGCATGGTTAGCGCAAGGACTGAAATGATTGCCATGAGCTCAGTCGTCCGTTTTATAACCAGACCTAGCTCCAATCACATGCGCTTCCCTTTTCACGTTTTCCCTGTCTCTGTTATGTGACAAAGAGTTATCACACGTGAACTTTTGACTGCGTTGGTGTAAACCTTTCCTATTTATGCACAAAGTCGTTCTAGTCCTGACAAAGACTTTAGTGACACACCCCTTCTAGCGAACAAAGACGCATTCATTTATCTAACAAAGAGCCTGATAGTAATGCACAAAGCGCAATGACTCACTTTGTGATACGCCCCTTTTCTCGAACAAAGACGCATTCATTCATCTAACAAAGAGCCTGATAGTAATGCACAAAGCGCAATGACTCATTTTGTGATACGCCCCTTTTCTCGAACAAAGACGCATTCATTTATCTAACAAAGAGCCCGATAGTAATGCACAAAGCGCAATGACTCATTTTGTGATACGCCCATTTTCTCGAACAAAGACGCATTCATTTATCTAACAAACAGCCCGATAGTAATGCACAAAGCGCAATGACTCATGTCGTGTCACGCCCCTTTTCTCGAACAAAGACGCATTCATTTATCTAACAAAGAGCCCGATAGTAATGCACAAAGCGCAATGACTCATGTCGTGTCACGCCCCTTTTCTCGAACAAAGACGCATTCATTTATCTATAAAAGCGCAATGACTCATGTTGCTCTATACACCATTACAAAATACTCACTGAAAAGAAATCTTTATTGCATCTACACAATGTGTCGACCATCAAACAAAGTCGTGGATATAAACACACTCAGTTGAATCATGATATGTTTAACAATGTACGCATTTCCTTCCATCGTCTCTTCTATTCTCTCCATAATTTTCTCCATATGACGACCATAAAATTGATCACTAAGAGTAATCCATTCTGTGCAATAAGATCCAAAACGAAGTGGTTTTTGCAAATCTCTCAACTCTATATAAGCAACGAGTCTACCCTTTACATCTTGAGGTTGTAAACTCTCCATCAGTCTTTTGAAGAGAGGAAGGCTTTCAGTTAGCACTACTTTCATATCATTCATCTTCATTTAAAATGTAAGTTTCCAATCTTGTAAAAATCCATCGAATCCTTGTTGATCAAGTGTCAAATGACACATGTGGTTACTTAGTGTACGATGCACCATCATAAACATTGTGACTATAGATTTCACATTGCTTCAATGACTTCCACTATGAATAAAACAGAAATAACAATCACGTTCCACTGTAAGTTTATTCAACACCAGACAAAATTTACAAGTACAGAAAACACTTCATAAAATGATCATCATTCATTCACAAGGAGTAAAAACATGTTTTACATAGACCCATGCTGTTGACAATAATATAGATACAGTTCATAAACGTCATAGAGACTACAATGCCAGCGTGAAGAGAGTTTTGCAATGTAGGTAGCTTTATTTCTAGTATTACAATGGGATGAAGGTCTGTAAAGGTGATGTCTTTCACCGAAACATATAGCCATATCAAAAATCATTTCATCTCTGAACTTCTTTTGATCACAATGCATATGATAGTCTTGTCTTACACGATCTACCCAACATGGCAAATATAAATTATCAATGTGCGACTGAAGTGTTGCTGCTTCTCGTTCAGAATCATTTCCTAATATTTTAACAATATGAAAACCTGACAGCCACCGTTTGAAATCACTTATCAAATACGTTTCATTTACAAATCCAATATGAATCAAAATAGAAGGATCATGTCCATGTACATGACGCCGTGACCATTCGTCTTTGTGTGAAGGACAGTAGGCAAATCTATGATATACACTAACAACAGTTTGATCGCTTTCTCTCATTGCAATAGCACTCAACTCCTGCATGGGTGTTCCCTCACTGTCTATGAAGATGACAACCTCCAATATCAAAAAGACTTCATTACAAGATAATACATTGAGCAGGAACTTTACAAGGATGTCTGTCCTTTACATAACAAAAGATACATACAATATGATTATAATGTTTTATTTGAACATAACGCACAAGACCGCGTTTTCCACATTCACTACATACTAACTGATTGCAATACTTAAGATTTCTCTTTAGTCGTAGCACCATCTTTCTTTTTTATGTGCGACGACGTTTAGGTTTAGTGACAGGTTCTTGACACTCTTTGACACAATAATCAATGACTTTCTCAATGTGATCAAGACCTGTTAACTCAGGTTGATGATGAATTTGAGCAATGCGCAAATTGAGAGAAATCAAATTACCGTCAGATTGATGAGGTCCCACATAAACAGCAGGCACCTCAATACGAAAGGAATAAAAGCCTGCACCTAGCGATGACAATTCTGTTTCAACTGACTGTTCAACTGTCACTCCTGAAGTGACTTTACAATACTTGCTTTGCAAAATATAGCAGCGAGCGGCGCGATACAATGGTTTTTAATAAGAAGTTTTCTTTTCTGGCCACAATTGTAATAGGTCAGTAGGAATAAGAGCCTTTTAACTCACAACGTCTTCTAAAATGTCAAGCTGCTGACGCAACCAATTATCAATGGGGGATGCTCAGGTTTTGACCGCAACGATTTACTTGCGTATCCACTTTTGGTAAGTATACCGCCGGCGTTTGAAGATAGAGTCGAACACCGTTGTAGCGCACTTGTTGTTTGTAGGTAGGATAGTCGTAAATTACCTTTTCAATTTTCGGATTCCACAGTTCGAGATGTTGAGGATTGAGTAATGCAGCAGTTGGAGTAGGATTTATGGCCATGGCAGTCTGTAACGAAAGAATACCACTAAGTACATTCATGATCATCCGAGAAAAGAAAATTGTTAGCTTAGCAGTGACATATGAGGTGGCCCTTAAGAGGACCTTTTGGGGCATTCACATGATTTGATGCTTATCACCAAAGTCTAAGTCTTCTTCATCGTCCAGTAAATTAAATGTCTTGGGCTTAGGACCCGAATTAAGTTTCAATTCCTTAAAAGACTTAAAGGTAAAATGTCTAGGTGGTGGAGGTGGCGGAGGGGGTGATGGTTCAACAAAATAAGCTTGTACAATCATCGGCCACACACTCTCCTGCGTCTCTCTTCTAAAGTGCTGGTAAGGTTTAGGCCACACAGTCATGACACTCACTTGTAAATTTGTAAACAGGATTGAATCAGACAAAATTGAGACGGAGAATGGCTTGAGCAAGTTACACACGCTTTTCAAGTCAAGAGAATGAAATGAAGAGAAAATGGGGAGACGTCTGCTTTTATAGTCTCCTGCGAATCCACATTTGACACTATGAGAGCCAATCAGAGACCTCCGTTTCTCCCCTGAATTCGTTGCGGCAGGGAAAAGGAGGCACGCGGACGACTGACTCATGAATGCTTTTCCCAAATCTTGTAGTCAAATCTAGTTTAGCACATTGAGTTGAATATGAATGTGTTTTATGCGACATAAGAGCAAGTTAGATCCATGCTCATGAAATGAATCTAGTCGAGATGCAATTTTCGCCATGTGTCGCTGATAGAAATCTCTGGGATCATGTATCGTCTCTGCAGAATAGGATGCAAAATGAAACACTACACGTTCACCTGCATGTTCATCAGTCACTTTTTCAAATTCAATCTCTGCAACTAATCAACCTTTCACATCTTTATTTATCAAAATGTCCATGAGCTGATGGAAAACGAAGTAACCTTTAGCGATAGCAAATTCTAAGTCTGCCTTTTCCTGATGAAATGAGATGATGTAGTCCCTAATCACACTTCATCGTCCAGTAAATTAAATGTCTTGGGCTTAGGACCCGAATTAAGTTTCAATTCCCTAAAAGACTTAAAGGTAAAATGTCTAGGTGGTGGAGGTGGCGGAGGGGGTGATGGTTCAACAAAATAAGCTTGTATAATCATCGGCCACACACTCTCCTGCGTCTCTCTTCTAAAGTGCTGGTAAGGTTTAGGCCACACAGTCATGACACTCACTTGTAAATTTGTAAACAGGATTGAATCAGACAAAATTGAGACGGAGAATGGCTTGAGCAAGTTACACACGCTTTTCAAGTCAAGAGAATGAAATGAAGAGAAAATGGGGAGACGTCTGCTTTTATAGTCTCCTGCGAATCCACATTTGACACTATGAGAGCCAATCAGAGACCTCCGTTTCTCCCCTGAATTCGTTGCGGCAGGGAAAAGGAGGCACGCGGACGACTGACTCATGAATGCTTTTCCCAAATCTTGTAGTCAAATCTAGTTTAGCACATTGAGTTGAATATGAATGTGTTTTATGCGACATAAGAGCAAGTTAGATCCATGCTCATGAAATGAATCTAGTCGAGATGCAATTTTCGCCATGTGTCGCTGATAGAAATCTCTGGGATCATGTATCGTCTCTGCAGAATAGGATGCAAAATGAAACACTACACGTTCACCTGCATGTTCATCAGTCACTTTTTCAAATTCAATCTCTGCAACTAATCAACCTTTCACATCTTTATTTATCAAAATGTCCATGAGCTGATGGAAAACGAAGTAACCTTTAGCGATAGCAAATTCTAAGTCTGCCTTTTCCTGATGAAATGAGATGATGTAGTCCCTAATCACACTTCATCGTCCAGTAAATTAAATGTCTTGGGCTTAGGACCCGAATTAAGTTTCAATTCCCTAAAAGACTTAAAGGTAAAATGTCTAGGTGGTGGAGGTGGCGGAGGGGGTGATGGTTCAACAAAATAAGCTTGTATAATCATCGGCCACACACTCTCCTGCGTCTCTCTTCTAAAGTGCTGGTAAGGTTTAGGCCACACAGTCATGACACTCACTTGTAAATTTGTAAACAGGATTGAATCAGACGAAATTGAGACGGAGAATGGCTTGAGCAAGTTACACACGCTTTTCAAGTCAAGAGAATGAAATGAAGAGAAAATGGGGAGACGTCTGCTTTTATAGTCTCCTGCGAATCCACATTTGACACTATGAGAGCCAATCAGAGACCTCCGTTTCTCCCCTGAATTCGTTGCGGCAGGGAAAAGGAGGCACGCGGACGACTGACTCATGAATGCTTTTCCCAAATCTTGTAGTCAAATCTAGTTTAGCACATTGAGTTGAATATGAATGTGTTTTATGCGACATAAGAGCAAGTTAGATCCATGCTCATGAAATGAATCTAGTCGAGATGCAATTTTCGCCATGTGTCGCTGATAGAAATCTCTGGGATCATGTATCGTCTCTGCAGAATAGGATGCAAAATGAAACACTACACGTTCACCTGCATGTTCATCAGTCACTTTTTCAAATTCAATCTCTGCAACTAATCAACCTTTCACATCTTTATTTATCAAAATGTCCATGAGCTGATGGAAAACGAAGTAACCTTTAGCGATAGCAAATTCTAAGTCTGCCTTTTCCTGATGAAATGAGATGATGTAGTCCCTAATCACACCACGAAGACTTTGTCGATGAAAACGTAGTGAACAAAATTCATTCGCAAACTCTACTGCATCTGTCATCTTTCTTCCTATCACTTCGGAGACATAGCATGAATGACATTCAGGTGTAAAATGTTACGCTGATTCTAAATCTGATCTCCGTTTTCCCGTCGAAGGCGTCGTTCACCCGCTAGAGCGATTTTCATAAAAATTCTAACTCTGTCGTTTTTTCGCCAATTTCCCAAATTTGTAATGACGTCTCACATCTATACGAAGGCAGATAGGAAGAAGCCGTGTCTTCCACTGAATTTGTCTCATTCTTAGCCTTTAAACGATCTATTGCACGACTTTCTACGATCTCTACAACCAAAGTTGGAAGAACGCTGCCGAGGGGGCGGGTCAGCACGTTTTCTCTCCGATTGAGCTGGAAAGAAGTTCCTAGACCCAACATTGGCCAGAACGTCCGAATTTGCACTCCGTTGTCCCCTCCGACGCCTCCTTTGTGTCGAAAAACGGACTTTCTCATCTCAAAACATCCAAAACCTGACTTTTCCAACTCTGACGTTTTCCTGCCATTTTCCTCCCTAAACCCAGGAAAATAGGACCAAACTGAGCTTTCCGCTGCATTTTTCTCACTCTTAGCTTTCAAATGAGCTATCACACGACTTTGTGCGATCTCTAACACAAAAGTTGGAAGTTTGACAGGAGGGGGGACGTCATCAAAACCTTTTCTCTCCGATTGAGCTGGAAACAAGTCGATCCGTAGACCCAACATTGGCCAAAACGTCCGAATTTGCACTCCGTTTTCCCATCCGAGGCCTCCTTCATGCCGAAAAACGACTTTTCTCATCCCAAAACCTACCCTTTTCGAACTCTGACGTTTTCAGAGATTCCTATCACCTTCCTTCCCATCCCTTGCCTCACAGTTCCTCCTTCCTTCCTTCCCGAGGTGGGGGGACCTGTTTCCTCCTCTCGGACCCATCCCTCCCAGCACATTCTTGGCGAACTCCTTCCTTCCAGAGTGGGGGGGCTGAGTCAGCATGATGACTCATCGTTGCGCATTTTGTGCTTGCGCCTGCCATGGGATTACTACTCACCAAGCATTATTACACGATAACTAAAATTCATCTTTATCTCTTATACATAAATCTCTTAACAAATCACATAAATTTCTTGCACTTATTTCAAATAGTATAAATATATTTGCATTCTTTCTAATAACTCTTCCATTTAATGAATACATACTTTGTGTTTAATAAAAAACACTACAGTTATTATGTCTACCTCTTGTGAAATAATTTCTCTGAACTGACTGATTTCTATCATTAACACAATCAGCAAAAATTACACAATGTTTCATTCTTTTATCTAATTTACAAGGATCTTGCATATTACCACTATCATTTATTAGTTGTATCTTTATGTGGTTATTTCTATTAGATTCTACTAATTGTTTATTTTTCGCTGCTTCTTCACACCACGAACTTATTTCCTCTTCATATTCAGATTTTTCATATTCTTCAAATAAGGAAGCAATTGCTGTTTTTTAAGATTATTTTCAAATCCATGTTTTAAAAATTGATAAACAGGTTGTTCTGCTGTTGTTGTATAAATTATAAGGTTGCTATAATCTAAAAAGTTTGGAGTAGTTAGAATTTTAAATAATGGATATGTTTTACCACATCCTGATCTTCCACAAATAACTGACAAAACTTTATTGGATAGATTACGGTGATGATTGAATTTATGTTTTTTATTTAATGCTAGGTTTGCAGAAATTTCTTAACTCATTTTTAATAAAATAATTTTTATTTTTTAAGAAGAAGAAGATTAAACTTCTCTAACCAAAAGATCTATCATAATCTCTTCACCTCCAAAATTTATTTCTTGTCCTTTCTCATCCGTAATTCTAATGCTAATACTGTTAATAGTTTTTCTTGTAATAGGAAAATATATTAATGTTTGTAGAATTACATTTAATCTATAACCAATGGGTACAGTCAAAGCTGGAAAACTGAATATTAAATTTGACAATTTACCATTTATATTCCTCCTTCAATAATGTCACAATGTACAACAATTGAATTTATTTCAGTTATTTTAGGAATCTTCTCACCTAAATGATAACCTTGACTATAGGTTTGTTTATTAAATCCCAATAGTTTTGATAATGATCTATCATGATTAAAATCAACTTGATGATTTCGTCTAAAGTAAGAGAAAATTTATTAACTGCTGGTTCAACTGCGAAATGTAATTGTTTCTTATCTTTAAATGGCATACCTAAATGTCTCTTAATTTCATTTGATATTGATTCAACTTCGTAAGAACCAGGAAGAAAAGTTAGTATTTTCCACGTTTTGCCTTTATCAGTAGAATATCTAGATTGATCATTCACATCTTTGATAACGTTTTGAATAGTGTTAAATGTGGAGAAACTAGTTAATGCAATTTGATAATTTTTATTTTGTTCCAAATGTAGAATGGGTTCTAAATTACAAGTGTGTGATGAAGTAGTTGTTATAATTTTTAACGTCGTACTAAATTTTGATGATCCCAAAATCTTTGTTAGATTTTCTAAATGATTATTAATTTTTTCTAAATCTGCTGAACACATTTTTAGATAAGAATTTTAAATAAATATTTTCTATCAAATATTTTTCTATAAAAATTAAAAACAGCATATTTCAGCTATACTTTTATAATCCTCTTCATTTAGAATCTTCTTTTCTAATAGTCTTTTTAATATAGCATGAACTTCATTGAAACTAGAATTATGTCCTTCTTTTATTGCAGATATTAAAATATTTAATCTATTTAACAATTCTTGTGGATCATCTGGTAAAAATATAGTTGTTTCTGTTTTAAAACCTTTTCCTACTATAGGTGCCGTTGGTAATAAATTTTCTAATTGTTTATAACGTCCAAAAGATTTTACTGCACCAACGATATCTAACATAGCTTTATATTTTATAAGATCTTCTACGGCATATTTTTTAAATCTGCTCCTCTTAAAAGATCAACAAAATTTCTATGTAAACTAATAGATGATTTATCTGGTGAAAAAATTAAACCCCGTAAAGGTTGTGGAAATATTTCTTTTCCGCCAAGATGAAATCTTGCAAATAATTTTTTGTCTAAAAAGAAAGTAGAATGTTCAAATAACATAGATTTCGGTAATTTTTTTCTATATTTGCTTCTAACAATCCATAATCATCTATTGATGTTTTAAGTACTAGATCTGTTATATTTACTCGGTTATCCTGATTAGCAAGTTCTTTTTCAAGAGTTTTAAATGGTTCAATAGTTTTTCAAAATCAGTTTTTACTTGTTCGCTTTGCTGAATTTTTTCAAACATATCAGATTGAATACCAGCTTTTGTCATTCTATGCTGAGTATGATTTTCTTTCATAATATTTTTTTACTTTATTGACTCATCTAATTGTTGAATTCTTTTTTGATTATCAGCTTTAATTTTATCCATTTTTAAAATATAACATTTGAATTTTGTGGTAACATTGGAATACAACAAAAACATTTTACTGAACAAATTATTTTCTTATTGCTTTGTCGTCTGACATCTTTTCGTCTAAAGTTTTGTTTAATAAAGTTTTTAGTTCTTTTGAAAAAATTGTATCATTTTCTTCATTAGAAATTTTACCAACCTGTTTATTCTTGTCATTAACTTGTGTCTGTAATTGAATTGATCTTTTATTAGCTTCATTAGCTATTTGATCAAATTTTTCAATCTCATCTAACGTGATAACATTATCATCACATACTCTTTGAAAGTAATAATGCAGTTTATCATAAACTTCTTTAACGTGAGAATATTCATTTTTTAATGATTTTCGTTTCTTAGTAATTAAAGATTTATCTAACATTGTAACAAGTGAAGTTGTAAAAACACCCGTACCTGTTAAAGCTGCACCAACAACAGGAATTACTTAAACACCCGAAGTTATCATAATTATGAATACCCCTAAACTTACTGTTATGAAGATTCCAATTCCTTGTGTTACATTCTTAACTTTAGACCATCTCTTTCTTAATTTTTTATAATGTTCTAATCTTAATAATAATTGAGATTCCTTATCTTTCATATACCTAACTCTATCTCTATGTTTTTCTTTATCCATTTCACTTGTTTTTAATTGTGATAACGAAGGATATATTCTCGTCGTCGTCGTCCCCGTCGAAGTTTCTTCCATTTTCGTCGTTTCTTCCATTTTTGAGGTTTCCATTTTCTAATAAATATTTTGATATTTTTTGGTCTATGTGAAAGGACTACGTAAATTTTTGGACTACGTGAAATTTTCAGACAACTTAAATTTTCGACCACGTGATATTTTTCGACTGCCCAAGTTTTCGACTACGTGAAATTTTTGAAACCTCTTTTCAGTATATGAAAAAATCCCAACGAGCTTAAGACTGTTTTTTTGTTTTATCCTTAAGATTATTTTTATTTATAAAACTCTTTTTTAGTGTATTAAATATTTCCTATACTCATTCTGAAGGTATCTTATTTTTTTTAGTTGTCCTGAATCGGTCATGTATTCATTTTTTTTGCATTTTAGGGTACCTTATTTTTTTATTTTTTGCTTGACCTTCGAACGGTCTTATATACATTACTAGCGTCATATCCTTCCATGAATTGATTATTTGGGTTATCAAATCTTAATGGATCGATAGGATAGCGTGTTTGATTTAAAGAAATTTGTAAACTTTGAATAGAATTGATATGGAAAAGACTATTGTTCTTATCAAAACTAGGAGCTTCATTCTTTTGAAAAGCGAGTAAAAAATATCTTGGAGTATTTGATGTTCCTGTGAAGTGCCAACTAAATCTTTGTTCAGAAAAAGTTACAGAACTCGCAGTACACTTCATAAAACTTACTGGAATTGGTTTATTAGTATTTAATCGTTTCGTAATAGTTAATTCAACCTCTAAACTAGGTGTAATATGTTTTATCCACGATTCAATTCTATCAATTTTTAAGTATGCTTTTTTCCAATCTTAACATAAAATATTGATTCATTATTTACAGTGCGATGAATTATTAATTTGAACTTTAATTGATGTGATATTTTATCATAATCTAAATATCCGTATAATGGAGACAATGACTAATTTACTGTCTGTTTACTTTTCTTTTTTAAATTCACGTCTTTCTTTATATGTACTATTGATTGTTTTATTTAAATGATTTCCAATATTTTCTACATCTTTCGCAATTCCTGCGGCATCTGTTCCAGCGTGAGTTAAATCATCAACAATTATACCATCATTAGTATCAAGAAACCAACGTTCGATTTTATGCTTTTTATTATTTTCACCAATTGTTACAAATCTAAGCATTGTATCAATTACACCTGGAGAATCACTTAATTGCTTCTATATTTTGAGTTGCAACATCTAAACGCATTTGTGTAAATAATCTTGGAAAGAAATTATTCTCTAATGCAATATTATCGGTAGCAGGTAATGGTGGTGTAAAATCAGCATCACTATATAAAGAATATTCACAGTGTAAAAAGGAATCAGGTAAATATACACGTAAATAACTTTGTTGATTGTCAACTTCAAAGATTAAATCTCCTCCAGTATTCACTCAACCTGAAGATCCGGGGTTCATAGCAACTCTTATATAATCATTCTTTTTTTGATTATAACTGACGAACGGGGGATCGTCTAATCTAAATTTACTTTCGATCAGAGTTGACATTATATTTTCTATTAGAAAAAAAATCAGTTTGCTACTCGGCTAAAGCCTCTGAACAAGGTTCTACTAGAATTTTGCTATCTCAGTTCCGCTGTTTACACCATTTCTTCTCATTTCTCCAATTGTTTTTTCATCATGTTTACTTTCCATCTTCGCTAATTTTGCAATTTTGTTTTTCGTTTTCTCTGAAAGTTTTTTATCTTTTTGCATTTCCTTTGCATCATTTCTAAGTCTACGAATAGTTTCTAATTGTTTTAATTCGTTTTGTGACTTAACAGCATTCGATATTGCACCAGCTGTACTACCTATAGCAGATGAAATCAAATCTTTATTATTTTTAATCAAGTTAACGATACTTCCTATACCAGAAAAGATGCCATCCCCTTCTTTTTGAATTGTTTCTACATTATCATAATGGTACACAGGTTTCATCGATGGTTTGCTCGCAATTTTTTGATTTGAAGTGAAATGTTTAAGATTGTGTTTATAAATTATAGGCATTTTTTAGGATTAAGTTTGACTTTTGGGAAAAATATTTATGTTTATGATCGGCTAAAGCCTCTGAACAAGTTTCTATTGGTTAGAAAAACCCAAGACTATAACTTTTTTATTAAAAAATGGTGCAAGTGAATAATAATAAAACGGTTGAATTAAAACTACGCAACATCATTGACAAAAATATACCGAAAACTATTACTATTGACAAAAAGAAGTATTACATAAGTAAACCAATGATAGAGAATATTAAATTACAAGAAGAAAAGAATGGTGGAATTCTCCCGTTAATTCCACTATTAATAGGAGGTATAGCAGCAGCAAGAAGTGTTGCAGGTGGGACAGCTGGTATTGTCCAGGCAGTAAATAAAAATAAATCAGAGAAGCCAGCATTAGAAGAACAAAAACGTCATAATAGGGAGTTGGAGAAAGCTGCTAGGGGTGAGGGAATAGTAGATAATTTTATTAGTAAATTAAATTTAGTTGATGAAGGAAAACGAGTTCTTAAAAATGTGCTACATTATATTGATGATTTAATTGAAATAAAAGAAACTAAAGATGGTTCTGGAATATATCTAAGTCCTAGTATGGTGCGTTAATATTTAATCTTTAAAAATGAGCGAAGTGAGCGAAGTGGTTTCCTTGAATTTGAATAACTTAAGAATTTCAAATCTAGATCTAATGGATTATCTCTTAAAAGTACATAAAACCTCAAATTGTCAGCACACCGGTGGTGATCCATCTTCCGGTTGTCAGCGTTACGAAGGTAGCGATATACAAAAAGCATTAGAAAACTTTCCTGGATTTATTTGGAGTAAGTATTCGAGAGAGAAACATTTACCTGGACATAATTTTACTGGTCCCGGTACAAGATTAGATTTAAGATTAAACGATGATAACACACCTAGAGAAAATAGTAAACCAATAAACAGAGTTAATGCAGCAGCTTATAGACACGATCTGGCTGATCGAAATCATGACCTAAGTTCTCGACATGAAGCTGATAAGAAAATGATTCAGGAATTAGATAGTATTCAGAATCCTTCCTTTAGAGAAAGAATTGAAAGAATATTTGTTAAGAAAGCTTTACAAGCAGAAATGCTTTTTGGTCAGGGTATTGATCCGTCAGCAAATGAAACCTACGCGTCTGAAATTCATAAAGAATATAGAAAACCAAAATATCTATTGAAAGTAAAAGTATTTAACAAAGATGATATTTGGAGTGCTGATCTAATCAATATGCCGAATGAAAGAGGCTTTAAGTACGCATTGACCGTTATAGAATTATATACTAGATACGCTTGGGTGAAGCCTTTAAAAAACAAAAGTGGTCTGTCAGTTAAATATGCGTTTGAAGAAATCTTTAAAGAAAGTAATAGAATACCAAAGAAGCTATTCGTTGATAAAGGAAATGAATTTTATAATAAAAATGTTAAGCCACTATTTGAAACTGTTTATTCCACAGAAAATGCTGGAAAAGCTGTAGTAATGGAAATATTGAATAAAACGTAAAAAGTAAAATGTTCAAGAAATTTACAGAACAAGGTAATCGGAAATGGTTGAAGATACTACCAGGTATTGTTCAGGATTATAACAATAAGAGTCATTCAGGTATTGAAGAAACTCCAAAGAATGCTTCTAACGATCCAGATTTAATAAGAAAGAAGATTTTTGAAAATAATTATGAGAATGAAAGTAGTGTTACTCGTATTTTACAAAAGCGTAAATCGAAATTTAAGATTGGAGATAGAGTTAGAATATTTAAATATAAAAATATATTTGAAAAAGGTTTTGTTGGTTATTGGAATAAAGAAATATTTGAAGTTTCTAAAATAAATCAAACTTATCCGATTACTTATGAAATAAAAGATTTAGATAATGAGGAAATCAGAGGTCGATTTTATGAAAATGAATTACAAAGAACTGAGCTTTAACCTTTAGGTGGCGCTTTAGCTAGCTTCGCTTGAACTTTAATTACAAGTATCCTTTAGCTAGCCATTGGAACTAACGTTTCGAGAATTAAATTCCCTTATTCAATTCTAGCATAGTATCTAGAAATGGTACTCCTTTTTGTAATTTTTACAAAACATATAAACATAATTGACCACAATAAGTAGTTCCTGGTGTTTGAATTTGAAAAGTATTGTATGTTCCATTGCCAAGTATTTCTCTTCATTTGTAGGTGGCAGTCCGTATGAGTCGAAATAGTAATTGTCACCATTTTTATTGGACATACCTGCTGACCAATGTACTCCTTTTTGATCTGACGTATGGAGATTCGTTACGAAATTTACATTGGATTTATTTTTCAATAATCGTAATTCATCCCTCATCAATACGTGAAAATTCTTTATTACTAATTGCTTAGCCATTTTCTTTAAGTCGAAATTCGTAGATGTGTGCTTTCCATATAATTTTAAGAACTCGCTCAGGCCAGTCATTTCACATGAGATAAATTCTATTTCAGAAATTACACAAAAGAATTGTTTACCGCCCCGCCAAGAGAGTCAATCTTAGGGAGACAATCTGTATGACTCAGAGCTTTGTTCCCCAGCGAGGCGACCTCTAGCCGCATCATGCATGACACCATTGTCTGCCACAAGCAGCAGCGGTTGCCATTAGGAGCAGATGCTGCCATGTATTGACAATTTCATTCTTTCTGTGAGTGTTCTACGAGACTGACTGTGTCTGCAACCACTTCGTGTCATTTCTGCGTATATTTTCACCAAAATGAGCAATAATATTCATCGCCATTTTCTCAATTTTTGTGATTTAATCTATCCACTCATTGAAGAAGAGAAGAAAGAAGAATTTAAACTGAAAATCATTGAACATGAAAAACATTTTCAGAAGAAGGAAAAGAATGTGGCCAAGAGAGAAGTTGATAAAAGAAGAGAGATTTTTAATCAAATACGAAATTCATTAGACTCTATTGAAGAAATTCCATACTTTCAAGTTGATCAATCGTCTATGCTAACTATTAATTTATGTGTTGAAACGTTATCAAAACTAATACAATTTGAAAAAACTGTGAATAATAAAGGGATGCAATGTGCAATTACCCAAGGAAAAGTGCTTGCTAAATTGCGACAATAAGAAGCAACATCAATGGTGTCTTTTGTAAAACAACTTGAAATGACTCATAATATGAAACTCTCACGAAAATATGTAAGTTTTCTGATAAAACTATGTAAGTTATCTGAATCTCACGAAGTACTTCGTGCATCATCTTTAAGTGTTCATTATGTTCTAAAACATTTTACATACATAGAAGACTATTTTGAATCTGAAAGCGAAAAAAGATTGCTCGAAAGCAGTGAATACATCTTTGACTCTTCACAAGAAAATGTATCATGAATGTCGATTTCGCAATAAAATTATAAGTAGTATAATCTTCTTTTTATTTATGCGAGAGATGTGAAGAACTGGGAACGCCGTTCCCATTTTCAGATTACGTACGAGTAGAACGTCTTTTCTCTCTTCCAAGAGCAGCAGTTACGGAGAGAATGAGGAACGGAGACAGAAAATGAAATGGGGGAATCTACTTCGCAGAGACAATGCATGATGGAAGTTCTACTCCAATACCTTGTGTTACATTCTTAACTCTCGTCCATCTTTTTCTTAATTTATCATAATGATCTAGTCCAAGTAATAATTGCGCTTCCTTATCTTTCATGTGTCTGACTCTATCTGCACACTTTGCTTTATCCATTTGTTCCAATATCGGATATAAAGGGGCTGATGGTTCTTTTGGTTTTTCATTTTCCATTTTTAAGCAAAAATTTTTATTCATATGAATTTTTGTAATTTTGAATTTTTATTACAAATTTTTATTACATTTGGGTCATAAACATTTTCCTCATGTGTATTTTTATAAATTTTTATTACATTTGGGTCATAAACATTTTTCCACATTTGTATTTTTATAAATTTCAGGAGCGTTCCTATTTTTGTATTTTTCCTATTTTCGCATCTATTTTGGTCCGTAAATTGGTGATTTTAGAGGTAAAAAAGTACTTGATTTTTTAAAAAATGCTTGTCCTGGTCCGGTCAGAGAACCATTACTTGTCGTGTTCCAAATGCTTCTAGGAAAGATCACCTGCAAGCTCCTTCACATCTCATGTATATATTGGAGTAGGCCTACTCATGCGAATGCATGTACATTGGAAGGACATGTAGACCAGTTTGAAAAAAGGATAAAGGAAAAGGTTCCAAAATGGCTAGATAAGTCTACAAAATGTCCTCCACGCTCTCAAAGAATCCCACCTAGTGTAATCACAAGACATTTGCAAGTTTGTAAAAGTGATCCGTGACTTGCCTGTTTTTTTAGCATTTTGTATTTTTTGTACTACGTATTTAAGGGGCTATTTGCATATATTATTTTAGTCGTGATTTGTGCATTGAAAAAGGCCATGTACATAGCTTGGTTAAACCTTGCACAGCGTTGTCCCCTCTTACTTAGTGACTATCTCCAACCTCCACAGTAGAAAGCAATAACTCTATTTTGTCTATTCGCTTTTGTTCTTGCCATGTGTCAGCTATCTGTGTAATGTCAAATGTCAGCTAAATGGAGACTGTTGTCTACAGCTATCCATGTGATGTCCATGATGCCCATGAATAGAAAGATCGAAATGTCTCGGGTACATCATTATGCGCTGTTTTTTCCTTATGAGTATTAAATAGATAGACAATTACGAATCAAGTAATCATTATTTCAACTGAGTATGCTATATATCACCAGTGTATACTAAGTTGCCATTGCACTATGTTGCATATTACTTTGTAATTAAGAAATAGCTTTGCGAGCTTTTTTGAGGCTTCTAATCTTGTGATACGGACAAATAAAAGTGACATCAATGCGATGGCTTATCGATGACATGGATGACTTACGCTTTTCGGCATTTGCGGCCTCGTACAAGTGTATGAATTCAGATATAGGCTCCTCATGCTAATATTTTATTAATATCAATAACCGATCAAAACCCAAAGTAAAGCGATTCTCTGCAGCTTTGTAACTTTTGAGGATTTGTGAGGATAGTTTTCAATATGGTTTCAAGATGGGCCTGTTGAATGAAGACCTCATTCTTCATGCTTGACTGTACGTATAGATGCAATCCATGATGCAAAGTAGAATTGTGGAAATATAGTCAGAGTCATAAGTACTTGTACAATCAGCATACATAGGCATGATCGCATTATGGGTTGAACTTGTGGGCTGGGCTTCTCCATCCAATGTCCAACTCATTCTACATATGAAAAGTGTGCACAGCTCATCTTCAAAAGATACAAAAATTCGATGAATTTTGTGATAATAGATTTCTTCCTTTCCATGTCGTCAAGTTGTGTGATGATCTCTATTATCTGATTGGATGTTTTAATTAACTACTTATAGAATAATGATATATTTTGTATGACTTGAGATTGGTTTCAATATAAAAATATGTCTGCCGAATAAGTGTTTTTGAACGTCACATGTACCGTTGTTATATGAAACAGGTTTATCACAAGTTGCTTTGAAGTAAAGAACATGAATTGCAATTACGATGATGATGTTTATAATTATCTATATCTATTCATATGCAAATTCATCTTAGCAATCCTATAAAAGCTATGAACCTTTGCAGGCAAGATAAAGCAATGTAGATCTGGCCTGGTTGACGGAAATGAGATCACTTAAGATGTGAGTTTTAATACACTGTGTAGACCTACATGATAAATGTGCTATTTAGAAAAGTTAATGTGTGGTCAATGGAAGTTTCAAAGAAGTTCAATTGCGATGCAACCCAAAAATGATTTTTAAAAAGGTATGGGAATAAAGTGCGGTTACAAGATACATTCAGAGACACATGAGCTCAATTTACTTCCAAATAATTTCATGCAATTGAAAAAGTTCAATAACTTTGTCTGAGGGTCAAAATCCGCTTGTCGTTATTTCCATTACTTGCTGAACTTTGAATGCCGTTTTACCAGCAGTTCTTCAAATATCTCCCGGAGCCCCTCCACAGTCCCCACTGATTTTGATGTTCTTATGATTCAAACATTTCCAAAAAGTAATACACACTACAATGGGCGCACACTCTTGCCAATGATGGCATCAGTTTTTTTACTAACTCGACCAACTTGTTAATACAAATGACTCCAATTTGATTCCAATTTTTTCAAGCAATTGATTTTTCGAGCATCTGTTGAAAATGGATGCTGAAAGGCTTTGATAAGTTATCGAATGAAAGCGTCATAGGAGAATGTTGGGAGTATATGTATGTTTGAAAGCATTGGGACTAGTGTTGTTTTCGTTGACGAAAAAGTTTTCAGTTTTCGTTAGCGAAGCAAAAGCTGTCAAAAAAGAAAACCAAGACGAAGGCGATAACGAAAACTTCCTAGCATTTTCGTTTTCGTTTAAATGTCGGTGAACGAGATTACCGATTACATATAATAATAGTATAATACTAATAATTACATATGATTACATATAGTGCTTATAAGTTAAAATGAATAAACCACATCTCACCTCAGCTCTCGGTACGCTGCAAACTACAAGTTGCAAACTACAGTAAACCTACATACTTGGAAGGGAAATATTTCTGACAGCATTTCATTCTGTGAGTTTTCCGCATCACTAGTACTACACTTATACATGTAGAATCCTAGTATCCGGTAGCAATCCTGGTATGCACATATAAATCCTAGCCTCATTCCCTTTAGTGACGAAGTGTTTCGGGTTCTGAGAAATCATGTCAGAAAAGCATTGACGTTGTGTGATGATGACAAGTAAGGCACTACGGGATTGGCAGGCCATCATCTCTTTCAAGAATTCTTCATTCTTGCTACGTGTGAAGCGGGCGTGAGTGTCATGACTGACAGACCGAGGTGTGAGCTTTACGAGTAGTTTATCTTCGAGAATAAGGTTACAAAATGTAAATAATGTTCATTCATACAAAAATATCAAGTCGGCATCTTCGCTGGAGCAGAGGAACATACTTGCGGGTCAACATCTCAAAAGGGAGAGCCTATTCTGGTGCAACAAAGCCTTGTTGTGACAGCTATTATAATAATGATAGAAGATTATTCTTTCAGAAAAAATAGAAAACATGTTTTTATATTCACATATACGGGACACTAGATCAGTTTGGATAACATTAAGTACGCAGGAGAAATATAATAAATCAGAAAGTCAATACTTCATCAATGATATGACGTAAGGTGAAAACCAGCCATGTCTTTATGTGTTCTTAGGAAAGGCAGGCGAAAGTAATGAGGGCTATAGTCAGTTCTTGGCATTATAGTCAGTTCTTAATCATAATTTCATGATTCACTGGATTTATGTTTCATTTCTTGAATCTAGATTCATGATATTGCGGATCCATTAACATCTTTTTAAGTTGATTATGATCACTGTCTTTAATTACAACATCTTGCCGTTTCATTGGCAGGTAGCTTATGATATGATCACGCTTAAGAAAATCCTCTTATCCAAGGTTAAGCATTATAGTAGTCACCAATCGAAATGCTAATTTAACGAACATTACCAAGGCTGTCTTGACACTGATAATTTGTAAAATACTATTTTTCCTTCTGTATTGCTAATCAGTGAATTCTGTGTAAATTTCTCCAAAAGTGTAAAAATTTGCATATATCGAAACTGCACACAAATTGGGGATTTAACTAATGCTGAGTTGCTGCTCTACCTACCAGAGCTGGAAAAATTCCACTGAAATTTTTTAATTCCAATTCCAATTCCAGTCGAAACAGTTCAATTCAATTCCAATTCCAATTCCATAATGAGATTCAATTCCGAATTCCGATAATTGCATGACGCGTATATGTTAATGTATCTAAAGTTTCCTCGCTTCAATCTAACCCATGTACCCGTATCCTATCCTCGCTATTCCTGTGTGCCGTTCCCTGCGTCGTTCCTATGTGCGTTCTCATGTTCATAGTTCATATTTCTTGTGTACATGTACATGTATATATGTAGCCGGTCAGCCTACGCTATCTTCGTTTCGTAAACGAGATGTTCAATATCTTGTGAAAAAGAGAAAAGAAAATTAACGGTCAGCAAAGAATCAAACGCTGAGAGAGAAAGCATAGAAATTAACCGTACCATAGAAAGTCCTAGAATGGAAATTGCATGAAAATTATGGCACACGCCGGGGGAACTAAGTTGGGGCAAAACACAAATTGTGCGAGCTGGTTTCCGTGTTTCTTATTTGTATTTATATTTATCAAGCCAAATTGTGATCTGGATTGCTGCCCCTTGTCCAAAGATCATACACAAAAGCAATAGTGAATTTACAAAATACTGCGGCGACAAGATGACAAAGAAAGAAATCCTTTAAAACGTTCTGTACGTTCATCATTTTGAAATATCGCTCCTATAATCTATCAAGAGTATTATCAGTCACATATGCAACTTGCAATGTCGATTTACAGAACATACATTGCTCCAGCTTGAAATCAGAGATCAAGAAATCTCAGAGTATTCATTTTACTTGAAAGGGCTCCCCTGTTCACTATATTTGAACAATTTTCAAAAATCTTTACATGCTTTCGAATATCAGCTTCCAAAATATCATCACACTATATCACATGTGTCATTTAATAATTAATTGAAAAGTTCCAGCGACTATTCACTTATCTGAGAAATTATTGTCGGTGAAGAAGCTTTCAATGTGTTTATTCGACAAAAGCGCTAGGTTTCTTAACCGTATGAAGATCATCCTATAATTAGAATTTTTTCTATTGAATTCTTGAGATATTCTTACAACCAGTGCACCGTCCACATTCAATTATGACTTTGTGGACCAATTTTTAATTCGAATTTTGAAAAATAGTTGTTAATGACTGCTGCAAATCGACACAATATACCAACCCAGGGAATAGTAGGCTACACCACATGAAACAATGCCACCATCTCACTTAATATTATCTTCATAAAAATCTTGCATTAATTTGCTGCCACCAACTTCCACAACCAACTTGGCAAATAGTTTGACTATGATACAATGTTTTAGATCGAATCTGATCTACAAACCATAAATTTTTCCATGTGCCATCATTGTACATAGGCAAGATATCAAACTTCCATTCTAGTGTACCATTATCTACTTCTATGAGAGTGAGAGAGAGAGAGAGTGAGTGAGTGAGTGAGAGAGAGAGAGAGATGCGAATAAATCTATTAATAAACTGACAGAAGAAAGAAATTCAATGTGCGAATAACGTGATTGTTGATGAAAGAAAAAACGACGATAAAAATGATATCATGAAAACTGATTAATGGTCCATGTTAAAAAAGAAGATTAAAAATTCCGTGATAAGAACGAAATGTGGTCGGGTCGAAAACTAACGAGCAGAGATTAAAGGAAACTCTTTCAATTTTCAAAAGAAAGTGGATTTATCGTCAAGTCTCAAAAATTTGCACAAATTAGAGACGATGAGAAATTGAAACAACAACTACTACCAACAACAACACATAGGACATCTTCAGTAGCTGTTAGAAGAACTCCGGGCTCTCGCGGTGTAACTTGACTACAGAAGTAGCAACTGCAACTGCCTACCAGCGAACAACAACACAGTAGAGTATGCGGCAACACATCAACGAGCGCGATTGAAGATTGACGGTATAAGTGACACTGATATTCATGATATTTATGATATTATTTTGGTATAAGTGAGTCCGATCAAATTGAAGTGAATTCAACATCAAGAAGTTAACTGCAAGTTTAAAGTTTTTCTTTTATCGTTGAGTATCGTATTTGTATAACTATAGTCTTAAAAATTAATATTGTCAATTGTTGTGATTGGAAGTTGAATAATATTTCATGTCATTGCCATTTTAATTAAATCATTCATTATTAGAATAATTTGTTGACACTGTCTATATTGTGATTTGAACTGACAGGCTGCCCTTTAATGCAGGGTTAATTTTCCTCTTTCCAAACCAATTGTTTTTCGTGTGTACAACAATTAAGTTCATCTCCAGTTTTTGTGCTTATCCAATCAATAACTAAATTCAACAATTGTTTTATTTTGATTAATTATCTTACATGATAAATAACTAAATAACAGATTGAAAAATATGATTATCTTTTCATTGTTTGCTTAATTGCTGAATTAACATTGTCCGGTGGCTGTAGGCCCATCAAAGTCACAATTAGCACCCTTTATTCAATAATAGAATAAAGCTAGCTCTGTCGATCTATCTCTCTCTCTTATCTCTGCGTGCAGTTAACACAACGGCCGAATACTGTGATTTCAATTTTTGTACAAATAGATTTATCACAGGTCTATCGAAAAAGTGGAATTGAGGTTTATCAAGGTCAATTCCAATTCCAGTAGATTTAAATATCGTCAATTCCAATTCCAATTCCGACTTTAACTCTGCTACCTACCATACTTACTCTATGATTGAATAGTAGATGTACACTTCCTGATAGGCGCGTTAATGTTTATTCTCAGAGGGATTGAATTATGTCGTGTACACAAGTAATACTACAGACTATGATGATAGAGTGATGATGTGGGATGAGGTAGCTTAAGCAGCTTCTAGGAAATTTTGCACAAAAATGTTTCACAATATTGATAGCTTAATCACGTTCATTACGAGTAGCTGGTCGTCCTTCTTCACAATGGTGACTCCTTTGGCATGGATGGCACACAAGTTGACATCTTGAAAAAGACCGACAAGACTAGCTTCAGCCGCCTCTTGCAATTTAGAAACAATAATGGTTGGATTGCAAGTCAGTTTTCAAATGTCTTGCTATCTCACGAACAAGCCATTGGAATGGCAGCTTTCTGATTAAAACTTCAGTGCTCTTCTCTGATGCCATCCTTTTTCTCGTAAGGGAGGAGTACCAGGACGATATATGCGGCTTATTATTAACCTGTTGAGGACGGAGGACGAAGTCTCATGTCATATCCATTCCACCGCCAAATCGCGCTAATGATAACAACTCTTAAATACTGACCCCGTCCAACTTACATTGAATCCGCGCCAACTCTGCTGTTAATAATGAGACGGTGCTCTTCCTCGGCACTTGGGACAGTGATCAAAATTTCTGACCGGCCCTCAACAGGTTAACTCCGTTGTCGACGCTGTCTTCCGAGCTGCATTGATCACAAGTCGAACCTTGATGCTGCCGTTGGATGGTGCCATCTTCTCAGTACGAGCCATCTCAAAGGAATTCTTGAATCTCGGTAGCACCAACCTCTCAAAAAGTATCCCAACTTTGCGTGAAAATTGCGTAATTTCGCAGCAGAAATTGTTATGCCCACCCAAAAGAAAGCCCTGTTGCGGTGGACGTCCTGCGTTCATTCCTCTAGCTGTTTAGTTAATATTAATCAACACTGTTGCAGCCACAGAAAGACGTGCTGTGTACGTCCTCAATTACACACTCCTAGCCGCCTAGTTAAGCGTTAAGCTACACTACCTCAACTGCCCAGTTAAAAATCGGTGTGCATGCAGTTTTCTTTATAAATGTTTTTAACATTGTATATCTATGTCCTGTCAAAATATATGACGGTGACTTATTAAATTCGTCGTAAAAGCTGAAACGAGTCCGTGAATGCATTGAACAATGAATTTCGTTGAAATACGGATCGGATAGTCAGATGTATATACACTCTTTAGCAAAATTAATGTTACATCACTACAACTGTTGAAATATCTCAGTGTCTGCAACCACTCAGTTCATTTGATTACAAAAGTATCATACATCATCTGAAAGGTGTTGATCTCCTCTTGGGGATTCACTATGATTATTGGCTGCATCTTTGAACGATTGTCTACCACATAAAAAATTGTCAAACACAATTACTTTTCTTTAATTGAAAGTTTAGATATCAAAATCGTAGGTTAGAAAAATGAAACACAGATCAGTGTGTAGACAAGAGCAAATACTTTCAGAAAAGTATTTGGACTCATCCAAAGGACAATTATGCGCGTTATTGGATACATAATCATTGCTAATGTTACATTGCCCCATTAATTTGCTAAGAAGTTGGTAACATAGGCATGATTTTCATTCAAATTCAGCTCAGCATCAGCATATGCTGTGTACATAGATAGTGAGCCTTAGCTAGTCATCTATAGCGTATAAATACAGTACCATAGTTATCGCTGATTCGCTAATATCGCTTGTTCATTTATCAAATGATAAGAGTTTATGGTCATGATGAATCGACAGACTAAAGACAGTGATTTTCTTAGGGGATGTGCAGTTGGTTAAAAGTGAAAAACAGTTTAAAAACCGAAGAAGTGTGCGCCAAGACAGACTCTAGCGTTGGCAAAGAGAATTTGGTATTAAGGAATGTAAAAATCAAGACGGAAAAGATTCACAACATCTCGAAGCAACCGACGTCTAATCAGACTGGCTGGAATTCGCAGATTATCGTCTGCAAGAGAGCTTGTATGTCTGTGGAACCAAAAGGCTTCAATGTGGACTGTACATCGACGTTTGCGTAATTTCATCTTTTAGGATGATAGTGCACCAGCTCACACAGCGAGCGCAGTAAAATTCTTCAAGAAACAGCGTGCAATACGATCACTGCCCTGGCCTTCCGGCAGCCCTGACTTGAATCCCATAGAGCATGTGTGGGATTTCCTCGGTGGGAAAATCAATTGTCGTTCCGCTCCCGTAAAAACAATAAAAGAGATGAAACATTGGCTCCTGGCAGCATAGCAATTGTTGCCACAATCTATTGTTGACTCATTGATAAAGAGCATGAATGATCGCACCTCAGCAGTGATCGCAGCTCGTGGAGGTATCACTCGATTCTGATTACCTATTGACTTAAAACAGTTTCAAAATATATACATTAGTTCTCACAAAATGTTCTTTTCATTTCAACGCATCAAAGAACAGACATAATATTACATTAGAAGACAGGAAAAGAAAGGAAAATCAAATTTCAAAAATGATAATTCCGCATGTAACATTAATTTTGCTAAAGAGTGTAGATCCTAATTTGTAAAAAATGAAATTTCTTCCGTCTTTAGTGGAGCCTATAATGATTATATAATATCTTGGAATTCTTGACGCTGAAAATTTCGAAAAATTACCATGGATATTCTGCCAGAATGTTACATGAGTTGAATCAAATATCTATCCATCGTACGATCGTTAATAAAATAAGAAGAATTTTAAATTGCTATGTCCTTTTGGACTTGGGACTATGTTTTCTATGTAGCGATTTGCACAAAATTTGAATTTGAAGCTTATGATGTCATTCAATTAATTATGATTTGCATGCACTCAACGAGGAACAGGCTACATTCAAATAACAGTCAGCGTATAGCAGTGATACATCAAAATTGGACGATCACGCAGATTATCAGCCGAGCATGTTACCAATCAGTTGGACAGTATTTTGACGGATTCGGACGAAACATCATCAAACTCGTCGTCCAGTGAAGAGGACATTGAGAGTGATAGTGGCATCCCAATCGATAGCCAAGATACCAGACAAAATAATTGGACTATCCTAGATGAAGGACGACATTTCTCAAATTAATCATCCTATTTTTTTCAAAAGCAACTGGCATCAATGCGATTAACGATATACCTGATAATGCTCAGGAAAATCAAGCATATTTTCTTGATTTATTTTTGAGTGACACCTTATAAAATTCAAATTGTTGTGTGATTGGACGAATAAAAAGGCAGAGATAAAGTTTGGTGAATGCGGCGTAAATCCTGATGACTTGTTGCCTACTTCGTCATCGAAGTGGCGTGCAGTCAACGTGTTCGAGATGAGGAAAGTGATAGGGATTTTGTTGTTTATGAAATTGAATCAGAAACCTGAACTTCGTAACTATTGGTCACTAAACATCTTATTAATTTATTAACATACCAAATTAGGGATGCATCTGATACAAATTATGATTCGTAATTTGTGGATGATTTTCAAGAGTGGTGGAAATTCAGATTTTTTGAATTACCAGGAAATAGTAATAGAACTGTTGGTGTTGCAAAGCGGTGAAGGTCGACGATCGGGTGCTACAGGTGGCCGGATATCCTATCCCAAGAAATCAGGCATTTCCATGCACTCCTTGAAACGTCACTCGCCACGACCAAATAAGCAGCAAGGAAATGTCGGATTTCCGCGCTTGATGGTCGCAGGCGAGAAATCGTATTTGTATGTCAGGACTGTCCCTCAATCCCAGGATTATGTGTTGATCCGTGCATTCGAAAATTTTATATAAAGCAGGGGGACATCAATTTACTAAATTTCATGTTATGATGTTGTTACAATTGTATAATTCATTTTTTAAAGTCTCAAATTGGTGGGTTATAAGATATCTTACTCTGCATTTTAGTGATAATCACATAAATCATTCTCTTTCTACAGTGTTGTGTCATATTCAATTATGGATAGATAATAATAGAACCTAAAAATGATAATAGGACTATAATCCTAGTTGCGTTATTAAAGTTTCGAAATGAAATTGAAATGTATACATGTGAGCCTGTTCAGGTGTAGCTAATCAAACAATTCAAGAGAATATTTACTTATTTATAACAGTACGAGTAAAAGACGAATAACCATCTTTTAATTGGTTCTAAACAACTGGCAAACAATCATGATTGGATGAAATGAATATATATAATACGAAAGCAAGCAACAGATTTATCATAAAAAACAAGGACGTGCTCAGCACGTCCAAGGACGTGCTCAGCACGTCTTTGTCAGTTGAAGGTATGTAGAATAGGACGTGCACAGCACGTCTTTTTCGATTGAGGGAATGTAGATATAATTCAACTTGTCAGATATGGGAAAAATAATTAGGACGTGCAGAGCACGTCTTTGTCAGTTGAAGTTATTAACAATTTTGTTAACCGCGCGGCTCAACAGGTTAAGTGCTGACCCCGTCCAATTTACATTGAATCCGCGCCAACTCTGCTGTTAATAATGAGACGGTGCTCTTCCTCGGCACTTGGGACAGTGATCAAAATTTCTGACCGGCCCTCAACAGGTTAACTCCGTTGTCGACGCTGTCTTCCGAGCTGCATTGATCACAAGTCGAACCTTGATGCTGCCGTTGGATGGTGCCATCTTCTCAGTACGAGCCATCTCAAAGGAATTCTTGAATCTCGGTAGCACCAACCTCTCAAAAAGTATCCCAACTTTGCGTGAAAATTGCGTAAATTCGCAGCAGAAATTGTTATGCCCACCCAAAAGAAAGCCCTATACACATATTTTGGTTTGGATGCGTCCTTAGTTTAACATGATTCAGGGGAAACATAATCCGGAAAATCATTCTAATTCTATTGATGATCATTACCTAAGTTGAGAATAGTATCCAACCTCTTTTCTTCGTTTTCAAAACTCGTACTGCAGCACATAAAATATCACGTGTCTTCAACTTAAACATTCACGAATTCGAATTCATGGCTGATAAGGACGTATGAAAATGCGTTTTAAAGGGATTTTGCTGTCCAGTTGGTCGCATTGTTCTCACAGAATGTCAGAATTATCGAATAGCTATGTCGATAGTTATCCATTTCTCTGAACGACCATCTGGCAACCTGGGGCGACCGCACAGAAACACTGTTAGGTTAATAAATTTCTAACAGCATCACTAACCTATTGGGGTGCGCACAGAAGGACTGTTAAGTCAGTCTTGGTTACGATCTCGGTTAGTGATCGCTAACTTTAGGACTGACTATCTGTGATTGGTTTCTGTAAGCATCAAGAGATTGCTATCGTTAAGTGTCCTGAACTGAATAGTGAATTAATTGCAGATGACTTTTGCATCGTGTTCCAACTGATCCGACATCAGAAATCGTGCTGCTTTCATGCATTGATCAAAAAGCAGGAGATTAATGACTGACCCCTAACGCGCGTGCGCTTACCTACGCAAGGCATTCATGACCACTGCATGGTAAAAGAAAAATGACTATGGCTCTTATTATGCGCTGCATGGCAATGACAAAAGCATTCATTGCGTGCTAATTGTGTTTCTGTTATGTGGTTGCTGACATAGCGGGCACGCGTGAATAAGGGAATTCGCTATCTCCGTCAATACACCATTCATAGATCTATGTTTTCATGACACAATTTTCTTTGATTTGTTGCTCAGAGAGCTTCTTTATCATAAACAGCATGCTGACTTATTACGTAAACAGTCAGCACCATAGAAATAGATTGTTTGTCTGAAGTTGATTAGAATGGAAATTGACTCCTATCTCTTGGAAGCTTTCTTTCCATTCTAGAGATTTATTGTTATTAATTTCTATGGTCAGCACAGAAACAAATAAGCGTCACCCTCAGTGTCATACATTGATTATGATGGGTGACCACAATCGATATTGTGGATTTCTATGATCATTGTGACACATTTTGTCAACATCATTGAAACGCTTTTAGAGTTTCAGTTCATCAAGTGACAACAGATGATAAAAACGGATTCCTCTCTATACGAACTGTCACAGAAAGGGTTTGTCATGCAAAGAAGGAAACAAAACTCGAACAAATATTCTGTGCGCACCATACGGTAAGAGACTAGTAAATCTCTAACAATTATTAGAGATTTGTTAAAGCACTAACAACTCCATATCTAACACTGGTTCTGTGCGGTCGCCCCTGGTGTCAGGCAGGAGTGCAGGGCCTAGAGCAGTCCACGAGAAGTCTTGGCGCGGGCTTTTTTCCGATCTTGTAAGCAAGCCTCATGCCAACTCAGATTTTTTCTAAAATTGCTTGGACGCGTGGTCTTCCTGCACGTATGAACAGGTCCAAATTGGGATAATTAAGGTTCTGATAAAAATGCTGGACGCATCCATGTCGTCAGCTGTGAAAATCGTAAATGGTTTACTTTTCAATAATTATTTTCTATTTTACAGGGTTTTTTCAATGTACTTTTCAATGTACCAACCATGAGCATTGAAGCCCGGCATATTTTGAATCGTGCTCCACCTTTTTGTTTCCATAAAATGTTTGTATGTTGTTTATTGTTGCCTTGGTAATCATCATTTGTAATTTACTTCAAAATACAGATTGTTTCATAAAAAATGGATCACCATTAAACATCGCCTTAACTTCAACTTTGTCTAACTCAGCCAAACTTGAACGAATTTCTCTGAAATTTGGAAGATATGTCAGTTGTGCTTACTAATATCATTGTTGGAAATTTCAAGCATGAATATTGAGTTGTTTTCCTGTTATAGATAAAAAAAGTAGTAGATAATTTGATCTTCATTTAGCAATGTTACACAAAATCATACCTCACTCTTATAAAATTACATTTGTTTCCTTTGATATGTAATATGTTGTTCTACAAACCAAAAGCTATCAAGCAAAACAAAAATAAAGAAAATCGGTCAATCAGAGCCAGTATAGCACCAGTATTCATCAACAATAATGTAACTGCTACATGTGATTAACTGGACTTCATGTTCCATAGCTTCCTGACTTCGTTGCGGTGGTGTTGGCAGCCCTCCTGATTGCTTTCAGCTAGAAATCTATCTCTTACCGGTTGAAAACAATACAAAGCACAAATGAACAATAACGAGATCGCATTCACAAAAGGCAAAGTGTCAGCCTTGCTAGAACTAGGGTACCGAGACATTTACATCGTCCCCGGGTACAAGGTGGTGCGACTCTACTGATTTGGGCTGGCATTTGGACCAATGGCCGCTCTGAACTTCACATACAGCAAGGAACCATGAATTCTGAACGCTATGTGAATGTTTTACGAATGAACATTGGCCAAATGACAGATCAACTTTGGTGATCCACCGAATTGGTTATTTATGGATGATAATGCTACGTGTCACAGGAGTAGTAGAGTCAACTTATGCAAGTCTCAATTAGGAATTAGGACATTATATTGGCCAGCTCGTTCTCCTGATCTGAATCCCATAGAAAATGTATGGAGTATTCTAAAACGTAACGTTCGTCGTTCACTGCTACCTACAGATGACGTATCACAACTTACGTCACTGTTAAAAAGAGAGTGGAGAAAGTTAGATCAATCAAAAATCAACGATATCATCGAATCAATGCCTAGACGAATTGGTAGTGTCATTGACAATAAGGGTAGGGCCACGACATATTAGCTTCTTAAGAACCGTTACTGTATCATAGCTTATCAGATTATATAAGGACATTTAAATATATTAGGGACATGAAATAACATGAAAAATGCTTTCTGTATCATACCTATGTTTTATTTAGTCAATTTGTAGGATGATCCACTTTTTATGAAACGGACTGTATTATCTTAACATCTCAAATGTCTTAAATTTATTCATATTCATCCAACTTGATTTTGTAGGTGCAGACACAGTACTGATGTCACTTATATTTGTCAGCATCACAAGATTAGAGGTATCGAAAAAAACTCGCGATGCCAAATTTTAAATTTCCAAGTAATTTAGCACAATGGCAACTGCATTCTTCTATCTGAATGGTATACCGTGCCGTCAGTTAAAACAATAATTGCTTGATTCTCAGTTATTCATTTACTAAAATTTACATAATAGCACTTAAAAGAATATTTTCAATCTGATTATGAATCAGTAATTTGTCTATATCGGTAGACAACGATCAGTTGTCAGTCAAAGTGGGACACATGATGGTGTTCACGTGCCAATGCATTGAAGTGGAAAGCGAAAGTTATCGCCTAACTGGCTACGTATAAAAGTACTAGTTGACACGAACTGATGATACAATCAAGTACACAACCAGTGAGCTTCCACTGAACAATGAACTAATAACATCGAACATGTTCGTAATAAACTTTTGCGAAGCGATGAGGAACTAGTTCAGCAACAAATAAATTTAGACATATTCGTCATCCTAACAAATCTTAAAAATAGAAAATCAGAGAGGTTTTCAAAGAGTGAAATGTCATTTATTATGTACTCCTGCTGACTTCCAATGAAGGACATTTTGCGACATAAAATGTTCACTAATATTTCAAGAAAAATAATCTTATTACAACTTTAGTACTCCACGCTCTGGCTAATTTTGATTTTTCTCTTGATTATTGAAATATGTTAAGAAATAGTTCAATATAAAATCAGATAATTGCACTGCTGCAAAGTGATTTTGAAAACTTATTTATTGAACGCAATGTTCACATAATATACATAAAAAAATAAGATAAGGAAATCAAATTGAAAAAGTCAGGGAATTTGATTTTTATGAAATGACTCTGTAAAATGGATAAAACGTAGTAATTGTCAAATCTTCAGTAAATGAATGAAATTGTGAACTATATGAAAGCGTTCTGCATAGTACGAGCTTCTGCAATTCTACATTTAATTTCTACATTCAAACGTTTACTGCATCAGAGCTTCATTCGATCAGTCACTTGTGCGCTGATTGATCAGCTGAAAATTGACTTATAAATAGTGACTTATTATCAGGCACATGCATGCAAGATAAACGATATTTGTTTTCAAAATGCACAGTTTAAATTTTCAGATGCATATGATATCTGATATACAGATGCATTAATTAAGATTAATTAAGATTCAATGCTTAATTAGATAACCTTTTCTTATTTTGCTGATGTTTGAATTTTTGCATCATGATAATCTAGGCATTACCATGGACGTCTAGATATCCATAATTATATATCACAGTTATTTAGAAGTCCATGGTATTACTGTTTTGTGGCGTTTCGAATTTGCATCCACTTATGAGAATTACTGTGATTAATGGTTGAAGTAGATTGACATGTAATAGAAAATGAAGTGTTCATGTGGTACTTCACTCTTCCACAAAATCAAAAAATAAATATAATGTAATGCATATCATAGACTCCCAGTACACAAAAGTTTGAGTTTTTCATATTTCCAATTCCATATCGCAATCGAATGTAGGTCAAGTATCGATTCATTATTAGTAAATAAAAAACGGTGACGTCATCATTATTAACAGATATTTACGGATATTACAGATGAAACTTTTCTGCTAAGTCTAGCGTTTAGTTTAGCCGTTTTTTTTGACAGTGCACAATTTATAGTGTAAACACTACGTTGAGTGTGCAACATTGAATTAACAAGTTTAGGGTATTTTAGCACAATAAAATAGTAATTCTTTACCGGATAGTACAATTGTGATTTGTTAAATGATGTCAGTTTCGAAATATAAAATTAACTGAATTGTCATAGACCCACAGCATTTCATAGTATTATTCTTCAATTTACAAGGGTACAAGATTATATGCACACAGTGAACTTTTGTCGGTCCTCCGATGTGAGATTCTACTTTCTTAACATAATAGCTTCCTATATCTAATCAACACATGATTTCATAGATACATGCACTTGAAAATGAAGCCATTATGTCAAACTACACTTTCTTTTATACTTCGTTTCAGGATGCCAAATATTAATTAGAGCCTTCAGTGCCATGAAGCTGGTGAAACACGATTTGCGAACCAGAAAGACTGATGAACGTTTGACGCAGATTTTCGGGGTCGATGCAGGAGCCGCCCTGAGTCGTAGTAATAGGTCAGAGCCGGAGCCGATAGAAAATTCCACGGATCCGGCTTGAAGTTTAATATGTATTTGAATTCAGTCACCTTGTGAGAAAAAGTGATATTTGACAGTGTAGCTGAAACGAATGCAAGTGTGTCATCGTTGTAGTTAATCTTAGTAGACCTCAAAAATTTGCTGGCTTTCATCTCCCTTGCGAATCATTTATCTGGATTTTAAGCATCGCAGACTTCCTTAAGATAGTGTTTCAGCCGAAAGCGCAACTGTCGGGCGAAGAGCTCTTGGCGAACAGCATGCACATGCATTCTCGCCTCAATTTTTAGTGTACTTAGTATTCAATCACAATATTGGTTCTTCATGGATATCGCTAGATATAAGTGAATTTTTTTCAATAAAATACTTATAATACAGAAATGCTTTTGATATAAAAATGAATTTTGGTTCAATTTGGGAACATCTAATTGTTTCACTTAATTGATATTAGTGGCTTGACAGCTAAATAGTTGATACATCTCGCAACACGAGTTTTCGCAGGTTACGACGCTGAAAATTGAACTTTCGGAGAATGCAGTACATCCTATTAATGGCTACTACGAATCTTCGCGTCTGTCAAGTTCTACCCGGCTTTTGCCATTATCAGACAGGATCACAGAATACACATGTAAGTCCAACTGAATGCAGATAGAAGTTTCTGAAAACCCTTTATTATGACCGATGTGTCTGACTAAAACACCTTTTTTTAGTTGATAATACCTTACTGTGGAAGAATGAAATATTTGTACACGCCTCTGATTAAGCACTAAAAACGGTCGTGGTAGGGACTAAATCAGAGACTTCAATCATTTCCCTGAAAATGATCTTCACGGCTTCCTGCGCCACTCATGCCTCATAAAAAGGTCTGAAGTAGGAAGCCCCAGCAAAGTCATTTGTCACAATTTCTAGCATACAATATCTTCTGATCATTTTCTATCCTGCATGTGTTTATGCCTCCGATCGGTGAAGCATGCGAAAATGTATTTGAAGACCGTAAATTTCAAGTAAAATTTAATCAAGATGCTGTGTTTGACGACCAAAAGCAGCGATTTGATCGAAATGTGTTTATCAGTTATATCTTCTTAAACAAAGGTACATGAACTGTATGACCTAGAGATTGTTCTGCGCTATCGTAGTACTTCTCACTTAAACACAGAAGACACAGACAAATGTCATTGTACCGGAAACCTCAGACTGCTTCCGATTGCATTTGTATGTGCTTTCCTTGATCTCGTCTGACAGAAGATGAAATAAGTAAAGCTCGGCGGCAGATGAGCAGATTCGTAGTAGCCATAGGGTGTAAATGACTCTGAAAGATTCATTTTCGGTCTCGTGTTAGCGGCCTAACTATATGTCGGAGCCGTGCTAGCTGAACCACGGCTTTGGAACCCTGCTGTGACGGGACTTGCCATAATGTACTTCTGATGGCGGGCCTTACTACATCGAATTTTAGCGCGGACCTCCTCCGAGCGCGGGCCCGAGGGGCTGTAGTTGCGGCTCTGGCTGTACGTACAGGGATGATTCCATCTCATTAAAATGCACATGCATAATAAAACAAGCAATTCATGTAAGCGGTCTAATGCAACTGAATGATATTTACGGATTATTTCACATTTAATGCTGTTTGAGAATTGGAACAAATAAATCTAATCCTACCCCACCAGATTTTTTCGCGACTGCTACTGACCAAAACAAACATCAAAGAGTTTGATTCCATACTTAAGAAAGTAGAAAATAGAAACTAGAGCTCTATAACATGAGATCTTGTATTTAGGAGCATAATTTTTGCGATTTTTTTATGTATGTCTCAATTGTGGGGATCTCTCAATTCACAAATCAAGGACAAATGGGTTGTCAAGTTCAGTTCTGTGGCCAGCTAGGAATCGTGTCACATTGCGTTAGGCTATAGTAAAAAGACGATTCATCCTGAGAGACTTCAAACAAGGCATGAAATTAAAGAAACAGTCAGACCATTTTAAAAAGAATTTAATGATGACAGCACTTTTTCAAAGAATTCAAGATCCCCATTCCATCAGCCCGCAAGTATGGAAGTAAATCCCTTTGATAATTCAGGCTTAGAGTGTGAAAATGTCTGCGATTGACATAGCAAATTGAAAAAATATGTGAAGCGTACTCACTTCTGGCCCACCCTACGTAATTGTAAGACTATGTCTATTTAAACTTAAATCAATTTCAATCAATGTAGCTTGATGAATCATTTGTAATGTATAAACAAACTGCGTATTTTTCGATGGGAATTTAATCAGGATGATCTTGACAGCAGTAAATTATTTTGTGTGGTACATGTTCAAGTTAATAACTTTCCAGTTTACTTAAAGTGTTGCAAGATGCTGGCATACACTCTGTTACATAACCACAAGAATAGTAAATGCTACCATGAAGGGTAATCGTAATCTTAGGCTACATAACTTCCGTGAATCTGTCCATGTGGATTTTTTTTAAAATTTTCTTTAATGCGGAGGTCATATATCAGCTACGTTTTAGATTTTATATCTAGCCCTACTTGCTTTCGTGTCATGAAAATTCATTCTAGTACAGCTTATCAGAAGGTTTCGATGATTATCTTTTCTATCGGTGATACAGGTTGAATGTTCTTGGAGCAAATTACACAAAAATATAGTTAGAATGAAGTCTCCGCATTGCTTCCGTAGTCAACTTTCGCTGATGACAAATCCAGCAGTTGGGGCAGGAAATACAGCATCAGAAATTTGTAATTTTTTCCAAGGACCCAATTGGATTGGCGGATAGTAAAACCCTGCTTCCTAACAATTGAAATAATCAGAATAAATCTTGTCAATGTTGCAAGCTGATTGCAATTCGCATTAGCAATAATATCAAAATAATGTTGAAGCAAAATAAAGTAATTTTCTTTTACTTGGATGTTGTTCTGAAACCTGTGTATTTACTGCATGTAAAATATAATAATTATTGGCGAAGATCCAGTATTGAAAATTGCTACAAATTATTTCTGATGATTTCCACATGATAATGATCTGTCTGAAAAAAAAATCCATTGAGCAGTTTGGCATCATCTACAACTCAAACCAAGCTAGATATATCTTCCAGCCAGCAAGAAACTTGTGAAACATGGGAGATTCCTGATCCCGAGTGGCAAAATCAAGGTATTTTGTACATCAATTCACACCCTTCGTATTTTGAGAATTAGATTGTCCCATAGATATGTCAGTCTCAAAGTTCGCCAATATTACCTAAGTGCTGATAATTGCTGATTTTATCTTGCCAAAACTACTTAACAAACCGATTGTTGATGATTATTTGATAATAATCAGCACATTGTGATAAATTAGCTACGCATTTAAAGCATGGCTAAAGGTTAAAATGCTCAAAATGAAGTATAACATGTAAAAAGCATGGCTTGATGGAGCAAATGACTGCTTCGGCTTATCTCAATTAACGTGTTGCCGGGTATTTACCTGATGCTCTATTTTCAAATTTGCCATGAATAGCAACGTGTTATATACACGTATAACAGAAACGGTGTTAATGCTGATTAATCTATTACTGACCACAAAACACATTTTGAAGTATGGAATCTCTTTCATCGTAAATGTATAGAGAGGTATCCATTAAAAGGCGGACAGTTAAAGTGTATCATGCTGGCATTAAAATAGTCCATACAATCGATTTTCGTACCTCCCAGCAGTGTCGAACATAAATGCAGCACGCTCGTACATAATGCGAAAGTTTATTTTCTCACCTTTAAAAAAGTTGTAGCATATACTGGCATCCGTGATCATTGAACATATCATGGTCAATGTTCAAATTCAGTAGTTGACAAAGATGCGCGTTTGTTAAGATTGTACGAGTTAAATATCCATCAATTATTTAGACAATTAAGATATGTACATAAGTAATAAAAAATTGAGTAACTATTGCTTACCATTTTACCAATAATTTCCCTTCAAAGGGCATTTCTGTGAATGCAATTCCCTATTCTAGGAATGAAGATATTTCGGGACTTATTATTTGATGAGAGCACATTTTTATTTTTGAGTGAGTTTATATGATGTTCCATAGATTCCGAGTACTTGAAGGATCAAAATGACTTCTTTAGATTCATTGTCTGATCATGAAGTTCAAGCAGTGCGACAGATTCTTTCTGATCATTGTCTCGAAATGACCATGGTGCGCCAAAGACATCATCTGGTATAATTTCTCTCCTGAACATCCCTCTTTCAGTCGATTTTCTTCAGTACCATTTGAGTCAAATGACACCAAAAAATAATCGATCCTCACAGTCATCCTTAATAAATTATATTCTTCCTTGATATTGCACTGCAACAATTTAAGAGGATTCAAACTAATAAAAGAGTTTTATTCTGGCCATAAGATGGCTAAATAAAAATAATAAATATTTTAATTGAATATTCTAGAAAAAAGAAGTTATATTTAGTATATAGGGTTGGTGCAGAATTATTTTTCCTATTTAATGTCTGTAAAGACAGTAGTAAGAAAACGGCGAACACCAGATAGCGCAAGATGGCCGCCATCGCTGCGTCCCCCCCCCTCTGGCTCGGCAGAGTGTCGTGGTCGGCCGCCGTGGTGCTTCGTGTCTGAGTCCCCCCCCCTCTGGAACGATAGAGTGTCGTGGTGGACTTGGGCGACCGCCAGGATTAGTGTTGAGGCTATAGTGTGTGATGTTTTTCGTGCTGAATGTTGGGTTGTAAAATGGGTTGTTTCGAGTGGAAGGAGTGGTCGGATGAGAAAACGGAGGTCGGATTCGTGTTCAGCGTGAAATTCTGCATCGGTAGGGTGAGTTTCAAGTCGATCGGTGAGAAAAAATTTTTCTTCAAAATTTTAACAGAGTTAGAATTTGGGACGTTTTGGTGTGTAGCGCCCAAACGAAGCATCGGATGAGAAAACGGAGGCCAGATTCGGAATCTACGTGAAATTTTGGGTTAGGAAGGATGTTTCCAGCGAAATCGGAGAGAAAAAATTTTCGGCTGACGTCCCCCCCCTCTGGACAGCTCGCTTCGATTTTGGCTTCTAGTGGACGGATTTTGTCGTGCGATAGCTCGTTTGAAAGCTAAGAGTGAGACAAATTCAGTGAAAGAATCGGCTTGTTCCTATCTGTCTTCGTTTAGATGTGAGACGCCATTTAAGATTTTGGGACATTGGTGAAAAACGACAGAGTTAGAATTTGGGACGTTTTGGGCTCTAGCTTCAAAACGAAGCATCGGATTGGAAAACGGATTTCAGATTTGGAATCAGCGTGAAATTCTTTATATGTATGGTGAGTTTCAAGTCAATCGGAGAGAAAAAATTTTCAACATTTTTCGAAAAAACGACAGAGTTAGAATTTGGGACGTTTTGGTGTGTAGCGCCCAAACGAAGCATCGGATGAGAAAACGGAGGCCAGATTCGGAATCTACGTGAAATTTTGGGTTAGGAAGGATGTTTCCAGCGAAATCGGAGAGAAAAAATTTTCGGCTGACGTCCCCCCCCCTCTGGACAGCTCGCTTCGATTTTGGCTTCTAGTGGACGGATTTTGTCGTGCGATAGCTCGTTTGAAAGCTAAGAGTGAGACAAATTCAGTGAAAGAACCGGCTTGTTCCTATCTGTCTTCGTTCAAAAGTTAGAGCGGTTACAAGATTTTAGGTCGGAGCTCGCTTACCTGAAAAAATCCTAAGTGTCAGAGTGACTTTGTATGGGTAAAATTTTGAAAATTTTCCAAAGTGTGGAATTTCGACCTGGGACCGTCACCAAAACATTTTTCATCAAATTCTGAAATTTCGCTGACGTCCCCCCCCCTCTGGACAGCTTGCTTCGATTTTGGCTTCCAGTGGACGGATTTTGTCGTGCGATAGCTCGTTTGAAAGCTAAGAGTGAGACAAATTCAGTGAAAGAATCGGCTTGTTCCTATCTGTCTTCGTTCAAAAGTTAGAGCGGTTACAAGATTTTAGGTCGGAGCTCGCTTACCTGAAAAAATCCTAAGTGTCAGAGTGACTTTGTATGGGTAAAATTTTGAAAATTTTCCAAAGTGTGGAATTTCGACCTGGGACCGTCACCAAAATATTTTTCATCAAATTCTGAAATTTCGCTGACGTCCCCCCCCCTCTGGACAGCTTGCTTCGATTTTGGCTTCCAGTGAACGGATTTTGTCGTGCGATAGCTCGTTTGAAAGCTAAGAGTGAGACAAATTCAATGAAAGAATCGGCTTGTTCCTATCTGTCTTCGTTTAGATGTGAGACGCCATTTAAGATTTTGGGACATTGGTGAAAAACGACAGAGTTAGAATTTGGGACGTTTTGGGCTCTAGCTTCAAAACGAAGCATCGGATTGGAAAACGGAGGCCAGATTTGGAATCAGCTTGATGTTATTGTCCAATGAGGATCATCATCCAATGAGAATCAAGCATTTCTTTATAAATAGCGAGCCTTCCACAGTGAGAATCATTCCATCGTTGAATCACACGAGTGACGGACGCACATTTTCTCTCTCTCTAGTTCCCTGTTCTATTACCCAACTAAAATGGTAAGTCGCTACTTCCCTCCCTCTCCTCCCTTGAACGTAAACTTAATACAATCTTTTTTCATTTTCAGGCATCTACTCCATCTGCTGCACTAGTAGGACAAAATGGCGGTCAAACGTTACAAGGTTCGCTACGGTCAGATCATCTACAACTGAGGCCAGTGGAAGAAACATCCAAGGTACATAATCCTACACCGCTACAGCGTAAATTTAAACAAGCCTTGCGTTATGATGATCATAGCGTAGTACTCCAAACGGGAATGCTCCCTTCCACGGATGTCAAGATAATGCACAATCAGTATGGGGACTACATACTGATCCCCGTGAGTCCGTACATTCGCCACCAACTTGATATTATTGAGGAGTACGTGACATTAAATATGGACATTCCTACTCCTCTTGCTCAAGAGTGGAAGGCGAGAGATGACAAGGATACTCCCTATAGAAAGATTTGGGATGGTAATCACATTTGCCTACCGGTATCACATTGGTGTACTTACTATAAGAAGGATGGAGATCATTCAATACCCATCAGATGTGATGAGCTCGGAGAAGGTACTTGGGATATCCTTTTCAAAGTGAATGGGCTATATTATGGTCGACACAAGGATAATAAAATAGCCTCTCTCTCCATGCATATGGAATCCATCCTATATATTCCGAAACCACCCAACGTGGACGACATAATTGATCAAATCCTTAACAGCAGTGGTACGAAGCGCAAGTCGGAGAAGAATGCTACATCAAAACGCAAATCAAAGAAGGAGAATTACTAGTCCTTTCCTAACTCTACCCTATGACAATTCGCTTATGTGCTTTGAGTGTCGCAGACGTGGTCTTATTAGATACATTTTACTTCTTCGTTGCCATCATATCATTTGTGTATTTTGTCGTGAAAAGCATCGATGTAATTCTTCATTTTGTAATATGTTATAGAACGCTTCCTTAGATGTGTAAATTTCCGTTTTAGGCTTCTATCATCATTTTTATGGATTGTGAGGGTGAACCTGTACAGGAGCTCAGTGCTATTGCTATGAACAATTGGACATATCAGATTGTTAGTGTCTATCATCAACATGCCAACTGTGATCCCAATGTTGATCAATGGGCAAGAAAACACATTCATGGACTTAATCTGAAATATTTGCAAGACTATGGCTTTTCTTGTGAGAGTGCTCTTCTTATTGACTTTAAACGATGGTTAGCTGCTTTCAATGTTATACGCATCTTTTGTAATAATCCTGGTAAGGAGAGGAAAGTATTTCCCAATCTAATCATTGATGATATTTTGCTCCCGCCTTGGGATAGTAGAGTGAATCAACATTATCATGAAGTCACGAAACGTTTTAAGGATTTGTGTGTTCCTATTTTGTCTGTTCGTTGTAGTAGCTACGTTCATAACCAATGCTTCTTTCCTCCTTACCTCAACACTGCCAAAGTCCTGTATGGTTATCATTGCTCGCTGTATGATAGTTATCAGCTGTATCTATTTTATCTCTTTCAAACCATTGATTTATAATGCATGCTTGTTACCGTTATTCAATAAATGTTACTATGAGAAGAGTTGTTGTTTTCATGCAATGGATGGGTTAGTTAAAGGGCGATCATGTCTTTCTCAAACGACTGCGGAACATTACGTTTTCATAGGCAAAGTTTAAAAGGAGCTGTTCAAGATTATGTGATAAATTTTCATAAAGATGAGACCGACATCGAAGCAGTGGTTGATGATGCTAGCACTCTATTTCTAGAGTTAATGAATACATTCTCTGATAGCATTATCATGGCGCGATTAGTTGCGAAAATTAAGTTTAGTCATTTTGGAAAGGAAGAGGTGGAAAGTCGCTCTTTCCATTTTGCTTCTTATTCAATGGAAGTGGTAGATCACCCCGAAGAATTTTTTAAAAGACATATGATAAAAATTGCTGAACGTCTTAACGCATTTAACCATCATGGTAGCAGTCTAGTGATTGAAGCGATTTCAGATATTCACATTCAACTTTCCATAAAGAAAAATTGAAAATGCAGTGGTACTTGATTGTAGCACAACTGGTTTTCGAGCTATGTCTGCTCACTCTCGAAGTATATTCCTTCTGTACATGCGTCTATTATTTAGAAAAGGCTAGCAAATTCATATCTTCAAAAAGACTTGCTATAGACATCAGTAACGGTGAAACTATGTGTTGCGATGTATGTAAGCGAAAGGATGGAAATGAAAAGCGCATCTTCAAGAGATGTAAGCATGCTTTTTGTCAACGCTGTTTCATACGTAATTGCATTCAACTTTGCCAATGTAACCACTGTGACATTGCTCATTTCGAGTGTCACTTATGTCGCAATAGTTAGTACCTATGCAAATGTGGTAAAGATAGGTTTTAGCAAAGACTAACACGGAAAATGGCGAAACGTAAAATGACGAAACGTAAAAGTCAAAAGTTTTCTTCAGCCATTCAAGCTCTCCGACGAATGAAAGCAAATCAGCGATACAATGCTATACGACATGCTAACGATAAATTCATTTGTGAAATTATTTCTCATGTGAGGAAGTTGAGGACGAAGAAATTAGCGCCAAAACAACGAAAGTTACTTAAGCGATATGCTACGAAATTGCGTTTCATCTCCAATCCTAAAGTCGCCCTTCAAAGAAAGAGGAAAACTCTAACACAAAAGGGCGGTTTCCTTTCAGCAATACTTCCAATGATAGCTCCTGCCGTGGGCAACCTATTGGGAAATATCTTTGGCTCTAAGCGTTAATTATGCAAATGTTGAGTCTCAAAGTAATAAAATGGATTTCAGACTTCAATGCGATAAAGTTCTGACTGTATCAGGTCCATCTCATGCAGGTAAAACTGTTTTCACGCTGAATTTATTGGATAAAAGAAGGGAGTTGTTTAAGGAACCTATCAATCGAGTGATTTGGTGTTATGGTATTTATCAACCGTCGCTGTTTCAGGAATTGCAAAGTCGCAACTTTATTCGACATGAAGGAATTATTCCAGTGGATAAACTTCAGTCTAATGATGTTGTTGTATTGGATGATTTATTAAAAGAAAGTAAGAATTCAAAAGATGTTACAGATATGTTCACTCGCGCAGCACACCATAAAAGGTGTTTTATCATCTATATTACACAAAATTTATTTCCTGATGGAAAAGAAGCTCGTACACGAAACCTGAATACACACTATTATGCTATTTTCAAGAATCCGCGAGATAAAAGTCAATTTGAAATTTTAGCGCGACAAGTTGCACCCAGAGGATCAAAAGCCTTAATTGAAATTTTTCAAGCAGCTACTGAAAAACCATACGGTTACTTATTCATTGACTTTACGCAAGAGTGTCCGGAAGAATTTAGATTTCGAAATGATATTTTATAAACTCCCATGATTATCTACAAACTATGAGTTCTTATTCTCGCATGATTGTTATTCCTCAGGATGAATATGTACAATTGACTGCCATGCAGCAAGTAAAGCAACCTCTTGCAAATCAAATGTATAGGAAAGAAATAGATTATCAGCAAAATGTTCACATCAAAGATCCACATCGTGCTGTATTATTACAATCGGAAACTGTTGAGCAATTGAAAAACTTGAAGAATAAGATGCGTGACTCTGTATCGACTGCTACACCTTTAGCATCTCGCGCACATGCCATATCTCTTTTCAATAGTATTGAGCCCCATCTCAATGTAAATGATAGAGGAGAAATCATTACAGATGAAAATAAAGTGATTGATGCTTCACGTTATGAAGACTTGATTCAGTATGCGACACGTAGAAAGCGCCGTCAGGGCTATGTTCCACCTGGTTGGCCATACTTTCTTAAACTATTGAAAAAGCATAATGTGCCAAAATTTGCTTTAAATAATGAGACATTGAAAGAACTTGATTCAACAGTGGCTACTACTCCAATGCTTCAGACGATGAAAATGCCAAAAAATTGGTTTAAGGCGTCACCTGCTACATCCCCTCCCACACTCACTAAGCAAACAAGAGGAAGAACTCGACGTAGATCTACATCGCCACTAAAACTGGTAAAAGGAAAACGTAAAACAGCTCCTCCCAGGAAATACATGTTCTCAGACTATTAATATGAAGCAGATGTGTTGCTTGCCATGTAATGAGCCGCCAGAGGTGAATGTCGTTGTCACTTGCACTTGCTGCGCCAGCTCTCATAATGAAACCCCTAAGCAATGTGAACACGATCGCAAAACCGCTAAAGCTAAGTGCTGCAGTTGTTGTAAATGTAGAAAGACAAGAAAACAAAAAGATGAGAAGGAGGAAAAAGAGTCAGTCGTCATCGACTGAACGTTTGAAGTCAATCTATTATGATGTAAAACATCCGGCAGGATTTGCATCTATCAAGAAATTATCAAAAGCGAGTGGTCTTCCACAATCACAAGTGAAACGATGGTTAAAGGGTCAGGCTACATATACACTCCACAAACAAGCGAAAAAGAAGTACCGCACCCGCCATTATATTGTTCATGACATCGATGAACAGTGGCAAGCAGATTTGTGCGATGTTGCCTCCATTTCAAAACATAACTCGGGCAATAATTTTATTTTAACCGTCATTGATATTTTCTCGCGTTATGCGTGGGCTCAACCTTTAAAAACTAAAGAAGGGAAAGGAGTAGCAAAAGCATTCCAAACAATTTTTCGAGAAGGTCGGATTCCAAAAAGAATTCAGAGTGATCAAGGAAAAGAGTTTGAAAATCAGCATGTGACAAGATTATTTGAGAGGCATGACATTGAGTTGTTTAGTGTAAAGAGCGCTTATAAAGCTGCACTCGTTGAACGTTTTAATCGCACATTAAAAAATCGCTTGTGGCGACATTTTACTGCCAACTTGACACAAAATTGGACAAAGGTTCTACAAGATACACTCCATGCCTACAATCACTCTATCCATCGTTCTATTGGACTCAGACCAGTAGATGTAAATGCTGACAATGTAGATAAAGTGCGCGAATCATTCCAACGTAAACGCACTCATGTGAAAAGTGATGTGAAAATTGGCGATAAAGTTCGTATCTCAAAAGTGAAAAGTGTTTTTGCTAAAGGGTACCTCCCGAATTGGACAGAGGAGGTATTTACAGTATCAAGGATTAATCAAAAAGACTCTCCGACCACCTACAAGTTGAAAGATTACGATAATGAAGAAATTGAGGGTAGCTTTTACCGCGATGAGATTGAGGTAGTCACTGAAAGTGAAACATATTTGGTAGAGAAAATCATTCGATGTAAAAAACGGCAAGGTGAAGAATGGTGTCTTGTTAAATGGGCTGGTTATCCTTCAAGTATGAACTCTTGGATGCGTCGTGCCGACATCTTTCATCTAAGTGATCGACAGTGATTCATGCAAAGTTGTAACTAACAATGTTTAGGGTTTGAGCTATGAATCCAACTGCCTCATTTTATTCACGACCCTCCTATGTAAGTGGCGGAGGACAAATTTACATCGGTGCTCGCCGCCAACGTGGAGGTAGCATACTTGGTGCACTGAAATCTGTTGTAGCACCTCTCATATCCAATGTCGGTAGATCTTTGAAACGAAATGTTTTAAGTAATGCCGTTGGCTTTGCTGGTGATGTTGCTAGTGATCTTTCCAGAGGTAGAAGTTTTAAGAGCAGTTTGTTGAATCGTGGGAAGGAACGCGGTTTAAAAACATTGAAGCAGACCATTGCTGGTGTTACTCAAGGAAAGAAATCACCTAAACGAATGAATAAAGGAAAAAGGAAGGAGGAAACATCGCGGAGCTGGTAAGGTGCGATCTTCAGTCAAAAGGCATTCACGCAAACGTCGCAGAGGCTCTAATCATTCATCAGGCGCTAAACGACGACGCTGCTATAACTTCTAATCATGGAGTGTAAAACTTCCGGTTTTTGTTTGTTCGATCAACAAGCCATACAGACAGATATTCTTAGTTCAAGTATTGTAGATTATCGTCCTCGAACAACTGAGAATGCTGGCCCCATTGAATTTGTTATTCCTGGTGGTAGTGATGACTACATAGATTTGAGTTATGCGATGCTTGATTTGAGGTTTAGAATTCAGCAAGCAGATGGAACTGCTATTGACGATACACATAAAGTTGGACTGAACAATTTACCATTGACTACATTACTTCGTGATGTTTCTCTAACGATTGGAGAGCAGCAGGTGGAAGGGGGTCAAAGCGATTATCCCTATAAATCATATTTCAATCATGTATCACAGTTTCATCCAGCAGCACAAAAAAGTCATATGGAAGCCATGGGATGGTACAGAGATGAAGCAGGAAAATTTGATGTTGAAACAAACAGTGGCTTTGTAAAGCGATCTGCTATGATTAAAGATAGTAGAGTATGTCAGCTATATGGTCCGCTGAATTTAGACTTCTTTAGACAGTCAAAGTTTTTACTCTGTAATACCAGCATGCGACTCAAGCTGACATTGAATAAGCCTGAATTTGCGCTGAATGCATTTGCTAAAGTTGACAATTTTAGAATTCATGTGGAAGATATTGCACTTTACATTCGTCGAGTAGTACCGAATCCAAGTGTCATTAGAGGGCATGCTGAAGGCCTTAACCGCCAAAATGCCATTTACCCCGTTCAGCATACAAAGCTTCTCACCTTTACAATTCCGAAAGATCAAAAGAGTTTCATGAAAGATGGCCTCTTTCCATCGGAAGCACCGAAGCTCCTCATGGTGGCAATGGTTGAAAATGATGCATTTAATGGTAATATAAAGAAGAATCCTTTCAATTTTAAACACAATCAGTTAAGTGAAATTGCTTTACGTGTAAATGGTGTGAGTCATCCTGGTCCACCCTACAAACCAGATTTTGCTTCGGATCAATTTATGCGCAGTTATGTTGATTTTATGGACGTTTTTGGCTTTTACAATACGGATGACACCAACGGACTGACTATGAAAGAGTTTAAGAGTGGATATACTATTTATGCATTTGATTTGACTGCTGACAGCGATATTAGTGCACCCTATCGTCAAGCGAACGTGCCTCATAATATTCGTTTGGATTTGACGTTCAAAAGAACACTACCTGAGACGATCAATGTATTAATTTATGCAGTCTTCGATTCAAATATTGAAATTACAAAGTATCGTGACGTGATTCTTCAGTATAATCGTTAATGAGTTGGTTGACTGCTGACGATATTAAGACTAAAGTGCAGCGTAATGCAGACGAAGCGACGTTGAAAGCTTTCGATAATGTCTATTCACTCGATACCTTACCACCTGCAGTAAATCACTATCCCATCTTTATTGTGCTAAACACTCATTCACAGAATTTAGGCGGTGAGCATTGGAAAGCGATCTTTATTGGAGAAGACCGACGTGGTGAACTATTTGACTCTCTTGCACAACCTCCAAATATACCAACACAGCAGTGGTTGAGAAAACATACGCGTCAATATCAGCGAAATGAACGCATACTACAACATCCACTTTCATCAACGTGTGGTGCTTTTGTACTGTACTTCATCTTAAAACGTTTACATGTATCTCGATTTGCATCTATTATTCAAAACTTTTCATGTAATCCATCCTCTAATGAAAAAATGATTTGTAAGTTCTATCATGATTTGAAATAAAAACATCATGTTGGAAAAATTGTTTTTTATTTTACAATCCGCTGGGTACGTACATACTCAATGAGATAGTCTAGGATCATATTTGCTTGTACATGAGATTTTAGTCCAGTAATGATCACTTTACTATTATGAAAGATTGCCACATGCACAGGTAACCAACAACTAATGAGAGCTGCAGGAAAAAGTTCGGGTTCATAACACAAACTGTAACTGCTGGTACGAATCTTCAAAAATGATACACTGTCACTCAATTGAGTAGAGATCACCATATTGTCCACAGTCAGATTCGACATCAAACACCTCTCCCTCTTCCATATCCGACGTAGTAGTCTTTGTAGCTCTAAGCGCATTGACTGCGCCGATGAATGAGAAAGGGCGCCGAGAATCTGTACAGTCCCATTTGGGAAGAGTTGAAGATTTCGTGAATTGTTCATCTTCACCACTAACATTTGAGGACGGCCCGGGTAATACTTGCTGTTTGGAAGCTGTTGGTGTAATGTTGTGAGATCGATTTTGGTGTAGAGTCTGAAGCGACGGAGAATGTTGACGATGGTGTAGCGATGGCGCTTCATGATGAAAGAATGAGTAAATTGAGCGATGTACCTTCCTTTTATACTTTTCCCAACTACCTTGATGAAATGTGAAGTTAGTATGAAGTTGGGAATGATAGAGTTGAATTCGCCGATTGTTGACGCGCAGCCAGATGCGATTTCCAATACGTGAATGTCTTTTCATATAGAAGTATTTCAAGTCCTTCATGATATGATGTAGAGATTGAAAATGACGATAAGATAAAGCAAACTCTCTTCTCACATTTCCAGTTGAATCTTTGAAATAGACGTTTCGATCATGATCCGTTTCAATACGTTGTAGGGAATCTAATTTCCAACTCATGATGTGTGGTAGTCATGTCTGATTAAGATTTGCATAGTAGGGCGATGAACTCACGACGAATAAATGTCATGATGGAGCGATGTATATATCTTCTATACTTCTCCCAATTGTATTTGCGAAATGAGAAACAGTTTGCGGAATGAGAATGGTAGATTTGAATTTCATTTCTGTAATGTTGAAGCCAAACTTGATCACCCAAGGAGATGAATCTTAATGTTTCAAAATATTCCAAATCCCTCATGATATCATTGAGGTTGAAAAATTGTCGCCATGTTAATGTAATTCCTCTTGATGTATGACCATGAGAATTTTTGAAATGTACGTTTCCATCACGATCAACTCTGATATATTGTAGAGAGTACAAAATCCAAGTCTTCATGATGTTATGCAAAGTTGCAGATTAGCAATATAAAAATGTCGTTTTATCATATTTTGCTTAGCAATGCGGCTACAAAGAGATTTACTAGTAATCGAGCTGCACTCTTTTCTACTCCCATTGATCATGTACAACAGCTAAATGGAAATTGGGAAGTGGGTGTCACTCAACTTGTTTATAGCAACTGTGTCTATACTTTTGATCATGAGGTGATGACTATTAATATGAGGCGTACAGCTGCTTATCAATGTGAAAAGGGGTGCCGAGTATACATTCCACAGTGGTCAAAGAAAGATCTCTTATCATGTAAAAAGTTTATATATGATTTCTTGAATAAAGCGTGTAAACATATTATCCAATTTACTCCGCACAATGATGATTATAATTATGTACATCATGTAGTTGAGAAAGATTGGATTGTTGGTTTAAGTCCAAGTTTAAGAAATGATTTAGGCTACCTCGCTAGCGCCTTAACAAGCTATGATAATTTTAACGTTAATTACCACATAAGTGGTCATAAACAGTTAATATATCGAGAGGAAGCTTATTATGTAGATCTTATTCCAAGAAATGAGAAGACGTTGGTGAAGAAGATTGTGATTAAGCCAAGAAAGACAAACATGACTCCTGAAACATTATTGAAGAAATTTAATTATCTCCTTCGAGTTGATGGTAAACAAGTGGCAACATTGACTTATATCAAATCATCTAATCATATTGCAATAAGCAAATTAAATGATGATGATCTAGTATTAGTTTGTTCAAAAGATTTTCATCAGTTCTTACGACATCGTTCTGCAGCTGTTCATGGAAAATCTGATATGCAACATTTACCATGTGAAAGGCCAAATCAATTTGATACAGAATGGGCCGTATCTTTATACAGAAAGTGTGTAGAGCCTTTTGGTGGTTTCTTACATGAAACAAGAGTGTTGATGCCTCGCATTATTACTTCGGTTAAATTGGTTGTAGATTATTTAAATGAAGTGATTAATGAGCAACATATTTCATTTTCTGAAAAAGAAGGTACTTTGTCTCTCACTATAAATGGAAAAGGTATTGAACTAATTATGGATAAAACTGTAATGGACATTTTGGGTTTTGATCAAAATATCTTTAAAAGTGGTACTGTAACCAAAGCTAGCGCAGACATGTCGCTATCGCGTCGTATTAACTATTTTCAGATATATTCCAATATTGGTGAAGATGTACGTGTGGGAGATGTTGAAGCTCCATTGCTAGCAATGATACCATACCAGCCAAAAAGCTGCAGTATTTTATCTGAGCATACTTTCAAGAAAGTGCATTATACAAAGCTGAAATCAAACTACATCCCACAAATTGATATTGCCATTTATGATGATGCTGGTGCGTTGATTCCTTTTCATAAAGATGCTGTGACAAGTATTACACTCCATTTCCGAATGAAGAGTTAATGCAAAAGTATGCTATTATATTTTTCCAATGTGAATAATATGGAAAGTGAAAATAAGGACTCGTTTCTAATCTACTTGCCCAGTAATGCTTCTATGAATAAATTTCCCAAAAATAAACCATCAGACTATCGAGTAGAATTAAATCGGCCACTGCATTTAGAAGGTGAATGGGAGGTTGGCGTTTCTAGTATTTGCTATGATAGCAATATTCAGAATGTGAATGATTTGGAAGAAATGATATTGACTCCTCGCACCCATGATGGAATAACGATGAATAATGCATTCCAGTTCCCATACAATTTAACATCAGATGGAAAATGGAACTATGAATGGATTCAGATAAAATCAGATTCTTATGAGCCATTTGGGAATGAGAAAATTATTAAGGCATTCAACAGTGGTAATACTTCCATCATGAAGAATAAAAATCAGAAAGCTTATGAGTTTACTATCTATCATTGGAGTGGGAGACAGTTCCTCCGCTTTCATTCTTTTACTAAAGGTCTTACGCTGAGGTTGGATAGTGAATTCTATCCGCATCTTGGTTTTCGTCATGGACTACATCTAACGTCAATTGCTACTGCAAATGTTAGAAAAGTTTATTCAAATCGAATCAACAAATTTCATTATAGATTTAAAATATTTGATGAAGATGTTGTAGAATGCGAAGAACGCATCATTTTGAAAAAGCGTGGTGTTCAACCTTTATCACTTATTGAGTTAGTAAAACGATGGAATGAGACTGTGGGTAAGAAGTATGGAGAGAAAATTATGGCGGACAAAAATAAGTTGGTTATTCAGAAATATAATGACAAACTTACAGTTTATTTCTCTCCAACCTTGCGTCATTTTGTAAGACATTATACACCTATTATTGGAAGCGGTGTGGTGTATGCTTCTCATGAATATCACACTAAAGCTGATTCAGTTAATGATGAATGGTGGGTGGACATCTATGGTGATCGCATCAAGAAAATTTACCAGTCTTATGAAGAATCTAAAGTTGCTATCAATATAATGCCGCGTCTATATCATACAGTTGAAACCTTTATTCATGTAGTAAATCCTTATATACAACAGAAGTTGAAGCATGTGATGAAAAGTAAATATGATGTAAAGACACACCACATTTCGTTTTCAATTGAAAATCAACGCGTTGTTCTGAGACTGGGTGATGACATTCAATTTCAATTGAGTAAAAATTTGAAAAAACTCTTTGGTTTTTTCAATGCTACAAACAGTGTTTGCTGCTGCGCATACGATTGGTATAGAAACACCAATGACACTTGATAAACATGAACAGCACCTTTACATTCAAAGTGATTTGATTCTACCTATTTCTGTTGGTGAGAAAAAAGAATACATTTTACGTGATTTCATTCATGATAAAGACGCTTCATATGGAATAGTCGAGAAGATGTTTGAATCTATTTTCTATCATCCCGTCGTCAAACAAACTATACCCTCTATTGCTATCAAAATTACCAATGGTTTACAAGAGTGCATCCATGTGAAAGATACTAAATCCCTCGTAACTTTAGTGTTTCGGAAAACAAAGTGAAGTCATTGTGATATGTTTATTGAAATATGTACATGAATGTGAAGCAATAGACTTTATACAACATCCACTGAAAATATATACATGAGCGCACTTCAATAAACATTGTTATATACAAAAAGTCTTTTTACTTCGTGAAGGGTGGAAATATACAGGGATAGGAAAAATGTCTTTCAGTGGAAAAGTCATCACATGGGGAATGTACAGATGTGGACACATATTCACAAGGAAAAAACAATCTCATGCGATACATAAAACAACAATGTTTATCTACAGAAATCAACATCAAAATACTAAGTTAAGGATGATTATGCTAAGACGTCTCCTGAATGTGGTAGTGTGAGTTTAATTCTTTTGGGTGGTGGTATGTTTGTGTCAGGATGTCCATGTGGAAGAGATATGTTGTGTTCTAACCAGCACCTCTTATCCTCCCATGCTGAAAGCGCCCGTTTCCTAAAAGTATGAGTTTTGATCTCATACGACTTAGATTTTAAGATTGTCATATTGACAAACGTTATATTTTTATTTCTATAGGCTTTCCTGAAATTCTTATGTTTCATATTTTGCACAATGGATTTTGATATGCCTTTAGCGCGCTTAATGCTATCATCACTATCCTTTAATTTCATACTGTACATTTTTGGACGGAGGAGAATCATTTCATCTATTTCCTT